>OY720310.1:17366397-17991397 GCA_963082785.1 Philonthus spinipes
TATAGAAGGGTTTCAAGATCTAGGAAGATTAGGAAGAAGTGATAAATATGCAAATACAGATCTTGTCTTTATGATTAATGCATAATTGGAAAGGTACCTGTAGCATATTATGTAAGTCCGGGTCCAGTTATCGGAGACAGCTGACGTTTTAAAAAAATATATTAAATTAACAAGAATTAGAATTCTTGTTAATTTAATATATCTTATATATATATAAAATTTAATATATTTAATAATATAAATTGGTCGTATGTGATGAAGGAACCAATAATCGTAAAGCCTTTAAAGAGCTGGAGGCCACAAAAGACAAACCTTTTTAAAATATCTAATTTTGATTGCCTCAATAGTATAAAATTTAAATGTTTCAAATATATTTATCAATATACAATAAAAATATAACTACGGTCAATGATGGAATTGAGTATTGAAATATATTAAGGGGACAATCTTTTCTTTCTTCATTTATTTATATATTGTATTGATGAATTTATATGGACATTAACAATAAATCTATTGTGGACTCAATTAAATAAAGAAAAAATATTTATTAACGGAATTTCTAAATCAAGATCAATTAGAAAATTTATTTTCAGTTCTAAGAAATTGTGGCGGCTTCAGCCAAATATTTATGTTAGATTAAAAATTTGAATGGATGCTGGAAATTGTAGAGATTTAAACATTGATAATTTGTAAATTGAATAAATAACAAATGATGGAAATTTTGATGAAGAATTTGCATCACACACCTTACCAGAAGTTATTGAAATTTGTAAAGAACATGAATTCATATCATTGGACGATTGTTCACAATTATACGTGACAAACAAAATTAAAAATAAATTCAAAAAATGCAGAATTATTAGAAAGCACAGAAGAGTCATCGCAATTAAGGATTATGGGTGCGACAATATTCTATATTTAAAAAGGCCTAAGAATTTATTCAATTAACAAAAGACATTTTTGTGAAATTTTCAATTCTTTTTAAAGTAATTAAATCTAAAATGATTTTTCTTTTGATATTTTATACAATCAATTATGTGCAAATATACACAATAAATAAAGTTTGCCAAAATAATATAATCGTTGATTGAAATATTATTTGTCAATCAACGATATTATACATAATTTTTGTTAATATGACCAGCATCAATTAATACCAAGCATACTATTCAAATTATTGAAAATCATAAAGAGACAAAAAATGCTGCAAAATAAACATTCATTCAAGTAATATTTTTAAAAATTTTATTGATATTTAGATATTTAATTTTTGTTTATGTTACCATCACGTAATGGTATTCATATAAATATGAATTCTGACTTAACAGTTAACATTTGTATATAGATAAGTTCTGTTAAATCATCATATTTTGATCCCGGGAACTTGAGGTTCCCAATATTAACGGGACACTCTTTATAATGTTTCTATAACTTTCTTTAGTATTTAAATTAAAATTATAACGAACATTTTTATCTTGATTAAAATTTAATTTTAAACTTTTGCAATCTACAGTTAACTGAATAGCTTTAGGTTAAAAAGAGCAGAAATTTATAATAATAGAAAAGAAAGTAATTTGTTAATTAATCAATTGAGTAAATTAATTTATTGTGTTTATTTAAATTTCACAATATTTTGTTTAATATCAAGAAATGTTTCAAATAAATGTTGTGAAATTTGAAGAAATGAGTATTATTTATTATATGACTTTAGTGGTTTCTTTCTCTTTAATATTTTGTTCAATATTGATACAATCAGATTAAGTTGCCCCCTGAATGGTTAGTTATTATATTTTTATATCTATTAGTATTATTTGTGCATTTTATTTAAAAAATCTGACATCAGAAATATTGTTTTAAAAAGTGTCCGAGTATTGTACAAAACTCACGAAAATTTTAGATGTCGCCACATGTCGACGTCTACAATAACTGCGCGGGTGAAAGGAGGTATGGGACACTCATTCCATATGCGTTTCGCATTGTTGTAAACATTTCTTAGAATTTCATTGTATTATTCGATATTATTATATTTATCAGATAAAATGATCTATCAGTAATTCTTGTTTTGAACAATATTGAAAAGTAAATATTTTGAAGAGAAGTAATTAGATTTTTGATATCCGAGAAATGTTTTTAACTGACTAATGGCGGTGTAAATATTTTCATACAAAAGGACAAAAGGACTTATTTTGTACACGTCTCGTCCTCTTGTTATAATCACTGTGTTTAAGTTTTAAGTTTGTAACTGATTCGGCCTTCGGGCTGATCAGATGTCTTTGCCCTTTCGTTAATAGTGAAAAAATGTAATAATTGTGTAAAGTTTGAATACAAGTATAAGCTAAAGTTTCAGCTCAGAATTATTGTTGTTGACTTCTTGTCAATATGACCTGCAAGGTGTTATCAAAAGCTCCACATAAGGAGTGATAACAGCATCTATATACTTTATCAATCAACGGTTATACTCTTCCATCGGTATTGAACTGATTAACAACTCTATCGAATTGTCGAAATATATCCTGCATTCGTCATAACTAAAAACAGTCAATAAACAACAAACTGTCAAAAATGCGTCATCGATAATAGTTAATTTGTTAATAAATTAATTATTAAAAAAATCATAACTCGGGCGCCAACAATAAGTCTGATAAAAACTAAATAATTATTGATGATACATTTTTAACGGTTGATATTTATTATTTATTGGCTGTTTAAATATTTTATAAAAAAATAGTGGACTTTGCGAGTTATGAATGTTTTAATAATTAAATTGTTTATAACAAATTAACTAATATTGATAACACTTTTTTTTGGTTGATATTTATTCAATATTGGCAGTTTAAATATTTTATGGAATAAAATCAACAATAAATGGTGGACTTTCCGAGTTATGATTTTTAGTATTCGTCATATTGGATGCATGCGTGAGCTAGCAATAAATCTGATAACAATTTAACGATGGTAATCGACACATTTTGACAGTTAATGTTTGTTTTTTAATGATCGTTTATATATATTATGAAAAAAAAACAAACAGAATAAAATGGTGCATTCACTGAATTATTAGTTTTTTATTATTATCATTTTTTATCGCTAAATTGAACAAATAGGCGAGCTCGCAATAAGTGCTATAACAAATTAACCATAATAGGCAACGCATTTCTAAAGATTTATATTTATTGTTTATTGGCCATTTAAGCACAAATTTAAAGAAAAACATGCATAAACTGTGGATTTCGGAAAATACATTTTAAACTTTTTAAAAATATCGTTTAAATTGTTATGGAAGAAATATGTTGACGCTTCTTGACGTATTTTGTAGGAACTATTGATTGGAAACAGTGAGTGTACAAATGTTTTGAGTTTATTGACGAATTGTTGTTATAATAATTATTTTAATAAGAATTGTTTTTTTGTGGAAGCGCCGGTTTATTGCTGGAGTTATTGTCAGCTTCACAATGTGTGTGAAGCTGGCAATAATTCCAACAATAACCCGGAGCTTCTACCATTTTTAAAATAATATAAATATATTTTTTTTTATTCACCATTAATTTGGTTAGGATGCAATTATAAAATTGTGTCTTATTGCGTTTTATAGATATTGTTTCTTTTACTTAAATGATTATTAAATGTTTACCTTTAGTCGCCGATTTGTTGTAAAAAATATTATTTAAATTATTTTAAAAATGGTTGAAGCGCCGGGTTATTGCTGGAATTATTGCCAGCTTCACACCCATTGTGAAGCTGACAAGTGGAATATAAATATTCTGTCACTTGATATTTATTGATTATGGCTTATTTGAGCATATGCTGACGAAAAATTACTCTTAAAGTAGTGCAATTTGAAAATATTAATTTTTGAAATTGAAATTCCGATGGTGGCAGCGCGATTTCCAGCAATAAGTCTAATAACAAATTAACCTAAATGAATGTAAACATTCTGACAGTTGAATATTGTTATGTCATGGTTCTGTTATTATAATTTTAAAGAAAATTGAATTTTAAGTAGTGCTATTTCGAGATATAATACTACTACTCCAATATCTTTATTCAAAGTTATTTGTTTTACATATATTTACAATATATTATGGTATATTTGTTTCTTTCTTGCTTGCTTGAACAGGATATCGACCTATGGTCTTTCCGCCAAGAGATATAATATTTTTTTATAAAAAAATGTTTATAACAAATTCAGTTGACATTTGTTTACTATAGCTTGTTTAAGTACATCCTGAAGAAAAATTACTCTTAAAGTAGTGCAATTTTAAAATATTAATTTTTGAAATTGAAAATCCGATAGTGGCAGCGCAATTTCCAGCAATAAGTCTAATAACAAATTAACCTAAACGAATGTAAACATTCTGACAGTTGAATATTTTTATGTCATGATTCTGTTATTATTATTTTAAAGAAAATTGAATTTTAAGTAGTGCCATTTCGAGTTATAATATTTTTTATGAAAAAAAAAAATGTTTATAACAAATTATCCAAGTGGAATGTAAACATTCTTTCAGTTGACATTTGTTTACTATAGCTTGTTTGAGTATATCCTGTAGAAAAATTACTCTTAAAGTAGTGCAATTTGAAAATAATAAATTTTTAAATCCGATGGTGGCAGCGCGATTGCAAGCAATAAGTGTAATAACAAATTAACCAAAACGAATGTAAACATTCTGACAGTTGAAAATTATCATGTCATGATTGTGTTATTATAATTTTAAAGAAAATTGAATTTAAAATAGTGCCATTTTGAAATATAACATTTTGAAAATTACACCTTTAAGGCGGTTGGTGAGACCCAACAAAATGTGCAATAACAATTTAAAAAAGTATAAAGTAAAGCCTTTGACAAGTGATATTTGTTCATTAGGAATTTTTTAAAGAACTCTAGAAAGATGGCTGAAATTAAAGTATCGAATTTTAAAATATGATTATTTGAAAATGTCCCCAAAAGAGGAACATATGGGAGCTGGCAATAAGCCCAATAGAAATTAAACTAATAAGAATGTAAACATTTTGACATTGGAAAGGTATTGCATAATAATTGTATAAACATTTAGTGAACGAAAATTGAATCTAAATTCGAACAAAAAAACATTTTAAAAATTTGACATTTTTTGATTCACTATTAATTTGGTTAGGATGCAATTATAAAATTGTGTCTCATCGCCTTTTTATAGATTTTGTTTCTTTTACTTAAATGGTTATAAAATGTTTACCTTTAGTCGCCGATTTGTTGTAAAAAAATATTATTTAAATTATTTTAAAAAATTATGGAAGCGCCGGGTTATTGCTGGAATTATTGCCAGCTTCACACACATAGCTTCACATATATAAGGTGGCCAGAAAAGGTGTGATAATCTAAAATTGATTAACGAACCACTTTATCGTTAATCAATTTTAAGTAGAAAAAAACTAAAAAAATCGTTTTAAATAAAAAATTAAATAAAAAAATAAATTAAATAAAACACAAAAAAATATTGGTTAATTATTCAATAAGCTTTATGAGGTCCTTAATATCCTAAATATGTGACTAGAATTTGTTTTTAACATTTTATGTATAATTACTGCTATTAATAATCGACTTATCATTAAATAAACATTTGCAATATTTAGCTGGATGTTAGTAGAACTAACTTTAATCAAAATATTTCAAAAATATTACTGATTTCTAGTCACATATTTATTATATCAATTGCCTCGTGGGCGTCAATGAAGAACCGTACAATATTTTTTTTTACTTAAATTTTCTACTTGAAATTAATCAATGAACCACATTACCTGAAGATAATCTCACATTTTCTGGCCACCTTGTATATTGTTGGAAACGATAAGAACGCCTGCATTGCTCGCGCGTTTTTTTTAATTGTTATAATATTTTATTACATTCAATCGAATCCCATCATCACAAAGCAAATATAAAATATTATCGTAAAAATAAATAATATTTTTTTTTTTCAAAATAATTGCTAAAACATCGAATACATTAACAATTTGTTATCATTTGCGACGGTATCGGTTTCAGTGTTAACAATCCGCGCTCCAGTAAATCCCAACAGAGGTATTAGATTTCATGGGGAACTGAATCGAATACTAACTAGAATCTCCCGAGAAATATGAAAGATCTGCGGAATAACAAATACCACCAAGGTCGATAACGATGGATGCAGATAAGGATTTATTTTGCGGCTTGCGTTGCAATAGATCAAAAACATATGTAAAATGATACGTTTTATGCGTAATATAAGAAATGCTATTTAAGTAAAAGAAAAAATAATTGAGGATCAAGTTTAGTTCGTATAACTGTATTAATTTTTGTACTGGAATATTTTAATAAACATGAATCTTAATTAAATAAAAGGAATTTGAAAATAATTAATTTACTTGATTAAAAAATTTTAGCTACTGCGATATTTTTGACTTAGGTTACGTAAGTACTGTAATGTCCCCAGTACATTTTATAATAATAATTCACATTGTTATTATTATTATCATAAATATTTCATGCATCTTTTTTATATATTATTCCTATTAAGAGATACTGTTATTTGTGTAAATAATATCAGTCGCCTAATTTACTAAATTATTAAAGAATTTATTATCTCATTCGCACAGTTAATTTTGGAACCATAAATAGATCATTAATGCTAAATTCAAATATTGTTCATTTCCAAATCGTATCTTATAAGCAATTAAAGATGCTAAACTATCAATTATCTTACTTTTTCAAGTCATCGCACAATCCTTTCAAATTTTAATTATTTTCACTTTCAGAGTAAATGCCACTTTCAGCCAATATAATTCTACGCTTAGGGTATTCACAATCACTTTTTGACTCTTAACATATTCGTCGGAATTATCTTAATTTGTTTACGTGCGATTAGAGCGTATGTTAAACTGGACTTATTTTTTGATCATTTTTAAAATCTACATGAACTTTTTTTCAGAGTCAATGCTATTTTAAGCCAACGTGATTCCACGCTTAGTGTATTCAAAATCGCGTTTTGACCTTTAATAAATTCGTTGGGATTGTCTTAATTTACTTATCTGAGTTTGAGGATATTTTAAGCTCGACTTATTTTTTGCGGATTTTTCAGACCGAAACAAACTTTTCTTCAGGGTCAATACCAATTTAAGTATATGTAATTACACGCTTAGTGTAATCACAATCGCTTTTTGACTCTTAACAATTTGAGCGTATTTTAAGTTCGACTTACTTTTTGAGAATATTTAAAGCAAAAACGAACTTTTCTTCAGAGTCAATGCTACTTTAAGTCTTGCTAATTCCACGCTTAGCGTATTTACTTTCGTTTTTTGACTCGTAATAGATTAATCTGGATTGTCTTATTTTGTTTCCATGTGATTTGAGTGCATATTAATATCGACTTATTTTTTGCGAATTTTTAATGTCGACGCGGACTTTCTTCAGAGTCAATACCACTTTAAGTCTTGATAATTCCACGCTTAGCGTATTCACAACCGTTTTTTGACTCGTAACAGATTAATCTGGATTGTCTTATTTTGTTTCCATGTGATTTGATTGCATATTAAGCTCGACTTATTTTTTGTGAATTTTTAAAGTCGACGCGGACTTTTCTTCAGAGTCAATGTCACTTTAAGTCTTCCACGCTTAGCGTATTAATAATCGTTTTTTGACTCGTAACAGATTATTCTGGATTGTCTTAATTTGTTCACATGTGATTTGAGTGTATATTGAGCTCGACTTATTTTTTTGAAGTTTTAAAGTCAACACGAACCTTTCTTCAGAATCAATACCAATTTAAGTCTTCGTAATTCCACGCTTAGGGTAATCACAATAGCTTTCAGACTCTTAACACATTTTTCGGGATTGTCTTAATTTGTTTATATGCGTTTTGAGAGTATTTTATGCTCCACTTATATTTGCGAATTTTTAAAGCAGAAAGGAACTTTTCTTCGGAGTAAATGCCGCTTTAAGTGCAAGTAATTCCACGCTTAGCGTAATCACAGTCGCTTTTAGGCTCTTAACACATTCATCGGGATTGTCTTTACTTAAGTGTAATTTGAGTGTATTTTAAGTTCGACTTACTTTTTACGAATATTTAAATCAGAAACGAACTTTTCTTCAGAGTCAATGCCACTTGAAGTCTTCATAATTCCACGCTTTGCGTATTCACAATCGTTTTTTGACTCTTCAAATATTAATCGGGATTGTCTTAATTTGTTTACCTGCGATTTGAGCGTATATTAAGCTCGACATATTGTTGGCGAATATTTATAGTCGACACGAATTTTTCTTCATAGTCAATGCTATTTTAAGTTCGTGTAATTCCACGCTTAGGGCATTCACAATCGGTTTTTAACTCTTAACATATTCGTGGGGATTGTTTTAACGTACTTACCTGCGATTTGATCGTATGTTAAGCTCGACTTATTTTTTGCGATTTTTTTTGATTCGACGCGAATTTTCCTATGCTCCACTTATTTTTGCGAATTTTTATGGCAGAAAAGAACTTTTCTTCGGAGTCAATGCCACTTTAAGTACACGTAATTTCACGCTTAGCGCATTAACAATCTTTTTTACTGTTAACACATTCATTGTTTATAAATCGAATAACATGACTGAACACATTTCATAACCATCGATATTGTTAATTAATCTGATAACAAAAAGCTTGTGCAAACAACAAACACGAACAAACAAATACTGTTTCGGCTGGCTGAAAATAGCTCGTATTAAATTGTCGTTATCTGCAAATTAAACACATACTAGGTGTTTACTCTAATGAAGTCCTCATGTATCGTGTAAAATATTGAATAATAAAATGAAATTATAATTACACAGTAATATGAATAAATGATAAATTGATTATTATGTTAAGTACATTATTTATATTGACTATATTCATAAATTATTTTAATAATTTATATATAATATATTAATACGGATTATTTAATAATATTCGCAAAACAAATAACTAGTTAATTATTTAAGACATAATTAACTAATAACATAATTTAATTTAGTAATAACATATAAGCAATTGAAACGGTTAATTGTTTTTGATTGCATTTATTTTCATTTTGGGTATTTTTGTATGTCTTCTAAATTTTATATGGAATATCCGATTGATGTTTTATTTCCAATCTTTATTCTTATTTTACTCACTAAATTAGTGTAATTTCGAACATAGTTTAATTACTTTTATTATTATAATGTAACCATAAATTACTGGAGCCAAATAAAAAGGATTTACATTACATTATACAGGGTTAGGCAGACTAATGTATCAATTTTCAAATTCAATTCATATCATAATATAATGAGATATAAATTCAAATCTAATCGCCTATAATTGGTGATAAAAGGAAATTTAAGATAATAACAGTTTAGTTGTGAATATGGGACGTAGGTTAAATTGTTGCTTGCTTGCTGATGTCAGAAGAAACTTATTTTCATCTTTCAGGTTTTGTTAACAAACAAAACGTTCTTTATCGGATGATGGAAGAACCTCAGCAATTGCATTAATTACAGCTTCATAGCGAAACATTTACTATGTGGTGTGTAGTATCCGCCTTTAGAATTTTTGGGCCTTTCTTTGAGGAAAATGACTAGACTATTACTATTACATTATCAACATGTATTGCACAACAACTTCGTAATGTTGGTGTGAATATTCGAAGAAAATGGTTTCAGTAAGACGCTCCGTCTTACTGAAACCATTTTGTGGCTCCCACTTCCCACATTGCTAGGGAGTTTATGGGAATTCACACGTCACGTCACTTAATAATAATAATAATAATCTAGAGCCTTAAAAGAGCCAGTGTTTGTACATGATAATTAAATGTAAATTTATCATCGAACCACACGCCCAGATCTTTAAAATCTTCAAAATTTGGAGGCCGGCACGATCACCGAATCGGTCAGCTTGTCATATTATTATGGGGCTATCTAAAATCAAATCGACTCCAAACTTTGGAACAACTGAAACATAATATTCAGACAGAGATTAACGCAATACCAACAACAATTGTTATATATTAAAATACAGCATATTCGTATCTGGTATAAAATAATTAATAACTTACCTCGAACAATTAGAAAACTATCATATATAAATCTCTTAAAAATTAAAAAGAAACTATACATCATATCAACAAACACAGAACTCACACTTATATCTTCACAGTAATCAGTAATCATAATTTTTATTCTTTTTATCTGTCTTTATTAGTTGTTTAATTATCTTTTATCATATGATATCACTAAAAGAAATTCTCCTGTGTCAGAATTAATTTGTTTTTAGTAAATTTCTCTTGGAGATAAATAATAAAAAAATGTTGGAGCGGGTGTTTTTGTGCTGTGCTCCAAGAAAGTCAGCAGCGAAGAGGAACTGATGTAATATTTAAAACATAAAAATTCCGCATTACCTCAAGAACCTTTTGTAAATGGATACTTCATTGTACCTAACCTTGTATATTACACTGTGTTTCAAATGAACATATCCATTTTTTTATTGCCAGTATTATCCTAGTGATGAACAAGATCAATCATTTCAAAGATAGACCAATCAATGATCGATTGGTTAAAGTATGGAGCCGCTCGAGATAATCAAAAAGATCTTATAGTGTTTTAAATTCAATTAAATCATCCTGAATTAATTAAAAAATGTTTTAACACGGGTTAAGTGAGAAATTAATTAAAAGTATCAAAAAGATCGATCCGATAGTGCTGATCAGAAGTATCAAACAGAATCACAACCCTTCTTAAATAATACCTCTGTAAAATTATTCTATTTATTTATTTACTCACGGAAAAAAAAATCCATTTTACATAATATAATAGAGTATTACAATTTCAACTTATAATAATATAATAATAAATAAATACATATCTTCAAATATAGCAAATTAGAGAGTACAACACATATGTACGCGCTTGAGATTGGATTTAAATTTAGAATAAGAATTAACAAAAAGATCGAAATTTGGATTTGGGGATAATTTATTTGACGTACGCATAAACCGAGAAAGTGGATTATTTATACCGTAGTTCGATTTATGAAACGGAATAAAAAACAAATAAAATTTTGTTTATATCTTTTTAATCAAATCAACTTCTGTATCAACCCATCAAATCGACAAATAAGGCACCCAGCACAGTTTTTTTATTCTAATTTGCCATATTTGAAGATATGTATTAATTTATATATTATTATATTATTATAAGTTGAAATTGTATTATTGAATAGTAAAATGGATTTTTTTTAAATTCTTAAATAATTTCAAATGATTTTTTTTACGTGAATTAAATATTTTGAATAATAATATTGAACATTAAACACATCTTAAAACATAAAGAAATTGGCAAGGCCGCAAAAATGTGGACTTCGACAAATTATTAATTACGCTCACTCAGTGAAAGTGAATTACGAAAAAAAAAAAATAAAGAAACCGCTAATATTACAATAATTGCTAGAAGAAATAAAATGTTGAATTTGTTATTTTTTTATACAATACTGTATTACTTTTTGTTATTTTATTAGTAAATAAATTAATAAAGGCTGTCTCACTTTGCATAAAACAAAATAGTGTCCAAAAATTAGTCCAAAAACATTAAGATCAAAAATCAAAGATCTGATCATCACATCAAAAAGATAGAGCGGCTCGATCCCTTGCAAGGATCGAGCAGTCGTTCATATTCGATCGATCTTGTTCATCACTATATCCCCTGCTTTAGTGTAACTGTTCGATTTTCATCCATTATTATTTTTATTATTTAACATATTTCTTACTGTTTTTTATAAAATATTTATACAATATCATATAACATTTTAAATTAATGGATTTTGAAATGAAATAAAATAGCCTTTCTGCCTGAGTTTAATAAATTATATAATGGTTTAATGTATGCTGAATTATGTGATTAAATGTGATGATAATTTATTATTTATGCAGGGTGATAACATCCAATGAATTGAAACAGTGTTCGTGGAGGATTTCAGAATTTATTTATTTATTTAACGGAATATACCATTTTTACAAATATAATTTAGGATTTATATTATGATTTCTAAGAATTAAAAGTTCTAATGGTATAATTGTTTTCATTTCATTAAGGAATTAAAGAACTCGCAAATTTAGCTTAATTAAATGGAGAATAAAGCTGGAGTTAAAATAAACAATTGTGTTAGAGAAATACAGTTATTAATTTTAATTACAATTCCTTTCCCTTCTTAATTATTCCTTAAAAGTTTTTATATAAACATTTTCTTTACAGAAAAATGTAATAATTTCAAAGACAATAGATTTTAAATATGCAAGTAAATAAACCATTCCAAACTGACAAATTGAATTCGGGCGTAATTGCGGGACATTAAATGGGTTTGTTTGTTTTTAATTAAAACTTTTATGAAGCCAGTCGTTTTGAATTTTAAAATGCAATATATTACTTCTACTAGGTTTTTACGTGCCGGCGTTCATATTTGATATTTGAATTAATTTTTAATTTTCCATTCGTGTTCACGCACTTCACAACCGATGCCTCGGATTATTTCTCATAATTTATCCGGCTGCATATAATTTATTCATAGCATTCACTATTCGGCGCAAATTGAATTTAGAGATTTTAATATTTTTTAATTACATGTTTTACTATATTATTGTACCATCCAAACCTAAAAGGGAAACTGAAACGTAACTCATGAAAACTACAAATTAAATAAATAAAATTAATAGGGCAGAAAGACCCCAGGTCGATAGCCCAGACAGTCTAACACAATATTTGTTTTCTTGTTTAAATATAATGATGTTGTCTTAATAAAGATATTTGTATATATATAAAATTAATAGTAAATTAAATTTTGATTTTTTTTTTAAATGGGCTGATAACCCGAAACTAGTCGATAATTTTGTGCATCTATTATTATGTTGTTAACCTTGTTAATGGAATTGTAATTGCTACTATATATTTATTTATTTATATTATTTATTTCTACTTACATTATTTTTATTTAAATTATTTGTTCTACTTTTATAAATAGGATACATACTTAAATAACGATTATAAATTAGCAAATTAGTGTAATTTCGGACATAGTTCGATTACTTTTATTATTATCGTGTAACCGTAAATTACTGTCGCCAAATAAAAAGGATTTACGTCAGATTATACAGGATTAGGCAAAATAAATTATCCATTTTCAAATTTGATTCATATGATGATATAATGAGATATAAATTAAAATCAAACCGCCATGTATTCGTGATAAATGGATTTTAATATTTTTACATTTGTCAATACTGTTGTACCATACAAACCTAAAAACAAACTGAAACGTTACTTATGAAAACTACAAATTAAATAAATAAAACTAATAGTAAATTTAATTTTAAATTATTTTAAAAATGGGCTAATAACCCGAAACTAGTCGATATTTTAATGTTATTAATTTAATTAATAGTTTTAATATTTAAACATTGGTAGCTCAAATTGCAATAATAAAAATGGATACATTATAAACTCAATTTTGAATTTTCTTGATAATCAATTTAATCTGTTTATCTTTATTGGTAGCTTAATAACCTATAATATGAAATGAACTACCAATGCTTTAATATTAAAACTTATTAATTATTAGAAAATATTAAGCTAGAACAAAATACTATACACCTATACTTTGTGTAACGTACATTCATACTCTAGTCATTATCATTAACGTTATTAGATCTTCTGTAAATGTGACTTAAATGCCAATTTAAACTTGCTTAATTTATGCGTTGAAATGCTTCAAAGCTACAAACTAGAATCGTGTTTACATATCAAGTTATGTATAATGTGCTTAAACCCATTATACATTTAAATTTATTAATATATATATATGTATACATCTTTGTGGCAAAAATGGGATAGTTGAGATATTTTTTTTATAAATTGAATTATGCCAGTTTTGTCATATAGGAGTGTATTGGATGGGTTATGTAAAGGATTGTTTGGGTTGCGGATTTTGATAAGCGTTCAAAGGGCTGATCGTTCTGCTACGGCAATGTTTCTTAAGGTTGTGGGGCGTTGGAGGTGGAGAAAGGTGCAACATAGTCCAAAAGGGGATGGTAAATCATTTTATAAACATGAGTCGCTGTTTTGATCGGGATGCCTTTATTAGCATACGTTAGTGAACTAAATTACCGTGCCCAGTTTTGGACTTTAGATTTGATCAGTTGGGACTGGAATTTGAAAGAAAGTTTTGGATCAAATGTAATACCGAAGTATTTACAAGTGGGTGATTGGACTGTGGTCTTATTTATTTAAGTATTGATGGATATGTGAGAGGATTTTAATAGAGAATGAAGAGTTGGGATTGATGGAAATTATTTTTTATTTATCTTTATGAATTATTTATAATTATTGATTACTACTAATTAAATGTTTCTTTTTGTTTCAGGTATGTACCCAAGGTTTGCGACTAGAGCGTAAGAATATGGAATAAATGTATATAAAATGTATTAATTAAAGTACACGTGTAATGTACCCCAATACATTTTATAATAATTATATACATTATTATTATTATAAATATTTCGTGTTTGTATTTTAAATATTATTCGATTAATGTGTTCTGTTTATGTAAATAACTTTAGCTGTTGTAATTTAAGGAACTCATTATCTCGTCCGCATAGATAACATTGGAACAGCAAATAAGTCATTAACTCTAAATTCAAATATTGTTCATTTTCAAATCATATAAATAAATATCATTAATGTCCATCGACAAATTCTCTATCATTATATAAATATTTTTCATTTTGTTATTTACATCTTGCTTTCCACTGTTATGTGTGCTTAATTAGATTTTAATATATTATTATCACCCAAAAAGGGAGGTGTTCTGATGTCGAGGAGACCAACTTCACGTTTTTGGAATCAGACATTCTCCGGCATTGAAACTGTACAGTTCTAAATATCAGCGCTAAAGCCTAAAAAGTATATTCATAATTATTTAATAAACAAGTCGTAAAAATCGTGTAAAGTTGACTATAGGTTCCTCACAAACCAGTCAAGGGAATACAAAAAGAATCAAGTGACTTCTATCACCAAAAATAAATTGGTGAAAACAGAAGTCACGTTACACACGTAGTATTCAGAATATTTCAAAGACGACTGAACAGCAAACCCAAAGAGAATTAATTCTAATTATGAAAGATGAAATGGAAGAGACCCAAAAATTATAATAATAATAAACTTTATTGCCCAACAGACAAAAAACTTAATTACAGAACATAGTAACTTAACAAAATATCCATATAAACTAGCAGGAAGGCTATATATACAAAAATCTTTATTCAGACAATTACATTTTTACAAATATTGAGTATATACACTAAAATAAAGGTTTGTGTGTCCTGGGCTATCGACCGGAGGTCTTTCTGCCCTGTCTAGAATTAATGGTGATGTTCAATAAAAATGTCTGTATTGATTAATATTTAATTACATTAAATAAAGAAAATATTTTGAAAAGAAAAAAAGACCTATGGTCAACAGCCATTTAACAATGAAATACTTTTTGTGTGATATATTTAATCAATTTTCGTTATCTTTTTATAAACCTGTATTGTGAAAATATTGAATGAAAATTAATGATTTTCTTTCTTTTTCTACATGCAAAGGCAAATATCCACTATGTAATTTTAGGCTGGTGTAGGAATTTCCTCGAAAAGTAGTTGTTCTGTTAGATATTTATCTTATTGATACACTCTAAGTTTTTTAACTAATAAAAAATATTTAACGCGGAGAACAAGGAAGTTATATAAGGTTATTTTTAAACACGTTTAAACACGTGTTTTGTCGTTACAGTAATTATTAAAACTTCAGCGTGCCATCTTCCCAGGTATTGGAGATATTATTTTTTAATAAATTGGACCAAATTAATAATCTATTTTATTTTCTATTGTTATCGGCGGAGACAATTATTTGTAAGGAAAAGAAGTGAAATTGTCGGCAAAGAGCCAGTAGAATTACTATTTCATTATGTTATAACTTATGTATCATTATTACGTTAATAAATAAATCCGGTGAACACGATCGCCACCAAAATTATTACGAATACAATCTGTTTACCATCTGAATGTTGCTGGTTAATATTACATTTAGATTTGCAAATGTTTTACTTAACCCTCTATTAGTCGCGTGGTATGCAGTTGTACACCAGCCTTTTAAAAATCATTACAACTGGAACAATATATATATATTGTTTATGTATTTAACCGTAAGATTGCAGTTTAGTCGAAAGAGATAGCTATATTGCAAAATGGAAATAATCATTTGAAAAATAGTCATTCTTTTGGATTTAATAATATGAATATGTATTTACATTTTTTACCCATCACATATAAATTAATTTTCGTGTATTACGTCAATTTACTAGTTCAAGTTAGAAAAGGAAATTGTAAGATATAATGAAATTAATAGGTCATGTCTGTTAAGTTATTTGAATGCAGAATTTAGTGAAATCTTTTAAATTTTCATTGCACAAGTTTTTATTAGCAAAAATATAATTTGAAATTTGCTATAAATTTGATCAATTTTCACTGTTTTTCATAATTGTTTTTCACACAAAAACTAAACATTAAAATCTAAGATTTTTGTTGGTGAGTACGTGAAGTTTCTTGATATAATGTAGTAATATTTTATTTCTTTCTTCAGTTGTTGAAGAAATAAAAAAAGTGAAGAAAGGAATAAAATATTACTACATTTTAAACATTAAAATAATTGAAATTCCTGCTTATTTTAAGATTACTTTAATGTACAATATATAATATTGTTCTTGATCACAATAGCAATCTAACTCGAATTAGTGCTTGCCAATATTTATATAGCTACCTCTTTCGTCTAAACCGCACCCTTAAAAATGCAATCAATGTAAATTGAAAATGTGTTTTGTATACAAAAGCCAATGTCAATAAACATTATATTTTAACCCATATAAGGTACAAGTCGAATTTTGCTATAATATTACCAACTAAAAATAGTTCTAAACGCGTAGACTGCGCAACTAAATTCATCTGAAAAATGTGCACGATTAATGGAAGATTAATATGTGGTTTAATTACCGCGCTTATCATATGTATTCGTATTCCTGCACTATCTATAAATGTTAGTATTTTAATCGAAGTTAATTTTTCCGAACTTCTCTCGCAAGATGATATAATTCAATTGCCATTATGGTCTACTGTTAATGCATTCATCGAAGCTGCCAAGCTGCGGCTCTTTATATACCTACGCGTTAAAACTGACATAGATATTCACTTATGAAATCAACTAGCAGAGATACGAATCGATGGAAATATCATTATATCGTCATTTGCTATTCAAATCAGTTGCTAATCAATATGCATGTCAATAATGAGAAGGAAATACGTTTGAAATTGGAAAATGTTAAATAGACAATTGCGTTACAATAATTAATTAACGAAGTGTTTTTTTTTTTAAATATTATAAAACACTGAAGAAGAATAAGAATAAATAAAACAGAATGATTTCTTTTTTAGGATGGTTTACAGATTTTTATTTGGTGTTACAAGAATAACCTTTATTATTCCCTAAGCATTAATTCTCTATAAATAAGTCAAGTAATAAAAATTATAATTTGTTAATTAAGCACAAACTTAACATTAATTGTTGTCAAATAAACAATTGACAAAGTTATTGTAAATAAATTAATAATAAATATATTTTCCAAAAAAATATGAATTATTATAAAGCGAAAAGCTTTATTTTTTTATTTCAAATAACGCAATAAGAATGTGGGGATTTGAGCACTGCTCGTTGTAAGCGAGCTAGTTGTTGAAGAAATAAAATACGCGACGTTCCAAAATTAATTCACGAAAAATAAACTATATTCACAACTTTCATAGATAAAAACGGAATTAATAAGTAAAAAAGTATTTCTACTTATCACCCGGATGGATCCCTGTAATGTTCTTAAAACATTACACTTATTTTTATCTCATCTTTAAATCAAGAAATATTTCCAGATACATTACCCCTATTTTCAAATCGGGAAATATTGACGAAGCTGAAAATTATAGAGGTGTATGTATACAAGTCTGATCCATTATCCCTATTTTCAAATCGGGAAATGTTGATGAAGCTGAAAATTATAGAGGCGTATGTATACAAGTCTGCTATTCCGAAAATCATGGACTCCATCTAATTTCAGCAAATACTCTGGCAGTATCGTAACAGCGTTGCAGAGGAGCAGCAGGAGCAGCTTGATTTTCAAAAAGGGAAAATTACAGTTACAAACCTAATATTATTGCAAAATGCTGAAGCCTTTGAGAATTGTTTACAAGTGGATGTTATTTATACTGATTTCTCAAAGGCTTTTAACAGGGTCAGTCATACCTTGCATATAGGCAATGCGTGCTATTGGATTTGATATGTTTATATTTATATAAATGGATACAATGTTTTGTCTAGAAGCGAGTACAGTGTGTGAAAATAGATGGGTTTATTTCAAGGGAAATAAAGGTCAAATCAAAGGTACCACAAGGTTCACATTTAGGACCAATATTATTTAATATTTTTATTAATGATATTGTTGAAAAAATTACTGATATATTATATGCGAATGATTTATAATTATTTCGGGTGATATATTTTTGCAAATACAGAATTATTAAAGCAAGATTTAGATTCAATAAATAATTTACTTTATATTTTAATTTTACAATCCATGTATGTACATCAATGAAAAAAAAAATCGCTTAATCTGTAATAATATTTAAGATCTCATTCATGAAATAGCCCGGTATACTTGGTATGTTTATTGTTATATAAGTTTATATTGTATTTAAAAATATATAAATTATTTCATTCCTATATTTTGAATTAAATTCTCACTTACCCCGCGGTAAAACATTTTTCATGTAATAATTGTGATTTATTTTAATTAATTAAGTTATGAACTCAAATATAAAATTTAATGAAACGTATATGGAAGTGTATTAATTTAAATAATTCATAATTATATTTCATTTCGGTTTTATTTGTGGATATTTTACACTCACATTTATAAACATAACTGACCATTATTCTATACATAAATATTTTTACACTTGTATAGAATTGGAATTATACATGCCGGTTCTGGTTTAGCTTCGCGTGCAAAAATACCCGCTTGGCCCCTAAAGTAAATTGTTGATTTAGTCGGTTTGCTGAAACTCTCGACGCCGGAAATAAATAACAACCTGTAGACTATTCCCGTACAATACTCCTTTTCAAAATAATGTACTGCGGGTACTTTATAGCCACATAAATCTCACTACTTATATCCAACGTAAATTTTCTATAAAACAGCGCCGCTGTTATTTCATAAACCCATTCGAGACATTAAACTACGGGCCTCGTGATATACTATGAATTAATTCCAACTACACATGCAATTTGCGCGGTAATGTGTTTGTTATTACATCTATTTTCGGTTAATCACTACATTAATTATTTTAAAAAAATATAATCTTTAATGAAGTAAATAAAATTAATTTGAAAATAAATAATAAATTGTTCCATATTTAGCTACTGTTAATTTTTGACTTATGTTACCTAAGTACTTTAAAAGAAATGTACACTAAAACAACTACAATTTGGGCTTGTATCCAGCCAGAGATTGAATTACATAATAATCTTTAATATTGTTAATAAATAATCTTGTATGAGCTGATTGTAAAGATTACTTTTTGTTAAGAGAATTATAATATTAAAATTATAAACATGAATAATTAAAACAAAATTACGAAGGCTTCTGACAATTTTCCGATTGCTATTTTATTTAATTTTAAAATCCATTAATGTGAAATGTAATATATTATTTTATAAATATTGTATCAAAACGATTTATTACTGTTTTATATAACTACGGATAAAATATAAATAAAAATTAAATACAATTTATTTTAAAATTATTTAGTTGACTGTGTTTTCAATTTGTACCTACACTTTATTTTCTAATAATTAAATATTTATATATTTATTAGATACAATCAACGGAAAATAAATTCCAATTACAGATTGATCAAACATGAAATATGTTCACAACATATAACAAAACAAGAATTGTTATATATTATTAATTATTGGACATGTAAAATATATTCATTTTCTACTTCCGCATTGTTTAGCGCTGTTAAAACTATATATAATGATTGAAGGACAATATATATATTTATTATATATATAATAATAATATCTATTATTATTTTCCAGAACAGAACAACAATTACAAAAAAAATACAAGAACATAAAAAAAATAAACGAATTTAAGATTACTTCTGATACAGGAAACAAAGATGCAATTCAGATGTATAACAAGGTACACCATGATCTTTACACCTTATTGTGATAAATTTAAAGAAATAATGATGTAGATAGCACAGAAATTATGTAACGATATTGCAAAAGGGTATGGATCCTAGGTATTTTTATTATTTATTATTTTAATATGAACTGCCTTTAAATTCAGAAATATTAATCGTATAATATTAATTATAAAGACTTTGAAATTCATTTAAACTTTTACTAATTTAATTAAACCCACCATAAAATATATTTAATGGAAATATAAAATAATGTTTAGTATACTTTTCTTAATAGGGTACAATAATTCGGAAGAAATTATTTTACAGCTTTAATTAAGGCAGTAATAACATTTCTTAAAAACGTACCTTTATTACGTATTCTAGTTCCGCACTACAATTTCAACGATAATTTTATTCTCGCAAAAAAAGTAGAAATGCTCAGAGAACCGAAATGGGGTCTGTAATTTTCAAATAAGTTCGCTCGTTTCGCGGAATCCAGAATCGTTTGCGATTAGCGCAGAAAAAACCATGAAGTATACTTACAGCTAATTAAGAATATAATTAATTGTTTTTAAATTAATCTGTGGGACTTGATATCTATATTCCTAAAGAATACAGACATATTTAATGTAATATATAGGGGAACAGCTATTAGAGGTCATTTAGCTTTTTTAAAATAATTTAAATAAGTTTATAATCTTAAGAGAAACGGGCAACGACCGGAGGTCTTTTGGTCTGTTGATATAAATTATTATGATAATGATTGTTATTTCTAATTATTATTTTAATTATTTTCATAATTATATTGAATTATTAGGAAGCAGGAAATTTGTCGATTGAATGTGAGGGGATGGGGTTGACGTCGGGAAAAGGAAGAGGCTGGTGAGAGAAAAGAAAAAGAGGTATAATGCTTCGAATACGCAATATCGTTTTTGGTTTCTTTTTGGTTGGTTTTATTGTTTATTTATGCCAATAAAATACTTTTTTATTGAATTATGATTTTTTTAAATTTCCTTTTTTTATATGGTATATGGTTAATCTGAACTTCATATACGCGTTGAAATAATACTGATTTAATTATGGTTTATAATGCACTAAATCTTAATTTAATTATTTATCTTTTTTTTATTTTAGTCAAATAATATAATATACACAAAATATAATTGAAAATCATTAAGTGTTTTATTTATATTCAAGTAATATTAATTTTTGAAACTCGGTCAGATATTTGTTTATAATATAACACATAGAATGACTTAATTACATTATGATATTGAATGTAATTATCCGTAATGTAATGTACCCCAGTAGATTTTATAATAATAATTGACATTATTATTATTACTATTATTCATATATTTTATATTATAACATGTATTAAATTAAGTTTCATTGATTTAAATATTACTTGTTGTTTTTCTTTAGATACTTAATTAAAAAACACTATTAATGTCGATTTTCGACCTTATTGTTATAAAGTAGATATTTGTTACTATCATAATTAGACTTTGCTTCTCCATGTAATGCGTGCTTAATTAGATTTTAACGTAGTCTTATGACCCAAAAAGGAGAGGGTTTGGTCCAGCGATGAAGAGACCAACTTCATTTTTCGGGTCAGACATTAACCAGCACTTCGTGAGCGAACACTTAAAAAAACAGCAATTATAATATTTCTCGGTCGTAAATTTGAATTAAACATAGCAAAGTATTACAGTTGTAAAGAGTAAGTCAGTTATAAATCAATGATACCATAATTAATTCAATTCGTGATATATTTAATATACGTGAAGCTGGCAAGAATTCCTTGTCGAAGACTTTACTTTCTTGTTTCTTAAATTGTTATTATACATATTGTTGGGTCTCGTCAACCGCCTTAAAGGTGTAATTTTTAAACTGGTATATTTCAATAGGGCCATACTTTAAATTGAATTTTCTATAGAAATATGATAACATAAATTTTAATATAATCTTAACGAAAAATGAATTTATGGAACAAATGTTTATAACAAATTAATAAAATGGAAAGTAAACTTTCTGTCAATTCATATTTATTGTATACAAATTAATAAACAATATTATGAAGGAAAATTGCAATTAACGAATGGAGTTTCTGTGTGCTTGGACACCATTATAGTATTCTCTTCGTCCATCTATTATCTGACATTCTTGCGACTTGGCCCAGTTCCATTTTAAGTGTGTGACTCTTTCAATTGTGTCTGTAACTTTTGTTCGTCTACGTAGCTCTTCATTTCAGGTTTTATCTCGCAATGTCACTCCTCACATAGACCTCTCCATGGCTCGTTGACTTATTCTTATTTTGTTCACAGTTTTTTTCTGCTAATGTTCGTGTATCCGAGCCATACGTCAATACCCGGAGGACACATTCGTCAAACACCTTACGTTTAAGACGTATTTGATTTAAAAACTATCCTTCTGTTTAGTTCCCAGGTCTGATTGTCCATTCCCGTTCGGATCTCATGTCCCAGATATTTGTAAGATGTTACATATTGGATTTCTTTACCTTCTAGCATTGGGTTACAGCTAGGGACTAAATATGTCATGAATTGGGTCTTGGCAATGTTAATTTTTAAGCCTATTTTCTGGGAAGCTGTGGATAGTTCTCAGATCATTTCATTTGCCTCGTCTAGTCGGTCTCAAAGCAGCACGATATCGTCGGCAAAACGTAGGTGGTTTAGCTTTTCTCCATTAACGTTTATTCCCTTATTGTGTATAGTGTTGTAAACAGTTTGGGAAATTGTGTCCCCTTGTTGGACGCCCTTTTCGATCTTGAACTGACCTTTTTATTATCACAGGCAAAAAAAACAAATAGTCATGGATGGTGAGGGAGAATTACTAAATTTGAAGACGGAACGAAATAAGCTTCTGAATAGGAATAAAAGTAAGAAGTGGAGAAATTTAGACAATATTGAATAATCAAAAAAAAAACAAACGATAAAATAAAATCTAAAAGCAAATAGAAACATTGGGGAGTCAATAAAGAAACACTGCTTGAAACAAACAGAAATGGATGACAAACTTTCTACAAATATTAAAAATTTGATGAAACAGAGAAAAAAGCTACTTGGAAAACATCCACAACATAAGGATGATTTAAGACAACTGAATAAAGACATAACGAAAGCCGTAAAGACTGACATCAAAAACTACAACAATAAATGGGTGACTAGAGTTATAGAAGGGAATAAAAACATGAGGGTACTACGTAATAAATTACACGAAAAAGCTGAAATAGCCAAATTTGAAAATGAAAGAAGGCAAACAATAAGCAATAGAGATTGTCGTGATTTTTTACACTAAATTATATAGAAACCAGAGTCAATGAGAAGCACCAGAAAATATACCCCACATACTAAACCAAGGATCTGAAGAGATGCCAACGATAACTGAAGAAGAGGTCCTAAAGTCAGAGATGAAGAACAACTATGCACCTAGAAAAAACTAAGTTGTTATAGAAGCCATCAAGCTGGCAGGAATTGAGTTATTCAAAACAATAACCAAATAAATGCCCAGATGAAGGAACAACCTCATACATATGGAATAATGCATTTATTGTTATTTTCACAAGAAGGGCAGCATCACAGACTTGCAGATCTATAGACTGATAAGTCTGTTGACGCACCTACATAAATTATTCACCAAAATCATTACCGCACGGCTTACAAATAAACTTGACCTGTATAAGCCAAGAGAAAAAACTGGTTTTAGAACATGATATGAAAAAAATGACCATCTCCAGGTGATAAAATGATTGATATAAAAAGTATAGCTATATGTTAGTACTAACATTCGTCGACTATGAAAAGGCATTCGACTCCATAAGTCATAAAGAACTGCTTAAAGCTCTCGCAGACTGTCGTATAGACCATCGCTATATTTTAATACTACGGCACATATATGAGCACGCAACAGCAAAAGTATAATTTACATGCGAAAAATGCCATTCGCGATTTAATAAATTAATTAAATCTTTATCTTCTCTATACGTTATTCGAATATATATTATGACTACATAGCAAAGACATTACATATCATGACCCCAATTGACAGTCAGACAGTTAATTGTGAAAGCAGTTGATTTATGTATAAAAAATCGTTCAAAGTAATTTAATTAACGGACTACTAGTTATTTATAAATGCTTCAATACAAATGTGCATAACTTTGTCCAAATTTAACCGTTTTTTTGTGTGTTTTTTTTTTTAATTAACTATATTCTGTTTGAAGAAACATTACGGTAGTCGAAATCCTTTACTATTATAATTAATTGAAACAAATTCAAATATTTCATTTTATTAGTACCGGTATTATATTTATTTCTACAGCAAGATAATCGAGTAAATTTATTTTTATTACAATAAAATTAAGCAAGAAACATTTCTGACAATGATCAATAAAATTAACCCCTTTTTCTAACTGCAAACATTACTTACACTCTAAGTTTTTGACAAACATCTATTGAAACAACTAATTCCCGAGCATATACCCCGGCGGATATTGGATTATCTTCACAACTATCTGAAATCACAGGTTCAGTTCATTTGTGCGCTTTCTAATATACATATATTATTTTGCTATATTAATATATTTTTTACTACAAATCAATTCATTATTCAAGTGTAATTATTAAATCAAAAATATTTTTGTTTTTGAAAAGGTTTAAAACCATTATGTAAAAAGTGAAATAGCGATTTAATTTTAAAATTTTACATTATATACATACAAATATTTTTATTCTGACTTTACATTATATTTAAATATTTTTTTTGTAAAATATTGTAATTAATCAAATAAATTCCTCCTTATTATTTAACAAACTTTCATGAATATTAATTCCCACATTTCATTCATCCCATTGAATTTTATTGATAATAAAAGCTATAGAAATAAATTCGCGAAAAACGTACTGAAAAATCACCCGGACAAAAAGTAAAACGATCGTTAAAACCTCCTCCTTGGTAATATAAAATTAAAAGACGCGGATAATAAAATATGTAACCGCTGCCGTATTTCATCTGACGTGTCTTTCCATTGTGCGCGAATCTGATTCCGTCGCCTTATATATAAATTTTTTCCTGATGCTGAAATCCTCTTTTGACAAATGAACATCAGCCGCTATTACTTCGTATGTCTTCGTTTTCCCGGTCATAAATACGTCCAGGACTAATGGAATAATGGGAGCGATGTCACGGGAGAGGGCTATCATTGAAATTGTACTGCTTTAATTCCCCGAGGAAGAAATGGATTATTTTCCACGGCTGAATGTATTTTTAATGAAAGTATAATATTATATATTACAACGAAATTAATGTTTTCTCAAGTATTTCTTTGTGTTTTTATACATTCGAATTTAATGAGTTAGGATCATATATAAATGGTATTTTTAATATGACAATAAATAAATATGCCGGAAAGAAAGTAAAAAGGGCTTCAGAGAAACCCATAAATTGTCGATAGCTTAGGACAAAGACTTTCATTTTATTGTGTATTATTAATATTAATATTTATTTGACAATGACAGTTACATGACAAATTGAAATAATTCTATAAATATAGTAAACACACATACTACACATTGTAAAATGTAACGTTATTTGTCAATAAAGATGTTAAATATATATATTTATAAAAATGTATGTAATTATTTGAATAACGATATTTGTATTCATATGGATTCCTAACACTAACAAATATACTGCAATAATTCTTTTTACTTTGATTTATTAAAAAATACAACTTAATTTTGCAATAATAAACCTGTATATTAATCAGAAGAATATAATTGCTTTTCAATTATAGAACGCCAAAAAGTGGAGAATAACTTTTTCCAGACTTGATTTCCCTTGCGAATCCTTCTTGACATACATATTAAAGTAATTTAAAAGTTAGACAACAATTTTGATAACCTGACAACTTCCAGTTGGTAGTTTCTAGGACACTTAAATAGTTAGCTTACATAATATGAATTATTTTATGTAGAAATTGTAGTTATTTATTTTCAAGTTGTATGCTGAATAATGTCTGATTCAATTTAGTTTATACTGAATCGATTAAGTAATTATTTAAAATACAAATAACATATATTAAATTATTAAATATACAAACGATAAATGGGAATTGAAATATTTATATAATAAAATATTTATTTTAAATCATAATTTATGGATAATAAAACAAACTAGTAAAAGTAAGTGTTTTAATTTGTAATTAAAAGTAAGAATAAATAAAAGAAGAATGTTTAAAATGCCATTGTATATTAATATTTATTGCGAGCGCATTTATAAGGAATGTAATTTCCACATATAAATAAACAAGACACATAAGATAAAACTAGTTGAAAGGAAGACAAGCGAGCTAATCCCATTTAACCATAGCAGCCCCATTTTAAACTTTCCGTCCATAAATAAGGAGCCTTAAAACACACAGACAGCAATTTAAGTATGCCAAACAGGAAACGAGGCGGAGCACACAGCGTACATATGTTAAGCGCGTGGCAACTTTTGTGATTAAAACGTGACCTTATTAAATATATAAACCACTTCAACGATCCATCGGAATCAGAAACTGGAATCGCACCCAGTGAGTTATTCATAAACTGAGAACGCGTGCCCCCAATTTTAAGTACAATATAAATCTTCATGAACTCCCACGGTTCGAGATGTATTATTAAACCACCCCTAACAATACCCAGTTTTGTGGATTTATCGACGGTTTACGTTGAACCGGTCCCCTCAAGGCAATTTCGTTTAATTGCCTAATTTCCCCGCCATCAAAATTACTTGCTAATTTGAAACGAAGGGTAATAACCGTGCCTAGAGAAAGCCCAGCGATCCAAACTTTAGTGTAAAACTGCACCTTTTAAAACGTGATAACTATTAAATTGCATCCCTAACAAGAGATGTGAAATAAAAGGTCTGCGCGTGGGGAGGGGGGTTTTTATACTGCGATAAATCCTTGCCTTTCTTGAAGGGAAATCTCGTAATAGTGGAATGGATTTTTTTTAAAGCTGTAAATAAATTATAAAAATAAATATACAATCCCTAACCCAAACGGTACCAGCAGCAAATCCGGCTTTTATTGTTCCCCGGACGGTATAATCGGAGGAAGCAATAAATTTCGTCCTCACATAACGCAAACACTAACTGCGTTTTTATATCACCCTTGCCTTTAAAATTTAGGCCTGTACAATTTATCGTTTCTGAACGGGCAACATATTAGCAATGTCAACTTATATTATTGAAATCGATAAAAATAACAAGAAAGTACACGAAAAAAAATGCATCCACAGAACATTTACAGTGTATAATATTCATTTACAATATATCAGTATCTAGATTATTTGTTTGCAACTGTTTCTGTAACTGCCAAATGGCTATCGACGTGAAGTCTTTTTGCCTGGATTAAATGATTTAATGGTACGTCCGTCGTTAGTGGGTGATGTGGTGAAATGATGCGATGAATTGAAATAGAGTTAGTGCGTTTGTTTTTAATTCAGAAGGAATGGAACGGAAATTATTAGAATTTTTTACATTTTCAGATAGGGTTTGAAGGTGTTCCTTTATCGCAATTACGAGATTCCTTTATCGGAATTATGAGGGCAGTAGTTGATTCGAATGATTATATAAGGGATTTAAGGGGTGATGGATTTTTGTTGGGGTTCTCAAGGATGCGCACTCGCCAACATGGATGTGGTATAGGGTGGGATTTGAAGAGGTGGAAAAAAGTATAGATCCGGATTCAATTAAGGGGCGGTATATCTTTTTATAAAATATAGTGATGTTTTCATATTTATTCCGGGTTTTTCGTAGATTAGGTTGCAGATCATTTTCGCTTTCGTTTTATTTTGTTTTTGATGATACATGCATGCTTTTTAAAATTGAGTTTTTGATCAAAAGTATTTTATATAAGGAGATGAGTAGATTTAGTTCTGTGATAGGGAGATTGTCATATTGTAGTAGTGGGCAATAAGGAGTTATGATTTGTGGGGGTTAATTTTAATTCTTCATTTACGTGTATGGGAGATAAGGGCAGAGTCACCGCCAAATTGAAGGATGTATTTTATAGAAGGATGTATTTTGGATTAGATTGATATATGTCTGAGCAAAATATATTATAAAGGAATGGAAAGAGATTTGAGTCTTGTGGAACCCTCCGTTCTGGGCTGAAATATACCTTGCGGCGCTTACGGCAGCTCTATGTCTAGTCGAGGTTCAAAAATATTTATGCTTACGCACTTCACATAAATACTTCATAATTGTTGGACATCACTTAGTTTAATAACAACCTTGCTGTTAAGTTTTACCGACCTTTCTAACTAAGAAATCTTGGAAGGGCTTCTGATAAATGATTAGATGATTTCAAAGAACAAGATTAATGAAATTTAAATGTAACATTTAATAACAAAAATATATTCCGCAGTAATAATAATAAAATTTACATATTAAAACAAATTAGGAAATGTAAATCAATTCACGAATTGAAATATGTTGATCAAATTTAATAAACGCAAATTAAATCTAAGTAATATACTCACAAGGAAATAAAATTAAGTAACAATAACACCACCTAAATGATAGCAAAATCTCAAGTACATAATTCAATTAAATCATACAAGAAAAATAATATGTGACACAATATCACTCCTTGAAAATACTGTCTATGATTCCTCACATAAATCATAAAAATAAGCGCAACCAGTAATTCAATTAATCGTCAAAAAAATAATATTCATATCCGAAATATATATAACAAAAAGTTATAGTTTATGATTTCACTAAATCATAACAATAAACGCTAAATCAAAATTTAACTATATTCCTCTTTGATAAGTTCAACTCCATTTATCAAATTCAAACCAAAAATCAAATAACAAATTTATAATAATCACCAGCTGTGGTTATTATCACTTTTACTCTATGTTAAACCCAATTAAATTAAATGTGGTTGAACCCACCCTCTCTAACCGTTCATGTATTAAAACATAGTTATATTTCAATATACAGGATAAATTGGGGAACATATGACGTCATAGTTTCTTAACAACAGATTACATCAGGTAATATCAATTTGATTATAAGATAAAATATTTCATAAAATATTGTTAAGTAAAAACAATAATAAACAAAATATATTCAATTAATCTCAAACAATTGAGAGCACCCAACCCTCATCGGTAAATTAATTTTTATTAACTTAATAAAATAGAGGTAATAGAGGTATTATAATTAGTACAACTTTTACAAGTAACGGTAAGGTGGAAAATGTAACCGTTACAACATTTTAAATACAAACTTAAGTTTAAACTATCGTAAATACAAAGCTTTTATTTAAAAAATTGCCGAAAGAAAATTATAGTTGATGTTTGAAGGTTTTTAAAGACTATTTATTCAATAGTTAATTTAATATATATTTATTATTCATTCCAGACAAAATAGACACAGTAGCACGTTTTATATTACACATGCAGGAACAAATATTTTAAATTATAAAGAAATTAAACAAGGAAAATTTTTGTCAATGATCAACAAAATTCGATCAATCCCTTTTTCCAACTGCAAAAAATTACTTACACTGTAAGTTTTACAAACATCTATTGAAGCAACTACTTCCCGAGCATTTACCCCGCCGGACATTGGATTACAATTTAAATAACTGCAAATGTGTTAATCATCTCTATTTCACTATGTTTAACAAATATTTTGTGTAAGTCTGAAATAGTTCGACCCCCGATATTATTAAAATTTACAATTGAAATTTCAATAACGTTGTTTTGTTGTGATTATGTAGTAACCCTTAATTATTTAACAGGCCCGTTATTTATGTCAACATGCATTATCGGTACTTACCGTGCTTTCACCTGTAAATTAAAAGGGTGACTTGTGGACAAGAAATAAAAGACATTAAGTGAGTTTTACGGTAAGCAGCACTAATTTAATTTTAATAAGGCATTTTCAGATATTAATAAATGATTACATTCATTGAATTTCATAAATATGTGTGCGCCTTATTTTGTCATATTTTAATTTGCTTGTCATGTGCATTTTGACTGAAAACTCAAAAAAAAATGTGTGGGACTACGCGCTTCTGCCCCGCATTTGCTTCGAGAGGACGGAAAAAACCCACTAAAACTGAACCGCCTCGGGGCATGACTATTTGGAAATTTTATGTGATTACATGAAATTACTTTATTCTCAGATTGTGTTTTCATCGCAGATCCGCCCAGACACTCCCTATCAGTATTTTTATGTGTATGATAGGTCGGCTGAAACAACATCTTTGATATGATTTTATTCTTGTCATTTGTGGTTCTGTCGCAGATCGGCCCTTGCTCTCCATATCAGTATTTTTATGTGTATGATAGGTCGGCAAGAACGACATCTTTGACGTGTTATACATTTTTAGTTAATTGTGTTTACATCGCAGATCAGCCCAGACCTTCCTATCACTATTTTTATGTGTATGATAAGTCGGCTGGAACAACATCTTTGATGTGATTTTGATTTATGTGATTATCGCAGATCTGCCCAGACACTCCCCATCAGTATTTTTATGTGTATGATAGGTCGGCTGGAACAGCATCTTTGATTTATTTTGATTTGTGTGATTATTTGTGGTTCTGTCGCAGATCGGCCCTTGCTCTCCATATCAGTATTTTTATGTGTATGATAGGTCGGCAAGAACGACATCTTTGACGTGTTATACATTTTTAGTTAATTGTGTTTACATCGCAGATCCGCCCAGACCTTCCGATCACTATTTTTTATGTGTATGATAAGTCGGCTGGAACAACATCTTTGATGTGATTTTGATTTATGTGATTATCGCAGATCTGCCCAGACACTCCCCATCAGTATTTTTATGTGTATGATAGGTCAGCTGGAACAGCATCTTTGATTTATTTTGATTTATGTGATTTTTTTGTGGTTCTGTCGCAGATCGGCCCTTGCTCTCCATATCAGTATTTTTATGTGTATGATAGGTCGGCAAGAACGACATCTTTGACGTGTTATACATTTTTAGTTAATTGTGTTTACATCGCAAATCCGCCCAGACCTTCCTATCACTATTTTTATGTGTATGATAAGTCGGCTGGAACAACATCTTTGATGTGACTTTGATTTATGACTTTACTTTTTCTCAGAATCGTTATTTCATAGGGTTATTTATAATATGTGTAGTTCTAGGAATAGCACATGATAATCGTTCGAGGTGTGCTTCATCTTAGAATATTTTGTGGATAGTAGTGAATTTTGTTGTCCTTCAACAATGTTCAATTCATTTTTATAAATTGTGTTTTGCTTTTAATTGTTTTATGTGTGGTTTTAAGAGTAGGCACATTATAATCGTTCGAGTTGTGCTTTATCTTAAAACGTTTGCGGGTTATTGTGATTTTTGTTGTTTTTCAACAACGTGTAATTCATTTTATGAATTGTGTTTTACTTTTAATTGGTTTTATGTGTTGTTTCAAGAATATGCACATTATGATCGTTCGAGTGTGTGGTTATTCGTTCGAGTTGTGCTTTATCTTAAAACGTTTGCTGGTTATTGTGATTTTTGTTGTTTTTCAACAACGTGTAATTCATTTTATGAAATTGATCTGAGAATAAGTATTGTTCGTTCGAGTTTGTGTTATTTACATTTTCTGTTTGAGAATTAGTATTATTCGTTCGAGTTTGTGTTCTTTTTGTATTTAATTCGTTGATCAAATTTCGACTTACATTTCGTAAGTAATTAATTCATAATATAGTCATATATATCTTTCGAGAGAGTGAAAAGTTTAAGATTAAAATCTCAATTCAGATATTAACTAGATATAGGGGTGAAATTTTATCACAGTACATACGTACTTACCATCAAATAGATAATGATATTATAACGATGTATTTGTTGTATAGAGCTAGAGAATGAAAGAGAAAGCTTTCTTAGCTTGGATTAAAGTTTCTGACGCAATTGATCGAAAGAAAGAGTGATTGCCTTTAACGACTTCAAATTATCATATTCGTTACTGTCTTGGATAACATCTATTCAAGTGAAAAGAATGTAATTGTTCTTCAGTGAGAGGAATTTGGTCACTAAAGTGTTTAAATTTGAGAGGAGAAGATAACAAGTTTAAAAGCTGTATTGAATGTTGGTAGCATTTAAACGGTTTTGATTGTTGTAGATTTTGTATAACTAATTAACAAATAAAATATCAACTTTAAAAAAACAGAACTGAATTAATTATCCCTTGTTGATTTAAATCGTAGTCCCTTTATATATTTTTACTTTATGCTTCATGCACATGACTTTTGAATTTATTCTTAAATTTTGGTGATTAACTTTATATTAACTATACATTATTTCAATTTTTCAGGCCCCAAAATGAAACATTAATTATTGTGAAAAATCATTGCTTTAAATAATCACCTTATATCAATTAAAACTTTTGATTCCTTTGAATAAAATTTGAACTTACTTGATTTCAGACTTGAGCGATACCTCTGCAGTTGTTTGACCCATTTTCACAAATTTATTATTGAATTAATTCATAGCACACGTGCCCGCAACCAATTCTCTACTTTTAATTCTCTTATTATTTCCGGCTCTTTTTTAATCTACGCACGACCGTGAGTACTTTCCGCGTCCCTTCTACCCGTAATTAGTATTTAATTAATCTTCAAAAACCCGATTACTTAATTTCACGTCCGTCCCCGTTCACGAATCCCGTCGAACTCCCCGATTTTCTCTCACCATTTCTCGTTCACACAATTTTGACTTCTTTGCAACTTTTCGCCCTGACCATATATGGTCATGAACGCTATTCCATTTTTGCAAGCTCACACTCGTTCTCACGCATTCAATTCTCGCTTATTTTCCAATTCTGCATAAATTTGGGTTCAAACACGTGCGGGACTTCCCCGTCTGAAATCTCAACATTTATCTTTTACAATAGTAAGTTCTTTATGCATTATGTCAAGTTTACGAAAATTGAGGCCAAACACGTGCGGGATTTCCCCATCAGAATATTAACATATTAAATTGTATAAAGATAAACAGTTTTAACTTAATTGTTGATTTCGCCTAAATTTGGGGTCAAGCGCGTGCGGGACTTACCCGTCAGAATCTGAATCAATTAAATTGTATAAAATATAAACAAACAAAATTGCCGCAGCAACGATACAATGTATGGATAATTTCCCTTATTTAATTATTACTTTTTAATAAATTTTATCGAAAAATAAATTCTGCATACACCCCAGTTGAAACTATTACAAGTCGCCCATTTTCACATGTCAATGCAAATAACTTATACAATGATATGTTTGTTGATGGCCATATATAAAACAATATGTATATTGTATTTACACCTAGGTTAGTGTTATGTTTATATTATTTTTGTATTTATTATTATTTTATTTATATTTTATCCCTGTATTGGTTTTCCGTTGGGAAAATAAATATTATTTTTATTATAATTAATATAATATACAAGGTGTCCCTAAAATGTTGGGAAATGGCTTAACCTCGGATTTCTGGGATCAAAATATAATGACTTAGCCGAACTTATCTATATACAAAAATTAACCGTTAAGCCGTAATTCATCTTCAAACTTAAACAAAATAATATTTATTTTATTGATAACAATTGAATGCTTTATTCGATTTAAAAAACATACTATGGTTTAATATGAAAATATAAATCATCATTTGAGTTAATATGAGTACCATCACTTGATGGCAAGTGTAAAATATAACATAACCTATAAATAAATACCTAAATATCTTTTTATTGGGATAAGCAATCATATTTTAATAAATATTACTTAATTGAATGTTTAATTTGGAGTATTTTCTGTCTCTTCATAAATTTCGATAATTTATACAGTTTAGTCGTAAAAAAATAAAAAGCCAAACAATTCATTCTATTTATTTAGTAAAATGCGAATCTAGTTACCTGGAAAACATAAATAAATGTGACTTATTAGTTATTAATGTAATTATTATATTAAATATTTGCTATAAATTAGTTATTGAATTATTGTTTATTTATTAACGTGTTAATTTTAAATTTAATCCTCTTCGAAAATAAATGTGTCTAGCACTTGCCTTGGATACCTAGTTTTTTTTTACCAAATAATTAATGTAATTGATTTGAATTTTTGTATGCGAATATTGTAAAATTTATCGAAAATTATAAAGTGACCAAAAATGTTTCAAAAAACTATTTTTCAAGTATTTTTTTTATTTAATTGTATGTCCGAATAAAAATATATATAAATGTTTATGTGGTGGAACTACTATATTCTATAATTAATATTGATTGATGATGGTCATATTAAAAGAAATTATGTATCATACTATTATATAGGGTGTTTCAAATTCGAGTCTCATCATGGGGATCTCGCTTATTATAAGAGATAGAGTGTAGGTTTAAATTTCGAACGTTTGCAGAATTTCATGCTGATTAATATCCCGTTGAGAAAACTGGGTTTCTTTCTTTCCACGAAAAATGAAAAAAAAAAACTGAAAAAAATCGATTTTCTTTTTTTATTTATATCTTCGTTATTTGAAGCAATATTTCAATACAATGAAGACATTCTTATAGCATATTTTTATGATATAATCCATGGCGTAATTATTTTATTAATAGCATTTTTCTTATTTCTTATGGACGCCATACTAGTTTTTTATCATATTAAAACCCTCTATTGTTTCTAATTGCAATAATACCACATATTTACAACAACGAGCATTTAAGAGTATTTTGGGTTTCGGCATCGGGGTCCATTTACGACCTCGATGTCGGATTAATTTTTGCTTTATGGATTTCAGTAGCTTTGAAAAAATCCATTTTTCTACCTTTTTCGGTGAGGTACAACCAGGTTGACCTGATGTTCAACCCTAGCTTTAGAAGTGTTTTAGATTTAATACACCACTTTTTTAAAAAAAAATATTTCAGTGGTGTATAAGGGCTTATAAGGGCTACTTTATAAAATTATTTTCATGTTATACAGGTGTATAGTCATTAAAGTAAAATAAAAGTGGTATAAAAAAAATCAAGTATTTTCTTTACAGCATAATTGAAAATGTACTACGAAGTGAACGCCCCCAAGATTCAAGAATTACAAACGTATTTATTTTGTCCGCTATTTATCTACATAAATTAAATTACTCAGGTTAGATCACTATGATTTCAGTTTCTAACTTATTACTTATATTTTTCAACTTATTATGTATTCTTGAACCATTTAGGATAGAAGATTTGATCGCCTTATAGTTATTTTGTCATACACACATTATGGTTAGCCTTTTGTTATATTTTTTGTAGTATATTTATATTGTACGTTTGTAAATTGGAGTTTTCCGTAAATAAATAAAATATATAAAGTTAATAGGCTGGATATATTTAATATTTAAAAATTCTCTTGATAATCCGAAACTTGTCCAGAATTTACATTTAATCACTTTAATCTGTTTACTTATATTATGGTAGTTTTTAATGTATTTTTATTTATTATTAAAATTAATTCATTTATATTAAAACTACATTAAAATTAATTAAGGTTGCGGTTTAGTGGAAAGAGATAGCTATATAGTAAAATGGAAATAATCGTTTGAAAATAGAGCTATTCTTTTGGATTTCATAACATGAATGTGTACTTACATTTTTTATCTATCAAGTATAAAGTATCAGTCCAAATAAAAAATAAATCGTTAATTTTCGTATATTACGTCAATTTACTAGTTTAAGTTAGAAAAGAAAATTGTAAGATATAATGAAATTAATAGGTTATGTCTGCTAAGTTAATTGAATGCAGAATTTAGTGAAATCCTTTAAATTTTCATTGCACAAGTTTTTATTAGCAAAAATTTAAATTAAAATTTGCTATAAATTTGATCAATTTTCATTGTTTTTCACACAAACTAAACATTGAAATAATTTTTAATTCATCTGATGAAATTTCTGCTTATTTTAAGATTATTTTAATGTATAATACAATATTTTTCATTGATCACAACAACAATCTAACTCAAATTAGTGATTGCCCATATTTGTATAGCTATCTCTTTCTTCTAAACCGCACCCTTAAGTCAACAATTCAGTTAATGCGTTTCAAATATAATTTGATTTAAATTTATAATTATAAATTATTGGTACATAAATCATGAGCAAAAAAATATTACATTGTGGTTTTTATATCGAAAAAGATTGTAATCTTCAGCATTTGAATTTATATTATTTTCCTTCCCACGCGGAAATAGTTTTTGTCCCAATCGACTGATTTATCCTATAACTTGTTGCGTGATAAATTCCCGCGGCAAAATAGGAAAACAATTTGAAAAGCACAATTGGGAGAGAGACCTGCGGTGTACTTGTTTATTGTGTCTCCACCTTGGGAAAACGCTTTTTTCCCGCAAAAAGAAAACGGAGAAACAAAGAAAAGCTCGATTCCGATAAACTACTTCCCGATCAAAGATCAAACCGCTGATGGAAAAAATCTTTCCCTGTGTTTGGAAATGGGACACGGGACAACTAATCCAACAACGCTACTTCTCGTTTCTTTTTGCAGCAAAAATATGATTATATAAATTTACAAATTCGTATGATACTAAATGTATTGTTGAGGATTAAATATTTCATGATTGTTAATATTTTTTTATCTATAGTATAATGTATAATAAGTCTAATAGAATATTAATTGAGATTATAATCAATAACATATTAATAATCAAACATAAATGTCTGGAATAACAAACTGTTTTATAAATTAATTACAAATTTGAAAATAATTAATAAATAATTTTTTAATAATTTATTCATATTTATTTCACGTGTGAATAAATTATTAAAAATCAACCAATAAAACACAGATTAGATTGAATAACTTTAAATTCTCGACTAATCTAATTTTTGTTTTATTTGTTGATTTTTAATAATTTATTCATATTTATTTCATACAATATGAACTACCAATGTCTAAATATTAAAACCATTAATTAAATTAATAATGTATTGCCTCTTTACCTACTGTGATATTTTGACTTACGTTACGTAAGTGCTTTAAGGTAAATATTCAATACAATAGGCAATTGCATAACAATAACATATATTATCTGATTCATATTCAGAATACATTTAGTAACAAATGCGATAAAAAAAATCGAATTTAAAGTGAGCCAAAGTGATCCATTTTGATCTTTGAACTTTTGTTTATTTTATATTTAAAACCGTGGGTGACAAAAAAATTAAAAAAATTATTACCAATAATAATTTATAAGACAACCAGTAACACTCTAAGATAAAAAAATATCAAATTTAAAACGCGCTAAAATGAGCCATTTAAAACTTTGAAATATGCTCGATTTTAGGTTGAAATTCCTGGATGACAGAGAGAATTAAAAAAAATTGTAATGAAAATAATAATAGTTATTCTTGAACGTCTACTAATAGACTAATGTAATAAAATGGAAATTAAACAACGAAATTACTCGTTTTGACCCGGCACATCCGCCATAGTAGGTACGCCGGGTCAAAAATATGTGACTGGAAACTGTGGATAACTTTACATCTATTATTATTCCTTAATAATTATAAAAAATGTAAATTATTCAAGTAACTAAGTAATATAAAACATTAGACAAATGAATAGTTTAGGAATACTTACCTGATTATATACAACTATGTAAATTATTGTATAATGTAATCAATTATAATGGAGAATTCCGTAAAATAAAGTTAAAGTTAAAGAAACAACAAAATTTATAAAATCGTACACGTGATTTGGCAATTGTTTTATGAAATGAATATCTGCAGATATTATTAGATAGCGTAAGACTGACTTTCATTAATCTAAGCAAGGCACATTATTATTATCTAGCGGCGCCAATTATTATTTTTTTTGTTGCTGTTATTATTTCTTTATGTTTGTTCTACAATCCACTATACATAAATATTATTAATTATATTATAGATTTGTAAAAAAGTAAATCCGTTAAATAAATATTTTTTTCTTTACATGTTTCAAAACTTTCCCGCTCTAAAATAGTAAATCACGAGTATTATATAACTTGGAATATATGTATAACATAGCAGAAACTTATCGTAAATGGTGTATGGACTGAAATTCTGAACGAGGGCGTACTCCGCTTGAAGCTCCTTTTGTAAGGGATGGTTTCGGGGTGGTCACGACACAAGATAAATAAAATCCCCAAGACAGCATTTCTCGTAAAACATTGTTCAAACAATAAATGTTATCGCGGCCCCGGCCCTCTCATTTTAAACTATATTTCAGTAGAGGTTTTGTGTAATATACAAACATTTCAATAAATTGGATCCAAAAGTTTTTGTGTTATAAAAATAAATAACAATTGTATGTTTCTTTATTTTATAAGAAACTTATTTTATTGTAAATTTACAACTATTTATGGATATAGGAAAATATTTAATGTATTAGTAGAACCAAGGGTAATCACATAAAGAGCCTATTGCCGCACAAAGTAATTCTTATGAAATTCGCAAAACATTTTATAGATCTAACGTTAAATTTTTTTACGAAAGAATTTGTCGATAATCTACATTTTTTGTTCTTACTGAAAACTTATGGAATGAAAGTTCCATGAATTTCACTAAATCCTTCATTAAAATAATTTGCAACACATTAAATAACCTTACAAGTAGTGCAATTTTTGCACAAACTTCACAACATCCTCGATTTATAAGATATTCTACCAAATGTGAGCCTCCATTTGTCAATCTAAAGTCTTTCGAGACAAAATACGATAGTGCAAGTTTTGTTTATATATTAAATGGAATTTGTCGCTTAGAACGGTTAGGTTAGATGGGTATTTGCCCGGGAAGTAGTTGTTTTAATGTACATTAACGTACTTACGTAACGTAAGTCAAAAGTCACAGAGCTAAATGTGGAAATAATTTATTAATTGTTTTCTAATCATTTTTATTAAATTGAAATCTTTAATATCTATTAAATTATTTCTTATTTCACTTTTCAGAAAAAAAACTTGTTCTGGTTAGAACAAATATTTAACTTTTTAAAATAATAATTGTTTCCCATCTTGTTTGTCTTTCTCAAACATAGTTGTATAGGATTTTTTCACTTGTTGTACTAATTACAAGCGACTGATTTCAGTTGTAATGGTTGCGTTCTACACATTTCGATAGTGCTATGTGGTTTTTGTTGCATTGATCCCTCCTGTCATTGTTTTAGCGGTTCAACGGGTTAAACTTTGTTGGTGGGATTGTTTGTTGCGCGAGAGGGGTGTTTCTGCTGGGGTTTAGCTGCCGGTTTGTGTATCAATATCTGTGTTTCCGGAAAGGCTATTCACCTTCGAAATCCGCGGTAATTCTCATTAGGGCCACATTATTATTCACTTTGATAGCTTGAAACGAGACAGCGTGGATTACTTTAGGAAATAATAAATATAAACTAACATTTTAATAACTATTTAAAAGGTTAATGATTTACTAAGAATAAATATCTATCACTTGAAAAAAGCTCAATGTACAACATTGAGATATAATTTGAATTAATTAAATATAAGTGGAAAAGAAACATCTCTGATGGGATTTGAACCCATGTCCCTCGATTTATAGCCGAGTGCGTTCAAGTTCAAAGTTGTTTCTTTTCCACTTATATTTAATTAAATTAAATTTGATCCTAATGCTGTACGTCGAACCTTATTGAATTTATTGATATAAATATAAGTTAAAAGGAATATCAATTTAAATAATTAAATATTGTTTATTTAAAACTATTTTGTATTTACTTTCACTGCAATTATTTCGCTACGCTGTAGCTTATTCAGGTGACGAATTTTAATGATAATATTTACACAGAAATTACACTATATATACACTGTTTTATGGAATGGCGGTAGAGCAAGGTTTTTCTGTTTCAGCTTGAGTAGTAGGGATTTAGAGAGTTCGATCTGTTCATTCAGCAAGAGTTCTAACGAATGATTTTAAGTAACGTTCTATTATGGTTCTTTACATTAAATTTCTCGGATAAAAAATTGTTAAAAGATGCAATATGTTATTGATATGCAACAACAGGTGTACATTATGTAATTCAAATACCACGCGTATTTTCCAGAAAAGTAGTTGTTTAAAAGCATATTTAAAGCACTTACGCAATGTAAGTCAAATGTCACAAAGTTAAATGTAGAAATAATATATTAATTATTTTCAAATCATTTTTATTTAAAATATTTCAAAAATTAACAAGGAAATAAATTTAAAAAATATTTAATTTTCATAAATGAAACACTTTTTTACTTTATTTGTATAACTCGGATTGATTTTATTGTTGACTATAGTTTCGACAACCTTAACGTGTCATTATCAAAACAAAAGTATTTGTATGTTTTACTTTTGTCCCCTCAAATTATTTTGTATATTTTATTTTTAATTATTACACACGAGTAAAGTTCGCGCCACTAAAAATTATGTTGTATAGTGGAACCTCGTCGGGAGTCTAGCGTCCTCGCACAGCAGACAGTTCAACGTCATCCCCCTGCTGGAGAAAAGCAGCACTTCTTCCAGAGGCGTACAACCAAATAGGTCAGCCGTTCATGGACTTTTCCGGGTCCGCCACATCTGGCCTGACGTCTCTACCTAGACCGTTGCGAGAGAATCTACGGCCGGGTAGAAACAAGAAGCAAGTTCCGTCACGGATTTATGGCCCCATGCTTTTACGCGGGTTACAATAGAGCGGACCAAAGGAAAAAAAAACGAATATTTTTTTTACGAAAGCGCGAACCAAACGATTACGCCATGCCATTAAATAGCTTGAAGAGAGTGCTTCACAAAGATTATAGTTTGAAATTAGGGATGAAAACTTCAATTTTCTGATAGAAAGGGTAACATTATTTTTTGTAGCCAATCAATGACGAAATTATAAGGTAGCCCTAATATCGTTCCTAAAAAAAAAAAACATCCTGCAATCACAATTCATGGTTCATGCTAATCATCAGGACAGTTCTGCTAGCTGGCATAGACTTTTTCTTTGGCTCATGACAGGACTGAAAGACTTTTGGTTGATAGCCTACACAGACTATAGTACATGTCTATTTCGAGTTGAGTTAACATCTCGTGAACTGAGACCCATAAGATCTTTTGTTCTGCCCTTACCCAATCACTTTCCAAGCAGTCCCACGTCCTCTGTGAGCCTATTGACATTCTTGGGGGTGATGTTGCTCACCTATTCGTAGTCCCTCCCGAAGTGTGATAGATTGTAGGCAATCGCCTGACAATCACAAAATATATGCTTGGTCGTTTCATTTGCCGAGTCACATAAGTTGCAGTTTTATCTTCCCTCTTTTCCCAATTCCTACAAATGGTACCGGAGAGCACAGTGCCTACTCAAGAGTCCCGCGAATGTTCTCAGTTCGTTCCTTGTGAGTTCAAGCACTTTATGAAAGTGATCTGGTTTGATGAGCCATTATGATTAAACTAGGCCAGGGACTTGATTCTAGTACTTACATCTTCTATCCTTTTCCCATTTTAAGGCAACCTCTCTTCGGTGCGCCATGGGGAATCCGCAAAACGGCTCTGGTCCTATGGGTGTGGTATCAGCACCTCTTTTAGCGAGTTCATCTGCCACTTCGTTGCCTAGGAGACCTTCATGTCTTGGAACTCAGAGGTCAGCGAATTGTTTTTTGCCAATTGTAAAAGGGATCGTCGATATTTATGAACAGTCTGCAGTTTCGAACGGCCTTTAGTGCGGCCAGGCTTTTTGAGCAAATATATACATGCGTGCCATTTAGCTGCCTGCCAAGACATTCCGTGGCGTACATATCAATTGCAATGGCTTCCGATTACAGAATCGGGAATGTTTTGCCCTGAGCCATGAAGCTAATGTGGTTTTAGTTAAGATGATAAATGCCTATTCCGCTGCCCTTGTTGTTCTTCGCACTATTTGTGTACTAAACTGATATGCCTCGACCAAGCTCATTGACTTTCTTCAAAGCCGTTTTGGGGTCTTCAATGAACATCTTAAACGGTATTTCGAACTTAAGCCTCCTGAACATGATATCCGTTGGTTTCGAAAGGAGGACCGGGGCGATTTACTTCAGTACTTCTAAGTATCCTATCCTGTTCTCCAGCAGAGTTTTTTTTTTTTCCTTAGGTGTTTTGTACCACTAGATGGAGTGGTAGCTTCATTCCCACAGTGTATTGCCTCCATTCCCGCAGTAGGAGTCCTTTGCATGTGATACTTAGAAACAAGCCTTGTCAGCTTCTTTCGCCACAAGTTTTTCTTTTTCTACCACTAGATGGAGTGATAGCTTCATTCCCACAGTGTATTGCCTCCATTCCCGCAGTAGGAGTCCTTTGCATGTGATACCTAGAAACAAGCCTTGTCAGCTTCTTTCGTGTGCCGAACAAGGGCGGCAAAGGTGACAATGGATAGCACTATCGTTCTATACAGCCAATATATAATTTTGGGCTTCAGTCCCCAGGTTTACCCCATTAGCCGCAGACAGTTCCAAAACAACGCCGTTACTTTCGCCATGATTTTCTTATAAATTTTAATTTTATTTTTATTTTCTGTTCTTATCTTCAATTATTCGTCTCAAAATTACTTTATTATGTCCTAAGTGAAACAAAAAAAAACAATTCTGTCGTACTGGCTATATGTGACGAATAAATTCATAATTTCTTGATTGATACACTGACTCACTTTAATATTACTCGAACGAAGGGTTCAAAAATATTGACACGTTCGTTGAATGACTTTTCCCACATTCGGTTCAGTGAATATTAACAGTAACATACTATGTAATGCGTATTAATAGTGCAGGAATTACTCAATTGTGGAAATATTGTCGAAGAAAATAAATTTCAAAATAACTTAAAAACTACTTATTCTAGATATGGAAATGCATAATACTTCTATGTTACAAATTGTCTTGCCAATCAGACGAAATATTGATCATTCCAATTGAAAAAAAAAATGAGTTCTAATGTTTTAAAATGTCATTGATGACACTTTTTGAATACCTACTGTCAAAATTGACAATTGTCATTTTTTTATTCTAGATAGATCTATTACTAACAATTCAAAATGTCGCTGGTCTTTCCATCTTGTTCATACTACAAGTTATAGGCATTTTTGGAAAAGTCAATTTGAGGTTAAAATTTGACAAATAAAATTTTATCTCAAAGACTGTAAGAGTGTCTACATAACTCTTACAGTTTTTGAGATAAAATAAATCGATATGAGTGGTAGTCAATTGAACGGGTAGTCCGAAAAAAAATATAGGGTTTTTCATTTAAAATAACAAAGTAGCCATTTCCGGTACAACCGGAAGTGAAAGAAAGTCAAAATATTTACTATCAGGTGGTCGCATTCAACCGTGCAATGTAACTTTTTTTAAAATTTTCTGTGGTTAGGAACCCTGAAAACTTTTAATGGCCGTAGTTCGTGACCCACCCTGCATATATATATATATATATATATATACAGAGAGTTTTATGTAACACCGAACATACTAGAATGTACTCAATGTAAATTTTCCTATGTTCGATTTGTACTGGAACGTATCAAAGCATTGGGTGCGATGTGATTGGCTACGATTTCTAATGTCAACTATTATGTCAATTGCAACATGTGTAATTATGAATATTATACTTAACCTTAATGCATACCATAAAAATCTTATCCTCCTTTGTATACATTAAAAGATGTCCAACTAATCGTCTACTTCTGCTGTAAGAGCCAGAACAGTAAATATTACTTGCTTGCGATAACTGACAAGTGTAAGTCATTTTAGACAGAAAAGGGTGTAGTTTGGGTTGACTATATTATTTTTAGAAATAGTAGCCAATCACATCGCACTCAATGCTTTGATGCGTTCCAATACACATTGAACATAGGAAAATTTACATTGAGTACATTCTAGTATGTTCGATGTTACATAAAACTCTCTGTATAGTAATTATTGATAAAATTAATCAACCATTCCATTCCTAATAAATTTAAGTGGACGCAGGCGCCATCTGTTGCCTAATTTCATGTTTCATCGTCAATAGTTATCTATACGCTAGGTGAATGTCAGTTGAACATTTTATTAAATTCGATTCTAACTTCAATATTTAATGAACTCTGAAAAATATTATTTAAGCAAGACCAAATCAATAGTATGCTTTGTGGAAGAATCATTTACACAATAACAGTTATAAAATTACAATTTATGATTTTTATTTTTAGTCAACCATTAAAAAACAGTAGCAGCTGATAAAGACAAAATTAAGGCATTGATTGATGTATCTGATTAATTACACCCCGTGAAATTGTTGATGGATTAAATTTATCATATTCGACTGCCCAGATTGTCTCTTCTTTTATTTCAATTTTCAGTGAGTGGTAGTAATAATTTATTAATAATCGATTTCCTATTCATAAAATCGGAAATATTAAAACCACCTATTCAAATTAATTACTTTCCTCACTTTGGGGATACAGCTGACGTTGATTGAAGAGCTCATTTATTTCCCCGTTGTATCCTCACAGAAAGTAAAAAAAAAACAAATATATATACACCACGTGTGCACAATCTCATATCTCGCAGCAACGTAAAAAAATGACACATGTTTTTGAATCGACAGCGCATTATCGTCATTATTTCGTAATAAACAGACTGCCAGGTTTTTTTGCAAACAATGGAGTTTCACGGGGAAAAAATAAGGAAAAAATCGGCACACAAACAAACAAGAAGATGAAGAAAAACTAATAACTTTCCTAATTGAAAACAGGAATTGGATTTATATAAATGATTTCCATTATTTTCCTTCCGGGGAAATAATTGGCCGCGTTTTGCCAGTGTTCTCTCTCAGGGGTGGGATTTAATAACTGTTCGGAGTTATTATGAAGCGAAATCAAAGAGCATCCTTAATGGTGGATTAGCCCTTATGTGTTTTATTTGTAGATATTGTTTTGCTCTTTTTGTTCATTGCCAAATCGTAATCCATTAATTTAAAATATTTATTAAATTAACTGACGTTTTAATTAAATAAATAATTTGAAAATCATTATTAATTGGTGGTGATATTTACTAAGTTATTTTTACTTTTCCCATTTTAAATATACGGGAAAGTAATTTTATTGTGAAAAAATAAATTGCTAATATCTACCGATATTAACTTCACTTTCTCACCTGGAGTGTGAGACAGTATTTATCACTAAAATTATTCCAATACACTTTAGCAAGTTAAAAAATCATTTTAAAAAAATACAGCTTGGCTAAACAATTATTTTATGGTATTATATTAGAAATAGTTAAAAACCACAATTGTTTGATTTGAAAATCACTAAGTTTACAAGTAAAGTACTTTATTGTTTAAGATTTATTATAGAAGACACAGTTACAATAAACCTGTGAAACTTAAAAACAATTCAGTGTTTTACGTATAAAAATTGTTATAATGGAGTTTCATCAAGTAATAGCCTCAACTTTACTCTAAAAATGTTTAGGTAAAGTTTGTTCCAATTATTCCTTTTTTGACCGGTCAGCATTCTTCCAATCTACCAGCCGCCAGGTTTTTAAAGATTTAGTTACCCTTATATATTTGTTTCTTAAATAACTTTCTCAATTGTCACTTGGTGAAGATTGGTTACGTAGTAGCCGTAGGCTCACTTAGGCCATTGTGTTACCACATAGAGGAAAGTGATTGCTTCCTCATGTACTACCCTCTAGAACCAATTGTAGCTCTTAATGTAGTTGACCAGGCTCCCAGTCTTATGTGGTACTAGGTATGTCAACTCATTAATGCGAGTCGTTCCTATGGATTATTCCCTGATTTTTCCCAGAGTGGGGCATTGACTCAAGAAATAAAGTACTTGGTGATTCACTATTAAATATTAGGATATTTAAAAGATTATAATAATAATAATAATAATGCCTTTACTTATGACACAGAAAAATACAAAATGAAATGTCATGAGTGTAGGCGAAGTTCAGTCAGCTTAAACTGTTACTGATCTTCTTGGTCTGTTTTACAATTTTTTTTATAGTTTCACTCCTGCCGCATTATCCAGATAATTATTTTATAAAAGATGAAAAGCAACAATGGTCGAGTGAATTAAACATAGTTGTGAAACAAACCAAGTGTTATTAAATTAAATCAAAATATTTAATAGGCTTTAAACAAATAAATTGATTATTTGAGTAAGGTGAAGATCAAATTAAAGTGATGGTGCATTCATTAACAATGGTCACTTTGTGTCCAAAATCTACATTTGGTAATTCAAATAAAAGTGTGAAGAAAGGTCATTAGTGCTTTATTTATCAAGTCTTTCAACACTTGACAAATGAGATTTATTAAGAAATAAATATGTCCAATATATGGAAAACATACATATTTTATTTTAAACAGAGTACGCAGGACAAAATGTTTCTATTTCATAAATAAAAAAACGATGAAATTTTTGTTAAGTTGTAAATTAGTTGTGAATCATAAACGTTTCTACATAAATTTTGGTGTCTTTATCCTCACGTACTTTTAAAAAACCACTTACGTTTCTATATTGATGGTTTCATAGTGAAACAATCAAAATTCGTAAAATAAGATTATTGGGTTGGATAACTTAAATAAAATTCCTTACTTCACTTTTATTTTTAATTAAACGAGATATACATTTCGAGTACCAAGTAATCCTACAATAAAGAATACATCATCAATAAAGAATAAAAGTGAAGTAAGATATTTAATTTAAATTATCCAAAATCCTTAAATATTTATTGTTTATTGAAATTTAAAAATTTGAATTTTATATTCCTTTATTTACAGGAGAGTCAATTGACTAATTCAAACCTCAACCATGCCTACAATAAACACACTGAAGAGCGTTCTTGGACAAACTGCTACCACTGCTCTTCAAATCAACGAAGTCCTTCAACCAACAACCTCTCAAGGTAAATTAAATAAAATATGTATTAAATAATAATTGTGAGCAAAAATAATAACATTAATAATTCAATTGATAATTGCTAATGATTTAAGATGCTGAAAAAAATATTTTGAATATTTAGAATATTCCTATATGTCAGTTTTTGATCCTAAGTAAAAACTGCTTCAACGGCGCATTTTTCTTCTTTTTTTTTTTGGGCCTACCATTGAAAAACAATTTTATTTGTAAAGACTTTTTTACAATCCATGATAATCATGTTTCAATTCATAATTCATTTATCACTTAACTCCTGGTGAAACATGCTACATATTACGATTTACGGTTACGGCTTTGTGGGATTGCATGTTTCACAGGCATATATAGGCCTCGTTAGGCCTCTAATACCTCCTCCCTATTGAGTATCTGAGACCATGTATGAACACAGCCAGTCTATATCATCAAGATAGACTAGCAGTACCAAGGTTTTTGCCTTTTCTGTCCTTTCTTCACCCAATATGGCTTTTCTACTGGACTTTAGCGCTGGGAAATATCCAAGGATAGACTCCACGGTTTCGTCCTCCAAACAGCACCCTCTATAATCTGGTGATTCTAAAATCCCCAATCTTTAGAGGTATGCTCTAAATCTGCTGTGTGACAGCCTCATGATTGGCTAATCTTTTATTTGGGTACCGAAGGGTTTCCTTAAAAAAATCTGTAGCCTATTAAATCATCCCATCTACATCAACAATTCTTTAGAGTATAAGAATGTAATTACTTATATATGGAACTTAGAGGAAGGTGCATCATTGTACCCGTCATGTGAATGATCATACTAGCTGCGGCTCCAGATAATTTATAATCCTGTTCCCAATATCAGTACTGTACCCTTTTACCGGGGGCCCGTATAAAAGCTTGGAACCGCCAAGCTGCGGGGACTACCGTGCTCTAGAGCATGGATGTCGGAATTGCAGGCCTACCCGTGGCACCCCTGTGTCCCTATCTTGGATAGGGCTAACTGCATACGGCGGGGTCGACTCAGCCCTTGTGCTTGTCACGACTAAATGAGGAGTCAGGGGTGGGCCGTTAAAAGCCCGAGGGTGTCTATCGCCCTCCCGGTCCACACGTGGGTTGGCCTCTGACGGGCAGTGGTTTCGTCGATATGACATCGATGCTGCAATTATTGCAGTTCTCCATATGGTCAACACCGAAAGGTATAAGGCTGGAGAGGGAGCATGGCCTAGCAATAGGTCATGTTCGCATGCATGTACCCTTTTACCTAAGAGATCTCGACTCTGTTGTGTATCGAGGCCTGGCTAAGTTTATTATGACACTCTTTAACAGTCTGAGCAGATATAGTTTCTACTCAGACACTGTGGAGCATGCCTGCTGTCCGTGAAGATTATCAGACATTTGTTGTCCACACCATGCCGCGTTGAAATTCCTACCGCGGGTGTTATGCCCAACAAATCCAATTGCTCGATGGTTGTACCTATACCCATAGATATTTTCTTTTGAATGTTTTGGCTTCTCGAGTAAATTCCCAGGATCTTTCTTCAGGCATCCATTTGTATACATTTTTATAGCAGATTCCCTCATGTATTTTGTGATTTCGGTGATAATATTATAATGTGTGCTCGTCACATAGGTGGGTACGCAGGTATCAATACCTGTATCAAGTTGAGATATGTCTGTGCAGATATTCCTCCAGAGGTGAAATATTATTTCCACTACTCTATGGCTCTCCCAAAGGCCACTGATGCTAAAGTGAAGAATAGCTATTATGGCCTGCCTTTCCACGTGGGAGTCACAACATCACTTCCATTGCTGTTGGGGTTGTGTGATGGTGCCTGTGACACAAAGTCAGGCGGTCCTCTGCAAATGTGACAGCCGCTTAGTTATTACTAAGCAACAAAATCACTGCGCCATAAGTAACCATGGCTCTTACGACAGCTGTATATAGCAAATCGTCGTGCGTGGCTTTAGCCCCCACGTCTTCCCCATGGCATTCCGACATTACCAAAAGACCCTTTGTTTACTTTGAGTTCGATGTGTTTTTTTTTTTTTTCAATTTAGCTTCTTGTCAAGGGTGACTCCCAGATATTTCACATCCTCGCTAAATTGTAACAACGAATTCAATAACGTTGGTGTTTTGGGATACAGCTTCCTCTTCCTGGTGAATAGGATCATCTCCGTTTTGGCCGGATTAACCGAGAGGAAGTGATCCTCAATACCTGGATAATATTTTAAACTCAGTTTGCATCCTATCACAAATTGCTCCTTCATTCTTACCGCTTACTAGGATAACCAGATCGTCAGCATACACAGTTACGAAAAAGTCCTTCGTAAGCACTTGTTGAAAGAGATCATATTCCGTAGAAGTGGAGGTTTTAATAAAAACATGGATATTGGGAGTGGTCGGCAAGCTTTATAATCCCCTCTCACAGGCTTAGGTATGAATACAACCTTGCCTTGTTTCCAAGCCTTTGGGACATATTCCAAAGCCAGACTGGGCTGGAATAACAATACTATCTGCTCCCCATTATAATAGAGTGGGAAAAGTACCGCGGAAAAAAATAATCACCATCAGAGTATTTTTTTTTTGCTTATTACTGATCTGCCAGTTCACAGTCTGGTGTTAACATAGTAATTGTACTTTCTTCCCTGTGTGGTATATTAACCATCGTATACCCAGGGAAGTGGATCCTGAGCAGAAAACAAAGACTTTCATGGAGGTCGGCAGTATAGGAGCCCTCCCTCCTCCTTTTTTAAAACTCCCATGGGTTTTTTATGATCCCGTGAGAGTAATTTCTTGAGTCTTCTAGCATCCTGGGTGTACTCAATACTCTCGCAGAAGATGCGCCAGGAGGACCTCTGACGCTGCCTTACAAGTTTCTTATATTCTCTAAGGTGGCCGTCCTTCCACAGGATCCAGTCAGTTAAGCCTTGAGCTCTTAGCTCTGTTATACCTTTCCTTTGTTTTTTTGTTCTTGATGTCGAATTCTTAGACCACCAAGGTGTGGCACTGCCGGACTCTGTTCTTCTCTTGAGTAGATAGTAATATTGTTACGAAATCGGGTTTAATCAGACTCAGAAATAAATAAAACAATGTTTATTGTTACACTTAACACATTTATCTACACCACACTGTTGCTATTTATTTATTACACGATGTTGAGCACTCGGACGTTCGTGATAGACTGACCGACTGCAGCGCCGCTAATGCGCGCGCTTATATAGCGTGCTTGTTTCTCGAACTTTCCGGAACATTCGAAGACGAAGATGTTTCCAGTTTCTTCTTTCACTTCCGTTACAATATTTATTCACACCTACACTTCCCTCACAAGGAGTTCTAGTCTGGATCTGTCATTAGCGCATTATATTTTTCTGTCCTGTGTGCCTTTTCGAAAATGTCTAATGTACGCTTCCTTGTCTGTGTTTCTCTATTGTCTAAGAAACATGAAGGGACTATCTACTAATCTTGATTGGAAACATGCTAATGTATCACGTATTTTTGTGCTTTCGAAGAGGAACATAAATTTAGAGTTGGAATGTCGGATATTTCCAAGCTTTGACTAGTGTTGTATATTCATTATATATTACCACAGCAACTAGAAGACTATCGTATAATGACCTCTCCCAATTTATGTGTGTGAAGCTGGCAATGAATCCAGCAATGAACCCGACACCTCCACATTGAGATTTTTTTTTTTTTTTCAACAATATTTATTTAAAGGAAAACAATACTTATTTAGCCGTTTATTCATAATTATAAGTAATACTTAGGTCAACTAAATAGAACAAAATCAAATTTAATCGTATAAATTGTAAAATATTCATAATACATACACTTTAAATAGTATGAAAATATAGATATTTTCATAAAAAATGTTTCCCAAACGGCGCACTTTTTTCTTTTTTTTTTAAGAATGCTTTTAGAAGAAATATAATATGCGTGTCCATTCATAGTTTCTCTATAAACAAATTCATTGCTGGGTCATAATTCAAACACAGGACAGCGATTTTCAAAGTGTCAGATTTTCCAAATTCGCACTTTTTTCCAAGTGTTTTTCTTTCAGAAATATTTAAAAAAATGCTTTTAGAAGTAATATAAACTATAAACAATGCGTACCTCTTCATGGTTTGTCTATAAACAAATTTATTGCTGGGTCGTAATTCCAACACCAGACGGCTATTTTCCCGAATGGCGCGCTTTTTTCCAATTTTCATTTGGAAATAGTTTAAACAATGCTTTTAGAAGTAATATAAACCATAAATAAATCGTACTTGTTCATAATTTGTCTATAAACAAATTCACTGCTAAGTCGTATTTCCAACACCAACGGGGATTTTAGAGATGCAATTCAGCAATGAATTTGTTTATAGACAAACTATAAACTGGCACGCATTTTCGATTATTATTTGCTTCTAAAGGCATTGTTTAAACTATTCTTAAAAGAAAATTTGAAAAAAAATGCGCCGTTTGGGAAATTTAACACTTAGAAAATATTAGGAATACGACCTAGCAATGAATTTGTTTATAGACAAACTATGAATGGGCACGCATTTTTTATTGTTCATATTGCTTCTGAAAGCATTGTTTAGACCATTCTTAAAATAAAATTTAAAAAAAAGTGTGCCATTTGGGAAATATAGTTTATAAAATAATCGCTATTTTCAGATTTTTAAAGTATTGTGAACATTTCAGAATTAATAAGAATAAATTTGATTCTCTTATATATATTTATCCTTAGTATTACTTATATTTATTAATAAACGGCTAAATAAGTGTTGTTTTCCTTTAAATAAATATTTTTGAAAAAAAGTATCTATGTCGAGGCTCCCGGTTCATTGCTGGATTTATTGCAAGCTTCACACACATTCCCAATTTATCGGTGTTGACTGCTAAAATCACTTGCCAGTCTGAACATCAAAATGAATTGTCTATATTAAACCTGCAGCATTGAAATGTTTGAAAAATAAAGTTATAAACAAACATTTGCTTAAAAAACGTGAAGATTTGAATAATATTATTTAAATTAAATTAACGAAGTAGAAGCCTCAATCGTTATTCATTTAAAATTGGAAACGATTGCAGAATTCTGAATCTGCAAAGAACTGACATAAGGATATTCGTCAGACGACAGGATGGAAAAGATCATAAAAGAATAGTTCACGTGGGAAAAGGATACGTTTTGATGGCAATTGGCATTTAATTAAAAATTAATTTAATTTTACAGTAGCAAATACAAACGATCAAAATTATTAACATTAATAATTATCGCGAGCATATGTGTCACGCCAATTTAATACACACCGCCGTTATTTATTAACAAATTACACAGAATACGAGACCATGAATAATTCGGCGTTATTTTCGGATTGTGATCAATTTATATTATTATGTAATATTCCGCGCTGGGGCGCTGTTATCTAGCAACGATTAATCATGTAATTGAACCAGAAACACGGTTCGATTTAATTAGTATTATTGTTTATTCGACTGAGGGTATTTATGGTTTACTGGCTTATGATGAATTGATTGATTTGTTTGTTGCTAATTCCGCTAATGTGTATACATAATTGTATATGTACCAACTGAGTATTACTACCAAGATGTGTTTACATAATTATGTAGTTTAAAATTATAAGATTTCTGTAAACATTGATTAATAAATTCCCATTGCCTGAGCATCTTCGTGTATATACTTCTGCCCGCTTTTTCTTGGTTTTATTCTTCTTTTGTTCTAAGTATGAGGTTGGATTATGCTAGTCATTTAATAACATCGCTATTTTTCCTCTTTATTATGTGGCCTTCTTGTTTCAATCGTTGTGCTTTTATGTGTCTCATAATGTTTCCTTCCCTCAATTTTTCTTCTACTTCTTTATTTTGTTTGTGCCGTTATGTTATAGTTTCTCCCAATATTGTTGGAATATTTTATGTTTTATTTATCTTTGATTTTTCCTGTTATCTTCTATTATGAATGTAATGAATAGAATATAACAGGAAGAACCAAAGATAAATAAAACGAAAACTATTACAACAATATTGGGATCAAATAGAACTTATAATATAACGGCGGATGCAAAAAAAAAATAAAGAAATTGAAAAAAAAATTAGAGAAGAAAATATAATGACACACACATAATAAGTTGGTATTGGTCGTATCAAAGTTTCATATATTTTTATGTTTGTTAACTTGCCATTTATTTTACTCTTTTTAATACTTGTTTGTTCCACGCATACGTTTTGTAGCCTTTTAAGACTCTTTCTTGAATGAAATCCTTCGTCAACTGCACTATTATTACACGTAAATAATCAAACGTGTTAACTCTCTAATAATGATGAAAATCCATTCTCTACTAATATGTACTTAGAAGCCAGATATATGTCATATATACTCTAAATTTTCGTATTTCAGAATAATTTAATTTTAATATATTATTTTGGATGTTATGAATTATTTATGCTGATTAATTAATTAAATAATTATAAAATTGATTTAAAACATAAGTTAATCTATTATACATCAAAACCGTGTCGCTTAAATTCCACAGATGACATCTAATATATTACAGAAATAAAGAATTTTAAATATGTTTACATAAATGGGGGTAGGAAATTTTTCGATTAAACCGTGGATGCGTGTTTGAGTTTTATCACCCTAAACACATATTTGGCCGTCAGTAAAATTTGCACTTTTCGTTTTCTGTTTGTTTTAAAGGTTTCTCCTTTAAAATAACAGGAAGTGTTTGTGTTGTACGTAAAACCGTTTGCGAGGGAGGACCCGGGTAATTAGGAATGTGTTATTAATGGATGCTTTCATTCCGCTTCGAGTATGCTTCAGTGTTATTGGCCTCTAATTTTCTAATTGCATTTAACGGTGGACCAGAGATAATGATTCTGTAACGTAATGTACTGTAATATAATGATTAATATTTTAAATATACATAAAAAAATAAACTGCCAAAGAATACATTAATGAATTAACCATAATACTACACACCAGCCTAGACCAACTTATGGTGTGACCAACTTTTATTCCGAGTTCACAGATTATTTTTATTATTATAATTACCATCAATATGTTTTTAATTTTGTAATAAACATATCATCAATTTAAATTACAATAAAGTCTTTCCTTAAATCACACTTAAAAATAAAACTAAACGTATACATTTAAAAGATTTGTTTTATGTAACAAGTTTTAAAATGTCTCGTCGGTGTGTAAAAGGTATTACCCAAGATTTCTTTAATCCAAGAAAAAAGAGAGGGAGGCAGCGAGATCGGTAGAAAAGAACTTCCCTTGGAATTATTTCTAATCGACAACTATATCGTGAATCTCTCGCAATCAGATTTAAAACGACTTAAACGTATTACCATTAAACGGCATTCGCTTTCAGCGCACACTTTCGCAGGTTTTATTGTAATCGCTTCCGACAGTTCCTTCCTTCAATTAAATGTAATCGGCGGAAAATGTTAATTTTTTTTACCCTTATCCGACGTCCTTTTATTTTTCTCGTATTTCTTTTTTTTTTGCAGAACGTAGAGAAAAAATAAGCCGGTGGGGATTTGGACTTATTTTGTTTGTTTTGAAGTCTGACGAGATTATTATTTATGTTGTTATAAATTTAATTAAAATAAATAAATTTAATAAACTCTAACTACATACATTTGGCATTTAAGGTTGCGGTTAAGTAGAAAGAGAGAGCTATATAGTGAAACGGAAATAGTCGTTTGAAAAAAAAAAGAGTCATTCTTTTGGATTTAAAAATATGAATATGTATTTACATTTTTTATCTACCAAGTATAAAGTATCAGTCTAAATAAAAAAATAAATCTTTAATTTTCGTGTATTACATCAATTTACTAGTTCAAGTTAGAAAAGAAAATAGCACGATATAATGAAATTTATAAGTTATTTCTGCTAAGTTATTTGAATGCAGAATTTAGTGAAATCCTTTAAATTTTCATTGCACAACTTTTTATTAGCAAAAATATAATTTGAAATTTGATAAAATTTGATCAATTTTCATTGTTTTTTTATAATTGTTTTTCACACAAACTAAACATTAAAATAATTTTTAATTCATCTGATGAAATCCCTGTTTATTTTAAGATTACTTTAATGTATAATACAATATTGTTCATTGAGCACAACTGCAATCTAACTCGAATTAGTGATTGCCAATAGCTATTTCTTTCGTCTAAATCGCACCCTTAACGGAAACTATACATATAAATGAAATAAATTTATTAAATCACTTAGTTTGTTTAAGTTTTAAACATTCTTTATTGTAGTACAACATTTTTTTAAAATTCAAACGAACTAAGTATTTAATTAAAGTGAAATGATGGAGTTTCAGCAATTAACAGCATAAGCGATACAATATTTAAATGAAATAAATTTCAAAATTAGTAAAATAATAATATAATAATATTAGGTACACAACTATGTTCCTGCTGTTCTTCAAGAGATGGCTCTAGTAGTAATTGCTAACCAAAACGTCATGAACCAAGTTTACACATATGGTAAACAAACAGCTTTAACACAATAGTGTTATGTTGTTGGGTCATATACTTTTGGTTGTGTGAAAATATCTGATTTTATGTCAAATAATCGTCGTTTGCGCGAAGTGTTGCTTTTCCTCTTTCATTGGAGTCATTACTCGATGAAGATCCATTCCAAATGCAGAAAAGCTTGCTTCATCATTGGGAGTTACCCACCAAGCCATTTTCAAGCGATTGCATGCGAAAATGTGATTCTACAACATGGCAACTCTCCACCTCACGTTTCCAAACCCTTTAAATGGGAAGTCCTACCCCACCCGCCATATTCCCCAGATATTGCACCGTCTGATTATTGCTTGTTCCCTTCGATGGCACATGGTTTGGTGAGTCAGCAGTTCTGCTCATATGAAGATATCTCAAAATGGCTTAATTTGTGGAGAGCCTCAAAATACGAACACTTCTACAGTGACGGTATTCGAGCTCTGCAAGAAAGATGGGAAAAAGTTGTTGCTAGTGATGGGCAATATTTTTAGTGATTCATTTGTAACACTTACACATGGGCATCAGTTAATTGAACCATATAACTCAGTCACGTTTGTATATTTGTAATTTCAAATTTGGGGGACAATCACACCCATAGATATAGAGAAAGTTATGATATTTTTTTTCGAAACGTCAATTTTTAAAAAATTATTAGGTTTATGCATTTGAACATATTATGAAAGTTAACTTTATTTTTGATGTAGAATATAAATATATATATATATATATATATATATACATAAAATATGGGGTATTCCATTAGAAAAAATTTAACAATGATACGCCATGCTTTTATTGATCACCCTGTATATTTGAAACTAATTTTAAGATATGGTCCTAATTTTGAAAATTTTGAAAAAATAAACCATTTAGCCGTAAAGCTACTCGGCGCGCACGCTGAGACACCCTGTATATATCAAATAATTATATTAAAGCTTTAGAAAATCAATTTTAATTGAAATTCCTTTCTATTCGCAGACAGCCTCCAGGACTTTTCGCCGTCATGGAGCAACATTCCTTCGCCGGAAGATTTCCTAAGTTTAAATGTGTCGAACGGCACCTTCAATTACACCCTCAACGAGACACTGCTGGCGGATGAAAGTGAACTCATCGGGGATTTGATATTAGTAGGCGTGCTCTCGATCGTGCTGGGCCTCATGATACTCGTTACTATCATAGGTAAGTGAAACTTCATAAATTAGTGATGATGTTGTAAACTTTTCCAACTGTAAAGTTTCCAATGCGTCCGGGGATGTTGTGATTTGCTGCACATGGGTCAATTAATTATCACTGTTGATTATGGAGACTTGTTTTTAGTAATTCTTATTAGGTTCCTTATTTTTTCCAAGAAAAACATTTATTTTGTTTATAATGATTTAATTGTTAGCTTTTGTTAATTTAGAAAAAAAGTTGCATTTTTTTTCCTCACTCGCACATGGGCATTGGTTTATCTTTACCATGCAACCCAGTAACCTATGTAAATTTGTATTTCAATTTGGGGGACAATCACACAATTCATTCGATCGATCCAGCCCACTCCTGGAATCGAACCGGGGACCTCTGGCTAACTTGAAAAGTTGCATTTATTCAGCACAATGCTGTAATTGTGAAAAAAAGTGTATTGGACCAACAAAAAGAAACTTAAAAACAAGATTCAAAGAACATATATATTATTTAAAAATAAACAACGGAGAAAAACCCGCAATTACCAATCATATAAGCACATTTGTACATATATTTTTTTTGAACCATTTAAAAAAAATTAAATTGTTAAATTCTCCACAATCGAAAATGTTAGAAGTAATTGATAAGTACAAAAATTGTAGGAAACTTAAATTTCGATTTGACTTTATTTAAAACAATTTATTAATTTATTTGAATTAATAATTTACCTTTACCTGATTTTCAAATACATCACATTCGTATATTTATTTTTTTTATTTATTTGTTTCATATATTTTATAAAAATACTTTACTAACAGAAATACACAGAAAAATATAGAAAATACTAATTCCTTACCATCGACATATAAATTCTTCATACCTAATTGATCTTAACAACTTCCCTGTATACCCATCCCCTACATGTAAATACTTCTGTGTAATCCTAAATTCCAAGTTTACCTTGATAAATCATTCCCAAATCCTCAAAGCAAAAGCCAAGGCTCGACTTTTCAGAGCACTCACGTACAAAAATAAATAAATTTCCGCCGAAACTGCAGTACATATTTACAAAATGATTTGTTGACAACTGCTTGAATATGCTCCCATTCTATTCGACAATCCTCGTCCAAATGTATTAATAAATATTGAAATCGAAGAACGCGCAGCCCTTAGAGCACATACCAAAATTAGACACCCTAACAAACAACTTTATAATCCTTCCAATGAACTGTTTTACAATACATGCAAAATTCCCCCAATAAAACACAGACTGGAATCCTTATCATTAAAATTTGCCACTAATCCCCACATTGCTCCTATCATACAACACCTATGTATCCTTCGCAATCTTATTACTCCTAAATTCTCCCATCCTTCATTAACCATTTACCAATTCATATCATTCAATTTACAGACATAGACAAAGACGTTAATAATCAAGACCTTTAGATAATAAGACAAGAACTGGACAAGGTCAGGCAGAAAGATGGTCGATAGCCGTTTTCTATGACAAGGTATAACATAGTATAAGAATAATTGTAGCCGCATGGCGAACACGTGTGTACTTATAAGAATAAAAGTTACTTTAGTAGTGAAACGATCGAGTATAAGTGTACTTTTTATTTAACACCCAAAACAAATTTTAAATACAATAAATTATATTGTTAATTTGTTAATATTATTATTTACTAAAGTAACTTTTATTCTTATAAGTACACACGTGTTCGCCATGCGGCTACAACTTAAAGACTAACTGTTTTCAGTTCACAATGCTACCAATATAATAATGTAATATTGATGTATTACCAACAAAATTGTCTGCAGAAATAACGATGTTATATATATATATATATATAATAAATAAATAATAAACATTAGAAACTCAAATATATAATTTATACCTATTAATTGGCCATCGACCAGTGGTCTTTCAGACTGTTTTTTCGTATTTATGTCCTTCTCAAGAAAGAAGTATGATGATATCTAACTTTCTTAGTCAGAAGTTATTGTCGAGAATGTTCGTAGTTTTACCGTCATTAATGTTGTGATTTGATGCAATGAATTCATGAAGTGTTATTGTGGGGAATTTGCGTTTGGAGTTTATATTTTAATTACGTGGGATCCATATGGAAATGATCAGGTTTGGGTTTGTGGGATTTAAGCCTATATTTTATATAAAAAAACTTTTGATTACGAGTACACTGTACTATACTGTAATTTAAAAATTAAGAAGTGAAGAAAGGAATTATAATATAAATATTACTATCAAGCAAATTTCAAATACTCATCAACAAATATCTTGAAATTATTGAAGTATTTTTTAATGTCTCAATAATTAATTAATAATTATTTAATATATTTAAATAACTGTGACCAAGTGAGTGAATACTCTTTTCCATTAATGTCTCAAGACTATTTTATTTATTTATTTATTAACGGAAATCCATTTTTACAAATGTAATATAATATAAATTCTAACAAAAAAATATTAGTAAAAAAAACAACGATTTCATTTTCATTTAAGAAAAAGTAAATATATAATCGGCGAACAAATCCGATAACATACAAAGATGTAATATAACAAAACAACTCAAGACTGATTTACTTAACACATAATACTTTCATTGACGACGATAACTTTTAGATGGCGCAATAATTCATTTTGTGACATTGGGAATAAATCAAATCTAGGATTAAGCGAGATGACGTAAAAACCTATTAAAACAACTATAAATAATATAATTAGTTCTTTGAAATGGTATTCGAAATAATGGGCGGTAGCGAGTTAATCTATAATCTGGTTTGAAATAAAAGTCTATCTGTGAGAGAATATCCGGACACTCAACATCTCCATTAATTATTTTATGTAACATCAACATCATCCCAAATCTCTTCTGTTGCCTAAACTATCGAGGCTAAAGTGGAGTCATTAGAGTTTCAAGATTAGAATTATCTCTATTTCCTAATTTGCAAGAAAAAGATTTTAAAAAATATGTTGTATATTTTCAATATCTTCTTGGTAACAACTTATGACTGGGAAACCAAATCCATGAAGCATACTCCAATTTTGAACGTACAAATGCAACATAAATAATTTTGTATGAAACTGGATTCAAATTCAGAGAGATTCTCTTAATATAACCTAATATTCTCGCCGCTGAAATGCATATATTGTTAATATCACTAGAAATTGTTAAATTTTTGTGAAAGACAATGCCGAGATCTTTAATTTCTGAAATTTTGGGTAATGCATTATCATCAATTTTATAAACAAAATCGTGAATTGATCTTTTTCTCGAGATTGTTATTGACTTGCATTTGCCTGAAATAAAAAATAATTGATTTTGGCAGCACCAATCATAAACAGATGACAAATCCTCCTGAAACAATGCACAATCATTAGTAGAATTGATTTATTTAAAAAGTTTGAGGTCGTCAGCGAAAAGCAAAAAATGTAAATATTTAATTACTGTTGATAAATCATTTATAAACAAAAGAAAAAAGCAGCGGTCCGCAATGGAATCTTTGAGAAACACCTGAAGGAACAGTCATGATTTCGGAAAGATGGTTTTTTTTATTTTAACACATTGACTACGGCCCGTTAAAAAATGCTCAATCCACTTACAAACTAATTGATGGAAACATAATGATTTTAATTTATATACAAGAATGGCATGATTGACTTTATCGAATGCCTTCGAAAAGTCCGTGTAAATCAACTGAATATTTATTATCTAAGGCTTTAGTTGTACATGACTCATTCATTAATAAATTAGTTGTCGTTGATCTACCATTTCTGAAGCCGTCTTGTTCATTAATTAAAACATTTTTACTCATCTAATATAATTGTTCTGAAATCAATTTATCGAATAGTTTAGGAATCGCTGACTGAATAGAAATACTTCGATAATTAGTAATATCCTCTTTTTTCCAGAAAGTTTTTTTTTTTTCAAAAGTGGGGTGAGATATAACTTCGTTTCCATGCCGATGGGAACTTCGAAATGAAGACAATTTTAATGAATGACTAAAAATTATATATAGAGGCAAAGAGATCGAATAAATGCAATTTTTTAAAAAGTTATTTGGCATACCGTCCGGACTTGAACTATTGCTGGATTTAAGCTTCATAATTGCATCAAATATTTCCAATAAGGATAGACTGAATGGCATTAGGAGAGCTTCCTGCGTGACTATGGTATCGTATGAGAAATCGTCTTGTGACGTTGTAGAATAATTAAAAACTGTGGCAAAAAACGTTACGAATAAATTCACACATTCAGATCCATTTACACTGGTATTGTTATGATGGTGCATCACTTCAGGATATTCAGAATTCTGATCATTCCTTTTAACAAAATTCCAAAAATGTTTTGGATTGCGCGCAATGCCATTATTCACTAATTCAATATATCTATCATAGAGATAATCTCTCATACTATTACATTTTTTCCGCAATTAATGAAATTTTTGATAATTTAATGAAGTTTTATGTTCTTTAAAAAAATTTTGAGCTACTTTCTTTTGACGTATCAATTGAATCAGTTCTTTAGAAAACCAACTGGGATAATTGGAGCATTTAATACGTTTAATTGGGGTGTACAAACTTATAGCCTGAATGAATCAACAATCACATCAATGTTAGTTATGTTTGTATCTAAAACAGATACTAAATTAATAGTGGCTAGGTGATTATTAATTGCATCATAATTAGTGCGATTGAAATCATAAACAAATTCATTGTATTTAAGGTGATTGAAATTCTCAGTAAAATTGAATGTAAAGTTATAAGGAATGTGATGATTTTTTGTTTCAAGCAACAAATCGGTAGCATGTTAGATTAATACATTTTCGTCCGCAAAAACCAAATCAAGGAAAGCATTATTTTCATTTGGAATATTACATATTTGGCATAGATTATGATAATCTATTAACTAAATGTCTTGCTTTATTTGATGAGGAAGTATCCGGTAAGAAATCAGTATTATGACAAAACCACTTAACATTGGGTAGATTATAGTCACCACATAGAATAAATTTACAATCCCAGTAATTATGCGCAATGTTGTCAATAATATCAGAATAAAATGAATATTTTTCTAGAGGCGAATTTGGAGGAAAATAAACTCCAGCCACAACTAATTTAAAAGATGTGAATGCAATATTTACAAATAATTACTCAACTATGTTATTTTCGATGCTTATATGGTTACAATTTAAGTTTTTCTTAGTGGCAATTAAATTATTACTATTAACACAGTCCTGGTCAGTTCTGAAAATACCTTCCTTTACCTTCCTCTTACCATATATTCTATGATACAATTAAATTTCTTTTGTCACAATTATACCAAAGAGCAGCTTAATATTCTATTCATTTATATTTTAGCATTAAGTTAGTTTATATACCATATTATACACACACGGCTATGGATTTATGTATATTGTCTTATAATACGGATGTTTATTTCCTGTTTGGCAATAAAGACGTATTATTATTATTATTAAAATATTATAATTAGTAAATTTTAATTCAGAGTTAAGAATATTATTATCTAGTCAAGTCTCCATAAGTATTATTATATTTTAATATACCATTTAAAAAATATTGTCCATGAACCATAACATTAATTTAACACAAATTTCAACATAAATTGTATCGAAATACTTGCACAGAATAAAAATTGGTGATTTAATTAAATTGCATAATGTATATCTATCTCATTCTACTAAATTAAGGGTGCGGATCTTAATGAAACCATATATTTTCTTCAATTTTAGAGGAATTCTAAATTGGATATATAAAAAACGGATAAAATTGAATGAAATCCAATTTAACCGTTCTTTTTTTACTTTCTCCATAAATCAAGTAGTTTTAATAATGCATAACTTCTTTCACTCTCGAAATACCCCTGAAAATAGTAATAAGAATCTAAATCCTTTCGTGACCTGACCCTCACACATGCAGCCACTTTGAACATGCAAAGGACGACATTGCACCAACTTTAATAATCCACTAGCATTCGTATAATGAGATTTGTGGAAATTATACGAAATTGATTCCATCTAATTTTAGTTGTAACTTATCGATTGAATAAGAGTCCAATTTCAAGAAGTTTTTATTTCAAATATTTCCGTAAAGTAAGTAAAAGCCTTAACCATTGATTATAATTTATTTATTTATTTAACGGATTAGCCCTTTTACTAATCTAAAATATAATTAATAATTGTTATATATAATTGATTGTAGAATAAAAATAAAGAAATAATAACAACAAGAAAACAAATGATTGGCGCCGTACACCGTGGTAGAATCGTCCGTGAGCCACTGGGACAGGGAGGACACGAAAAATAAAAATAAACATGTAAAGAATCTGTTACTTCATGCAAAAGTCTCGTTGGGTGTTAAAGATAAAAAACGTTTTGAATTTTCGATGTTTATTCTTCAACGACTCGAGGACCACTATTTACAAATATTTACAAAGTTTTACAAATCTCCCCCGAATGTAGGAGAGGTAGGGGGCGGTGCGTTCCATCCCTTAACAAAAGCATCCACAGGGTTACAACTATACAAAATACGACAACACTGTCTAATTGTACGTTTTCCGTAGAAAATATTTAGTGCTAGCAGATGTCTAAAAATCCAAGAATAACATAAAAGAGTTATAAAACAATTTAAAAACTATTTGAGCACTCTTTCTCAGAAAAATCGTCTTTAGGCACGTAGCCACCATTAACAGAGTCCCTAGGGTCGCACCCATGCTGCGCGTTACGGTCGCGGTCTATTGTCCGTACTTTTTAGGGAAATCGCGAATTATATCGCGACAGAATCTATTAATATAATCTCATTCTACATACATTACAAGCTAGGATTCTAGGTTATCTAAAATATTAGATAAATAACAACCTTCTCTCATTTTTTTTTTATTTGAATGAGTATGTACATTGTACTTTAAAATGTCACAAGATTTTTTAAAGTATCTTTTAAAGTGATAGCAATATTAATTTTTCTATAATTCTCAATTTTATAAATGATTTTTCAACTTTGGAAAGGTTCAAATATTTTTGAAGCGAATGGCTCAAAATTTAATTGAAACAATGATAATCTGTTGGCATTTTTCTATAAGACCATGTCAAATTTGTGTAAAGGTCGATCCAATTAAGAGACATGTGATTTTTTTTAATTCCAAGTGTTCGTAATTTTACTCTGAACCACCGGTTCTCTGTAAGTTCTCTGTAAGTGTTGGTACACATGGGAGTATCGGTGAACCACTGAATGCAATTTCATACACTTCGACGTAAAATTACGGGTACTAGCAATTAAATAAATAAAATCTCGTTTAATTGGATCAACCTTAACTTAAATTTGGCATGGTTTAATAGAAAATTTTCTACAGATTATCATGGTGTGAATTAAATTTCGAGCCATTCCCCCAAAAATATTTGAATCTCTCCAAAGTTGAAAAATCATTTATAAAATTGAGAATTACAAAAAAAATATATTTCTATCAAATTAAATTTATAGGTTATGCTCCGTATAAGTGTCGGTACACAGCAGTCAGTGGTGGCCTCTAATATAGGTATATCTTTGCAGACATTCCTCCCAGGTGTCCTCTAACTTCTTAATACCTGTTTTCGTTCCAGATCCCACTACTCTGAAGGCGATGCTTTAAAATAACTTGCGGCATTTTAAAGTATAATATACATACTCATTCAACTAAAAAAAATGAGTTCATTATCTCTTGTAATAACTGTAATATATCGGATCAAAATTTGTTGCATTATACAATATTTTATTGAAGTGCAACAGCAGGTGTACATTATGTAATTCAATGTCCGGCGTCAGTATTTGCCCGGGAAGTAGTTGTTTTAATGTGCATTTGTTTAACGTACTAAATCAAAAGTCACAGAGCTAAATGTGGAAACAATTTATTAATTATTTTCAAATCATTTTTATTTAATGTAATACAAATTTTTTGTGTAGCGCATTTTCTCACCGTATTTTACTCGTTTCTAATTGTTCAATTTTACGAATCAATTGCGGGGTTATTATTTATCTAATCGCTACAATAACCTAGGATCCTAGGTTTTAATGTATGTAGACTGAAATGGTATTAACAGATTGTTTTAGAATTTTCGTGTCCTGGTAGCTGCTCGCAAACGATTCAACCACGGTTTGTGCCGCTAGAGGATAACAAATAACAGATTAAAATGATTTAATATAATAATGGACATGCCATTTTTAAATACCTTAGACCTTAATGCAGAGTAGATTTGTTTATTTCATTTAATTTGAAAAACTTTTTAATTTTCATTCTGATTCTTTGAAATAACTCCACCATTTTGAATACCATTCTTTTCTATTTTATTTAACCCATTTTACATTGTAATTTCATTTTTTAATTATAATTTACACAACAAATAGGAAGACGTACAAATCGTTTCCATGTTTCGGCCCAGTACTCATCTTCTATTTTATGAAATTTTTCATTACCTTCTGCACGCATACGTAGCAATCTCCGCCATTTTCTTTTCCTCTTTTTTGTTTTAATAAAATACTACATTTCCGAGTAATCACTCGCCACGAGTATTAATATTCAGTAGAGTGTTTCGCGTCCAACATCGGTTTATTATTTTCTAGAAATGTCCATTTTAAAAGCATTTTCCACTCAGCGAGGCTGTAACTAATGGTCTTTGTGAGTTATATGTAATATTTGTTCGTCATGCTTTCAACTTTATGACACTGTAATTTTCGTGTTGAACACATTCCAAAAGACAATGCGGGATTTTTTTATAAAGCCCAAACGATTAAATTGCGAGAATGTTTAAAGTGGGGATAAACTTATAAAGAAATTTGTTCTGATAAAATTTTGTGTTGATAAATTCAATTGAGTGAATTGAAATTAATATCAATTTTTTTGTTGTGTAATTTAATTTAAATAACTGCCACTAAGTGAATAAATACACTTTTTCCATTATTAAAGATTATCTTAATCTTGAATTGTTTTCAAAATTGAATATGCAGTATGGTATATTTTTAAATTTGTATAATTATTATGTATAAAAAGAAAAAAGTATTTATTCTTGATGCAACAATGCCCCAAACGAATTTTGATTTTAGTGTTAAAAAATTGTTTTGGTCCATAAATGTCTTTAAGCCAAGGGACAGATGGCAATTCTTTAAGTATGGAATAGTAATGCAGACCTTTTGTAGTTAAGATTTCTTCAAATTTTTGTTTCTATGTATCATACTGTTCTGTGATTATTGAGTTTTAGATGTCTGACAAAAGGAGGAATTTTGTTTCGTTTTTTTTCTCTCTATAAAGGATTCTTTTGCTAATCTATCAGCTATTTCATTTTCCATTTATTCCGGAATGATACTCATGAACATTCTATGTAGATATTATTCCTTTTGGGGTATTGTATTTCTACTAATAAATCTGCTATCTCTGGATGAGCATTTATGTTCAAATTACATTTTAGCGTTTCTAGAACTGATTTGCAATGATAATTACATATTTTCCGGATGGTAATTTAGAAATACAATCAATGGATTTTATGATTGCATAAAACCCTAATGTAAAGATAAAAACTTTTTTTGTGAGTATAAATATTTCCCAATAATTTGAAGAATCATCAGAAAACGCGCAGCTTTGATTGCGTTTGATTAGGAAACGTCGGTATATATGCGCTATATAATTGAGAAATGGGTTATTTATGCAATCTTAAAATATCATTTTAGTTATCAGAAAATATTCTAAAAATTGTATAGAAATGTGATTAATGGTCTGAAAATAATATTTGTAAAATGACGTGCTTTAATGCTCTATAAATAGTTTTCATTTAAACGGATTGTATTTAATTGTTTTAAGTATTTTGCTAGGTGTTATCATAGAGAAAAGAACCATAGTCTTTTTTGCTTCGAACTATCGCTTTATATATATTTAGAAGCATAAAGGGATGACCTCCCATAGCACATAATACGTTTAAAGATTTTTCGCAATTTCCTATTACATTGCGTATTTGTGCCTAGGAACTGAACCTTTTCGATTAGAAATATAGTTCCATTTAAATTTAGGTTATCTAAATCGAATCTTCTACTAGTAAATCTCATTCCATCTTGTGAGTTGGGAATGAGATTGTTATCTTCAAGCCATGATTGAAAACGCTGTTTATTATTTGTTTTGAATGTCTTTAACATACAATATGCTAAGGAAATATGACGATATCACGAACCTTTATTAAGATATTTACCTTTTTTTATTGAAAGATTTCCCAACAATAAAAATCATAATACCAACAAAAAAAAAGGTTCACGCGTTCACAAACCATTATCAATGCACCACTGCATTTTAAATATTTATGTCACAGAAACAGACAGGAAAGAACTTTTAAATAAACTGCGTCATGGATTCATTGATTCATTTGAAATTAACACTCTTGTATCATTGCATCATTGCAATCGAATGTTCATTGTAATGTTCGATCTTAAATTCCTGCACCTTCCTGCTCCAGTTTTTTTCCTTAGAAAGAGTCTACACTGAGTGCATAACAATTATCAATGGCTAACATAACCTTTCTTTATTCCAACACGTAAATTCCGTAAAAAATAAATCTCACCTTATTTCCCATTCATTATCTATCCAAAAATCCTATACATGTCAATCTCATTTTCGTTACCCATTATATACAAGAACTGGATAACCATCCAAATACCAGCTTCGGTTACAAACAAAAATCTTAGAGGGGGATCAATTGCAGCATTCAATCTTTCTCTATCCTACAGCAAAGCAAACCCTCCCCGAATAAATAGTCCGATAAATGAGTGTGTCCATTTCACTATATTCAATAATCAATCCACGGTATATATATTTCTTGTTTATATTCATCCCCATGCCTCAATTGATGATATAATTTTTACACAACCGTCGCTTTGTGATAACACGATTATAATAGGTGATTTTAATATTAATAAAAGTAAATCCCGACATACTGCATATTTTTGTGAAAATTTTAATTTTGCAAAAATTAATAGTCCTCCCACCTACTTTCATTATTAGTAAGAATCAATGTACCACTCCAGACATATTCTTATGTACCTCCAATGTTCGTCACCTTATACATTCCATCCAACTAATTCCTGATTTCTGCTACGACTATGTGTCCATTAAATTTGACTTCTGCACCTAGTAACAACCTCTTAACCCCCCTCCTGAATTTATTTACCAATACCAGAAATGCAATATAGACAAAGTTACAGAAGACTTAAAATCCCTTATTCATAATATCTAAGATATAGAACCTAATATTAAATTCATTTTCAACTCCTGTATATTCAAAACATACTCCAAAAATCCAAAAGCAATTTTACAAATATCCCCTTCCTAATTACATCCTCAGACTGATGAAATTTAAACGACGAATATACTGGGACTTCTACAATGACGATTCACTCAAAGAAAAAATTAATAAATTGAATAGGGACATCAAACAATTAATTTTAGAAATAAAAAGACTAAATGGACAAAGACTTGTCAGATAATTAATGAAAAGAATGGAGAGAAATAAAGAAACTGTCCAGATATAAAAATACCGACTATACTAACAATTTAACAATTCATACCGACGGTTCAACTCTGAAGGACGATTTATCAATCGTAAATGCATTTGCACCACACTTTAGAAAGACGTACGAACAGACGAATGACAATACTTTTGACAATCATTATAAGGACCATTATAATACCGTTAATACCCGATACAGGACATTTTGACTTCAATCGTCCTGAAGACGTATCGTCTCTCCTGAAGACAAAACATTGGACGAAGCAACCTATTACAGGATATTGCATTCTGGTACAAATTCCACTGCCGGTATAGATAAAATTCTTCTTCAAAAAAAAAGAAAAAACTCATAAAAACCACCTTTCCATCCTCAATATATTTAACTACTGCTATAAAAATCAATATTTCCCACCAGATTGTAAAAAGGGTGTAAAAGTATGCATTCCAAACCAGGAATTGATTCATCACTTATAACTAATTACCTTCCCATTACTCTCCTTCCGGTAATGGGAAAAATATTTGAATCCTTAATTAAAGGAAAAAATCTTAAATTCCTGCAAACACGCCATCCAGAATACCAATTTGGATTTTCCTCTAAAAAATCGACCGTTTTTCCACTCTCCATCCTACCATCGAATATTCATATATGCCACATCAAAGAAAAAAGAAACTATTGCCCTCTTCGTCGATATTTACAAATGTTTCCTTTTAAATCTTCCCCATCATCTCATAATTTTACTAAATACATCCTTTCAGATAGGTTATCACAAATAAAAATTCGACAGTCATATTCATTCCCAATCCCTCTCCTACAAGGTATCCTACAGGGTTATCCCTTATCTCCACTACTTTACACTATACATATATTTCTCTGATATATACCAGGTGCGGCAAAATAACCACATGCAATTAGTTTATTATACTGGTGTCGTTCATCCGAATCACATCGTGATGGCAGGGTTGCTCATTATAAAATACACGATGGCCGAACGCGTGTGCCTCTTGTCAGGGTACCTAAGTTACAATGCCGACTACAATACGATTTTTAAAGAGTTTGCGGAGCAGCATCGTGGCAGACCTGTTCCTACGAGACAAATGATGAATAAGCTACCTAAAAAAATGTCAAAGACTCCGTATGTTTTAGATGTCATTGCTCAAACGTTCATCGAAGCACCCACAAAATCTGCACGCAGTATATTTACTTATTACATTTATTTATTTAACGGATTTACCTTTTTACAAATCTACAATATAATTAATATTTATTTATAATGCATTGTAGAACAAAAATAAAGAAATAACTATTACAGATTATATTAAAATTGTTGAAATATATACATTAAAATGGTCTTAAATAACAGAGGCAAATAACACTGACAATTTGCAAAACAAATCACAGATTGAAGTTTTCAGAAATAATGTAAATACACATTACAGTAATTACTACAAAAACCGACTAAATATCTCGTGTATTTGAAATAGCTAAGCGCAGTTTTCATCGTATGTTAAACAAAATGAAAATTTGTTGTTATCGTTCACGTTTGTTGCACGCCTTAAATGAAAACGATCCTGATCGCAGGCTAGAATTTGCGAGTGGTTTAGTGAGTCCATTCGCACGAAGTCCAATTTAAATTGAAAGAGCGAATTAAGCGCCACAATTGAGTGTAATGGGCATCTGAGACGCCTCAGAAAAATTAAATATTCTTGGCATAATAGTATGGGCTGGAATTTATGTGGGTGGTCTTGTCGGACAATATTTTTTTAAGGGACAGTAAATACTGAGAATTATCTGGAACTTATCATCTATTTAAAATAAGATCTTGAAAATAAACCAGAGTTACAATACATACAATATTTACAACACGACGGACAACAATTTTGTGCCTTTTTTAATGACCATTTGGTAGGGAGAAGAGGTAGAATTGAGTGACTCGCACGATCGTCAGATTTGACGCCGTGTGACTATGGGGAGTACTTAAAGAAAAAGTTTTTGCCATCCCAACACGCGATATACGACATTACAGAGATCATTACAGAAGAATTTGACACTCTTTGTACCAATACAAAATTCTGTAGGAAGATCCGCTTTGCCGTATATAAGAGATGCCAAAAATGTATTTATCAAGGTGGTTCACACTTTGAACATTACATTTAATGTGTTGTCTGGGCGTCCATATGCGTCTCATATGACGTTAACACATAACTCCCTGGGTAATTCTGTTGCGGCTTAATCTCCAAAGGTACTGGGGAGAATCCTAAAAGAGACAGAAAATCCAACATCTGGCTTCCAGCTATCTTTAGAGACGGATCGCCAGGAAGTGTAGCAGTTCCAGATAAATCCGCGAAACCATCGCTTTCTGGTTCTTTGTATATTTTTGTATAATTTTCTAGACTTTTTAATAATGAACCAAGTTTTCGCACGGCATTGTTTGTTTTTATTAATATTTAATTCGGTTAACTGAATTTTTCCGCACCCAGAGCAAACAAAACCCAATATAATTTAATCCTTCACAATATTTTATACTTTTCGCTGATGATACAGCACATGTTTCCCATACTACTATTATTAAAAAAAGCACAATTATGCGTTAAAAAATCACTCGATGCAATACAGAAATGGTGTTATAAGCGGCGCATGAAATTTAACCATTAATAGCTCAACTCTTCGTTCCCTACCATAAAATCACTCACAGTTCACCACTTTTCTCCTTTAATAACACCCCAATTACTCAGTATATTCCTGCAAATACCTTGGTATCCTGTTCGACACACACAGCCATATATACTTTCACAAAAATCCAAAATAAAGGAAAGGGCACAACACTTTAGTACTTACATATAGAAATCAAGGTATTTCTACTGAAAAGCAGTCCATATATATACATAGATTTTTTTTTCGGCCCTTGATTGTATCGTTTTTATTCAAATTCGTAATTCGTCCCTCCACTAGATACCATATGTAAGTAGCCGAAATGTCAGCACTCAGAACCATCACTAAATTTAGACATTCCAGAAATTCTCTTTCTAACACATCCATTGAACTCTTACACGAAATCACAAAAGTAGTTTCGATAGACCAACGTATTCTAATCCTGTCTTCAAAATTCTCCATAAACTTCAATAATTTTGAAATTATCAATCAATTTTTCATCAATCAAAATCAAAACATGTCTTCCAAATATACATATCCAAAAGCAACTCTTCACCAATTCATCACATCTTCTTGTCAAGATAATTAAATTATCTCTAAATATAATTTTAATAAAATATAGTAGATTCAGACAGGGCAGAAATACCGTCGGTCGATTGCCCAGACAGACTAACACTAAATATCAATAATTACTTGTTAATATTTTAAAGAAAATTGTATCAGAAATTGTCTCTATGTAATATATATATATATATATATATATATATCATCGTATTTATTAAAAGTGAGTATAAATGTCTGCGAAATAATAGTTTCATGTATTGTGCCTCTGACAGCTGCAAGAAAAGGGATTCAGTTTCCTCCATGTTGGTGTTTTGAAAGTTGGCAGTAATATTAGTTCCATTCTATTCTAATCCAATTTCAGCTTCCTTTGTGGAAAGCAACGCCAGCACATGCAATAAAGTGTAATTTCCTTACATTTTTATGTAGAAAAAAATGTGAAGAGTAAAGCGTTAAGTACACAATGAGAAAATACGCTCCAGTACAATAATGCCAAAGAGAGAGATGGAGAGAGTGCGAGGGAAAAAGAGAGAAAAGTAGGACGAAAGGAAAGGAAATACTGAAGCTAAATATTATATAATTATTATGCATTGTACCGAGTGTCCAAATAAGAAAGGTCACCGGCTATATCTCAGGAATTATAAGTCGTACGGCTTTCAAATAAAAAATGTTAATAAAATTCATAATGAAAAATGCTGAAAATAATTTTGAAGTTCGTAACTTTTCCAGTAGCATAATGAACAGACGAAAATACAATACTGCGATTAAAACAAGTTCTAATTAAGGCATCATAAAACTACACTTTTTGAAATCATGATGAGTTCATTAAAAAAAAATTGCAGACTTTTTGTCTTACTCATAAAATAAAGGGTGGGGTAAGGTTCAAATTTGTAGACTTATTTATTTTACATCAGAGTCCGACGTGGTCCAGGAAATCTTGCAATGGTGAAAATCGACAGAGAATGATGAATTAACATATATTCACTCTATTTCAATTGATTACATCATACAGTATAAATCAATACATTTTAAGAAATATATTGATTTATACTCAGTTTGATATTGGCACAAAGCTATGAAATGCGACGATCCTCGCTAACAGTAGCGTTGTAAAAATGCAATAACACCTCAGACCTTTCTTTAACAGCTTTTAATCAAATACATTAGTTTAAATAGACATTTCAATATACTTCTACATAAAAATTAAACGTTTCCTTTTCTGAAAAATTTATAATGGAAGAATTATTTTTGTGTAATCTTTAGGACAAAGTTGCGGACGTATTATTAAATTTTAATTAACATTTTAATTAAAATTTAATGTAATTTAAACTCATTAGCTGATTGTTAATAACGTAATGTATCCCAATACTTTTCATCGTAATCCTCCATGAAATACAATAGTGAGCTTATTCAAAGAAATCCTTACAAATTCTCTCTCTTTTTTTATTATTTCCGTTCAACAATATCAAGGGAATTTCACCCCCGGCGGATGAGTAAAATATCCCGCAATATAATATTTTCCCCGTCTCTTTCTTTTCGCTGGCATCTTTCAGCAATTTTAAAAATCTGTGCTCCCCCGACAGGGCAGATTCATCGGGAATTTCAGCCGTTCTCAATCGTTACAGTCGGAAAATCTGAAAGCGGGGCGGAATACACGTGGCCCCGAAATTATTTATGGTTTTACCTTGTACGTAATTAGAAGCGAAAGTCCTCCCCCAGGCGAAATCAGTCGAGTAATTAATATTTTACAACTTCGAACAATCCCGAAATTCCTTACACTACGGTCCGAGTTTCCGAGGGCGAAAACGCATGTAGTCGGGTATTAAGGGAATTTGTATTATTTCATATTCGGGGGCGATTATTGTAAATTATTATTATTATCCGAATGTGAAATATCGAAAACAGACGATGTTTTTGCCGAATATTTTGTTAACTGTAATTTATTTCGTGGATTTAATATCCAAATTATAAATATGTCGTATATTTAATTAAAACGTTTCGTTTTCAATTACAAGATTAAATAATAATAACATACAAATACTCATTAAACAAATATTTTATGTTAATAATTATACACATTTTATTATTGATACTTTTGCTTCATGAAATGAGTAATAAAAACTACAACACTCACTAATTAACTACTCATCTGTTTCTGGATCCATCATGCAGTTTTATTTCTTTCGATAATTGAAGTATATAAAAAACATTCATAATAATGAATAAACGTAATTTTATAGTGATGATTAAAATCTTTTTTTTTAATTGTACGATTTTCTCCCTTAAAATTAATAAATTCAGGATTATTCAAATAAATAATTAAATTCAATAAGATAAAATCAAAATAAATATTTCAAATTAGTGATTATATATCCAAATAAAAAAAAATATTTTCGCAGACAAATATTCTTTCTAATACTAAGGGAAAATTAATACTTCAATTACACAAAAATGAAATACTATGTCCGTTTTCTGAATTAAACAAAATATTTTTCATTCATTAAAATCCAAACATGTCTTCCAAATATACGTATCCAACAGCAACTCTTCACCAATTCATCACCTCTTCTTAAACAAAATATTTTTTTTTCTTACCGCTAATTAACTTAATTAAATAATATAATTGTCAATATTAACTTCATACCAGCGTGAGTGAGGGCAAGTTATATATCTTATTTTTGAAAAATGTTTCATCTTTTGATTCGTAAATAATGAATCTGTGTTTGTTTGTTATTTTCAATTTTTTTTTTTTAGTTTTTTTCTACTTAAAATTGATTAACGAACTACTTTAACTGAAGATTATCACACATTTTCTGGCTACCCTGCATAGACAGCATTTTCTTATTCAGAGTTAAATTTGGTTTAAAGGTGAAAAAGTTAGGTTTTCGGGATTCACAAAATTCCATTTTCTTTACAATGTTGTCGCAGGTAATTCGACGTAATACTGAAAAAAGTATAAAAGTTGATCTAGCTTAATAAATCACTGCTATAGATATTGTTGTGTAAAATCTTATACAAAAAAATAAATTCTAGTTATATGATGCCTGTGCTCTATATTGACAATTTTGAGATGCGAAGTGTGATCAAACCCCTGTGAAGGTGCCCAAGTAGTTTAAAATGCAGATATTTTGCAACTTTTCTTTGGACAATCTCAACCAATAAAAGTGAGGAAACAAAATCATGGAACCATACTTCAGTTTAGATCGAAAGTATTCGTTAAATATAGATTTATATAGAAATTTAGGTGTTCGTAATTCATAACAATTGCGGAGTATAAAACCTAGAGCCTTAAAGAGCTGGCCGCCAGTGTTTGTACAAGGTAATTAAATGTATATTTATCATCGAACCTCAGGCTCAGATCTTTAAAGGTACGCACTTTTTCCAGAATATTCTTATCAATGGAGTACTTAAATGTAATGTATTTACTTTCTTTGGTAAATAAATATTGCAATGGTTAAGGATTATGGAGTGGGGGGAAAGCTGAAACGTCGTATCCACTTAGGACAAACTTTAGGCCCATTGTGGTCCCTTCAAGTGGTTAGACCAACACTGCATATCTGGCAATATCCAATATCTTTTCGTGGATCATTTTCAACTGTGTCCCTTTCTTATCGTTGGACATTCGTGAAGGATGTGTCCTGGAGTCTCCTCTTCTTCATTACACCCTCTGCATTGGTCCTTCCTATGTATACCTAGTCTTGAGAGGTATTTTCGGATGCCGGTTAATATTCTTGTGTGGGCTCTTGAATGTCTCAAGAGTTTTCCTGCCTCTTTATAGTTTAATTAGGGATGTAAGTTTTTGATTGACTGCATGTTGGCAGATTTCTTCATCTTTCCTCATGTTTTTCTTTAGGGTAAATGCTCGCATTATTTTTGCTAAGGCTCGAAGTGTGACTTCTATCTGCATTTTGTTCAGCCTTTATTGTCCCTCTTGCGGCCATTATGGGTAAATGTGCTTTTGACTTAATTTACGCTGCCTTATTTAGCCTTTCCACGCCCGTTCGTATCAGTGTTGAGGTTACTTTTGGTTTGTTCAGTGCTGACAGATCAGTTTTTTTAATCAATAGATGTCGGATTATATAATTATATTATTTCATTGATTTTTGTCTGCGTTGCAATCGCATGTGTATTCAGAGGAACCGAGCGAGGAATGTTCAGTGTTAAGACGCAACACAGCAGCTCTATAGCCCGAGAATTTCTTTAACTCATCAGTGTAGATTGAAATATGTTGGAATGAGTTTTTGTTCAGGTTTACCGAGTACTTTTTTATAGTCGTATATAGGTATGGTCGGATACAACTTGACCTCCATTTTTGGGCCTCACGTCAGGATCCGCATGACTGATCATGTGCCCATGACTCTGAGTCTTTCTGTTTAATCTCATGTACTGAGATTATATCTGTCACCCTAGCTGTTTTTTTTTTTAATGTGTAGATCAGGCCAGCCTCTGGATATGGTTAAATTTAGCAGCTTCCGTCCTTTTGTTTGTACGGGGCTACCTCCATACTCCAGTATTGGTGTTATTATTGCTAGTATAAATCTATAGAGCAATTTTGGGGACTAGATCCCAGGTTGTGCTTATGACTCCCTTGCATTGCCAAAAGGCTCTGCTTGCCTTTTCAGTTTTTTGCTCTATATATCTAGCCCAGATCTCCTTTGAGTCCTTAAGAATACCGAGTTATTTAACCTCTTTAGTCAGAGTTAGTCTTGTATTAAATAATTTAGTAAGTTCCATTGTGCCAGTTTTGTGTTTCTTGGTAATTCTTGGTAAATAACACTACTTATGTTTTAGTGGGGTTATCGTTGAGTGCTTTCATGTTGCACCAATCCTCCACTATATTAAATTGCAATGGTTAGTTCTTTATAATCTATGGTTGTTACTATATTTTCCAAGAAATCGTATATTGCAGTTGATGGGGATTTCCCTTTCTGATACATTTTATTGATTGTATTGAATTTATTTAAAAATTTATTTAGAACATTGATCATAGCGTATTCCATTTTTTCTGAAAAAAAAAAACTGGTAAATAGTACCTTCAAAATTTAATAAAACATGAACTTGCAATTATTTAGCTACGAATTTAGAATAATGTCATCCCTCCCATTAAAATTTAGAAAAAAATTTAAAAGTAATGAGATACGTAATTCGTCGTTACCGCTACTATTCCACCTTTTTTAAATAATTATTATTTTTACTATAGTAACTTATTATTAAGAAAACCCTCCACTTATCGCATATCAAAAATCCTAGCTCGAGTCTCGGGCCCTAGATCTACGGCAATTAATCTTATCGATAAAAAGTCAAAATTTGTATTCTGAGCGACAGAAATTATGATTTCAATCTTCTCATCCTTTCCCAGTAGGAAAACAGGAACGAACCCATCAAGGATTGGACAGAACCTCTAAAATTACTTTTCGATTTTAATTCCTATTTGTGGCAAAATTTTATTCCGTTGAAGCTAAAAGTCGAAATCTGATTTTAAAAAAAGGGATTTCATCTTGTTATGAAAGAGACTCCTCGTGGTACAAATTTAATAAAATATAGATTAAGAAAATTTCAAAGATTACCTGTTGATCTAATTTGGCTTCGATTTTTAGTACTTGTCCCAATTTAAATTTTAAAAGGATTTCAAAAAAATACTTTTTTCCAACTCCGTCAGAAATCATAAAGTAAATTAAATCTATCTTCTGAAATACAAACATGAACTCATTTCTTTAATAATTATTCAAACAGAATAACTATTCTGCACAAACACAATTTAAATTCCTTGACATTAATCAATTCTAACATTTCAAAGTAACTCGAAATAAAACGATCCAATTTAAATCATTAATTAATTACAGACGCTTCATATTCCGATCACTGTTCTCAGCATAGTTCCGGTTGCGTTGTTTTATGATAAAACCAACCGGAACTATTCTGAGAACAGTGATCGGAATGTGAAGGGCTTCGCATTAATTAATAATTTAAATTGGATCGTTAAATGTCTAATAACAGTCATGAATGTTTCAATTAAGAGATTATTGTGTAACTTTTTCTTCATCAACATCGTCTTTAGATTACCTCTTTAGAGGTTATCAGCAACAGCACGGCTACATATACTTACACCTGTAAACACAAGGTTAGAAAGCACGTTAAGTGTTTAAGTTGAAATAAGAAATGTAAGCCTTTTTTACTAATTTTCCGGTAATGTGTTTAGAATATATTTTTGAATAATATGTGATCTATTGGATACTTTCTTCTCATTTATCTCGTGACAAAACATATTTGATATGAAATTGATTTAAGATTATTAAACCACGTGGATTTGTTTTACTTGTTTATGTAATCGAATTTAATTTAACGCCACTGTCAAGAATGGCTTTAAGAATCCACAAGAATGAATGTACTCTTGCTAATAGCATCGCGCCGAAACTAGTTGAATTAAATAGATAAAAAAAGTTTAACAAACCCACATGTTTTAAAATTCTTAGATATATGATCAATGAAAGTGTTTTCAGTCTGTATGCAAGGGAAATGTAATTCAATATAAAGAGCACCATTTATTTAATTTAATAAAGCTGTATATTTATTACGTGTATCAACATATTCATTTCGACCTTATTTTAATACCTCCTACTCTTACCAAGCTAAACTTATCCCTATTGTGAAACAAACTAACATCCTGAATATTACAGATAACAGTATTTTTTCTTCTTATAAAATTGTGAACACGTCTTTTATAAGTCGGCGGAAGTTTACGGCCACCCCATTATTATTTTCGTATAGAAGGCCCTTATAGGGCTCTCCTGCCTTTTGGGCTTTGAATAGAATTCAATTTTATGCGGAGAGTAGCGGAAAATCGAATTGGTCATTCGATGTGCATTTTCCCTCTGTATAATATATAGAAGTACGTAAAATTGAAAAATTCGCTACACAGTTGTATAAACGGATGTTTATTAAATATCTTTTGAAGATGTGTAATATATTAAGCCAAACTCGTAATGTATTCAATTCAACTGAATTTGATGGAAAAATTTGGATGTTATACAAAAATATAGGATATCTCTAAAATATCTATGATGGATTTTTAGTATATACAATAGTGTGCGAATAATGTACATAAAAGTTAATTAGAAAAGATGATATTATTTATAAAAGGTTACAAATAAGTAATTATATATTTTTTAATCTTAATTTTAATATGAAACATATCACCCTTTTGCGGAATTTACTTGTATTCTATTTCGCATAGAGTTGACCAGTTTTCTAACAATTTGCCAACTCCAAACCATACTTCAATTACAGCATCTATCATTTCGTTTTTCGTAGTACAATCCACTTTTCGAAGCCTAGCTTTACACATAGCCTATAAATTCCTAATTGGATTTAAATCTGGTAGGTTTCGAGGTCAAACGAGGCAAGTATATTACTATCTTTAAAATATTTTATAATTTTCTTTGATTTATGGCACTATCTTCCTAGAAAATTGCTGCACCATTTGGAACAACTTTTTTCATATCATTAAATAAGTTTCGATTCAGAAAATCTTTGTACTTGTCACTATTCATCATTCCTTCAACTTGAAAAAGATTAGGACCCGAAGAAACAACCCTAAAAACACCTCTTTCTGGTGATGTTTCACTCTCACTCTGTGATCAACATGAGCTGTTCTCAAATTTTCATCCTGCGATTATCGCAACCGCTGGTCCTACTCTAAAAAGTATGTCTCATCTGAAAACAAAACCTTAAACCAATCATCTGTAGTTCTGGTTGCATATTTCTTAGTCCAAAAGAGCCTTTGTTTCATCATTGGAGCAGTTAACAATTGTTTTTTTTTTATTTTCTGGCATCGGATTGCCTTTCTTCCAAATTCCAGAAGTCTTCTGTGTACTATAGAATCATGAATTGTGACTCCAAGCAGCCAAATATATAGTATGTTAAAATTAGTTTTTCTAGAATTAATTTTACTGTTTCTTAGTATAAACAGTTATTTTCCTCTTTCTCGCACATTTGTCATTTTCTTAATTTTTTTTTATAATATAATAGTTATCATTTTGTTTTCGAAATATCTCTTTGTGTTAAAATTTATTTAATATTAAAAAGCGACACTTGGCGTTTCATTTTGACTTTTGGAAAGTAACGTAACTTTTTTTGTTTCTTAGCCAATTCTAATTAAAAAATGTTTCAGTCCCTTTTTATTTTCAATAATTTGTCGTTTATAGAAATATTTTTTAATTTTCGCTTGAACAGTGTAACCCAATTAACGAATATTAAATATCTTTCATCTTAAAAAATCTTATTATCTTAAATAATATTTTTAACTTTCTCGATTTAAATTATTTATAAAAAAATGTTAATTAAAAATAAAATCAACAATATGAAACTTTTACGTTGGCAAAATGTCTAATTCCTTTATTTTATGTTAAAGCAAACACAAATTAATAACTAACTAAACATCTCTATTAAAATGTGTAATATGTATGTACAATAAATATATAGAATTAGAATTATATTATGTACATGAATCAGCTTTCAGCCTACACAAATTAATATTTTTCTGTGCTTATAATAAAAAATATTCTTTGTATTTTAATGAAGTAATTAAAAATAACAGTAGAATTGTACTAGAAAAATATATGGACCGGCCTGAAAATAATGCGTACATAGTTTTTAATACCCCATTTTGCTCGGCATTGTACCTCAAAGCCAGCACAGCTTCATACACCAAGAATAATTAATGCATCCTCGACATAAAAGCACCTTATCATTCTGCATTTTTATTCAGGTGAATTTGAATAACTTTAAATAACAAAAAATGTTAATTTACATCGTCGTCGCGGATCAAAGGAGGAAAATTCCCGATAAAAATTCAACCGCATTTCCTTAACCATTCCGCCTCCTCCGGATAGAATTCTTTCTCGGGACAATTTACATTAAAAGCCGTATTATTCATTTAGCCTAATTTGCCGGAAAATTGTTAATTGTCCTAATTGAGTAATTCCGCTTTTAAACCTTCGCCGGGTTCCGTTTTTTCGAGGGGAATAATTTTCTCGGATGTAATTTTTTTAACTCAATTTATGCATGGTCTTTAAAACATGAATATTTTCATAAAGAATTAAGCGACCTTTTTATCAAATTATATTGTTTCACGTAGAAAAATGGATATATTTTCATGATGAACTACAAAATGTATTTATTTTTCTTAATATACTATTTGCTTGCTTTCTCCAACGAAAAATTATAATTATCAATTATTCACTTTTCTATTATATTATATTATATTATATTATATTATATTATATTATATTATATTATATTATATTATATTATATTATATTATATTATATTATATTATATTATATTATATTATATTATATTATATTATATTATATTATATTATATTATATTATATTATATTATATTAAATGAATTATTCAATCTGTGTCTATAAAATTAAATTTACTATTTTAAATAAATTTTCCATTTTCTATTTTGGAGGTTTCTACTTCGTTATACATATTTAAGTATGATAATTAAAAACACTTCTAAACTTTGTTTGGTATAACACTTTATTTTTACTTGCGACTGCAGTTTCGGAATATTCAGCTTGCCATTATCAAACATGAATTTTCCATATTTCGGGGAAATAGAAATTGATTGACAATGAAATTTATAATTGAAAAACTTGTTAAAATCAATGTTTGTTCAATGTAGTTGTCGAAAATAATATTAAATAAATGGACTTAAATAGATTTTCTATATACAGGATGATTCTTGACTAATGCGCATAATTGCGAGGAACTATAGTTCTTTATATGTAGTGATGGAAAATAAAAAAGGGTAGTGAAAGGTTTTTATTAGTGGAGATAACGAATTTTTTATGTTGAGATTAATGAACTGATTAAATTCGTATTTTACTTGAATTGTATCTATCAGTAATTGTCAAATTAGAATTTCCTTTATTTGTAAAAGAAAAATGATGACACCTAACTTCACCAACTCAGAACCTATGCACATGGTGTTAACGTAATAATAATATTAATAATCGAAAGTACATAATTAAAGATGGCACACAAATTGATTCGTATAGGCGATGCAGAATGTTTGCGAGGAACGTAAACCATATAACATCTGGATGTCAAATTAATGTGCAAAAGGCATGATAATATTGCGAAAATACTTTTTCAGCAATTAGCCTTGAAGCACAAACTGATTGACAAAGTTGAGCCATATTATAAAATTGACCCACCAGCCCTTTTAGAGAATATGAATGTACTGAGGTTAGAGTATAATTACTGACAAGGCAATACCAAATAACAGACTGGATATTGTAATAGTCAACAAGAGCAATAGATCAGCACTGCTGATGTGGCAATACCATCCATGACAAATCTAGAGTTCACCCATGCTGAAAAAATAAGAAAGTGCTCAGACATACTCACTGAAATCAAGAAGATGTGGCAGTTGGGATCCATATCAATATAACCACTAGTTATATCTGCAACTGGAATAATTCTCAGAAACCTCAGATAGAGCATGAAAAATAAGAAATCAAGGAAAACATTTACCTAGATATATGGAAATACGTTTAAGAGACATATTCAAAAAGAAAAATTAAGATTTGGAAAAGAGATACTCATCTACACTATTGATGAGTATTCTAACATACAAAGAAAATTAAATAACTCTTGCTTAATTACTGAGTGACAATTGCTATTACTGGATGGCAATTTATTGTAAAATTGTATACAGCTTTAAAACGGACCTTTTTGCATAGGATAAGCGAACGATGTATCGTAAAAACAAGTATCGAGCGTTTAACAAAAATCGACGACGAAGTTGGCATTGGAAATCTAAAGTCATGTCTGAACTAATATCACACTCGCACGCGTAAAGTACTGGTTGTCATGTTTAACCGCAACCAGCATTTCACGCGTGTGATCTTAGTACAGACATGACTCGAGACTTCCATCGCCAACTTCGTCGTCGAACGCTCGATATATGTGCTTATACTCAAATTTAATACAATCATATTTGTACAGACCTGCGGCTCTTAGAACACCATTTTTTTGAATACCTCTGCGTATCTCGCTTTGCTGATTTATTTAATTTATGAATAGCCATTTTCTGTGTAGTGAAATTACTGTTGAACAAAGTGCTGTTCCCCAAAAGATAATTCCGTATTTTAAATGCGAATAGAAATTACAAATTTTGCATTTTCTCTTAATACTCTCAAACCTAAACAGGCAGTGTTGAGTTTTGACGATAGCTGTTCGATGTGGTCTTTGAAGCTTAACGTTTCATCCAAAATTATACCAAGACATTTTGCAATAGATTCAAATTCAAATGAATGATGTGTTATCTCCAGCTTTTGAGGACTTCCAAATGTCTAATTTGTTTTAAATATGATGGTATTCATTTTACTAGAGTTTAGAATAAGTCTATTCATACGAAACCATTCATAATGACATCGCCAGACGAAACAATGTCCGCAGATGATTGACTGAAGAGTAATGGATTGCACTCATCGGCATAACGGATGATTTCATAGTCATTCTTAGGATTATCAAATATGTTAGTAAGGTAAATGGATGAAAGAAGATTATCCTAAATACTACCCTGAACCACACTCTAATCAATAGAAAACATACTTGAAGAGGCCTCTTGTTCGCCATTACTTATCCTAACAATTGAAAACGGGATTCTAAATATGAAATAAACCAGTTGTGCTGCCCCTCGAATGCCATAATGAGATAATTTTGTGAGTAAAATTTTATGATTTATGGTATCGAAAGCTATTGATTAATCTTGCATCACACCGCATACCGTTTTCTTTTTATATAAGGCATTTATTTAAAATGGAATTAATTTATTGAAAAATATAATTAATATTTAAAAAAGTGTTTTGTTAATTATCTTATTATCTAGTGAATCCGTGCTCTTTTTAAATAAATAAATATTTTTTTATAAAAGTTGCTAAATCGATTTGCTATAACTGTTCCACGAATTTTAGATAATATACTCAAGATGGCAATGGGCATATAGTTATCTAGTCCATCGGCATTGCCTTTTTTATACAGTTGAATACTTGAATACTTTAGATTGTCAGGATAGACCCCTGTCTCAAAAGACTTGTAGAATATTTCCACTAAAGGTTCAACCAATACATCTACAGATTTTTTAATTAATGATATAATTATATTGTCATGTTCCCACTACTTCTTTTATTTTGCATGTTAGAAATAATACTGCGAAGTTCTATTGATGTCACAGGTTTCTAAATAAAGAGAATTTCCATTTTGCGGAATCGAATAAAAATGGCTATTTTTATCGGTATTATTAATTGTTAAAATATTACGAGGTGAACTTTTAAAGAAGGTGTTAAAGAGTTTGGCCAGTAAACTTATATTATCGGTCATCGGACGAGTTCTTTGTCTTTTGCTACTTCCAACTATATCATTAATAATATGCCAAGCAGTTTTTGACTTGTTGGGGGAGAATTTTAACATAATTTATTATGAACATTGCTCTTTATTTAATAAATACTTATAGTTGTTTATTTCATTTCTTAAAGTTATTTTAAGTGACGTAAGTATTGGCACAAAGTCTGATAGATGTGCAACCTGTTTTTGAAAGCTTGAGCTCAAATTTAAAAGCTATATTATTAAGCTTATTTACTTTTTTACAGGGAAAGTATTTATTCAAGTACCGTAAAAAATATTTATATAATTAGTATATTTACTATTTACATTAGGTTGAATACTATAGAAAATTGTTCTGTACATCCTCAAAATCCGCATTGGATGATTGAAGTGAACGCACAATATCCTCAAAAGTTTAATGTGCGGCCTGTTGTGGTGGGTTTAAGAATTATTGGACCATATTTTTTCGGCACAACACTGAATGGTGAACGATACCTGAACTTCTCAGAAATAAAGTACTACCTACTTTAGCGATATTGTTTCCCAACACAGAATATCCTGATAGACACGATGACAGAATTTGGTTACAGCAAGACGGTGCGCCTCCACATTATGCACGACCAGTTCGGGAATACTTCGATCAAGTATTTCCTAATCGGTGGATTGGTAGACAAGGTCATATTGAATGGCCAGCAATATAGCCAGATTTAACCCCACTGGATTATTTTCGTTTGGGTTATTTAAAAAGTAAAGTTTATTTGAACAAATCTGCAAATATTGAGGAGATAAAGGAAAAAAATCGTGCAGAAATTCACTTAATTACTTTAGATATGTTGGATAATGTTCATCAAGCTTTTGTAGATAGATTATTGCATTGTCTCTTCGTTAACGGGCAGCACTTTGAACATTTAATTAAGGATTAGTTACTTAAATTTGGTTATTCTCTCAATTTTATAAATAAATACATTTTGGTAAATATCACCGTAATTTATTAACCGATTTTGATCATTTTTGTTTCGTTGAATTCAAAATAAAAAAATCTATCATTTGAGGTATCGCAAGGAGTGCTTCACTATTTGAATTTTAAAAGTTGGGGTTGCCACCAAATAAATAATCAGGAATTTACAAACAGCCCAATAACAAAACGCGACCGAATTGCTTTTAGTCGTTGGGCTGTTTGAAAATTTAACTTGGGCTTGAAGAAGAAACTGTTAAGTAACGTGTCCTTAGGACAAACATTTTTGTTGATAAGTATCTTTTCGACAGCAGATGGAAAACCATTCCTTAATGAGGAATACATAGCATTGTCATAACTTAAAAAAACTTGCGTTTCTCTTATTGTTTACTTGAATCCATTTATTATTAATTTCGTTATTATTTATAAGAGCATTGACCTGAGGTAATATTGGATTGTCATTATTTTTTGTACAGTGGCTGACCTCTCAGATTATGAAGTAACATGCTGGTGTGAATTAACGCTTTTGCTGTGCTCTATGGGGCTTTTGTACATCGTTGTAATTTGGTTGCAGATTTCTTAAGCATATCCTCGTTATCCTTCGTGTTGGAATGGTTTGAAGCTTTCCTATTTTTTCGTTTACTTAAATTATTGAGATTTGAGGTTAACTTATTAATTAACGTAACTTGATTATTTAGATTACATATTTGTTTTTTAGACCCAGGACGTCTTTATTTAAAGTGACTAACAATTGTAGAGATCATTTTTGTATGTCAATATTCTTACATTTTGAATATGCTGCTATTCCAAACAAATCTTTCGATTTCGCACATTTTACGTGATAATAAACATATCTTACACGAAACACAGTCGTGATCAGTCGATTCGTTACACAATGCGCACTATTTATCACACCCAATGGTTAGATTTAATTAACTTGCAGAAAGAGCGGTCTCTTTCGTTATATCGGTCGCCATTATCGATTATTTAGAAGTACGACGGAATTCAGTAGCTGCAGCTCGCCTATATGCACAAAGGTTTCCTCAATGATATCATTCGAGTTGAGAAACTTTAGAATTTTTGCAAGAAAATTTACTAAAATTGTTTAATCTTGATGCATCAACGCAATGCTAACAAAAGGTACGAAATTATCTTAATAACTTATTTCCAGGAATATGGATAGGTCACACTTGAAAAGTTTGGTGTACTCATCAAAAGTGAATACTGCGGAAGAGTTAAGCAATTATATAAATGCTTCTGTCGAGTTAATTCGGCAACATGCTGGTTTACGCTATGCATGTGGTGTAAGATGGATTAGACGAGCTCAGTTATGCATTATGCATTGCATTGCAAAACGGAGAAAATCACTTATTGAAATACTACTGTTTAAGTTACTTAATTTATTCATTATTTCTATTGAAAAGAAAAAAAAAACGTTTACTAGATTTTTTCTCATCACTACACATCACGAATAATAATTACTCATATAAGTCAAGAATCACTCTGTATACGCATACAGTTAGTTTTTTCTAATGCTCAATCGAATTGGACAAATTGAAGATTTGAGATTGTTAAGACAGACCCGAATTTAATACTCTATGAAAATAATGCAATAAAAAATGGTGTTCATAAGTTTTTAAATGGTTTAATTAAATTTATGTTTTATTTAATTTTTTCATCGCTAGTGTCGACCACTTGAGTTAATTTTTATTTTGCAGTTTCCGCTACTGATATTAAAATATGATATATATGTAAAATTTTATTATTCTGTTTATATGTGATTTACAGTCATGCTATTTATCTAAACATTTTGAATATTGTTATTATTCTCTATAAAAGTGATTTACCGTAAATAATTGAATTGAATTGAATTATATAATAAACATTGACCGTACTTTTTTTTTAAATTTTCAATTCACATTATTAAAAAAATATTTTTTGTAGCTTGAAAATGACTCTAAGTCCGTTTACAACCTCAATATCGTCGTTTTGTGATATTAGGTTTAGGTTTTAATTTGTGTAGGCTTAGGTTTAATTTTATTTATTTTCAGTTTAACTTTTAATCTATTTATTCTAGGTGTAGGTTAGCTGTCATATTAGTTTTTAATTTAAATTGGGCAATATCTGAAACCGCAATATTCTGTAATACACATAAGAAAGTCAGTGCATTTATTCAATATACGACCAGTTAATAATCATATTTGTCGAAACCGGTAATGTGGGGAAGATTTTTTGTCAGTAGTTTCCAAATCAAAACATGAGTCCGACACTCAGTCCGTAAATGGATTTATGTGTGAAGCTGGCAATAACTCCAGCAATAAACCGGCGCCTCCACCAAAACCAGTTATTATTAAAATAATTATTTTAACAATAATTACACACATAATGGATTTTCTCCTTCGACAGTCAAAAAAAAACAGAAATAATCGACCCCGAAAAATGTCAAAGTTTACAGGCATGTGTACCGATTACAATGGTTAAGGAAATTTTTAATTATGTCTGTATAATATTTACTTCTTAAATTAATGACATTTTTAACAATTAATATTTTTATAAATACTTTATTTTTTGGGAAATGTTATCTTAAATATGAAAATTAACGATAATGCACTTTAATGAAATGTTCAGCCACCATTCATCTAATGAAACATCCTTCGTCCAGTGCAGTCGCCTTAGTTTCGTTGCCGATTAAGTTTGGATTTTGGATATTTTAACTGACCTTTTCTGTTACAACATACACTAACGAGCCACAATGGGTAAGGAAAAGGTTCATATTAACATCGTCGTCATCGGTCACGTAGATTCTGACAAGTCCACCACAACTGGACATTTAATAATCTAATGAATTATGAATTAATTTATTATGATAATGCACTTGCTTTTATTTTATATCCCGCGTGGACTCTAAAAGGTGCTCGAAAGTTCTAAAAAATCCATTCGTTTCGGCAATGCAACATCGTTACGTGTTTACTTCTTTTTTTTAGTATTTCCTTATAATAATACCAAACAAAAGACCCATCCGTAAAAATTCCTCCACAACAATATTTCAACTCATTGCATCCTTGCAAGACATAGACAGTTAAATTGATATAAATAATTTCAAAAGACAGTTTAACAATGACAAAATAATTTACAAAAAGGACAATGATCAAGTATTTAAAAGACAGGCAGAAAGACCAATGGTAGATATCCGATTGAAAAGTAAGCTATATATTTTAAAAATATTTTATTATTCTCATTATTGTCAACTCAAAATAAACTTGTCAATGAAGATATATTTTAGGTATTAATAATAATATATCTTTTTTCCACACAAATAACAGAATTATTTACATTATATGATTTTGTTTTGGAATTGGCTATCGAGATCTTTCCACCCACTTATAATACTACTAAATCCTTATCCTTGTAAAATAATACATTGTATATGATATAACATAATGTATATTGTAGTGTAGAGGCTTTTATTTGTTGAAACTTTATACTTGTTGGGATAAAATAAAACACAAAAGTGTAGTTTCACAAATGTTTTGCTTTATTGTCTCATGACAATTGTTTCGCCACACAGTCATCATCTTCACTAGAAGAAGCCACTATGTAGCGAAATAATAAATCAAAAAATTGAAACTATACACTTTTGTGTTTTATTTTATCCCAACAACATAATGTATGTATATATATATAATCAGTATCTCTTTTTACCATAACATAATGTAATAAATATATATTTTCATAATATATTCCCAAATAAGGGCTGTCGACCAAACATATACTCATTGCTTATAATATTTTACTGCATTTCACGTTTGTACACACTTTATTGATTCGATCGAGCCGTTGCACAATTACCTCCCTAAAACTACAGCCAACAATCACCTTCAATACCAGCAATATTAAATTAACCACGTCGCTCACGCCCGAGCAATTATAAATATTTAATTGGAAAACTTGTGTAAGGCAGGACCTAATTGATCGCGATTCTAATAGACGATTCCTGCAACTTCTTGCTTACTGAGTCGAGTTGCTTGCTAGTCATTTTTGTCCAGTAACGAACGTGTTAGAATTTGCTAACGAGATTCAACTTGGCGAACAATAGTTTCATGTGCTTGACGTCTACTTGGAATTCATAGTGTAATAAACTATCGCGCGGTCTTATAATGTTAAGTGAGTTTTGTGTTTAATGCGTTCAGCGGGCATTTGCAAGGGACAGCCTGAAAGCTTTCAGGTATTGTTTTAATGAGATAATTTTACTGTGATAATGTTAACTAGGAAAAATTATTAAAATATATAATATTACAAAAATTTAATTCAATTAAATAAAAAAAAATATTTAAAATAATATCTTTTACCTATATTAATTAGTACAAACATGAATCATTTTGATTTAATTCATTTAAATATTTGTAACAAATTGAACAAGTATTAATCAATAGAAAAGAGTATTTACTTTTCTATTGATTAATAATTGTTATGAATAGGGTTTTTTCTTATGTTTTTTTATGAAGCTCCATAATACACTATTTGTAAAAAAAACAATACTTTTTTAGGTTTCCCAAAATTTATTGTAGAGATACTACTACAATTGTTTCAGAAATACAGTGGCATCATCAGGCAGATGAATAACCAGCTGTCTGATGATGATAAATTTTGTGAAACTTAAAAAACTGTTCTTTTATTTGAAAATAGTGTAGAAACATTAATCTCCAAGAATTAATAATAATTAATCCTGAATAGCTTAGGTTGAGTAATGTGAAATATTGTAATGTAATCTACATCATTACATTGAAAATAAAATTCCTTACTTCACTTTTAAATTTTATTAATAAACCAGATAAACATTTCAAGTAAGTGGTAAATGATCATTTACTATTGATAATGAGTACTTAGTACTTGAAATGTACATCTGGTTTATTAATAAAATTTAAAAGTGAAGTAAGGAATTTTATTATCAACTACATCATAATTAACCCTAACAATAGAAAGTGAGTATTTAATCACTTGGATAGAGTTATTTAAATAAATGAAATGCAATGGAAAGAAATTTGAAAATAACTAATTTACACAATTAATAATTATTTAATTATATATATATATATATATATATATATATATATAACAAGCTTTATTAACAATTAAGTTTACAATAACGTAAAAAACATTGATTATGTATATCACACAAAAATTAATTAATTGTTAATCGATCGATAGCCATCGATTATTTAATTATTTTCCTTCATTAAAATATTCATCCACCATTCATCTAGCGTATGGATAATTGGTGAAGGTCATTGCAGTCTTTCGACCCTCGTCAAACCAGTATTCAATCCATTGGTGAAGGTGGTTTCTTTCCAATTATTGTAATTATGTTCGCTTAAATTCGTTCACTTAATATAATTTTTTTTTATAAAAATAATTATTTAATTTTTTCTATCTAGTTGCTCTACAATTAAGGACTTATGTAGTAAGTACACAAAAAATACAAATGTCTATTGAAACAACTACTTCCCTATAACCACAAGAATGTTTTATATTGACATAAATTGGACATATCATTATGTCATGTCCGTCGTACCTCCCATATTCACGGAGAAGATGCTACGTTTTTGAACATTTATTCAAGGCAAAGCTGTATTGACGAGGGATAAGTCCCGAAACTCGCCATATATGTTTAATATGGCCTTTTATACATATTTAGTTTTGTTTGTGTAAAGTATTCTTTATTCGAAAAACTTTCCTTAGCTTTGCCGTGATGCAACGGCAAATAACTCTTGTGTGATTTAATTTCCGGCGTGGATATTTGCCCGGAAAGTGGATTTTCAATAAATATTTATATTTTCTGTGTACTTACTTCATACGTTTTTAATTGTAGAGCAAGTATAAAGAAAATAATTCATTAATTAATTTCTTATTCTTTTCTTTTAATTCAATAAAAAAGAATATATATTAAATAAAATGATTTGAAAATAATTAATAAATTGTTCTCACATTAACTCTGTGACTTTTGACTTACGTTACGGGGTAATTACCCGAGAAGTAGTGGTTTTAATGTGCATTTGTTTAACGTACTTACGTAACGTAGGTCAAAAGTCACGGAGCTAAATGTGGAAATAATTTATTAATTATTTTCAAATAATTTTTATTTAATATATTTAAATAACTATGACCAATTGAATAGATACTCTTTTCTATTTATAAAAAAAGAATATATATTGAAAGTCTTTATTTCTGAGTCTTACATTATATTATTTTATAATGCATATAAATACAATCATTTACAAATTGTTTGACCTCAGAAAATGGCTAACGATCGACGGTCTTTCTGCCTGTCTCTGTCCAGTTCTTGTCGTTTTATTAATTCGCATGATTGTTAACGCCATTGTCTAACTTCTCAGAATTTAGTAAAATGAATTGATGAATTGTTAATGAGGGATAGATATATCTAAGATTAATATTCGGATTACGTGGGATGAACAGGTGATCGATAATGGGAGCTATGTAGGGATTTAAAAAAAATATTTTTTTTTTCTTATTTGCATGTTCTCTTATTTCAAAACAGTAAATTATGTAATATGTTATATCACAGTAAAATACGATTATAATTAATTTGTTAATTGTTGAGGCTTCTACTTTGTTATACATTGTAATTCAATTTTAATAAATGAAACACTTTTTTACTTTGTCAACAATAAAATCAATCCGAGTTATACAAATAAAGTAAAAAAGTGTTTCATTTATTACGATTATAATTATTATACGGTAGCTAATATTTCACATGTCATCAATAATAATACATTTTCGTGCAATTAAATTTCCAGAAACAAAAATAAACCATACGCTCCATGCAATTACATTTTAATTACTAAAAACACAAACCCGACCAAAAGGATATTAATATAAAACTGATTATTCGAGCATTAATTAATCAAAATCAAACATGTATTTAATAACCTGGATGTGTTTTTTTTTTTTGCACGAGTTATTTCAGCAGTTGATGAAGACGCTTCCGGCGTTATGGAATATCGGGCAAATTTTGAATTTCCGAGCGGTTAATAAATCAATTTCGAGGTCGTAAGTGCATTTAGAAGGGATATCGCGGTAAAAAGGTCAATTTCATTAGAGGTGTATAACGTGGATTTTGAATTAATTAAAACGAGGAGTGTAATTAAAAATGATTTAAAAAGGTGAAGGTCCTGCAATTGGAATTTAATAATCATTAACATTTAAAAATTAAATTGTTCAAATTACAATGAAATTAATTAAGAACATTTCTGGCATTAATAAAATAAAATTCGATCAACCCCTTTTATTGATTTTTTTATCATTGCCAGAAATTTCCCTTGTTTAATTTCATTGTAATTTAAATAACTCCAAATATGTGAATCATCTTTGTTACATTTTATTTAATTTAAATAGTTAAATATATGCAAACATTTTATTTCATTGAACGTAGATTTATATACAGGGCCACGAATAACGGCCATTAAAAGTTTTCAGGGTTTCCTGATCGCGAAAAAAATCTGCATTGCATGGTTGAATGCGGCCACCTCATGGCATATTTTGACTTTTTTTCACTTCCGGTTGTACCGGAAATGGCTACCAACTTTGTTATTTTAAATGGAACACCCTATATTTTTTTTCGGATTTCCTGTGCAGGATTCCCGCGGTCAGGAACCTCGAAAACTTTATGGGCCATTTATGGTGAGCCATGAATAACGGTCATGGCCCACCATATATATTTATGAATCTGTTGGAATATAAATTATTATTATTATTTATTTCTCAGTTTTACATTGAATTTATTTATTTATTTAACGGATTTACCTTTTTACAAATCTACAATATAATTAATAATATTTATGTATAGCGGATTGTAGAACAAAAATAAAGAAACAAATATTACAGATTATATTAAAATTATTGAAATATATACAAGACTGAAGATTTAATAGTATTTTACAGGTTATCTTAATTATTGTAAAAATCTTCTGACATATAGTATTGAAAGAATTGTGGCCTTTTGTATTGCGTAGTGTATTCGAGAGAGTAAGTTTAATAATTTTAATTTTTACTGGAATGTTTTTGATGTAATGCCGGTATTTGTCAAATTATAATTTTTTGAAATATTATCACTTGGCATTATATTTAGAAATTTTGTCAATTAATGTAATATGTAATAAAATGTAATATCTGGTCGGTTTACCGTTATTGTCAGGTCTGTAAGGAGTGTAGTGTCCTAATATATTTTATATGTGTCGGTTTCCAAAATTTGTGTTGGATTGTATTTATAATAGGTATCCACATTTTGAGATATTTTATGGTTTGTTGTATAATTTTAGCAAGAGTATTATGCCTATGTGAGTAGTCCGTACTCGTTAAAAGAGTGCATCCGCTCGTGATGTGGTCAATAGTTTCCTGGAACAAGTGGCATTTTCGTCAAGAATCATTTTCTACGATTTGTTTCATAATATATTTATTTTTATAGTTGAGTGTATTTATAACTCGATCCTATAGTAAACCCTTCTGATTCTGGGAACTATTATTGTTATATTAAAATAGATTAGATAGAGCAGAAACGACTGACAAACATTTTTAATTTTGTATATATATTAATTCTTATAAAAAATTGTCCAATAGTCTGAATAAGGATATTTGTATACATAGATTTATTATTTGAATTGAACATACTGCTATAAAATAGCATAAAATAAAATTATTTAATATGTTAATTTATTGCTTTTAATGTATTTATTGTTTTTAATGTTTTTAATGGCCACCGTTAATAAAGGATTATTATAAGTAATAATTATCATTATGTATAAATGAAGCAAGGATAGAAAATACGTAGTCGTCATGTAATAAATAAACGCTTTATAAAAAATTACTTCAATTAACAATTTTAATTATGGTAAATTTAAGTAATTTAAATAATATTAATTATTGTAAAGGGTGTCAAATTATTAGTAACCCATTTACAGACAATGCAATTTTTTCTGTTTCAATTAAAGATTGAAATTAAATATTGACACTCCGAGTTTTATTCTTAATTTCCAAGTGCCATACTTTAGATTTAATTATCTTTCACTAAATGTCTATACAATTATTGAACAATATATATTCAATGTCAAAATGTTTACTTTTTCATTTGTTTTACTATGGGGATTATTGCTGGCTCCCATATATCAGACAATTACATATATACATAGAAATCTTTATTAACAGACAATCATTTTACATTCATTAAATATACATAAGCGTATTTATAATTTACAATCGTTTGTCATGAGCAATCGACCAATTCTGTCCTGTCTAAATTTATGTTGAAGGATTTAAGCAAAATTCTGTGCTAGCTAGCTGAACCGTCCAGAAGCATAATAATGTGAATGGTATGTTAATATTTTGGAGGAATATTAGGATTTTCGAAGACACAGAATTTTTATGAAGATTTGGTGATTGTGATTAATTGCAAATTTTTATGTAAGGTTAATTATACGTTGAAATATGGGAGTGATTTTCATTTATTTATATATTTATTTAGGGAAAACTCCTTTATACAAAACAGATAACATGTGTGTACAATGGAAGATTAAAAATAAATATACTTGAATGGACAAACAATTAAATTTTTACAAACATTAAGTTTATACATTAAAATTAAAGTTTTTATTTCTCTCATATTTTCTTTCATTACTGCAAATTTTAAAATAATATTATTTTAAAAATCCATACTTAAAATTCAATCATCTTAAGTAGCTAAGTTTCTTTAAACTATATTAAACAATAGTTTAAATAATCTTCTTTATGTTGGTTGTTGGTCGTGGAGACTTTAATTATTTAAATAAAAATATTTGTCCTTTCTCCTACTTATTTTTTATTTTACTAGATATATTTCGGAAATTAACATGATTTTTCAAAATATTTTAATTTTATCAATATTGCGTTGTATACCATAACAACACATTTATATTTATAAAACTTCAACTACTGAAGATGGAAACATAGTATCCGAAATATATCTAGTAAAATATAAAATAAGTAGGAGAAAGGACAAATATCTTTATTTAAATAATAGTTTAAATAAACTTAGCTGTCACAACCTTTAATATTTTATTTCTTAAATTGTTATAAACTTATTATTGGGTTTCGCACAGCACTATGTGTGTAAAATTAAAAATATTATATTTCAGAAAAGCCAAATTTTAAATTCAATTTTCTTTCAAAATAATAAAAAAATGGTGGAAACGCCGGGTTATATACTTGAATTATTGCCAGCTTCATGCATATAACATTTTGATATTGGAAATATATTGCCTAATAATTGTATAGACATTTAGTGAACGAAAATTGAAGTTATGACACTTGGACGAAAAACAAAACATTTTAAAAACTTTTGAGATTTTTTATTCGCTAATAATTTGGTTAGGATGAAATTATAATCTTGTATCTTATCGCGTTTTGTAGATTTAGTTGGTTTTACACAAATGGTTGTAAAATGTTTACCTTTAATCGCTTATATAAATAAAAATCTTTAGTCAGGACTAGCATCTACTTATAATATATATTTAAAATAATACAATAGTATTATACAAAATTACACAGTATATACCTGTCCCGAACTGACTGGCTTATTTGTTGTAAAAATTATTATTTAACTTATTTAAAAAAATGGTGCATGCGCCGGGTAATTGCTAAATTTATTGCCATGATGTTAGAAATGTCTAGTAGTAATCTAGCGAATTCACCATATATGAAAATTTATGTAAAAAATGTTATGTTATAGTATATAAAGAAAATAAAATTACTTTTTTATACCACTTGGATTTTTTATTAATCGAAACTAGTCACGTAATAAAAAATCCAAATGGTATAAAAACGTAATTTTGTTTCTTTATATACTATATTGAAAATGTACCACTAAGTTAACGCCGACAAAAAAAAAGAATGTTATGTTAGTTTTAAATGTGTACTTTTATAAATTCAAAATTATTAATATATTTTCAACAAATTTATTTTAATTACAGTACTAGAAATGGTTATAGACATATATTTTAAATAAATATAATGTGATCATTACTTTCATGCAATTCGTAAACGGTTTTTTTTTTTAAATGCGGTTTTAGCGCACCGAATGATTATTTAACATGTGAACGCAAACAGAAGTGCACGTGGAAAATCTTGCGAATTAGCATTATTGAATCGTTTGAGCCCCGGGTAAGTGGCTCAATTGGCTTGTTTGTTGTCGTTTTGTCGCCCCTTATTTGCATAGCTATAGTGTCAAATAATGGTGCAATGCACAAACGGGCCGATATTGCCAAACCTTCCGTTCCACCTTCTATGGAAATTCCAAATTGGAAATCCGAACGAATCTCCTCCTTAGTACGTGTCCTAGATTAAAGAATGCATAATAAACATTTACAATTCAGAACGATCTCGCTGTAAAATAAATTTACATTTGCTGCGAAAAGCGCTGCTCATTTATATTCTAGTAGGTACGTAACGTAATATATATTTACCATATCACGCGGAATATGAAGCTATAACACAATTTTTAGTTAATTTCGCATGAGTGGGACGCCTGAGTGCCACACTTAAACGGAAATTTGACGCAGCTTTTTTTGATACTAAACATTTATGTTTGTCTGCGCGCTTATATTCATTGTTAGTACAATGTTTTTAATATTAAATTTTGAATGATACAATTTAAAATGTTAAATAATAAATGTATATTAAAAATATAAATAATTTACCACAATGCAATTCTATTATAATTTAAAATTTAATTATCCGTGGCCTATTTTACCTGTGTAATACAATAATAAATTTCTAAATTGGTTTTCCAAAACGTCTATTTATTATATTAAGCGCAAAAATACTGCTATAATATGCAGAACTCTTTTTAATAAAAAAAAGTAGCTTAATATAGATGTATTGTTAAATATATATACACTCTGATTTTAAGATATACATTTAAATGACCGAATCTAATATAAAAGAAGACCCTACAATACCTTTATCTTTTATCAATAAGCGGAAATCCATTACTAGAATCCATGGTGTAATTAAACAAGATTGACACATATTTAAATTACCCATCTGAAATAACTGACGCTTTTGCCTCATACTTTTTATCTGTTTGCTTGACCAATTCGGTATCCACTACTAATAACTTAGTATCTTTCCAATACAACATAGTATTTATTAAATATTAAATCTCCTAAAGAGAATTGTGATGCAATTAAACAAATAAAATCGGATTTAACGATGGGATCAGATAATATTCCAGTTTTTTTTATCATAGACTGCTGTAATATCTTCTCTGAACCACTCTTGTACATTTATAAATTAATTCTATTATCAAATTATTTTCCCTCAATCCAGAAAAAAATAAAAAATACACTTAATCATATATCAAAGACTTTAACAATATTTTTAGTTACAAATCAATATCTTTAATTTATAGAGCTATTTATAACCACTGTAACACTTATCTCCTGTAAACAGCATGGATTTGTTAAGCACAAATCAATTGTGACAAATGTTGCTTCTTCTGCGGGACCATACTTCTGGCTTTGGTTGGGCTACTAAATTTTCGTTCTTAATTTTTAAAATGCGATCAACATTTCGTGTTCAATTTTGTTTTGGTCACCGACTTGAAATAGTTGTAAGGATAATTTATTTTTTTTATAAGATTGTTTCTCTTCTTGACAGGCAACTCACTCAGTTTGTAATATATAATTCCATTTGTTCAATTTATTTAATACAAACTAAGTCAGACTGAACCACTTTGCCACTTTTTATATACGTTAATATTTAATATTTATTGCATTTGCAATGAGAATTTCTTTGATTTTAAGATATTAAAATTTTATATTAATCTTTTCACATATTGTATGAATAAAATAAAATCTTACTATTTTTTATCGAGTGCTATGGATCAACGTCAGCAAGAGGATGTGATAAATATAAATTTTTCGAAGGCTTTCGATTAGTTTGATCAAGAGCTGCTAATAAACAAACTTCATAATTACGGGTTACATGAAATAAATATTTAAACTCATTCGTATAGTTATATATGAAATTATATTTGTATTAAATGATTTTTTTGTTTGTTTTATTTGTATAGTTAAATCCTTAATTTTTATTATGACTATTATTATTTAAACTCACAATTTATTTTTTACATCACAGCTCATTAGAATTATGTTTATGTTTTATGTTATCATGTTATCTTATAATTAGTTTATTGTAAATTGTTGGATAATGAAATAAATAAATAATAATTACTTTATTGCCCAATAGATTAAACTATTTATAGGACAAAAAGAAAGAAAAAAAAAAACAAGTAAATTCAATACTATTAATTAAATCATAAATCAGAAACAAAACAAAAATATATTTGCAATCATTAAGCCACCCCCAAAATATAAAATAATAATAATAATAATAGTCTTAACACATCATATTATTTCATAAAAAAAATACAAAAAATAGAAAATTAATGATAACAACCTTGAACCGAAATGTACCTCTTATCAGAACTGCTTTTCTTGGAAAAATTGTTATAAATATAATATCATAGGACTTTATATTTTTGTTGATTATCTTTCACATTTAACACTTGATTGAACATTTTCGATGTTAATAATTAAATCATAAAATTTTAATTATTATCTTTCTTTTAACTTCTGCAGCATTAAATTCGTAAAATATTTAAATAGTGGAATAAAAAAATATTAAACAAGTAATTTAAGTGGCTCAAACTAGATTTTTTCAAATGGAAACCATATTTTTTAATTTGTCATTACATGCATGTTTTAATTATCAATCAAAAGTTTCCTATAACTCGAAACTTTTAGACATTCAGTTTTTGCGAAAAAGGCAACACATCGATTTTTTGCATTTTTAATTAATATTTGAATAATTTTAATAATATTAAATTTATTACTCAACAGGAATCTGAATCCCAATTACAGGATAATACAAAATATTAATAATAGAAAAAGATAATGTAAATACAAATATAAACATACAAACAAAAATTACAAATTTGTAAAAGTAATTAGTGGCCTAATAATATTGATTCTAGCGTATAACAGAAAATGTTTAGTTGGCTATGTAACTTAGAAATGTCAAATGTTTTGTTTTATCTGTTATTTCAGCTTACAAGGTTAATCGATACAATTTTGTGCCTTTGTGGTAATATAAATCGAATAGAATGTGGATTCTGTATTCCACATCACCCAATAATCTATTTTGATTACTAATTACCACCTAATTTATTTATTAACGGAATCTTCTTTTTTTACATATAAACAATAAAAAAATGTAACAATATACAGAAAAACATATACACACGCAAATGCTAACCCGCAAAAACATTTAAATAAAGTCTAACAATAACAATAATTGACCAACTTAAAGTTCTTAATGAGCAAGTTTTATTCTTTGAGTTACTGTACAAATTGAAAGGTTTTTGTAATTAATAAATAAAATATGATCTATTGCTAAATATCGCTGAAAAAAATCGTTTTCATAAATTTCTCAATTAGTTGATATTCTAAAATTAGGTTATATTTTAACAAAATTTAAATTATTTCAAAAACCGATAGGTTTAGACTAACAATCTTAATGAAATCAATAGTTATTTTGAACGTAGAATCTATAAATATAAAAATATACAGTATAAGAACGATTTGAGAACATCGAGGGTCTGGGGTGGGTTAAATGTCAACAGGAGGTAGGCGTAGTGTGCGTGAACAAAAATTGGACGGAAGAACGTAAAAGCATAGTGGGGAAGTCCAAAGATATATACTGGGATGAGACTTTAATGTGAGAATGGGGGAGTTGAAAGGTGGAATAAGAAATGGAGGAGAACTGATAAAAAGCAAATCGCGCGACAAACAGGTGAATAGGGAAGGCATAATAATGAGTTATTGGGTGATGGAGGAGGGGTGGAAGTATTGAACGGCTGTCCGGAAGGAGACTGGAATGGAAAGAAAACATTTATAGGCATTCAAGGATTTGTGATCGACTACATAACCATTAAAAGAATACCTATAGAGGCAGTGAGGAAAGTAGAGGTGGAGGAAGTATTGGGATCAAATCTCCTACCGCTAGGAGTGGAAGTGGGGATAGGAAGAAGTCGATGACACACATTGGTGGAAATTAGCGTTCGGAATGAGAGACCTACATTGTGTGAGGAAAAGATTAGATGAGGTGGAGGCGTTGGTAAGGTGTGGAACCAAAGTGAAAAGGAGCAGCGGAATGACCTATAAATAGTTTGACGATGAATGCCAGATGGCGAAGAGGCAGCAAGGGAAGCAGTAAGAAGGTGGAGACAAGATTTATCTTCTTGTAATAACGGACGTAATAACATGAGCAAGCACGAGGTATAACGAAATATGCGGGAAGAAGAAGCTGTAATTACTAGTGCGACAGAAGACATGAGAAGGTGCACAAATGAAAGCTAGATGTGGCAGATATTAAAAAGAGCTACGACGAGGAGTTTGTCGGAAGTAGAATTGAGAAGTTGAGTTAAAAAATATCAATGGATCAGTAGAGAAGTAGAAGAAATTGATCGGAATAAAGGAGTTTACGGAGGAAGAGGTGAAAAGTGGAAACGCGGCGGGGTTGGGTGACTTGAAGCCAGAAATGTGGAAACGAATTGGGATGGAAGGAAATAAAAATCAGGGATTTGTTGAATGACCTATAGAGAGAGGAAGCAGAAATACCTGAGAGTTATGTTCGGATATACACAGGAGGTGATAAAAAGGAAGAGGACAACTATTGAGGGACCTCTATAAAGTGTACATTGTATAAAATAGCTATGACAGTGTTGAAAAACAGAGTGGAGTAGGAAGTGGAAGAAAAAAGAATGCTTCCGGAGCCCCAGGAAGAGGAAGTCGAAAAATAGAGCAAATCTTTACGTTAGCGAAGATGGTTGAGGGTATGTATCCGGTATTTCTAGACCTAAAAGCAGCGTATGATGCGGCACTGAGAGAAAGATTGATTTAATGTATGGAAAGGAGAGGAGAGAGTATGGAAACAGTAGAATAGGTGAGAAGAGTGTATAAGGAAACATGGGCAAGAGCAAAAGTGGTAGAAAATGTATCGGAGAAATTTAGATTGTGAAGGGGAGTAAGACAAGGATGTACGCTGAGTCTGTTGCTCTTTAAAATGTATATGAGCGAAATGGAAGGAGTTCTGAGGGACGGGCAAGCGGATGGGGTGGTAATTGGAAGAAAAAATGTATTGATGTTAGCGCAGAGGTGAAAGAAATGATGAAGAGTATAGCAAGGTGTATGGACAAAAGGGGGTTATGTGTGAATGTAAAGAAAACAAAGTGGCTGAAATTTATGAACAGAAGTAGGGAGGGTAAGGTGGATGAATTGGAAGGGAGAGGTGATTAAGAGGACAAATGGATTTAAATATTTAAATGTAATAAAAGGCAAGTGGAGAAGATGTTTCGTGGGAAACGTAGTATTGGCATGTACGTTATGAGACGCATTTATAAAACCAATCTTGATTTGTGCGGTTGCAGTATGGGGTGTGAATGAGCATAAATTTTTAGAGAGAGAGCAGATGTCATTCCTGAGGCAGATTCTGGGGGTGGAAAAATCGACCCCAGATATATCTTGCTGCAGAAAACAAATAGATGAAGTATGAATATGGAGACAATTGAAAGGGTGGTGAAGTACGAAATGAGGTTGAGTGCGTTAGAAAGTTAAAGAATAGTAAAGGAGGTGTTCGAAATAAGTATAAAAGCGAAAGGAAAATAGGGTTTGAGAAGGGAAATGTATAAGAAGACAGTGATGCCAGAGGTGTTGGCAAAGGAATGGTTGGAAAGATGGGTAAAGATAGGAGAGTCGATGAAGTGATAAAGTGATCGAGTGAAGTTCAGGAGATAGAGATGCAGGACTGCATAAGAAAGAGTGAATACAACCCCATGTATGAAAGATGGCAGGTGAATTGGACCCTACCGGAGTATTTGCAAAATGGTAGTTATACGAGGAAGGAAAGGATATTTCTTGCAAGGGAAGTTTTACTACTAATTTCTAAAAATATATACAAAGTTTATATATGTACAAAGGTAGGAGAAAACACATTTTTCAAAATACAATAATGACAGTTTCTGGAAAGGACCAGACGTGCTCATACATAAATTTAGGGTAAATTAGTTTGTTCTCAATCGGCGCGTTTACAAAAACTAACCCCCCGCGGCCAATAGCATCGTCCCGGATTTCCAGAAAATTATAGTCACTACCCGGTTTCGGATTACAAATCCCTAACAAGCTCTTTTTTAAAATATGGTAGATGAAGATGATATTTGACATTGCACATTTTAGGAGTTCTAATTTAGAATAAAGCAATGAGGCTGCAAAAAATATCCGTAGTACTTTGGGTCAAGATACTGCTAGCATCAGAAGGTGTGGTTTGGAGGAGAGATTGAGAAAAGTGTGGATTGGAGAGAGTTATATTAGATGTGCGTTGTATGATAGGAGCAAGGATAATACGTGAAGCTACGTGAGAGTAAAATGTGGGGGAGTATGTAGAGAATAAATAGGAGGGAGCAGTAATTTTGTGGATTGGATGAGAGAGGATGGGGCTGGTGTAGGAAAAGAAGAAGGGGGATAATGTAAAGTGAATATGTGTTATAAATAATTAATCACCTAATATTTTTTGTTGTTCTTTGTATATTTGTATATTAAAAAAGACCTTTATTAACATAAAACAATAAAGGTATTTTTTAATATACAGGATATTCTATTTAAAATAACTTACAACTTTGATACTTTTATGGTATTTGAGACATCTTGCATAATAAGAAAATAATTTTATAAAGTAGCCCTTATAAGTCCCTATTTACCCTAGAACTCAAAATTTTTCAATACATGTGGGTGTTAATCTGTCTGTGCTATCGACCAAAGGTCTTTTCGCCCATTGCGTTTATTATTTCTTATTTACGTATTATCTGTAATCTTTTTTTAAATTTAAATACTAGAAATGCAAAATAATGTGTGAATTAACCGACAGTTGTGTCCCGTATTCCATTCCCTAGCCACATAATCGATTGAGGCTTCACTTAGCGACATCAATTAAAACGTTTCCGAGGCCTGAAAAATTAAATTCCACGTTAACCCCGATTTCCCACCTGATTTAATAATTAGATACCCCTACGGAATATAAGAGGGAGTGATTTTGTCGTCCTAAAATAAATTGTCATTCAGTCGTAAAAATAATAAAGAAGAAGTTTGTGCAAGTGTCAGAATATTACAGCAAAAATTAATAATTTTATTTATATACATTTTTTTCTAATATATTTCATCACAGTACATGTGATAAAATAATGAATGATAAATTATCCGTTGTAAGACTTCTTAGAGCGTATTGAGTATCAGGAGTCTCATTCCTGAAATAGATCGCACGTTTTGGCTTACGCAACTGTCAAATTTACACATAAATTCCTTTCTGAATGACGAATTTTTTGTACGATCGAAAAATACAACCGATTTTAGGAATATGGGACCAGGCATCAGACGATTAAAGGGTTCATCGAACCAAATGAAAAGGATGAATATGGGCGTTAATTGCAATTCATTTTTTGATATTTGTTGGTAAATACGTGAAATTTTCTTGATATAAAATTATTATTTCTTCCTCCACTTCTGTATATTTTAATACTAAATGTACATTATTTAGTAAAAAATAAATAAAAAAAGATCTTTATTGGCATCCTCTTAAATTAACAAAACACAACCAAAAATCCAAAACTTCACAAAAACCCAGCCCAAACATCACCTTAATCCTCTCTCCCTTCTTCTAGCCTCCCGCTCCCGCATCAACTTCATCAAAATTTTTACCCCAGCACCATCCTCTTTCATCCATCTCTCCAGTCTTCTCTCCTTCTATCCATTACTTGCATACCCCCACATTCCTCCCCCAAGTGCTTCCATGTGTCCTCCCCATCGTCACATAATACACACCTAACATACGCCAACCCCATCCATACCTTCCTCCCCCGCTCTTCCGAACCACACCATGCTCTAGCAAAAACCTTTTTTTTCCCGGCAGTCAGTCTACTCTCTCTTAGGTACTTTGGTAGATCCCCATATACCATCCATCTTACATACATGGGGTTATATATACTTTTGTCTATAAAACCCTGCCTCTTCTGCAGTTCAAGTTCCATCCATTTCTCCCTCATCCATGCTGCCACATTTACCCCCTTCTGCAACCATTCATCTGCTACACTCTCTGACACTCCCACCTTTTCATACATTATCTGTCGCTCCTTTCTAAACTTACAGCCCTTTACTTTCAAACAAGCCTTTCAAACTTCTTTCACTAACCTATCATCCTCCAATTAGCTTAACTTCATCTCATACCTTACTACACTCTTCACAGTCTTCCCATGCATACTTCCCCTATTTGTTTCTTGAAGCTGAATATATCCGGGCGAAGATTTCTCTACTCCCAGTATCTTCTTCAAGAACGCCATTTGCTCCTTTTCCACACACTCATATTCTTTCATGCCCCAAACTTCCACTCCATACAATATTATCGACTGTAGACATGCATCCCATAACTTGCAGGCCATCACTACATTGAATCCATTTTTGCCCATCTCGCCATACTCCATGCTTTCCTCGCTTTAGCTGTCGTCCCGCCTGTACTTCGGAATATGAAACCCAGATACTTAAATGAATCGACCCTTTCAATCGTTTGGCCCTTCCACTCCAATTCACCAATTTCCCCTTTTTTCCTTTATTCCTAAATCGCATCCACTTAGTCTTACCTACATTTATACATAACCCTCTTTATAATATACCCTATCGAATATCTCTTTCACCTCCCTCGCCAACAACAGCACATCATCCGCATATGCTAGCTTCTATACCTTGGCATTCCCAATCATTACCCCACCCGCTTGCCCATTCCTCAGTACCTCCTCCAATTCACTCAAGTATAAATTAAATAGCAATGGGCTCAGCGGGCAACCCTGCCCCACAACACTCCACACTCAGAATTACTCAGACACATTCTCTTCCACTGTTGCTCTTACCATTATTATTTAGGAAGGACTAAAATATAAATAATCGGGGCTATTTTATAAGGGAAGCTTATAAATATATATATAAAATATATAAAATGTATATATAATATATATATATATATATATATATAATGTGAAGTTATTTATAAGGTACACGTTAAACTTAACATTTCCTGTATGGAATAGCTTTAATTATATCATTAATCTTTCTATTCAGTGTTTATAAGTAAATATAGTCCTTGTTTGTATTAAAGGATAATAGAAAATAAAGCCCAAAATGAAAAAGAAAAAAGTTATACGAATGACAAATAATTTTCATTCTCATTTTTTTTTGACAAATAAACATGCCCGGCGTATACACAGAGACGAACTGAAATATGTTTATGCGAGGCACTCAAAGGGACCTATTTATAAAACAGGGGAATATAGCCGGAGCATAGGCGTATGGGCGATTTAAAAATTTTCTACACTATTTACATTTTTTCCGGGCGGTTAAGTCGCACAAGAGGGGGATGAAAGCATCGATGGAGATTTTCAAAGCGGTCGTTTCGAGGCTTGCACTGAGTTTATGTAATGATATCCAGAGTGTATGCATGTGCGTTACGGTGCTCGCGAATTGCCCTATGGTTCAATAAACAGAGCACACCAGAAGTTAGTGGGATTGCTTGTTTTTATTATTTTTATGTTTGGGGGTTTGGAGTGGTTGGGATACGAGTAAGCGAATTGCATACATGTGTTTGGACGTTAGCCGGCTTATTAGATCTATAATATGTTTCTATAAAGATTATAATAATTATTATTAAATAAGACAAATTAAAATTATACCGAAGTATATAATTTTAGTTTGGCTTATTTAATATAATAATAATAATAATAATTATAATCTTTATACAAACATAAGACACACGCAATAACGAAGATATTTGTGGTGAACAAAATATTAAAAGCGCAAGTTAATTCGTTGGATAAAAATAGAAACCTTTCCGGCGAGCGGACAAAAAGTGCTTTCGGGAAAAACGTGTTTGAAGTTTCGAGACAAGTTTAGATCATGTTTTCAGATTTTTAGGTTTAGTTCGTTTATGATGTCATTGCAGAGTGGAATTTTGAGCTGCTGGAATGAGGTGATAATAAACTAAAACTTCGTTGTAGAAGAAAAGAAAGGAAAAGTTATGAAAATCCTCGACAACCAACACAGACAAGATTTATACATAATATTATATCAGAAAATAGAATGCTGTTATTTCTTACTTCACTTTTTATAGTGAAGTAAGGAATAACAGCCTCTCTATTTTGTGATTAATCACTTCAGGTAAACTCGAAACTACACAGATATATTATATTTGGTCGAGTAATAATTAATATCGGTTTTTTAGTATTACTTTAAAATTTTACTTATGTTGATGGCAGTTCATCAACATAATCAACAAACGCGTCGTACAAACAAAAAATGTGAAGCGTAAACAATTTTTGCTGTAAAAATTTAGTGTTCGAGCTCTTTTACTTTGCGAAACTAGGGTTAAATGATGACAGATGCAGAGTATATTTGACATTGCATTCTTTAGGAATTCCAGAAAATCGAACGAAGCTGCAAAAAATATCAGTACTGCTTTGGGTCAAGATACTGTTGGCGTAAGAAAATTAATGAATAGAGTGGTCCAGGTCGTGTGTCTAATTTGGTCAGGAAGCACTTCAGGCTTTTTTGTTAGAAATCCTCAAGTAACGCAACAAGAGTTAATACAAGCTTTATCTTGTTCGCAAAAATACTATTAGCATTCAATTTCGGTCACTTAGTAAGGTCCAAAAGTTTGGAAAGTGGTTACCACATGAATTATCCGAAAACAACCGCAATTAAAGAGTAATAATCTGTAGTTTGCTCCTCTTTCGTCAAAACCGATTGCCGTTTTTACAAAAAAATGTTACCCGAGATAAAAATTGGGTGCTCTATGTTAATCTGAAGAGATAGCTACAATGATTTTACAAAAGCGAAGTGCCGAAACCATCACCAAAGCCTGACTTTTCATGCAAAAAAGGTGGTGTGATGACGGTGTAGAAAATATTGTGTCAAAATGTATGCTTACTGAGAGTAAATAAAAAAGATAATGATGCGGCTGTATTAGCTATGAATTTTGTAAGGCTTTTTCCACAGTTGCCATTGAATAAGAGAACATTAGAAATCGTAAATATTGGTAAATCGCATTTGCAAAAAAAATGTATAGTATTAACTAGATGAAACCATTCAAAGCTAAGTTTATACATACTAAAAAAATAATGAGGTAAAACGTTTAGATTTCTGTTTGTGGTATGATGATAAGTAGCTTGAAAATCAAAATTTTGGTAGAAATATAATTTTCTCTGACGAATCCACTTTTCACCTCTTCTTCATTATAAACTGTTACCAACTATCTACCCAAACCATTACAAATGAAATATATAGTGTAAAAAAAAGAACCTGCACTGATTAATCGAAAGTGCTTAATTCTTCATCACGATAACGCACGATCACATACAAGTATCACGGCAGAAAAACTACGCCAATTGGGATGGGAAGTTTTTCCAAGACGGAAATTTTAAAAGAGATGAAACAAATGGAAATCGAATGGGGCAATATTTGGAGAATATGCAGGTTGTGGGCATATTACCCCATTCGATTACCAGTTGTTTCATGCTTTCTAAAATTTCCGTCTTAGAAAACATTTCAATAATGAAGAATGCCTCAAAACGCCTCGATAGATTTTTTTAGTTCAAAATCCCAAGAATTTTACATTAAATGAATTAAAATTCTACCTGAGCATTGGGCGCAACGGCGACTATATCGTTGGTTAAATTGTTTTGTTTTGATAAAATAAATTAGTTTTAAAAATGTATTTGATAACGACATTAATTATTACTAGACCTAATAAATTATATCTTTATTCAACTTTAAATTCTCTATTAGAACTGAATGTGGAAAAATGTATTTCCAACGTGTCAATATTTTTGAACTCTTCGTTCGAGTAAAATTAAAATGAATCAGTACACCGCTCGAGAAATTATGAAGAGCTCTTGCAGAAAATTAAGAAATTAATGCCTGAAAATCAAAAGTGAATAGGCAACTTAAAAAAAATAGTTTTAAGTCTTTCAAGTTGAAACAACACAAGAGGTTTTCGCGGATGAAAATGGTCGCCGAACGGAATTTTATGAAGACGTGATGGATACAGAAAACAATAATTACGTATTTCTTCGAAATGTTCTGTTTAATGTCGAATCAACTTTCCCGTTACATGCTAGTCATAATCCTTAGGTAGTGAGATAGTGGTCACAAGAAAACAAGCACCGAAGAATAAATTTAAGAACTCAGTACATAACGTTTGGATCGGGATTCTGGGGGACATAATTATAGGACCATTATATATATTGAGGGTAATCTAAACGGCTAAAAGTAGTTGTAAATGCTTGAGAATCAAGTGATACCAGCAGTATAAGGCTCACGGAATATTGATATGGCTCGCAATTGGTATCCGCAGAACGGATGTCCTACTCATAATGCAGCTAGCGGATATGTAAATCAAACAATTTCTCGCGTTATTAGCATAAAAAGAGACATAAAATAGCCACCAAGATCTCCTAATTTGTCGTCAAATATTTTTTTTTCCTATGGAGCCATATAAAGCAAACAATTTAAACCCATCATCATTAAAGAACTAACAACGCGGATGACCTCAGATTGAAAATTATTCAAGCCACTCAAAATATTAATCCGTTACAATAATTTATTATGTTCGTCTGGGACGTTGTTTGACTCAACAAGGAGATGTTTTCGAACATTTAATAAGGTGAACATTGTAGTTATTCGTTACTTCTTACGTTAGAATTGTGTTTGTTGAAATAGTAATATTAAATAATCGCTCTTTCACTTTGACACCCTATTTTATTTTACAAATCAGAAAATACTAATTAATTCCCGTTGGTCAGCCAATTAAAATATGTAACTCACTTATGCAAAAAAAAACGAGCGTTGTATCTAAGTGCCAAGTAATACATTCAAATGCCCTAATTCAAAAAAATAAGGGGACAAAGTGTATATGCACTGCAATTTTAATTACATAACCTTTCTTATTATACGTGAGTGATGAAAAATATGTTAATTATTTAGGTGTGGGGATTGAGGGATAGTTTAGTATCGAATGTCATTCAGGAATGGGATGGGTGAGATGGAATGAGTAGATTAGGTTTGTTTGGATTAACGGATTTTGATTATCATTAAAACTCTTCAATTTTATTTATTACAATCAGTTGTTAATGAAAATAACATTTTTTTTTCTTGAATAACTTTCTCACTTATCACTTGGTATAACATTTTGAAAAATAAAATTAAAGGAAACATTAAAAATACATGATTTATTTCACTATTTCTTACTAAATTCTATGGTAGCCCACCGTTAATAAATAAATAAATTTAATTCGGTTTCTTTTGTATTTGGAGTTAAGAATTGCTTCACTGGCACATAATATTTCTTGAATAAGAAATAGTAAAACAAACCAAGCGTTTTTAATTTTATAATTCTTTACCGTTTTATTTAGTTATAGTTTTCATTTAAAAAAAAATGAATTATTCAAAATTGAATAGGAATGAATTCCATTTTATCATTCATTATATTCATTACTGCTCAATTTTTATTTAATAGTAAGAACATTACAATTGCGAAAAAATATTATTACTGTCCAACAATAATAATATCGTCTTTGATCGGACGAATGGTCAATATAGGCCAAAATGGTCCTGTGGTTACTGGAATAATTATGGGGCTACCAATAACTAAAAATTACAAAATACATTATTAAATAAAAAGCAATCCTTTAAATATAAATAAAAAATAGTATTTTTTTATTAACGCGAAAAATTAATTTAAAAAAATTATTATTTTCTCTTCAGGCAGAAAAACCTCTGGCAAACAGCCCAGATAGACCAACACCTGAAAGTGTTGTATATATATTTCATTATATTGTTTTGTATTATTTGTATTGAAAAAAGATATATATAATATATACATGGTGATTCAATTTGGTGTTCCACACCCTTCTAACTTTTTATTTTGACAATAAACTATAACAAACCATACAGAGAGTTTTATGTAACACCGAACATGCTAGAATATACTCAATGTAAATTTTCCTATGTTCGATGTGTACTGGAACGGATCAAAGCATTGGGTGCGATGTAATTGGCTACGATTTCTAATGGTAATATAGTCACCCCAATTTACACTATTTCCGTCAACTATTATGTCAAATGCAACATGTATAATTATGGATATTTTACTTAACCGCAATGCATACCATAAAAATCTTCTCCATTGTATACATTATTAATACGTGAAGATGTCCAACTCTTCGTATATGTCTGCTTTAAGTACCAGAACAGTAAATATCACTTGCTTGCGATAACTGACAAGTGTAGTTCATTTTTTACGTGGAAGGGTGTAGTTTGGGTTGACTATATTATTTCGCACTCAATGCTTTGATGCGTTCCTGGACAAATCGAACATGGGGAAATTTATATTGAATACATTCTAGTATGTTCGGTGTTGCATAAAACTCTCTGTATATATTTGTAAACGGCAAGAAATTCTCTATTCAATGGTGTCACCAAAGCTATAATACAACACCATATATATTTAGATTAAATAAACATAATTTGAAAATAATTAATAAATTATTTCCTCTTGAGCTACTGTCACAATTTATGTTAAAGTACTTATGTAACATAAGTCAAATTATCACAGTAGCTAAAGAGGAAATAATTCATTAATTATTTTCAAATTCTTTTTAGTTAATGTATTTAAATAACTGTGATCAAGTGAATAAATCCCCTTTTTCTATTACCATATATATTATTTTTCTTTTAAATTCACTGTTACAATTGCCTACTCACTCATATCGATTTATGTCCACGTAACTCTTAAAGTTTTTGGTTAAAAAATTATTTGTCAAATATTAACCTCAAATAGACGTTTAGAAAAATGCCTATAACTTCTAGTAGGAACAAGATAGAAAGACCAGCGGCATCTTGAATTGTTACTAATATACCCTTCTAGAATTAAAAAAATAACAACACTCAATTTTGACAATAGGTATTTCAAAATTTTCATTTATTCATTTCATTTATTTCAATATTTCAGCTTAAAAATACTATAATTCAATGACCAATACTTTATCCGATAGATTGATTGCAACATAAGAGCCTAACATAGGCAATTAACATGGAGAAACTGTATTTCGCAGATTGCAGCTCCCTATTTCAACGTAGAGGGTTTATAGTGACATAAATTGAAAGACAAATATAATTAATTTTCAGTTATATTTAAAATAACATTAAAAATCTCGGTAAACAATATCCTGTAAGATATAAATGTTCAGTTTATGATAACTGTCGGACAGAATGAAGCTCTCATTAAACTGCACTGAAAACAAATCTACTATTTACGCCGTTAACGATTATTTTTATGATGAATATCTTTTCACCAATGGAATACATTTTATAAGAAATTTAATGATAATTATCATAAACTGAACATATATTTCTCACAGGACATGGCTTAGCATGATTTTTTAATCAAATTTATTTCAATAAATAACAAATAAATACAAGTAAAAAATTAATTAAAATTGGTGACATTAAACAAGGAAAAAATCTTTCAATTTATGTCACTATAAACTCTCTACGTTGAAATGAGCAGCTGCAATCTGCGAAAAACCGTTTCTCCATGTTAATTGTCTATGTTCGGCATGAAAGTATTCACCTGTATATTAGAGAAAATAATTATTTAATATTTATGAATTATTTTTTGAAAATATTTTCATTTATTTAAAATAAATAATTGCTATTCTTATAAAAAAACTTACTATATGATATGACGAGAAGAAGCAAAAAGCACAATGTATTTATTTTCATCATATTGAAAAATATTAATCATTGTAAATGCTTTCGGAATTTATATCGTGTGTTGTTTTAATTTACATAATATATATATTTCGACGAAAATAAAAAATATACGATGTTTTTTGCTTATCAGTCAACAATGGATTATTTATGAAAATATATTTTATCTTTCATGTGCATTAATAACAAAAATATATTGTGCCAAAAAATAATATAGAATTTCTTTGTGTATAATAAAGGGGGTGAAATTTTGAGTGACCTCATTTGAATTATTAAGTACAAAAATTGTAAACATCTAGTTGTATTGATTATAAATAACAAATATTCTGTCATATCTCAAGTTTTGTTAGATATGGTACGCTGGCCGATTGCTCAAAGAATATTCTGTGTAGAAAATATTTTAAGAATTGATTCAATTAATCAAACACAGCGCCTTTTCCGGCAAGAGTTAAATATTGAATTGACTCCTTCTCGTAACTATTTCTATCGGTTAACTCCAGTTACCATTAGATGGTACATGGTTTCAACAAGACGGTGCAAGGCCTCATTTGTCAAATTTATCTATGGAAGTCCTGCGAGAGATGTTTCCGGATCGTTTTTTATCTCAGCCGTGGCCTGTGCGCTCTCCTTATTTTTCTCGCTTCCTGATTACATATTGTGGGGCTATATAAAGTCAAAAGTGTACCAGAATCGATAAGACTTAAACAAAAACATAAGCCAAGCTATTGTTGCTATGTAATAAAACTTGTTTAATGAATTGATTCAATTATGCAAACACAGAATTTCCGGCAGGAGTTTAATGTTGAATTGGCTCCTTCTTGTAACTAATGCCATCGGTCTACTCCAGTTACCATTAGATGTTACATGGTTTCAACAAGACGGTGCAAGGCCTCATTTGTCAAATTTATCTAAGGAAATGTTGCCAAAGATGTTTCCGGGTCATTTGTTAACTCAGCCGTGGCCTGTGTGCTCTCCTTATTTTTCTCGCTTCCAGATTACATTTTGTGGGGCTATGTAAAGTTAAAAGTGTACCAGAACTCGATAAGACTTAAACAAAAGCATAAGACAAGCTATTGTTGCTATGTAATAAAACTTGACGTGTGCATCTTTAATTAAAAAATGTTGCATATTTATAGTGCCTGTAAATGGGTCACTTCTATATCTCTATTGCTGATCCATTGAATGAACACTAGATATCCCTCTCTCTAAACATGTTCATAAATGATTTAATTTATTTGTTATCCAATTTATAAGAAATGTTTTTAAGCAAAGGATTTTGTAAATATAAGGTTTTCCAATAGGGATGATATGATTTTGAAGTGACGTTTCTGCTATTTGTAATATATCATGATCTGTCATTTATTTTTCATTGTATTCAGTAGTGTTTACAATTTCATCATGGAGAGATATACACAAAAACAACGCTTACAAATTATTCAGTTTTATTATCAAAATAATCGTTCTCCAATTGCAACATTTCGTGCGCTTTTGCCATTTTATGGTCGTAATGATCGTCCAAGTGTTCTCGCTATTCGTCGAATTGTTGAAAATTGTGAGCGTACATTTTCTTTACATAATGTTAAAGTGACAATAAGACAAAGAACCGCTCGAAGTAATGCAAATATTGCTGCCGTTCAGGCAAGTGTTGTAAAAGACCGCAATTTGTCGATTCGAAGACGTTCTCAACAATTGGGACTGTCTCAAACCATAATCTGGCGGATTTTTAAAAAGGATTTGGGTTTGCATACGTATAAAATTGTTCTCACTCAAGAACTGAAGCCATTGGATCACCGTAAATATCGTGAATTTGCTGATTTTGCCTTGGCACAACTTGAAAACGATAATGATTTTTTTAAGAAAATCATTTTCTTCGATGAGGCTTACCTTCATCTGAGTGGTGCGATAAATAAACAAAACTGTCGATTCTGGTGCGAAGAAAATCCACAAATTATATAAGAAAAACCATTACATTCACCTAAATTGACAGTTTGGTGTGGTGTTTGGTCTGGTGGAATCATCGGTCCGTACTTCTTTCGAAATGAAGATAGTAACACCGTTTCTGTCAATGGAGAGCGGTGTAGATCGATGTTAACCAACTTTTTATGGCCGAAATTGGAAGAAGTTGATCTTGGCAACATTTGGTTCCAACAAGACGGGGCTACATGCCATACAGCAAATGTAACAATTAAATTATTGCGAGAAAAATTTGGAGATTCGATTATTTCAAGAAATTGTGATATTGAATGGCCTCCAAGAAGTTGTGATTTAACACCATTAGACTATTTCTTGTGGGGTTATTGAAGTCATTGGTCTTTCGAAATAAACCAGACTCTCTTCAAGCTTTACAAGTCAATATTGAACGTGCTATTCATGACATACGACTTGATTTAGTGGAAAAAGTTCTAGAAAATTGGGTTCATCGAATTCGTTCCTGTAGAAGAAGTCGTGGAGGCCATTTGAATGACGTTTTATTTAGAACTTAATGGTATCGATTGTACTTTACAATAAATAAAAAAAAACATTTGAATTTCCTTAACAATAAGTGAGTGTTTTTTTAAGAAAACATATCATTCTTATTAGAAAACCCTTCATATAAATTGCGAGCTAAGCATATCCATGTATATATATATATATATATATATATACAAATATCTTTAATGAGTTTATTTACAAACATTGAATATATACATTAAAATAAAGGTTTAAATTATTCCAAATAAATATATCGCTCTATGTATTTTGAATAATTGAATGTTGTTTCACATATCCAGAAGCTCCACAATCCATTCGGCATCTCATTAGGCATAAATCACGACTAAGTAATAAACGGACTGAATGACAATGACACGTAACACGGGATGAGAAATCAATACGTTAATGGACAGTGGTAGTTATAAAAAATGTATTTTTAAATTAATTTTAATCCAAACGATTTCATTAAAATTTATACCCCACAATTATTAGCATTGAAAAAATCACAGTAATTATTTATGCATCATAAATATATTATCATCTTATTAATTTCATTTAATATCGATTAAAATCGATTATTTTGCATTCTAACTATTTGCGATTCAATTTCTTGGAAAAAATATTCTCGAAAAGTTTAGCGATGCTGCATTATAAGCTTCAGGATTATGGTTTACATTGAATATTTCTTATTCCATATTTCCGGCCTTCCCAGTCGAATACATGAATATGAGACGAAAAATTTGAATAATCTCGTGTGCGTTTAGTCTGATTATTTCCAATTCGGTGATATTAATGTTTTTAATATAAATATATTAATATGTTATATTAAAACGAATGAAATAATAAAAAAAGCACTTAAAACTATTCAAAAATGTCTTCTTAAATTTTTAATTTCAAATATTTTAGTATACTTCAAGCTGATGGGAAAGTACATAAAAGTAAGAAAGATTTTTAACAAATTAAATAAAAAGAATTAATAAATTGTTTAAAGTACTTACGTAACGTAAGTCAAAAGTCACAGAGTTAAATGTGAAAATAATTTATTAATTATTTTCAAATCATTTTTATTTAATGTAATTAATAAATTATTTCCTCTTTAGTTACTGTCACATTTTGACTTAGGTACATATTGCACAATTGCTGTTGCACAGCAATAACATATTGTATAATGCAACTATTTTTGTGATTCGAAAATATTTAATGGAAAGAACAAAATGCAAAAAATATGTAACACAAGACTATCTACAGATATGTGTTTTGGTATTTCATCCCTCGTCATTACAACTTTGCCTTACACAAAGATGTTAAATTAAATTAATCAAGCGTACCGCCCCGGCTACGATCTCCGATGTAAATGATTAAGTCCGGAGACCGGCTACTTGCATACGTTGTTTTCAGAAAAAAAAATACAAATTCTTTTTTTTTTGGGTTGTCGAAGAGGAAAATCCATTTAAGGACATTGTGTCGGATTCCTCTCGGACAAAATCCCAGAGACTACCTACTAAAAAACCCTCCCAGTTTCCGGCTTCGACTTCTAGGTTCATTCGCCAGTAACAGCAAACAATTTTTTATTTATTAATAAATATGAATAGATTATTAAAAATCTAACAAGAAAATAAAACAAAACACACAGATTAAATTGAATAATTTTAAATGTAAATTCTCGACTAATTTCGGGTTATCAGCCCATTTTAAATAAAATTCAAAATTTAATATATTTAAATCTCTATGTTTATATATAAAATATTTTTTTTATAGACAATATATATTAATTTGTTGGACTGGCAAAATAATTTTGTTTGAAGCATTCGCTAACAAAGTGAAAAAAAGCACTAAAAACCATCTTTGGAAATTGAATTATTTAATTGACTTCTCATTTAAATCCTGGTGAAACGTTTTTGAATTAATTATGGCATATTTAATTAAAACACTTGGTTTGTTTGTTTCACTGTTTTATATTTATTTCGACTAGTTTCCATAAATATTTTTTTAATAAAATGTTCAGCCACCATGGAAATGAATTTCATTTCCTGTTCTCATAAACGGAATAAGTTCTCGCCTTCCTTTAGTGGACGAAACAATGATTCTTGGTCGTCTACCTTGTAGACCCAAATCGTTGACGATGCCACTTGAAATTAGGCCAAAGATGGCGCTTGCGTTGTCTTTCATTTATTATGATTAATATTATTTTTTTTAAATTCTTTATAAATAACTGAAACCATGTGATTCAATATGGAAGATTTATATTTTATAGATAATTAAAACTTAAAATTATAAATATACAAAATTTTATTTTTATAACACTAATCCTATATTGAAAACATCAATTATTATAATTTTTAATATAATCTATATATAATCATAATTTTTGTTTATTTTCAGGTAACGTATTCGTGATAGCAGCCATATTGTTGGAAAGGAATCTGCAGAACGTTGCTAATTACCTGATTGTTTCTCTGGCCGTCGCCGATTTGATGGTTGCATGTCTGGTGATGCCCCTGGGAGCTGTTTATGTGGTAAGATTTTAATTAAATGCAGTGTAAACGTTCTTTTGAAAATTTAATTAATCCGAAATGAAATGCAAACGACAGCTGACCCCTGCTCGATACAGCTTCCAATTACCCCCTGAAATACATTCGCCTCTCGGCGAATAATGAACCTTAAGCCGGCAATTCAGATGCAAACGGAAACAAAAAATAACGCTTATTTCCGCGCCTAATCAAATTAGAGATGGGGATTAGTAGCGTTTTTGCTAATTCTGTAGCACTTAGGAGATAATGGTTTTTGTGTAATTAGATTTGGGGACGAATAATTGAGTGGAGAAATTTAGTATAATGTCTAAACTAGAAAATTTAATTATAAATGTATATTTAAAATTAAAAAAATATTAAAATCAATGAAACTGTACAAGCATTTATTTCTTATTCTTAATATAGCAGTTGCTATATTTCAGAAAATTTGCTCAAGCAATTGTAATTTTATTAATATCCATTCCTGATAAAGTTATTTATTATAATAATTGACGATGATGTATTTAATGAGCAAATATACATTAAAACAACCACTTCTCGGACCTATACCAATAAGTTACCTATACGTAAGTCAAAAAGTCAGAGTGGCTGAAAGTAAAATGATTAATAAACAATTAGTTTCATATTATTTTTATTTATATAACCATGTGAATAAATTCACATTTAATGAAACGTTCAGCCTACATTCATCTAGCGTATAGATAACTAGTGATGGCCATTTCGGTTTTTCGAACCTCATCAGACTAGTGTGTTCCATGTGCAATGCAAAAGGTGGCGCTTACGTCGTCTTTAATTTATTATGTGAATAAATGTTTATTTCTATTATTAAAATATAATTAGTCATTGCTTAATACCTCTATTTTTGTAAATGTTTTTTTTTTGTAATTATAACATTTAATAATATCCGAAAGAATCGTAGTTAAACTTTAATAGTAATATACTGTTAGTGTTTAACTATAATTCTTAATTAAAATATAATTTTTTATGGTTTAATAAATTAAATATTAAATTCTCAAATTAATCATTATTAACAGTATTAAACATTTCAATTTAATTTATCTTATTCAATTCTGATTTAATATCGTATAATCAAACTGTGTTCGTGGCACATCAAAATCATGTTTAGTGGGTATAAAATTGCATAGAGATACTAGGAATATGTACGCGTAATATTAAAATATCAAACGCTGTGTATGTGATGAACATGAAATATACACGATAAGGGCTGTCAATATCAATGATGGATTGCCCTGAGTAATTGACTTATTATGTAAATACGTCACCGATAGCAACCGGGAGAGCCCTGGAAAGAGGATTCTTGAAAACCGGCGAAACGGAATCCACTTTTCAATAAATGGTGGATGCTCGCGAAAAGTGATTAAAATTGAAATGTGATTAAAATAACTGAAAATACAATGATTTAAATCGAATTAGATCCTTGAATAATATTTACTAAATAGATAAAAAATCAAGAAGAAAGTAATTTAAATAAATTAAAACAATAAGCAACTTATTAATTAGTTATAAGTTACATTATTTAGAGGATACGACGTTTTTCATTTGAATTTTCATATTGTTAACTTTACTGTATGTATTTACAATTGAAAATAAACTTTATTATTATTATTATTATAACATACAAGGAAGTGATTTTTTTTAAATTGATTTAAATATTGAACATGTCATATCAATTGATTTTTAATTATATCTAAATGTAATCTAAATTATTGTATAAATATTTTTATAGAAATAAGCACACAGGATTACTGTAATGTTGAAAATTTCTTTACAATACATTAAATAGAAGTCCATATACTTCTATTGTGCAATTTCGCTGGAACACCCTTTATAACAAAACGAAATGAATGAATACTATTTTCTATTAAATGTCTTTTGTTGATAAACATTAAGTTTGTAATAATAATTTAATGGGTTGAATTAAATAATAATATACAATAATTCGACTTTAATTCAAAATTCTATGTGTTATGTCTTTTGTATATTTTATATTAAAAATTGTGATCTCACAATAAAACACTTATTATTTTGTTTGTATAACACAGGTGTTATACAAACAAAGTACTAAGTTGTTAATTGTTGAGGCTTCTACTTTGTTATACATTGTAATTCAATTTTAATAAATGAAACATTATAATCCGAGTTATAGAAACAAAGTAAAAAAGGGTTTCATTTATTAAAAAAGTAATAAGTGTTTTATTGTGAAATTAACATGTATAACGAAGTAGAAGCCTCGAAAATACAGAAAAATTGTGGTCGTTACATTCCTTCCCGTTTTTTTTTTTAGTATTACAGTAATCTTAAATTAATATTTATTTTCACTATTTATTTATTTTTTAAAATAACATTTTACTTTGCTGCCATTATTTTCTTTGGATATTCTGTATTGGAAGTCCCAATAAGTCAGAATATAATTCAAAGGGGGGACAGAAGTGTGCCGTGTCCTTGTAGGTGCAATAAGTTAAAAAGAAAGGCAGCGGCCACATGTGATCTCCGATGTTTTTAAAAGTCCATCTTGCTAATGGAATTTAGGAAGCAGCTCTTCCAAGTCGATACCTATTATTCCTGGCCTCTTGAATTAAAGAACAACCTCTCCTCGCCTCTTCCGCGCCCCTTTTGCCCGGACACTTATTGCCGGCCCTTATTGCCGCACATATTTTATTTTTATAAAAATCTCTCCTCGTTTTCTCACAACTGATCTTTAACACTCGTTCCAATATCAAAGCATTAATTAAATAACAATCGTATATAAATCATGATTGTATTATATTGAATAATTGAGTATTTTATTTGTTGAAACTGCTTTCTTGTTTAGATAAATTAAACACACTCACGTGTATAGTTTCAAAATTATTTTTATTATTACTGCTTCATAACAATTGTTTCGCTATAAAGCAGCATCATCAGGTTAATTATGATTAACATCTTCATTAAGTTAATTAACATTTTCACTTGATGATGCTACTATGTAGCGAAACAATTGTGAGAAAATAATAATAAAAATAATGTTATAATAAGTTTATATATTAGAACTTTAATCAAGAAGACGGTGAATTGAATAATTGAGTATTTCATTTATCGAATATGCGTTCTTGTTTAGATAAAGTAAAAACACTCACGTGTATAGTTTCAAAATTATTTTTATTATTACTACTTAAGAACAATTGTTTCGCTATAAAGTAGCATCATCAGGTTAATTATGATTAACATCTTCATTAATTTAATTAACATTTTCACTTGATGATGCTACTGTGTAGCGAAACGATTGTGAGAAAATAATAATAAAATAATTTTATAATAAGTTTATATATTAGAACTTTAATCAAGAATTTTGTCACAATTGTTTCGCTACACAGTAGCATCATCATGTGAAGATGCGAAAAACAATTAAACAAGAAATACAGTCGAAATTGATGGATTAAAAAAAATCATTTACACAAAAAAATGAATAATTATACATAATATATATTTATAATCTAAATTTCTATCTACCATAATAGGGGTGTGGTGATAAGTAGTCTTATTTAATTATTCATATTTTGTCCACTCTTTTTTGTTTCTTGCTAGTACGTTTGTTTCATGTTTTTCCTCTTTTTTTTATAACATCCTGTATGACCTTATCCCATAAACACAATTTGAACTATGCTATGTGGAACATACTTCTCTTTCCATATATGAAATATATGTTTTTTTTTTTACATTAAATCTGCCTTAATATACTAAAATATTTTTTTCAGTATTTATTTCAAATAGCGCTCTGTTTTGGTGTTTTATAGTTCTAAGAAATTCAAGCATTTCTGAATTGAATTAATTAATTTAATATATGACGAATTGGCAATAGAATTTCCTGATCCGCATATGAAAAACGACCTTCCATTTTCTAAAATATGTCCCAATTATTTTAATATGACTAATAGATGTTTTCCAACCTTTATTTATATTCAGGCATTATTATCATAGACACAAACCAATCTATCAAATTGTGTTAAGCCGGATTTTTATAGCTTCTTTGGAAAATAGTATTGATATAATTAACCATATTATTTCCCAAATGTATTGCATTGAAATATGCACATTATCGCGAAAAAAAGGCCAGAATTAGTTAATAGGAAATGTATTCTAACAGTATAATGCGAAACCACATACAAGTTTGACCACACGGCAAAGCTTTCGAGCTTGAATGGGATATTCTACCACACCCATAATACTCTCCAGATGGACTTTTTATACGGAAATTCAAATGAGGAAGTCAAAAATCAATTGCACTAGTTTTGTTTTCCAGCAAAGAACAAAAATTGTATGAGCGTGGAATCATACTACAGCCAGAAAGATGGCAATGGGTATTATATCAGAATGGACAATACTTAATTGAATAAAATAACTATAAAAAAAACAACGTAATTACTTTTGGAATAACCTAATAATTGAAACAATCCCTATTTCAATCCAATTAATAACTGCACTGTCTCAATAATCTCCCCTTCCTTTAATTGTCTAATCAAGCATTCTTTATTTTCGTTTAAAATTCCCAGCTGGAAATTTCATTGCATACGACTTCGAGGGGATATTTTTATATAATTAAACTCATCAAAAACGACGGGAAGCGACGTTTTGCATTAAAGGCCATAAAAGCTCGGCCCTGTGGTAATCCGGCAATAATTGCACTTAACGCACGTCCATGTCCAAACATGGATTTGTTCCGGAACGAGCGGTGGATGTTTTCTAAACTGAGCTATCTCGTCAAAATTGTCAAGTCGGAGAATGGATATGGCTGTTGAGTTTTTTCGGTCCCCTATGTATAGGGGAGAAATTGTGGATGTAATTGGTTACTTTTTTAGCTTAAATTCTATTTGTTTCTACAAAATTACACATGGATTTTTCGTTTAATTTCAGAAAGCATTTAATATTATTACAATTAATCGGAGATTTTTTTCTCATCCATCAATTGATATGACATGTTCAATATTTAAATCAATTTAAAAAAATCACTTCGTTGTATGTTACTTATTGTTTTAATTCATTTAAATTAATTTCCTCTCAATGCCATTACCTGTACTTTAGTCTTGACAATTAATTAAACCAAAATTGTATATATTAAAAAAAATAGTGCGGAGAGACCATACGTCGATGGCCAATTAAGGTTCCGGTTTAGTAGAAAGAGATAGCTATATAGTAAAATAGAAATAATCGTTTGAAAAAAGAGCCATTCTTTTGGATTTAATAATATGAATATGTATTTACATTTTTTATTTACCAAATATAAAGTATCAGTCTAAATAAAAAATAAATCATTAATTTTCGTGTATTACGTTAATTTACTAGTTCAAGTTAGAAACGAAAATTGTAAGATATAATGAAATTAATAGGTCATGTCTGCTAAGTTATTTGAATGCAGAATTTAGTGAAATCCTTTAAATTTTAATTGCACAAGTTTTTATTAGCAAAAATATAATTTTAAATTTGCTATAAATTTGATGAATTTTCATTATTTTTCATAATTGTTTTTCACACAAACTAAATATTAAAATAATCTTTAATTCATCTGATGAAATTAAGATTACTTTGATGTATAATACAATATTGTTCATTGATCGAATTAGTGATTGCCAATATTTATATAGCTATCTCTTTAGTCTAAACCGCACCCTTAACAGATATAAATTATAGAAATGATTTTGTAATTTTCGTTATTTATTTGTGTTGTATAATTTCCTGTATATATCTGTTAATGAAGATTATTATTATTATTTAAATATAATTAAAACACAAAACATTGGCAATCTCATGACCCGTTAATTTTTGTATGGTATACTTAATCAATTATCGTTATTTTCTTCTAAAATTTATTATTAATAAAGATTGTTATATATATATATGCATACATAGGCCTCATTAGGCCCTTAATGCTTCCTCCCTTTACGGTATCTGAACCATGTGTTAGCACAGCCAGCCGTGCCGAGGCAGGTAGATCCCTGATTTTCGCCATTTCTGGCCATTCCTCACCCAGTATGGCTTTTTTGCTAGACTTTAGCGCTGGGCAATATCCAAGGATATGCTCCGCGGTTTCGTCCTCCAAACAGCACCCTCTACAGTCTGGTGATTCAAATCTGCAGCCTGTTACATCATCCCATCTACACCTAAATTTCTTTAGAGTATAGGGATGCAAAGATTCATATAAGGAACTTAGAGGGGGACGCATTAGTGTTCCGGGCGTATGAATGATCATACTAGCCGCTGCCCCAGCCAATGCATCAGCCCTTCTGTTTTCAGTGCTCTTTCACCCAGGAGATCTCGACCGTGTTGTGTATTGAGGCCTGTCTGAGTTTATTATAGCACTATTTCACTGTCTTAGAGCAGGTGTAGTACCTTCTCAGAGCATGTCTGCTGTCCGTGAGGATTAGCAGACTTTTGTTGTTTACACCACGCTGGATTATAATTTCCGCTGCGTGTGTTATACCCATCAATTCCAATTGCTCGATGGTTGTGCCTATACCCATGGGTATTTTCTTTTGAATGTTTAGACTTCTGGAGTAAATTCCCAGGCCCGAACCTTCTTTCTTGAGAGATCCATCTGTATAAATCCTTATAGCAGATTCGCTCATGTGTTTTGTAGTTTCGGTGGTAATATCGTAGAGTCTGATGTTATGCAGGCGATTCCTTAGGGTACACTGGCAGGGTTTTTCTACCATTACTTTGCTGTGCCTGTTCCATAGTCCACTTTCTTAAGCATGGTCTTATTATTTTCTTTAATATTGATATTATCGGTTCCAGCCCAGTGTAGGGTCTACGTGATCCTCTCTTTGCTAGAGCATCCGCCTTCTCATTGCCATCTTCCCCTTTATATACCGTCCACCGCACTGTTACGGTGTTTATTGTTACCACTTTTATCAGGTTTCGGATCCATTCCCATGTTAACTCAAGTTGGATCCTGTAGTTGTCAAGAGCTTTGAGAGCTGCTGATTATGAATTTGTGTCTTTTGTATACTCTACGTAGGTTTTCCAAAGTTCAGCTTGATGTGCCATTAAAGTTGCACCACACCGCCGGAGATCCCCCGCACATCACTCCCACACTAGGTATCTCTGGGGATACCTAGAGATTATATTATTATTAGAATTAATTATATTTTGTGTAAATCACATCTTTGATTCTAAATCGTACAAGTATTCTCATCACATCCATAATAAACTGAAAAATTTACAACGTAAAGAAATGATTCGTTTATAACCTATAATATATGTGTTTTTGTCAGCTGACAAATCACGCGGAAACACAGATGCCGGTCCTGAAGAGTGTTCAAAAAATTTCCACCATTATTTAAAACGTAAAAAATAATTTGTTTATAATCTATAATATATGTGTTTTCATCTGCTGATAAATTACGTGAAAACGCAGAAGTCGATCCTAAAAAGTGTTCAAAATTTGTCTACCAGATGAAGCATCGCTTATATTGTCAATTTAAAAAAAGTGTTGTACTACGAAAATAATAAACCGTGTACATATATGTAAAACACAACGAAGTACACTCGAAATTGAAAATATATGTTTATTGTTTATTCAAATTTATTAATGGGAGATTCACCTTTTGAACACGAAAAGAAGGCTGTTTATTGACATTTTTTCTCAAGGTACGTTCAAGATATTTGTACGCGGCTTTCCATATCAAATTTATTCATCTTTTCTCTTTACAAAATTATTTTTTAAACTCGGATCCGATTACCCCCGGTGAAGATGTTCAGATCCAAAGTTGGCAGCTCAAATTGGAATTAGTTTGCGCATGGAAAGTACCATGGACAAATCATCATTTTTTATATATTTTACAGTAATAAATAAACAAAGGATATAAAGAAGGTAAATATTTTATAAACAACAATCTGATTTCCTTGTATGCTTCAAAATACTCGCAAATAACTAAGCATCTTTATTCATGGAAATAGACAGTACAATAATTTACAAAAGTATATTCTTGAAGCGAAATATTCCTCTGATTTCAGCCTTTCCACAAACGGAAAAAAATATTCGATTATCTGAAAACGGATATTTTGGGGGCTATTCCGTATATAAAATGTTAACTTTAAGATGTATGTTATTAATAAAATCACATTCTATGTATTTATGACAAAAGCTTCTCAGACTGTGATGATCAAAATAACGTACATGTTAAACATAAATTTCCCTTGCAGAATAGCCCCGAATATTCGACTATCTAAACTGATTTATGATAACTTATAATCATTAGACTTTTATTAATAAAATCACATTCTATGTATTTATGACAAAAGCTTCTTAGACTGTGATGATAAAAATAATGTAGACGTTAAAGATAGATTTCCCTTGCAGAATAGCTCAGAATATTCGACTATCTAAACTGATTTATGATAACTTATAATCATTAGACTTGACAGTTGTTATTTTACATTTTTTCAATCACATTAAATTAATTTACATATCTCTCCGTGACTATTTTAAGATAGTTCGACTTTAACAACGTTTAACATAAAGTGGAGAAACTTTTTGTTAAACTAATTATGAAATTAAACTTAATAAATTGCCCACTACTAAATTAAGTTTAATAAAAAAGAAAAAAAAGTTACGCTTTTTATCGATTAAATTGAAAATATCGCACGAAGTGAACGCCTTTAAGTTCATTGTTCTACAGTTAGGAGCTTGTTCGGCAATTCGTATACACCGTGTACGAGGAGCATAGTTTCTGATGCTCCATTGAACTTGTATTACAATCCACAATACCTTGTACTTTGTGTATTTGGAAATTTAAAAGACTTATGTAAATGTAACCTCAATTATTTCGAAAGCATTATGGCACGGATTTTTTTTTTCATTATAGTGAATATATAACAGTATAAACTTAAAATTAATTACTTGAGGTGAAACACGATTTTACTCTACTGCAAGTAAATAATTGATAAACATTGATTAATAATTAAATATTTTTAAATTATTTCTAACTAACTAAATAACTTTATTCATGTAACATTAATAAATTGATTCTTTAATTTTGTCGGATTGTTGTTTGAAAATGATTACCGTGTAATCGAAACTAGTCACGATTAATAAAAAATCCAAGTGGTGTAAAAAAGTAATTTTGTTTTCTTTATTAATAAATTGCTTAACCAATTGTTTTCAAAGTATTTACAAAGTTATGTTCACATATAATACATGGTACATGAAACGGCTAATGAACGAAGGTCTTTCCGCCTGTCAATGTCCAGGTCTTTTAATGAAGGGTATTTGTATTTTGGAGGGATAAATTATTTTTATTTAATTTATTGAAAATAATTTAATTTAATTAACTTGTTAATTGTTGAGGCTTCTACTTTGTTATACATTGTAATTCAATTTTAAACAATCCGAGTTATACAAACAAAGTAAAAAAGTGTTTCATTTATTAAAATTTAATTTAATGGTAAATTATATGTTACTCCACTATGACTTGTGGAATTCAAGAATTTATTTATTTATTTATTTACATACAGACACAGAATGAGTAAACATTCCTATAAAGTAAGTATGAATATTACAAAATAAAAAATAAATATACACATGTAACACAAAAACATAAGTAATTAAATGAAACACATGAACAATACATATAATTACATGAAAAACGAGCTAACAAACTTATAGCAACACTAAAAAAGATTTTCTTATTTTTAATAAAGAAGATATCCACACTAGAGTTCAGTTCTAATAGTGTATTATATAGGGAGCACATCGAAAAAATCGGGGATTTAATCAAAATATTGGTACGCGGAATAGAAAGTTGAAAAAACTGTTCTGGCGTGTATTACAAGGAACATGAAAGAAAATTTGAGAAACAATCTCTGAACAGTTAAGGTTATTATTTAATATGTTATACAAAAATGTAAGTAAATGCGCTTGACGCCTGTGTTTCAGTGAATGTAACCCAAATTTCAGTAAGAGTGACTCATATGAGACAGACCTGTCAGGATAGATATCATGTTTTCTTAAATATAAATATTTAACAAAACGTTTTTGCACTGACTCAATAAGTTGACAGTATTTATCATAACAGGGATTCCAATTACAACAGCAATATTCAAGACGCGATCTAATATAAGCAAAGTACAAGGTGATAATTGAATTAATGTCTTTAAATAGCTTTGTATTACGAAAAATAAAACCTAACAAACGGTTTGCAGATGACACTAAAGTCTCAATATGTAGATTGAAGGACAGTTTATCGTCAAAAATGACACCCAAATCCCTAAAGGAATTTACTTTAGAGATAGGGGTATCATCTATTGTATAATCAAAATTGTAAATAGTTCTATTTCGCGAGAAAGACATAAATTTACATTTATTGGGATTTATAGATAATTTGTTAATTATACACCATCTACTAATCGCATCAAGATTGTGTTGTAAAGCTATACTGTCATCCATAGAGAAAATAGGTTTAATAACTTTAAGGTCGTCTGCAAATAAGAAGGACAACATTTATGTCCTTTATAATGTCATTAATGTAACAGTTTATTACTTACTTAGTTTTTATTTATACAAGGTGGCCAGAAAAGGTGTGATAATCTTCAGGTAAAGTTATTCATTGATTAATTTCAAACAGAAAATTTAAGTAAAAAAATATTGTACGGTTCTCCATTAACACTCACGAGGCCATTGATATAATAAATATGTGACTAGAAATAGTAATATTTTTGAAATATTTTGATTAAAATTGGTTCTATTAACATTCAGTTAAATATTACAAATGTTTATTTAAAGATAAGTCGATTATTAATAGCAATAGGTATACATAAAATGTTAAAAACAAATTCTAGTCACATATTTAGGATATTAATGGCCTCATAAAGCTTATTGAATAAATACCCAATATTTGTTTGTGTTTTATTTAATTAATTTTTTTAATTTAATTTTTTATTTAAAAAAATAATTTTTTAGTTTTTATTTTTCTGTTTAAAATTGATTAACAAACCACGTTAAAAGAAGACCTTCTATGGCCACCCTGTATATATATAGAACGAAATCTTTATTCATTTATTTCAATTATGCGTTTATCTCGTTTGAATGCAGATGTGCATAATGTAATTAAATGTATGGCAGGGCCCGAGAAGTAGTTATTTTAATGTACATTTGTTAAAGTACGTAAAGTAAGTCAAAATGTCACAAAGCTAAAAAAGGAAATAATTTATAAATTATTTTCAAACTCTTTTTTATTTATTTTAATTAAAGCATTATATTATTATTATCGCGTAAATGATAGCCATATAAAATTTATTATTTTGTTTGCGTAATATGATTTCTTAATAATAAATCAAAATATGACTTTTTCGAGCCAAGATGATCGAGTATCGAATTGCAAAAGGTCGTTGCCTTCGTTACCTCCCTCCGCCCCGCAGCGGAAACTGTTTAGCGGCCGACTGTTAAGGAATTACATCAATAAATTTGAGTTAAAACCCCCGGCCCCGAAAAGTGGGCAGACATTATAAAAATTACGTGAAATAGGTCGGTGACACTTTTTTACGGGATTCAAGGATTCATCCCGGGCATTAAATCTTCCACGATCCACGTCCGTATAAATTAGGATCGGACCGTGAAATGCGATTTCTTATATAATTACGCCACATAAATCACAAAATTTATACGGAAAATATTCGCCCCGCAAAAATAATTACCCTCTCTAAACACGGGCACCAGAAATTTATTCTTTCCGTCATATGGTTGAAAATAATACAAAAAAAATAACGTCGGAAAATCCCCCCCTTCCCTACGTGCGATAAATCATCGCTTGGTGCAAATGTCACAGCTAAACATAAAACGCAGATGGTTATTATATCCGCTGCGGCTTTTATAATAAAATCATATCGGTGGATGAAAACCGGCTTTTTTAAAATAAAACATGACGGGGTTGTATTTTTTGTTTTCGTGCTCATTTTTTTCCCGTTGATTTGTAGAAATAAAGCGGTAAGCGATGTATAGCTAAATTGGATTACGCTGCGGGGTGTGTGTTGTGAATACACACGTTGGCTTATAAATGTTTAAGAGCAACAAATATGGGTTGAACATAATTGATACTGTATAGAATATTCTTTTACAAATATATAAAATTTATTTGAATTAACGAAGAATCATCTGAAATCTCATACAATTTTTTTGTTTGAATATTCTAATTACAAATTATACATAAGGTTTATTCGTGCGTATTTCGTATGATTTCAGATGTTTATTTTTTAACTTTCCATAACAATCAATTATACAAAGGAGCTTTATTTCATTGAATATTATTTCATAATTAATTAAAATAATTTTAACTTGTACTGTTGATTCAGAGAATTTTTTATATTAAAAATATATGTTATTATTATATTTTTTGTAATACGCAAGTGATGTAGCCATTAATAAACATTCTTTCTTTTATTTATTAATCAATACTGTTTCATTAATTGGCGCGTTCGGGGAAATTTTAGGTATGTAGCGCTGCAGCGCAAAGTGCTTGATGTTCCCTGAACACGCTTTCGAGGTTAAGGACGCTCATGAAAATATTGCGGTTTACAGATATACGGCTTGAAAAGTCATCCAGCGGAAAAAAATATATACTTAACCGCTTGATAAAGGGCTGCAGTGCCACATATTAAGCAGTACCGTTCAGCGATACCGCTTTCGTAAAGCGCTGCAGCGCTACAGTTCCCCAAACGCGCCCAATATCACAAGCTGCAAGAAACAGTTCTTCACAGGTTCAAATTCTGGAGAAGCTTGAGCTTGAATATTGTTTCTGTCAGTTTGTAATATAAATGTTAAATTTAAGGTACATTTTTTCTGTATCATCACAATCTAAGTGAGTTTTAGTATTGATATGTATACTTACATTGTGCAGTTAATTAATAATGTTTACGATAAATTTAACTGTTCTCATACAGACTACGATTATTTCATTGGTTAACTGAATTTATGTTTGCAATGAAGTAACGTTGGTCGCGTTCAAAGAAATTTTAGACATGTAACGCTACAGTGCAAAGCCTTTGATGTTCCCTGAATACGCTTTCGAGGTTAAGGACGCTCACGAAAATATGGTGGTTTTGTTTACAGCTGCGCGGCTTGAAAAGCTTGATAAAGCGGTACAGCGCTACACATAAAGCGGTGACGTTCAGCGACACCGCTTTCGTAAAGCGCTGAAGTGCTATAGTTCCCTGAACGCGACCATTGCTTTTAAATCTCGCATAGGGCTATGTTCAATTAACTGAAATGCAGTCCATTCGCCGTACTCACTTAGGTCAAAATTTAGACCTTCCCTCCCTTGGAGTGACCAGACTCAGTCTGCAGATCTAGCGATGTCCAGTATCTTTTTCAACTGGATGTATATTTTCAAATAAAGTGTACCTTTAATAAGTGACAATTTCATTTGCATCGGGTATTTTTAACCGTATTTAATGAAAAATAATTGTTTAGATACTGATTCAAGCTAATTACGATTTTTCGTATATTTTTAATTCTATATTTTATTTAAATGTATGTTTTTTATAGGTAATTAATAATTCATTTTAAATAATTAAATATATTAATGATGTAAACTTGCATTTCTAATATTTTATATACATAAATCAAATTAATGGAAAATAAGATGTTTTTTCTGCGTTTCCTTTTTTTTGTTAAATAAAAACGTATGAAGTCAAAAAGTAACATTTCGATTTTATCTGGATGATTTGCAGTGATCATCTGTTAAATAAATGGCACGGTTGTCCGTATGCCGTCGACCAATTAATGACTTTTTGGGGAACGGGAATCAAGAAAATCATTCCGAAACATGAATCATAAATTTTATCTCATTTTGCGCCTACTGTAATCGATTGATCGGTTAATAAATGGGAAGGCTATTTAAGCTTGACACATGCGATGAATCGTCGCTGATCCAAGCACTTTTCCGCCTGATCCCGTCGATATTTCCACAGACTGTAGATTATTTATCTTTTGTGGGACGGAAACGTATATTTTATACAGTTGGTTTTATATTATAAGAATGTAATTATTGTTTATTTGTTTACATTAAATTGAAGTAATTTCATGCAAAATTCACACATCCATGAACTATTTTTTTTATTAATTACATCGATACGCTTTTACAATTATTAGGCTTGTATCACAGAGTGCAAAATACCTTCTTCCATGCTTGTATCCTCAAAGTAATAACTGTAACGTAATTAAAAAACATACCTGAATTCATATTTTACGTACTTTTCTGTCCTTGGAAGTCATACGTGGCACAAACTATTGGAACTATCTACGTAAAACTAATAGTGTTTCCTGCTTTCACAGAATTGGGGTGCACCAGTGCGCACTTAATGAAAGCTTTGACGTATTGCATTGCCCCGCTTTTCAAACACTGCGTGCAATTCAGCACTGACAGTGCAATGAATTGGTAGGCGGCTTCAAAACATAGTCTGCATAGAAAATTAATATACAATGATTACCCGTCTACAATTATGCCGGGTGACACGAAATAAATATATTTCATTAAAGATACAATAAAAAGATTGGACCAGAATTCATATTCCTTCATAATAAGTACATAAATGTAATAAATATTCCAAAAATTCATTACAAACTATCACATGATTCGTTGTTTTGTCGGCCATATTGCACTGGAACTCGTACACTCAATCCCCGAGTCAATGTCGTTTTCTAGTACTGGGTCAGGACGAGTGCACATTTATATGAAAACTGAAAACGATGTTGACAGGGCGCACTAAAAAAGTGCAGAAGCAGAAAACTCAAAAATCCGGGCGAGTGGTGCAGTAAGCAGAAAAGGCTATAACTGAAAAATGGATTGCATAAAGAATTATTAAATTAATAATGCATCAAATCAACTTATAACTATTAAAAATATTGTCTTTGAGGTATAATAAAAATTTCCTCTGAATATAAGCCTTTTAATATATATATATATATATATATATATATATATATATAAAACGAGTAGTTGTTCAACGAACTGAACATCGAGCTCGAAAAGCAGGCTTTAATGAAAAAAAAAAGAGGAAAACCTGGAAAACCTCAACAACTTATTCCAAGCCTTTATCGACGAGATTAAATACTCGGGCGATTTAGTCGCCTACGTTGACTGATCATAACGAGGGAACAGCTATAAATAGTGAGGAAAAAGAAAAAGACGAATTCTGATTTTTATATTAAGTTCGATTAAGTATCTCTCGTTTTTTTAATCGGTATGAGATGTATGTGATGTATTTGTATTATTACCGAAGAATATTGTTTTACATTCTTCATTTATTGTCTTAGGTCTCGAATTACGTTTATACGAACTATAATCACAACTCCCAACGACAAAAAAGAAGAATATCATTATGAACTTTTACATAATGGTAAAATCACTTCGTCTGATTATGTTAACATTCCCAAATCCATCCTAAAGTTATCCACTTGTTCAATTCCCTTTACTCTTCCCACCAACTTCTCGAGGAGTAAGACCACAGGCCTAACGCTATTTTCCCATTACTCGGAAAGTTGTTTAAATCCATTGTTCAGAGGAAATTATTATTTTCACATCCAAGACAAGATCCCTCCCCACCAGTTCGGCTTCATAGAATACCATTCCACTTCCATTCTCTTATGAATACTACAGTCTAGCAGCCAGACGGCACACCTTGAAGACAAAAATTAAGTCATATTATTTTTAGACATAAAGAAAACTTACGTGGCATCGAGGTGTGCTTTTAAAATGCCACTCCTTAGGAATCTCATCACACCTGATCAAAATCCTGAACAGTTTTCTTTCGAATCGTTCCATCAATGTCACAATCCCTAACACCTTTACCTACAGCTTCAATCCTAAACAAAGATTGCCTCAAGATTCACCCCTATATCTATTACAATACAATTACTTTGTATATGACCTATACAATCCTAGCTCCCAACTATTTTAATTCCTCTGTATATCCCCTGCTATATGCGGACGATATTGCTCTTATTTCTTACGCCCTAACTACATCAAAAGCTGTTAACACTGTGCAGGGGCTGATATAAGATCTACAAACCTGGTACAGCAAATGGAGAATCTCAATCAACCCCAATTACTTATTGATTGATTTACTCCATTGACGCCACACATCTCCCCTAGATCCCAAACTTACCTTCATCAAATACTTCATAAGCCTCAAAACTAGTATAAAGAGCAGGGCGAGAGACTTTAGACAATTATCTTTCAAGAAATTCAAGAAATAAGGTATCTCGATAGCCAATGCTGTCCGAATTTATAAAATGATATGTCTTAATGCTCTGACCCATACAGATTGCAGAAAGGTTGCATAAATATAGCACTGTAAGTATATTAAATAAAAATGATTTGAAAATAATTAATAAATTATTTCCACATTTAGCTCTGTGGCTATTGACTTACCTACGTAAGTACGTTAAACAAATGCACATTAAAACAACTACTTCCCGGGCAAATACCCAAGCCGGACATTGAATTACATAATGTACACCTGCTGTTGCACATCAATAAAATATTGTATAATGCAACAAATTTTGATCCGAGAAAAATTTAATGTAAAAAGAACAAAAGGAACGTTACTTAATATAATGCCATCTGCAGACACGTGTTTCGGGATCTATTCCTCGTCAGTACAGCTATGCCTTATATAATTTAAAGATGTTAAAATAAATCAATTAAATTAATTCAAATACAATCAGCAAAATTAAATCAGTTATATTAAATCAAATTAAACTAAATCAATTTAAATTAAATTAAACCAAATTAATTCAATTTAAATCAAAACCGAATAAAATTAAACGAAAAGAATTGAATCAAATTAATTAGTAGTTGTTTTAATGTGCATTTGTTTAACGTACTTACGTAGGTAAGTCAATAGTCACAGAGCTAAATTTGGAAATAATTTATTAATTTTTTTCAAATCATTTTTATTTAATATATTTAAATAACTGTGACCTAGTGAATGAATCCTGTTTTCTATTTAGCATTGTAAGATTGCAATATTGCAGATTATTGTAGGAAGATGGATAAAATTTTGCTACCGGATTAAGATGTCCGCCTTTGGCAATATTGCATTGTGTGATTACTGCTGTGATTGAACATACGATTACGGCAAGATTTGTAGAGTGTTCTCATAAATATGATCCACTATCGGTAACTGCGCTAATAAGATTGCGGACAACGGGTCCCAACCATCTCTTGGTCAACACATCCACGAAGGGAGACAAACCAATTTCAAATTAATGTAATTACACCGCAATGGTGTTGCATCTGTGAGGTTTGTCTTGAACTAAAATATTGAAATTTATTTTCTGCGCGTCCTTTAAAAAAGCTACTTAAACCATCTCTCTAATAATAAATTGAGGCGACCTAGTACGGTGAAAATAATACTTCCTTATAAAGACAGTGGGGACCGTCCCTCCAATTATCGCTTGAGGCAACCTCTGCCGGGGGAAACGAAGCGTTCCTTATGTCGGGGGTCATACGCTCTCGAATTGCATTACTAATGCAATATTTCCACAATATTGTACCGCAGTAGTGTATTAACATTGCAATGTAATGTAATGTTGCAAATTAAAGACGAAGCAAGCACCATCTTTTGCCTAATTTCAAGTGGCTTCATCAACGAGTTGGGTCTACAAGGCAGACGACCGAGAATCATTGTTTCGTCCACTAAATATGAATTTCGTTTCCTGTTCTCAAAGAAAACATGAAAAGTTCGCCTTCCTTTAGTGGACAAAACAATGATTCTCGGTCGTCTGCCTTGTAGACCCAAATCATTGATGATGCCACTTGAAATTAGGCAAGAGATGGCGCTTGCGTCGTCTTTAATTTATTATGATTAAAGAAACTAAATTTCCAATATGGTTCTCTCAACAAACTAAGAACCGTATTAATAAAAAAAACTAGATATCTAAAACTACGTAATAAACATAAACTAAAAGGTAGACAACCGAGAATCGTTGTTTCGTTCACTAAAGGAAAGCGAAGTTGTCCTGTTTTATAAGGACAGGAATCGAAATTCATTTAATAAACTTCCACCGACATTACATTAATGATCTACACAGTGCAATAAAAATTGAAATTGATAAATATTACAAACATTACATTGAGCAACAAGAACTGAATATCAAAAGTAGTCCAAATGAGTTTATAATAGTGTATATAGACATACCTCCAATTTCATATTCCTCTTGTTTTAATGTTACCTTGCAAATTTGTGATATATTCGATGACGATGTTATTGACGCTGGTATTCCTTCGTTCATTATAAAGGATACAATTTTATCTCTCGCTACTCCAATTAAACATATCTTTAATTTAATTTTGTCATTAAGATCATTTCCTCAAATTTCTCAAATCTGCGCACAATTGTCCACTTTTTAAGTCAGGAGATAACAGCCTGGTCACAAATAATAGAGCAATTGCATTAACTTACCAATTTTGCAAAATTATTCGAAGAAATTACATCGAAGAAACTTTCTTGTCATATCTCAAACTATATCACATCACAACACACCAGCACGGGTTCGTTCCCAAACGAACAACAACCTGGTTAAGTTTACTCAGTTTGTATCAGAAGTTCTGGATCGTCGTGGCCATGTGGACGCAATTTACCTTGATATTAAAAAAAATGACATCGTCAGTCATGAAAACTCATTAGGCAAATTATCGTTTCTTGGGTTTTTACCACTACTGTGTTTGCTTATGGAATTATATCTGAAAGACAAGACCCAATATGATGAATTAGGTGGCTTCAAATCTCCCACATTTTCTCCTACACGTGATGTTCCCCAAGGGTCGATCCATAGACCTTTATTATTTATATGTTATAGAAACGACATTTTTACAGAAATAACGTCTGATATCCTCCTTTTCGCTGAAGATATAAAATCTCGGGAAGATTGCCTAATTATAATGAAGAACTTGCGGAAAATTGAGGAATGGTGCACATTAAACGACCTTCATTTGAATCACAACAAATATAGTTTCATTTAAATTAACAAAAAAAAAACAATGTAATACGGTACAACTATGCCATTGCCACCAACTTACTGAGCATAGAGTTATTAAAGTCCTTAGAATTTTGATTGATAATAATTTAACATTTGTAGATAATATTAATGAAATTTGCAAGTAAAGTTATAAATTAAATAGAAAAGAGTATTCATTCACTTGGTCACAGTTATTTAGCTCTGTGACTATTGACTTACTTACGTAAGTACGTTAAACAAATGCACATTAAAACAACTACTTCCCGGGCAAATACCCACGCCGGACATTGAATTACATAATGTACACCTGCTGTAATTCAATGTCCGGCGTGGGTATTTGCCCGGGAAGTAGTTGTTTTAATGTGCATTTGTTTAACGTACTTACGTAAGTAAGTCAATAGTCAGAGAGCTAAATGTGGAAATAATTTATTAATTATTTTCAAATCATTTTTATTTAAGTTATAAATTACTTGGCTTTGTCATTCGAAATTCCAAAGATTTTAATAATACTACAACTCTAAATAACATGTATTATACGTTTGTCAGATCTAAACTATAATATTGTTCGTCAATCTGATCGCCAGTTATTGCTTGTCGTAAACTTCAACTGGAAATAGTACAACGAAAATTCTTAACAACTCTATATTTTAAATGTCATAATATATACCTTGTATAGAATTATGACTATGAATTTTTACTTGTGGAGTTTAATATGTCCTCTCTGAAGTCGCGAAGGAACGCGGCATTGACAGTATTTATGCTTTGTCTAATTAACGATCAAATTAACGCCCTATTTTTACATTCTTTTACCATAATACTAGATGTACCGGTTTCTTCATATATTTAATTGCAAAGACAAACATCTTACAATATTCTCCTATGTATCGCAGAATGAGATTATGTAACGACTTGGATGTTGACCTATTTAATATTTCATCTTCCTCCCTACTTCAATAAATTACTATTAAAACTATGTGTTTTAAGTTATTTTTTTAGTTTAAGTTAATTTTAAGTTTGTTAATTGTTGAGGCTTCTACTTTGTTATACATTGTAAATCAATTGTAATAAATGAAACACTTTTTTACTTTGTTTGTATAAGTCGGAGTTATACAAACAAAGTAAAATAGTGTTTCATTTATTACAATTAATTTTAAGTTTATTAATACATGTATATTTGCTGAGAAATAAATTTATTATTATTAAATATTTCCGCTGCACAGGACCTGTAGCGAAAATCACATGCTTTTGATTAAAAAATGCATTCAACCGAACTTTAAATTTATTAAAATAAAACCAAACCGGTAAGAAAATGAGCTTGCATATGGTAAAAATTACATATTATTGTAATAAAAGTCTGCTTATTTACTAAATATTATATTTATATTCACAAATCTTTATTCAGACCATATAAATAGTACAAAACACTATAACATAAATAACTACAATACGTGTAAGTGTTAGTCTGTCTGGGCTATCGACCAGAGATCTTACTGCCCTAAATATTTTCTGCTTTAAATATTTTCTTTTTCCTTTTTTGCCTCTGATGCGCGTGCATATATAGATCTCAGCGGTTTGAAGAGAAAGAAAAAAATATTTTATTAACGTTTACAAATTCAAATTTCAATCCTTGTAAACGGCCTTGTTGGGGGACAAGGGATCAAAAAATATTTGTCGGATTTTTATTTGTAGAGATGTGTTATGGAGAAAGTTGATGGTATTATAATTGTATACTATTAGTTCATTAATACAATAAGGAGGTAAAAAAATGTATTTTAAAATAAAATTAATAAATATAATTAAAATAAACTTAATAAATCTACTACTTTAGTAAATTAAATTAAAACTAAATATAAATCGACAAACAATGTAATATAAACTGTTAACTTGAATGTTTATTCAAATAAATCGAACTAATTAAATTCGTAATTATACATCATTATTAATTAAACTCAAAACAATACAATACATACAAGTACATATTAAATACGAGTGCGTATATATGGCGGTTGAATTTTCAGTAATGGTTTAATATGAGCATCCATGTTTTAATGGTCTTTTCTTCATATTTTTATGAAACAATTTCCATGCTAATTCTTTTTTAAATGAAATTAAAAAACCCAACATGCTGTGAACAACACAACCCTATATGCAAGTGTATGTATGGATCAGAGGGGTGAAATGAAATCTTGTACACTAACGTTATCATAGCGCCCTTATTTACAGCACACGATTTAATTTTGAATTGTTTGTAACGCGCTCGAAAATTAAATGCAAAAAAACGGTTGCTGCTGACGTTTTATTAAGGGTGCGGTTTACAAGAAAGAGATGGTTGTACAAATATGGGCAATCACTAATTTGAGTTAGATTGTTGTTGTGATCAATGAACAATATTGTATTATACATTAAAATAATCTTAAAATGAGCAGAAATTTCATCAGATAAATTAAAAATTATTTTAATGTTTAGTTTCTGTGAAAAATAATTATGAAAAACAATGAAAATTGATAAAATTTATAGCAAATTTTAAATTAAATTTTTGCTAATAAAAACTTATTCAATGAAAATTTAAAGGATTTCACTAAATTCTGCATTCAAATAACTTAGCAGACATGACCTATTAATTTCATTATATCTAACAATTTTCTTTTCTAACTTAAACTAGTAAATTGACGTAATACACGAAAATTAACGATTTATTTTTTATTTAGACTGATACTTTATACTTGGTAGATAAAAAATGTAAATACACATTCATTTTATGAAATCCAAAAGAATAGCTCTATTTTCAAACGATTGTTTCCATTTTACTATATAGCTATCTCTTTCCACTAAACCGCAACCTTAACGTATGGTTTGAAAATGTTACTTTTATAAAACATAGATGTATTTTTAATTATTTTTTATACTATTTCTTTCAATTGTGCTTACTATAAAACGGCGTTCATTAATTATTTGACTATACTCTATTTTTCGTTAGATTGCAATAACCAGAACACTGATTTGCACCATTAAAATATGTGAATCTGGTGAAAAATAATGGCGCGAAATTTAAATCTAGTGGAATTTAACACACCGCGCGGGAAAAGAATAGAATAAATTACAATAAATTTTCCATCCGGATTTCTAATAACTTTGCTCGATGGACCCGCGTTTTTACGCATTGTATAATTATAAAATTAAAGAAACATTAAGATAGAATGAAACTGTAATGGCGGACACTGGCGTAGCTGGCCTTCTGACGCATGTCACATTTCATAACCCTACGCAGCAATACTATTTAAATTCATATTTTCTAGGAATTTAACATTACACTTAAGTGATACAGTTTAATTTATTATCAATCATGTTATTTAAACATAGTACTCCAATATTGCACTTAATAATGCTACGCTTATGCCGGCGAACAAAATAAATGACAGAAACCACCAGACAAAATAAAGACGGATAATAGAATGTCTCCCGTGAGTTTTCCCGCAATTTTTACCAATCGCCGAACAACGTAAAATTTTCCCTATCCTTTCCTGCTTTCAATCTTAAAAAAATAGACTACAGTAATATTTGATTTTCATGACCTCCTTCATTATATGAATGTTGACTTGGTTTGATCTTACGATGCATTAGTTACGTGATTTTTATTTAAATAAACTAAATCAGTATTATTCACTTATTTAATTTTCTAATTGCATGTTCGTATTCAGCACACTGAAATCCATCTGTGTACAAAGTTTCAGCCCAAAATAATTTTTCATAAAATTGAAATAGTTATTAAGGTTTTTTGTCTCAGATTGAGCTGAAAATTAGTAAAAATATAAATTGATTTTTTTTTTCAGTAAACTTTGGTAAAATTCAATAATAAATAACAACTGTTCAAACAGATTCGTACAACACTGTATCAAGAAAAATCATATTTTTAATACAACAAATTGTAAAGTTATATACTTGAACAATAAAGGTTGGGGCCTAATCTTTCGCGAGGGTTTGGAAATTAGGAAGGTGCTAATGCGGGCTAAACCCATTGTAAATAATATGGATGATATTTGGAACTCTCCACTAACGTCCGCACTTATTACCTGATTGTATGATAGCTTGAATATAGTTGCTTATGGATTTTTTGTTCATTCCTTCCTGAAGATAACCAATAGTCGGAACTAGTCAGAGAAAATATAAATAAGTGAAACAAATCAACTGTTTTAATTTTAATTAAATATCCTGAATTAAATCAAATATGTTTTATCACGCGATAAGTTAGAAATTAATTAAACATATTTATTAAAACAATTTGACTAATCTGGAAAGTAAAATTGTGTGATAAGTAAGTCTTTAATTGCAGAGCAATTAGAAATAAAATAATTAATTATTGTCAAATTATTTTCTTTTAATTAAAACAAAACTGCAATGTGAAATATTTCAACCATTTTTACAATGGATTATCTACTGAATAGTAAAATATTTAGTCTAAACGAGACTTATTTTAGAATTTTTTGTGTACTCCTAGACCACTCCTAGGAAATACCGACTGATATATCCTTAAATATCAGCCAATCTTTAAATATTGTTAAATATATTATAAATAACAATAATAAATATTATTGTTCTGCAATATACTGGATGCTCTTTGTATAAATAAAATTCTGAATAACAAACATGCCACCGTTAGAGGTAAAAGAGATAATAGTAAATAAATTAAAACATAAAACCGTCAAACCGATAATAATAAATGAAATTGAAATATTTTTAGACATTTGCATTACACAAAATGATTTACAATTTAATAAGGCAATATTTTCACAACCAAATGGCCTAGCAATGGGAAATCCCCTAAGCCCTTTACTTGCTGAAATATTTATGGACCATCTCGAAGAAAAAATATGAAAATTAAGTCAATTCCATAATTGCATTTATTGGTAGAGGTATGTAGATGATATACTGGTACTATTCAAAGGGACCGACCGATTGTTAAATACTTTTTTTAAATAGCCTAAATAAAATCTATAAAAATATAACATTTACTGTGGAAATAGAAGTAGAAAAATCAAAAAACTTTCTCGATTTAACAATTAAAAACGTGACAAACAAACACCATTTTTCTATCTTCCACAAACCCACTCACACTGACTGCACAATAAACAATAAATCATTTCACCCATTACAACATAAACTTGCTGCAAATAGATCAATGATTCATAGATTATTTTCAATACCCATGGATATTACAGATTTTAATATTGAACTAAATATCATTTACAAAATAGCTGAAAATGATGGATTTCAAAAAAATATCATAGAGAAATTAGTAAAAAATAAAGAAAACCAAATAATAAGAAACTTAATCAGTCCCTCAATCAATTCAAAAAATAATAATAATTATGCCTCTATTACTTTTAATGGAGCTTTATCCAATAAAATCAGCAAAGAAATGAAAAAAGTAGATATTAAAATAGCATTTAAAACTAACAATAGCCTGGGTAAATTAATTAAAAATAATAAAGACAAAACAAACAAACTCGATCGTTGTGGAGTATATATGCTTACATGCAATGACTGCCCAAAAATATACATCGGACAAACACGACGAGCTTTTGAAGAAAGGATTGTAGAGCATAAGAGTGCATGGGAAAAACAAAAAACACCTCATCCTATGCGAATCACCTGCTCTCCGAAAACCACAACTTCAATCAGGAATTCCAGATCTTCCATACAGAGAAAAAAGTAAGGAAATTAAACCTACTGGAAAACTTGGAAATCAACAGATTCGAAAAAACCGGCCTCCTACTCAACGAACAAACAGAACTGTCAAACTCCCCACTACTTAAAATATCCACCCCACCTTAGTGTCAATAGTGTAAATGTATATATATATAGTTCTAAGATTTCTAATTTTACTGTAAACTTTCATTCACCTGAAGAAGCAATAAATATGCGAAACAATTGTGAAAATAAACACACTTTTTGAAAATCAAAAGATATTCAGAATTTTATTTATAAAAAGTGAATATGGATTTTCAACACCTCAACGCCTTATCAATCAACCTATATACTGGATGATTACGTTCTTATGAAAAATAATTAATATTAATTAATTTAGGTCATGAAAATGGTTTATATGTGCTCATAACAAATCGAATTATTCTATATGCTAATGCAAAAATATTATTTATATTTTCAATATATATATATATATATATATATATATATACATATATATAAATAATATACTCTTTAGTTGCGTGTTTCAAATTAAATTGATAATTAAAGTACATGGAAAATATTATGTATTAAACTTCAGAAAGATTTCTAAGCAGAATATAATTTTTCTGATTGCATGTTCGTATTCAGCACACTGAAATCCATCTGTGTACAAAGTTTCAGCCCAAAATAATTTTTCATGAAATTGAAATTGTTGTAAAGTTTTTTTGATTGAGCTGAAAATTAGTAAAAATAGTTTTCTATATGCTGAATAAGAATATTTCAAATTGATTTTTTTTTTCAGTAAAATTTGGTAAAATAGTATTCAATACGCTGAATAAGAATCTAAAATCAGTTACTGCGATTTTTTTATGAGAAAATTTGTTTACACTTTTTTTATTCGATTTATTGGAAACAAAACATTCTTTCGCGAATCTAGAGCGTCGAAATTTTATATCACACAGTATCCAAAGTGTATTGATTTTTCATTAAAAAATCCTATTGTATGTTTTTCTCCTTTGCATAAATTATTCAATCAGACCTCAATCCTGATAAGCTGGATTTGCATCGGAGCAGATGGGGGCACCTAATTTAATTACAGGGTATCAGCTACGGGAGCCAGGAGGCTGAGATAACCCTCCACAGCGTTTCGCCCGTTCCGATGCTTAAAATCTCATTATTGGGATTCTTAGAAAAAATATTAATAATAAATCGAGATACGAATTTATTTATTCGTAATTAATCAAGTAAATCGATTTTACTGTTATTATTTTCGACTGGCTAGCTTTATTTGTAAATCATCATTGCTTTGCATATGTAAAATCGCTGCCCACCGTTGAATTGCAAACTTACACTTCAATGATTAAATATATAAATTACCTTTAACTATTGTAGAATAGGATTTTGTTATAAGAGAAGCCACGCGTTTTACCATACCATTAAGGTTGCGGTTTAGTGGAAAGAAATAGCTATATAGTAAAATGGAAATAATCGTGTGAAAATAGAGCTATTCTTTTGGATTTCATAATATGAGTGTGTATTTACACTTTTTATCTACCAAGTATAAAGTATCAGTCAAAATAAATCGTTAATTTTCGTGTATTACGTCAATTTACTAGTTTAAGTTAGAAAAGAAAATTGTAAGATATAATGAAATTAATAGGTCATGTCTGCTAAGTTATTTGAATGCAGAATTTAGTGAAATCATTTAAATTTTCATTGCACGAGTTTTTATTAGCAAAAATTTAATTTAAAATTTGCTATAAATTTGATCAATTTTCATTGTTTTTCATAATTATTTTTCACAGAAACTAAACATTAAAATAACTTTTAATTTATCTGATGAAATTCCTGCTTATTTTAAGATTATTTTAATGTATAATATAATATTGTTCATTGATCACAACAACAATCTAACTCATATTAGTGATTGCCCATATTTGTATAGCTATCTCTTTCTTCTAAACCGCACCCTTAAGATAAGTGGCATCAAATTTTATTTGTTCTGTGTTGCTATATATGATTGAGAAGAAATTTGTTAATAGTTGTAGGCGAGTTACGTGAAGATGAAGTAATTAAATAAAAACACTGTAAGCTTTTTTTCACTCAATATTTATTTGTTCCAAATGAACATTTCGATCACAAAGTGATGGATATACAAATACCAATAATCTCCTTGATCTTTCTTATTTGGATACCCGGTACATCAATTGTATGTTATTATATTATATGTATTGCCCTGGCTAAGCACGATCTTAAATCAATTGTATTTTATGACTCTTTCTTCGCCCTGACAAAACGTGATTTTAAAATTGTATTTTATGATTCTTATATTGCCCTAGTCATATACGATTTTATTACAATCATGAACTTTAACTAAGAAGTTTATAAGTTTATTCTAAATTCAAAATAATCATAAATATAATACATATACATAAAACATTTACGGCTATGCACCGCGGTTCCATCCCTTTTTCTTCACCTGGAGTTCCTGGATTAATTTCCACCCGGGCTAATGGTATTGGGGGATTATTTAAAAAACATAATTTTAGAAATTTTCCTGTTGGATTATTTAAAAAACATTATTTTGGAAATTTCCCTTTATTTCAATTGTATTTCAAGATTTTTTATATCGCCCTAGCCAAGAATGACTTTAAATCAAGTATTTTGTTTATACTAATTAATTTTTAGTACAATTAACACTTGTGAGAACTATTTTGTATAATTATAAACCTAAGTTTCACTTCCTCTTTTTAATTAATTTAATACAATTCGTTTTGTTTAATTTTATTTGGTTTTCATTTAGATTGAATTAATTTTGTCTAATATAATTTAAATCGATTTAATATTTTTGATTTAATTTCGCTAAGTGTAGTTGAATTAATTTAATTAATTTATTGTAACATCTTTAAATTATGTAAGGCATAGCTGTACTGACGAGGGATAGATCCCGAAACACGTGTCTGCAGATGGCCTTATATTAAGTAACGTTCCTTTTGTTTCTTTTTGAATTGGAAATTTTTCGCGGAACAAAACTTGTTGCATTATGCAATATTTTATTGATATGCAGCAGCAGGTGTATATTATGTAATTCAATGTCCGGCGTAGGTATTTGCCCGCGAAGTAGTGCATTTGTTTAAAGTACTTACGTAACGTAAGTCAAAAGTCACAGAGCTAAATATGGAAATAATTTATTAATTATCATTTTTATTTAATTTATTTAAATAACTGTGACCAAGAGAATGAATAGTCTTTTCTATTTATACTAAATTTCACGTTTCATTGGGCTATGAAAGCTTATAGTTATAACAAAAGATTAATATTAATTGTGCAATATAAATTATTTTGTAACACAAATGATAATGGTTTATAATTCTGCTTTTATTGTAAATTTTGTTTTATTTTTATTTAATACATAAATTTTATTATACAATATAATATATATAGTATAAAACGTTTGCATCATCTCCTTTAACATACACAAAGAAAAAAACAGTACGCGAATAGCTTTAATGGAGGAAAATGTAACAATTAGAAAAAAAAAGATAAACTACGAGGACGAAGGGTTATAATGGAGAAGAATAACCGGTTTATAAATACGGAGCGAGGGAAAAAATGATTCATCATGGTCCTCGCGCCATTTCGTGATTGATTATAGCTGTAAGCGTTATTTTCTTTTAATCCGAGAAAATGAGGATGCGCTACGGATGATGGCGAGAATTAATTTGATGAGAGAATCGGCTTCCACGAAATAATTGCCACCAATTTTTTTCGCACCCTCGCCGCTTCTTGTGTTTATTTCTGATTTATGAAACTACATTGGGATTAGAAAAAAGTCGTATTGTTTTATTTCATTAAACTGTATTTGTGGATGCTTAAAAAAAGATTGAATTTATTTTTTTCTCATCTATACAAGCGTTGAATTTCTATAAGGAAAATAACTTAAAATATTTAAATTTGCCACGAACCCACATATATCCCACCTAATAAAACACCTCTGTATCCCATGCAATCCTAACATTTCCCCAAAATACAAGTTTCCCCTATCTACCATTTATCAATTTATCTCATCCAACAATGCGGACTTTGATAATAACGTTAGCGATCATGACGATTAGATAGACAACGACAAGAACGAGACATAGACAGGCTGAATGACCTCCGGTAGATAGCCGATTCATCATCTACAGAATATAATTCTAATTTTTGTATATTATTGTACATACATATACACATTTGAATAAAGATGGTTAGTTAGTTAACTTAAAATAATAATTAAGTTAGGGCTACGATTGAAAACTTTGCTTGTTTTTAATTGTAGCTTTAACTTAATTATTATTTTAAGTTATTTTTCAATAGAAATTCAACGCTCATATAACTGAAAAAGAAAGAAATTCAATGTTTCTGTAAGTAATTTAATAAATGGTGAAAATACATTTTTCTGTTAAAATGTTTTTTTCACGTTTAATTTTGACAAAATGCTTTAGAAAAAATATAAATTCGATACCTTTGCTGCAACTGTGTGTAGAGTAAATTTTGATTCCGTTAGAATATCTGATAGTGTTAATTTGTTCGTTCAAGAAGGCTACAAATAACAATAATAATATGGTATTCTAAAAGTTCTGTGGTTTTCTAAAAGTGAGTAGGGCTGTTGACACTGGAGATATAAAGTTCAATAATGACTTGACACAAATCCAACGGAATCATCTTAAATCTCTACGGGAAGAACTAAATAATAGGAAGAGATGCGGAGAAAATAATATCACCATAAAATATAGCAATGGACATCCTCGATTAGTATCTTCACTTGATATTCAAAAATCTAAAAATATATTTCCAGAATGTTGGAAGGAAGCTTTCAGATTTTATTTTGAATGTTCGCTGCTGTGATTATGATGTGTTGTTGTGTACGATATCTTTACCTATACAAAACTGACATAACGTGTAACATACAAAATATAGGTATGATATTTATCTGAAAATGAAATATTATTTAATTATCATTATCATTTAGACATACATAATCATTGCATAATTATTTATTTATTACGGCATACACCTTTTACAATTTAAATACAATTGAAGAAAAAATACATTTATATGAAACACTACATATAAAATTCAAGGAGGAAATATATGATGTGATTTTGTTGGTAGAAACATGGCTTGACCCTTCTGTTTATGACTCTGAACTTGGACTTGGCGATTTTGTGGTGTATAAAGAAGATAGATCCAATAGAAGTAGCACTAAATCAAAAGGTGGAGGTGTACTGATTGCTGTGAAAGTATATTTATTGAACGCTTGAATACTTTTGACTCAATAGAAAATCTTTTTGTTAAAGTTAGCAAATAATTTATTATTAGCTCTGCTTATCTTCCCTCGGGAATAGATAAAACGTACTATGAAAATCATGCATTAACATTAGATAAAATTTGCTCAATATTTGCTAATTTTACATTTATATTTTGCGGTGATTATAACCTCCCTAACGCGAAGTGGAGCTTTAAGGACAATGATGTGTTAGGTGTAGAAAATTTATGCGATCTCGCTCAGATTTTAGCAAATGTCTTGGAATTCCATAATATTAAACAGGTAAATAGTCTACCTAATAATAGGGGAACTTTTTTATGCCTCTGTTTTTCAAATATTGAAGTAAATTATGCAACTGACTTTCTATGTAGATGTAACACCCATCATTGTCCTTTTTTCATTGAAACAAAATTTTTCTTTAATAAATTATTATTTAATATCTATTAATTGGGATAAATTATTACTTTATGCCACAATTGTCGATGACATAGTTTCAAATTTTAATAATATCCTGTATAGTGTTTTTGAAAAGTTTATACCTATCAAACCTGTAAAATGTCCTAGATTTCCCAAATGGTTTACTTATGATCTAATTAAACTAATTAAATGTAAAAAAATATCTCATGCTCAATACAAATGATCTGGTTTATTTTCTGACTAAAATAGTGAGAAATAACTAAGTTTATTGAAATAAACCAGCTTTCAATAAACTACGATTAGAATGTTCGAATCTTAGCCGTTACCTTTATTCTAATTATATAAACGATATCGAAATGAAAATTAAGGAAAACCCTAATTTATTCTGGTAGCATGTCGATCAATGTAAGCGATTATTTGGGCTACCGAGAAGACTTTATTTAGGAAACAAATCTGCTGATTCTATGCTTGATACGGTTGAATTATTTACAGAGCGTTTTTCCTCTGTATACAATAAATCTGACTCTAATATTGTAACTCAATTTGTAAATCTTGATTATGTTAATTTATGTAATATAAATGTTACCTTAGCAGAAGTTTTTAATGCTTTATCAAACTTGAGTTATTCCTCTAGTATGGGTCAAGATGGCATGCCCCCCATATTTTTGAAGAATTGCAACTTTACATTAGCTAAACCAATTTCTTATATATATTCTGCTTCACTGTCTTCCCAAAAGTTGGAAAACAAGTTTTATTAACCCAATTTTTAAAAGTGGCCGAAGAGATTATATTAGTAACTATAGAGGTATTTCTCTACAATCAACAATGGCAAAAGTTCTTGATAATTTATTTTCAGAAAGATTAATTTGGTTTTGTAAAAATATTATAATATCTCAGCAGCATGGGTTTATGAAACACAGATCCCCAACCACCAATCTATTATGCTATCATAATTTTATTTCAGAAGCTTTGGAAAAAGGAGACCAGGTTGATGCTATTTACAAAGACTTTTGATAGAATCGTTCAAGACGTTTCATTAAGTAAATTATGAGCAATTGATTTCGGCTGTAGTGTATTGGATTGGTTGCGTAGTTATCTGTCAGACAGAGTGCAGAGAGTGAGAATTGGCAATATTTGTTCATATGAAATTAAAGTACGCTCGGGGATGCCTCAAGACTCACACTGTGGTCCCATTTTGTTCTTATTATTTATTAACGATATTGGACAGATTATAAATAATAGCAATATATTGTTATTTGCTGATGATCTCAAAGTATTTAAAAGAATTCAGACTATTGACGATCAATTTGCACTGCAAAATGATTTACATAATCTGGAAGAATGGTGCATTAGAAACAAGTTGCTCTTGAACATTAATAAATGTTGTTTTATCTCCTTTCATCGCCGAAAACCAACCATTTTTGACTATACTCTCTGTGGGCAACCTTTGATTTATAAATCCGATGTCAAGGATTTAGGTGTTCTCTTTAATACCAAATTTAACTTTAAGAATCACATTAAATCTATTATTAACAAATCATTGCAAGCACTAGGCTTCATTATTAGATTTTCAAGAGACTTCAAAATATATATATATATATTCGTAATATTTTTTTGTAGTATATTTTTTATAAAGAGGTGATACCGTAAATAAATGTATTATTATTAAATATGTATTTTAAAACTTATGTACAGTAAACTACTTGTTATGTTCGATATCTTTACCTATACAAAACTGACATAACGTATAACATACAAAATATAAGTATGATATTTATCAGAAAATGTAATATTATTTAATTATCATTATCATTTATTGTATTACGGCATACACCTTTTACAATTTAAACACAATTACAAAAAACATTTCTATGAAACACTATATATAAAACTCAAGGAGAAAAAATTAAATTTGTACAATATAATTTCTTTATGAACAAATCAAACGATATTCCATATAAAGAAATATTACAATTTTTAGCGCTAATAAGATTAAACTGTCTCATCATTCTGTTAAGCGGTTCATATCTACCATAGTTATTACGGTGAAAATATTCTCCAAAAAACTATTTCGAGTTGTATGGAAAACATTAAAATTTAACCGCTCACACAAATCAGAACATTTTATATCTGAATTGACAATTTTAAAAAGAATAAAATTATTGATTTATAGAAAAATATTAAATCTATATTATTAAATGCATAGTTTTTTTTATATTTTTTATAACACATGTTGCTATATAATTTAATTAATCATTCCCCAACTATATAATTCAGTTATCTCCAGTAAAACAAATCTGTTGTATAAATTTAGCATATTTTTGAATAATAATTATCAACCTGATGATAATATCCTCGATTTTACTTTAATAATGAAAAGTGAAAAATAATTTCATCCACTAATTGCGTAATTAATGGCACTGAATTTTTATCATTTATGTTTTTTATAACAGAAATTACAATATGATTTTAAATAATCATTCCTCAATTATCCAACTAAATCATCTTTAGTAAAACATGAGATCCTGTCCCGAGTCGAATAATCAAACCGATTAGCAGCTGAGCGTCTGCGGTTCCTGGAGATTACGCAGACATTTTGGAAACGTATGTGCCGATTTAGGGATTTCAAGCGGTGGATTCGGTAATGGCATTGTCCTAGAAATTGAAATTAATACTGGAGAATGGTTATTGCTTGTTACACACAGTTTTCGTTGCCAGTCGGTGTTTGCTAAATCATGTAATTCCGTGCGTGTATTTGCCGCTTAAATAAATTTGGTTTTCGGCCGATTAGTTCGCAACATTTGAGAATGTGTCAATGGGTAGTTGAAATTTCGATTGTGTATTTGTGTGTGTTTGCTCTGAATTCAATTTGCATTCGAAATTAACAAAATTACTAATACATATATACTAGACAAGATTATATTCAAACTGGTAGGATTAATCAACCTAATTTAAATAAATTAAATTAAATATTTGTGGCTCTCAATTCTGTACACAATTAAATCCCACTCAATTCAAAAACCCCAAACTATTCAATTAATCGAATCATTTCACCCAGAAAAATCTCAAGTGGATAGCCATTTAACAATGACAAACAAATAATTTTAATAGAAAAAAATAACTCGAAACTAGTCGAGGATTTAAAGTTATTCAATTTAATCTGTGTTTTATTTATTTTATTGGTAGATTTTTAATAATCTATATATATATATATATATATATATATCTTTATTTCTGAAGTTATACATAAAATTGTTACATTTAATATTTACAATCATGGTTGATAGATACATCAGAAAATGTCTATAGACCATCGGTCTTTCTGCCGTAATTATCAATTTATATTTATTAGTAGAATTTGAAAATAATTAATTTACTGTTCGCTTTTTATCTACTGTGACTTTTTGATAAAAAAATGCAATTTTTTATTGCTATGCAACACCATTATATAATTCAATTTCTGGTGTACAAGTCCGAGCACTAGTTGTTTTAGTGTACATTTGTGTTAAAGTACTTACTTAACGTACGTCAAAAAGTCGCAATAGCTAAAAAGGAAATAATATATTAATTATTTTCAAATTCCTTATATATTGAGTTCATTTAACAAATCATTTAGTAACTGGTATATTTTAAATGTTTATTAATGTTCTGTAAATAAAAATATTGCCTCTTTCTATTTGAAGCTTATATTATTTAAATGAAATCTATTATTAATTACAAGTATGACCTTTTAAAACTGTTTTGCGTCATTTGCCACAGTGTAAAATAACACCAGTTTCAAGAATGAGCCAACATAAATAATACTAAAACAAGATAAAATATGAAAAAGTTATAAGAGAGTAAATTTGTAGCATTATACAGTTGTTTCTAAAAATATCACCTGCTGAGTTCTGACAAAGTACTAAAATAGTAATCAATATGTTTTTGTTTATTTTTTATAAATACTATTTATTTTTTCAAATTTTAAGTTTAGGAGGAAGGGACACAGGTCTTTATTATATTATATTATATTATATTATATTATATTATATTATATTATATTATATTATATTATATTATATTATATTATATTATATTATATTATATTATATTATATTATATTATATTATATTATATTATATTATATTATATTATATTATATTATATTATATTATATTATATTATATTATATATATTTATATTATTACAAAATGTAATATACATTTTGCCATAAAAGTATGAATCTTATTATTTAATTATATAAAAATCGAAGTTATTCCGTTCGGAAAATATTAAGTTTAACGTGTACGTTATTAATTAATTGCACATTCTATGAATATTTGTCTATTACAAATCCTGCATAGACTGTGATGATAAAAATTAACGTTTACGTTAAACTCAACATTTTTCTTACAAAATAGCTCGAATGTCTGCATAAAATAATGTATCACAGGATGTTTGCTCTTTCATATGATACATTATTTTATGCAGACATTCAAGCTATTCTGTAAGAGAAATGTTGAGTTGTTTAACGTAAACGTTAACTTTTAAAACAAAACTGAAAAACAAATATTTCTTTAAAGAATGAAATATTGAAACAGAATTGTAATAAGAGGGCATTTACACTCTAAAATGATTTCATACGTTGTAGTTTAAAATCCCCTTTAAAAGTTTTAACGACGATTTTTTAAATAAATGCACTACGGTAAAATCACCATTTCTGAAAGAGTAGATAAAAGCAGATAGACTAAAACAATTTGACACATTTTGTCTTTAAAACCTCAAACTTTAAATATGTGATGTCACTGTAAAAAAAAAAATATTTAGAAAGAATAAAAAAATTAAATAAAAAGAATTTGAAAATAATTAATAAATTATTTCCTCTTTAGTTACTGTGACAATTTGACTTATGTTACAATAGTACTATAACAAATGTCTAATAATAGACATTTGCTGTTGCATAACAATAATATATTGTAGATAATTCTATTAAAATTCACACTATAGCTATATCTGATCAATATAATTAAAATTTAAGCACACATAGACAAGATAATGTTTTCAGTACCTGTACTTTATTAATAAACCAACTATAAAATTTCTTCAAGCCAAAACGTTTTCACGCTATTTTCAAAGTATCTTTGAACTTTGCAATCGCGAAAATTTGATACAAACTAATTGTGATAAAATGGACAAAATGTAAAAGTTATTAGAAACTATATATCTTGGGCTTCATTGTCCCCTATAGGTTATTTCAATATATCTTGATAACTGTATTGTCAAAAAATAGGCAAAATAGAACTGGTATACAAGATGATTAGCTGCTTCGTCGTTACCTCTCTTTCAAGGTAATCGACAATACTTAAGCAGTTATTGAATGGAATTTTAATTTTAAGTATCTACGTTGTTGTAATACATTTAAGTTTACATTGTAATTCCGTGAATAAAAATCTAATGTATAAATTGTTTAGAATACTACGTTTTATCAAATAGTTATAGCTTTATATTATTTAATTCAATGTCCGGCGTGGGTATTTGCCCGGGAAGTAGTTGTTTTAATGTGCATTTGTTTAACGTACTTACGTAACGTAAGTCAAAAGTCACAGAGCTAAATGTGGAAATAATTTATCAATTATTTTCAAATCATTTTTATTTAATATAATTATAGCTTTCAATAATTAGTTGAGAAAAAACATATGAAGAAATATACTACATTTTTCAGTGTTGCGAACAATGGAGACAAATATAAAATACAACGTATTTTGTGGTTATTTATACTATCACAAGGAAGCAGATAATCCCTTAATTCAAAATTCCAAGTTTTGCCGATTACCAAACTGTGTACCCTCATAAAAGCAAAGTAATGGTGAAACGTCTTATTGTCTTTTATGTCAAATCTATTTTATTTACGCAATTCCTTGAAAGTGTTACAATACAGTTATTATGAAGTGCTTTAAAATAATCTTTAGTGGATACAGTTTCAAATTATGTTTACAATTTGTCGTTTCATCCACGATTTATTCCCTTTCCAATTTTTAAATATTACATTTATTTATTTTATATAAACATTTCGCGATTGCAGTGTTTTGGGGTTTAAGTACCCCTTTATTATTCAATTAATACAGTTCCATAATTTATGAGGTTTATCTGTTTATCTCTGCTATTTTACAAATTGTGATTTTTCTTGGGACAGTCATTTATAAAAATCGCAGTTTCAAACTACGGAAATCTCCTTTCTACAAAATGATAAGTATTTACATAAATCGTCGCAAATAATAAATACACAAATATATCAACTTTATCCCAAGTGGTTAGACAGTTCAAGATTAAGAATGGCACGATAATCTCAGTGGTACTTATAATAATAAAGAGTTCTAGAACCGAAAAGTGACAAAATATTTTTTTTTTTTTTTTTCAAAATTAAAAAGGTTTTTTCTTTAAATCAGCTTCAAACATTGAAACGGTTTTAGAAAATGAATGTATGTAGTATTTTATATGTTTTGTAATTATAATGAAAACATATATTAAATGTAATAGCGAATAATATAAACAAAAAATAAATTACCTGCCAATAAGGTTTTATTGAGTTATGTTCTTTTACTCTCATATACCCTATATTAGTACCCTGTGTAATTATAGATCCGCTCTATATATTTCCGATAATACACAAAGTTCATTTTTGAAGGATAAAAGAGTTAATATTTTATTCAAAATTACTTTCCAAATAGAATAATTTAATTTATGAATATCATCTAGCCAATTCCCGTTCCGATAATAACATTTTGTCCTAGATCAATTATATAAACAAATATTATTATTTTAAATATGTAGGAATCTAATATAGGAAAATTATACTTGGAATATACCGAGACCAAAAATAATGTTTCATAAGGGGAAAACATTGACTGGTTAGTAACTCTAAGAACATTATCTTACTTTTTTACGTTCGACATTCTTTATAAAATCAATAACAAACTTAATACTCTTAGGATACACATTGCATCGTCAGAATTTCTCCTACATTCGCCATAAATAAAAATCATTTCATTTCTTCTTGTGTTATGTATTCGTTCAATCCACGATGAAAAGTTAAAAGAGAATGATAGTGACAATATGTGATGTAGATAATTGTAGTTTGCTAATTTACCACCTATTCAAAATTATGTTAAACTTTCTAATTGAATTAAAAATAAAACAATTAATTTTAATTAAATTTAAAATTGTTTTACAAACATCTATTGAAACAACTACTTCCCGAGCATTTACCCCGCCGGACATTGGATTACACAATAGATATTTGTTGTTGCATAGCAGCCCTACTGCGAATTGCAACGGTTTGAGTCGAAATTATTTAATTGTGTAATCCAATGTCCGGCGGGGTAAATGCTCGGGAAGTAGTTGTTTCAATAGATGTTTGTAAACCTTACAGTGTAAGTATTTTTTTGCAGTTGGAAAAAGGGATTGATCGAATTTTATTAATCCCCATCTTGTTATGAGAATGATCTCATTATTTTCTAAAATCTGTATTTGGGGGATTTAAAGGCAAGAATCCCTCTTTTTAAAACTAAAACTTGTTAAACTTCCTTCCTCGGTGAGGGTTGTCTTAACCATCGTGAGAATAACGTCATGCTCTTTGGTCGCTTCTACTTTTATTTTATCGATTATTTTCTAAATTCTAAATCTTGTTTTATTTTTGTTATTCTACTTAGAAAATAGTTGGAATACACATTATTTAATTCAACTTACTGGTATTTATATGAGTGGTTGTGAGTTGTGTGAAGATTTGAATGATTAATATAGAAAAACACTTCTAAAAACTTTTATTCATAAATATTTATCTTCAATAGTTTTTCAAATAATCAGTTAATTATAAAACTATTGAAGATGACTACATCGTAGTCGAAATACGTATTTAGTAAAAATAAATGTTTGTGAAGAACAGTTTTTACAAGTGTTTTTCTATATTAATAACTGGTATTTGTAATTTTAAACCAAAATCGTTAACCTACGTAATATATAACCTGGCTTAATATAATCAGCAAGGGATATCCTATAATAATTTTAATCCTTTAAATACTTAAAGAAAGAAATTTATCAAATATTTAATTTAAAGCTCTTACATAACATAGGTCAAAATGTCACAATATCTAAAGGAAATATAATAATTTATTAATAATTTTCAAATTATTTCTATTTAATTTATTTAAATACTTGTGACCAAGCGAATGAATACTCTTTTCGTTTGTTAAATAAAATTAAACTTTTTTATAGCACCTTACGTGTATACTTTAAATAAATATAATTATAATAGTTCATATTTGAACGTTCGATATTCTTTATAAAATCAATAACAAACTTAACTGCAACAACCTCTGCACGCCATATTGGTCTGGCGTATGCCGTATAAAGAGCGCATTCACTTCGCATATTTCCTGTTCTTTTTTTGTATGCAAAGCAATGAATAAGCAAGTTTCTCGCATTTATCCCTTTCCACCTATTCTCATCCATGAATTTCTAAAGAAATCTCAGCGTATTTGGATACAAAGTGAAATAATTCGAAACGGTGGCACAGAAATATATCAGATTGAAAAGCCCATGAATAACAGGTTACTCACACACATATAAAAAAGTAAGGAAATAGGAAACAATACGAATGCTCAATTTTTTATATATATATTTTTAATATAGTGTATTAAAGTGATATTAAGCTATTTTAGTATGTTTAATAATATAATTATATTTATTATTGTTAAGCCTCGCAAGGTCACTTTCACCGATCTTCCAAAAAGTGCGAACACCCCCATGGTGTTGTACGGATGCGTCCCTATTTTGAAGGGATAATAAATTGCGTCCACCACCCGGGCGAGAGAGATTTTTTTTCTTATTGTAAATATGTAGTTTGGTTTCTAGTTTTAAGTCACTCTTTGTACAAATGTTGTAGAGAACAGATCTCGAATATAAAATCAAAAACACTCCGTTGAAATTCATTTCGTCCCGAAAGTGCTTAACTAGACTGCTCACAACAGTCTGCAGTGTAATTAATGGAAATTACCCCAACAATTATTATATATTTCTTATCCTTGTTGAAAAGAAGATCACAAATATCTTTTATGTAATTTAACTAAATTAAAAATTACCAACAATCCACTCCACAATCCTTTCAACGAATACCTTTACGAATCCACCCAAATCCCAGCGTAAATTAGCCTTAAGTAAAAAAATTGCTAATAATTCCGATAGCAAACCCCTTGTTACAAAATTCTATATTCCCCGTATTTAGGAAGGATATTAGGGTTGTCCTTCCTAAATACAAACATTCACCATTCATTAAATTATTTGCGCAAATCATTAGATTGTCTTGATATTTATAAGCATATTAATACTATTGTATTCAATGTCTCATTATTTATTTAATTTGAAAATGTAGTCGCCAAATGTTTGCTGTCTAGCGATTAGATCGATCGTTGAGAGGTAAACAATGTACCAGTTGTAGTAGAATAAGGATATAATTCCGTATCCTCGTTCTAAATGGCCGCCGCTTGAAGTCCCATTCAGTCTTAACGACAAAGGTCACGTAAGGGATACAATCCCACAAATTACTTATATTTTAAAACGTATATTCTTCTCGGAAATATATTTTTATGTACCCAGTAACTATTTAAGTCGTTATTTCAAAGAATTTAGATATTGGAAATAAATAATTGATTTTTTTATTTACATTGTTTACATTTAATATAATTAATACTAGAATAAGCTAATACCAAATTTGACTTATCTTTTTATTAATTTAATGGAAATAAATAATATTATTATTAGAATGTATTAACTTCTTCTTGTCACTTTTATGTCTTGAAATTGCATATTATTTTGATAGTGATGAATTCCATTCATCTTTTATCCTCACCTATATAACAAGGATTTTTTTATTTTACATAAATAAAAACACTGTTTATTATGTTGTTTGTATAACAATTAATTTATTTAGTGACCATAATGCGTTATAACTAACGCTACTTAACTATATATTTACTTAACTAACTACTAATTTTCTAATGTAATATTTTTTAAAGCTCTATTTTTTTATCCAATATATCACATAATATGACATACTTTTTTTAAATAGCTGAGTTATTAATAATTTTCTATTGTATTTACACTAAAAAAAAGTAGCCCCTGAAAGAGTTGCGGTAGTTTCTAATATATGAAATTGTTTTATTTTTGTTAAATAAGTTTATTTCGAATTAATGTGTAGGAAGAAATGCACTATTTCAATGGCCACTTAGATCAATCTAACTGTACGTTTTTGAATGTTTGGGTTATTTATCAAAAATAAAACAAATTTATTCATTAGAAACAAGCACAATTTTATTTTTTATAAATAAGTATATCATGTGGTATATCAGATTAAAAAGAAAAATACCTTTCTTATGACAAAACCATCTATGGTTTCCATTTTAAAAAATGTAAATTTGTGTTATATTTAGTGTAAAATTATCTAAAAGTTTGTCCATTACATTTTTTTTATTTATAGTAATAACCGAGAAAAATGGATTTAAAACAATCGGCACTTTTGACATATTTCTAAATATCTAGTTACCCTTGACTTTTTTCTAATTTTTACAAGAAGCTTTTTATTCGGATCGTAAATCTACACTTCTTTGTCCATTTAACCATTTCTCTGTATTTTATAGTTTCCGTGATCCTCATAGAGAACACGAAAAAACTCACCCTGTATATAAGCAGAAATAAGCAGTTTCAATCAATTTAAAAATTCTGTGATCAAACTTCTTGAGAAGGCTGCATTTTATTCATATAAAGAATACTTGGACAGAGAGTGATATTTCTGTAAATCTGGATGTTTTTGATCCTCTAAATGTGTTACCATAATTAGTTATTTTTATATACTTATGTGTTTTTGACGATTCCTATACTACTGTAATATATATATAATATTTTGTTTACGTCTGGAATTACAGATATTGCTGTCTTGATTTGTTTAGAAATTATTTTGTTTATATTTAGATTTGTACATGCATGAAATAGTGGTAATTGTTTTATTAACTTAATTTATAAATATTTTTTCCTGATGAAAGAAGTTTCACGAATTCATTTCGAAGAATCCGGGAAGGCTTGCAAAATCATTTCCAAAAAAAACACATTTACTTTATTGTTTACGAGAAATTATGTCTACTAAGCATTAAACACAAATGTGTTGTTCCTGAAGTGTCTGCAGACGCGTTTCGAGATTTATTTCTCTGTGATAAAGATCTATTTCTGACTTAGTCAACCTTTCCACGTATAAACACTCTCCATTTATATTCATTAATCCACTCGTGTTTACTTCCCGTAACACAGAACTATTTGTTAGATTTGTCAATAAATTATTATCTGTTGTATAATCGCGAATATATTGAACCTTTTTTTTGTATAACTTAAAAGTGTATAATCGGGAGTATTCTGTACGGGAAATGTTAAATTTAACGTGTACGCTATTTATTAATTTCACATTCTTTGATATATATCTGTTACGTAAACTGTCTAAGAGACAGTGAGGATAATAATTATCGTACACGTTGAACTTAACGTTTCCCTTAGAGAATAGGCTCAAATATCAGTTAAAAAATACGAAGCAGTTGATAATATTGTGAAAAATGAAACCAATAGATGAAATAAAAAAGTCTGTGTTATCCTTTAGAATTTCTACACACACATAGAAACGCCCCACCATAAAATGAAATAATAACGAACCACTAGCATTAGCGGGGTCAAATTCTAATTCTAGGACCTTTCCGGCACAAAATCCATTATATAATCCTTCGTGTCACTACCCTCATAATTCCGATAGAAGAACGCCTTCAAATCCTATCTGAAACATTTGCAAAATCCTTATAATTTTCGTTCCATCTCTAAATTCTGTCTACATCTTAATACTACCATTCCTCCTAAATTCAAAAACCCCGCACTAACTCTATTCCAATTCATTGCATCATTTCACCCATTGACCTACTAATGACGGACGTACGATAAAGTCATTTAATCTAGGCAGAAAGTCTTCAGACAGATAGAAATTTACAATGAAATTAAACGAGAAAAATTTCATTGCCAGAAATTTTCCTCGTTTAATTTCATTGTAATTTAAATAGCTGCAAATGTGTGAATCATCTTTGTTTCATTTTATTTAATTTAATTGAAAACATTGCTGTTTTTTCTCACGCCGAGTCAATATTATTTTTTGCTCGGAGCCGATAAATCCGCGTCCTTCACCGCGATCACTTCCATCCGCGATCTCGTTGAAGACGGTACGTATAAATTAATTAAAAATTGTTTAACAACTAAGGGCTTGCAGGGCATAGCTGTACTGATGAGGGATGAAATCCCGAAACACGTGTCTACAGATAGCCTTGTAACTATTATTTGTTGTTTCCTTTTATTAAAAATTTCGACTCAAACCGTTGCAATTTCTCAGCAGTGCTGCGATGCAACAACAAATATCTATTGTGTAATCCAATGTCCGGCGGGGTAAATGCTCGGGAAGTAGTTGTTTCAATAGATGTTTGTAAAACTTACAGTGTAAGTATTTTTTGCAGTTGGAAAAAGGGTTTGATCGAATTTTATTGATCATTGCCAGAAATTTTCCTCGTTTAATTTCATTGTAATTTAAATAGCTGCAAATGTGTGAATCATCTTTGTTTCATTTTATTTAAGATAGAAATTTGACAGTTACAGTTACAAACAAATGATCTAATGACTGATGTATTGTAAATAGATATTATAAATGTAAGACAGAGGGACGGAATCAATACTATTTGCATTTAAATTATATTAAATGTAATAGTAATATTTTGAATATAGAAATAAAAAGTATGTTTAAATACTAAATTTTCTTAAATGGTTTTCTCACATTTCACTGGGTGAAACATTTTAGACTATTACTGATGTAAACCTTCAATTACATCACACTTGGTTTGTTACACATTTTTTTTCTCTATTTACTCGACTAGTTACAAAAGAAATTGACAAGCGTATATATTTGAATCTTAGGGATGGCCTAGAAATAAACAGAGCAATAAAAGCTGCGAAACAATTCTTCAACGACAACGAAGAAATTTTAAATTCCCCAATCTTAAAATCTCTTATTACTTGATTTCTATACATCTCAAATTCTTAGATTTCACTATTATACACACAAACAATCAGATATAATTTGAGATTTATAGAAAACCAACCAGTAATAAAAAGACTATCCCATTTGATTCATTTCACCCTCGTTATCAAAAATTATCAACATATTATTCTATGATCAACAGAGCTTTCAAAATTCCACTATCAAAACAATCATTCAATAATGAATTAAATTTAATAAGAAATATTGCTGCAATAAATGGTTTTCCTTATTACACAATTCAAATATTATTAATAAAGAATTCAGAAAGAAAGCACTTTTTGAAATTTATCCAAAAATTACAGAAAACACTAAAAAATATTTAACTTTAACTTATTTTGGAGAAATTTCAGAAAGAATTGCAAATATATTTAGAAAAAATAATTACAAAATAGGATTTAGAAGTAAAAATAAATTAGGTAATATATTATACAATAGAAAAGATAAAACAGAAAAAATTAACAAATCTGGTATTTATAAACTTTTATGTTCTGATTGTAATGGTATGTATATTGGAAAAACTAGAAGAAATTTTAATTAACACTTTAGAGCATTTAGATTAAATACAGATTGTAATACTTTTTCAAATCATATACTTATAAATAGTCACACTTTTCCAAATTTAAATAATACAAAAATCTTACATCATTGTGAAAAAGATCAAAAATTAGATATTTTGGAAGCAATCGTAATTTAGTTACACAATAAAGACACTAATTCATAACTTCTAAATGAACAAGTAGATCTATTATATTTTTCACTTTATGATTTATTATAAATACTACTTTTCACTTTATTCTATTATTAAACCATATATGTTTCTATTAATTTCCATTCCATTTTAGCAATCCAACTTATTTATAAATAACTAATTTTATTTTATTTTAGCAAAATAATTCCATAATGATCCGGATCATGGTTTTTTAGTGGGTTTTTTTCCACCTTGTGAGCAAATGGTGGGACCGAAATTATTTTGCCTGCCCCACAATTAAATTAAATTAAAATTTAAAAAATCAATATATCTATTAATGTAAATATCCATAGAAATTTTAATAAAACAAAATTTCAATTCTCTTGAAAATGGGCTAATAACCCGAAACTAGTCGAGAATTTAAAGTTATTCAATCTAATCTGTGTTTTATTGGTTGATTTTTAATAATTTATTCATATTTATTTCATACAATATGAACTACCAATGACTAAATATTAAAACCATTAATTATACCTTATTTAGATTGAAAAATATAAAGATTCGTTCAAAGTTACTAATATAACATCTTTATTCAGACAATTTTTGATACAATTTTCTTTAAAATATTTACAAGTAATTATTAATATTTCATGTTGGTCTATCTGAGCTATCGACCGACTGTCTTTCCGCCCTCCCATATTTATTTAAATAATTTTAATGTTTCAAATAATATTTCATATTTTGACAATATTGGCACTGTATTTTAATATAAAATATAATCTGATGTAATAATAATGAAACATTGAAAACGATATTTTCGATTTACAAGACAGGATAATCTTAAAAGCTGAAAACAAATATCCTACATTATTGTAATTTTAAAGGAACAAGCAAGCAGATAAGCAATTATCATATAGTTTCATAACAAATAATATTTCCTGCAATAAATTGCGATAATACGTCTTAAACATGTGCTTCTAATAAATAAACACTTCTCTTATAGGCTGTTCTTCCTTTTGTTCGTATAAATATGTCAATAGTAACTATTTTTTTGCAACGAGTTATTTTATATAAACAAATGCACTAAATTTACTAAAGATACATTTTTTTGTAGGCGCTATTTTTGAATTACCCGCCTGCGCACGCCCTTTTTGCGCCGCGGAAAGGAAATGTATTTTATGTTGACTAGACTTATACGATTTTAGAAAAGCTATGTTCAGGTTGAAAAGATCATAATTTGAAGATTAAGTTTACATTTCCTTATGTGAAATTATTGTTATCGATTATTAAAGTCCGTCTAATTTCCAACGCCACAAAGTGGCCATCCCCGATTACTTTGTAAACAAGTACAGCAAAACTGGACGATACTTTTGTAATTAGGGAACATCTAAATACAAAATCAAAAGACAATTTCTTATATTTGTTTGCAAGAAATATTTATTGAATTATATAAAAAATTCCTACCCGTATAATAATTGCATAATCATCCACTTTTCAACAACGCATGACATTTATTTGATCATTTTATAACATTATTTTTTTTAAATGTTATGAATAAATTCCAAAATAAATCTTGACGCAAATGAAGGTTATACGTGTAGGATGTCAGACGCCTTGTTTATGTATGCGTGTTTTTTGTTTTTGGGTATAGTATCTGTGAGAGGAAGAAGGACGGTAATAATTTAGAAAAAAGACATTTCTGCGTTCAGCGCTCCAAATGGTTGCCGGAGCGCATCAAACGTTGAAAGGAAAATTCCTATCGAGTTAACAAGGCCTGTGTGAAACAAACTAAGTGTAATTTAATTTAAACCTTCATCAGCAAATGTTAATGTTCTGTCAATAAAGATATTATATCTTTATACAAGTATAATTAAATTTAAAAAAATCTTTATTATTATTATTCTAACATAATTCAACAAATGATAAGGGAAAAAGGTATTTAAGTAAAATTTATAAAGTTATGAGGACTCCTTTTATTAACTTTCACCTCCTTCACAAATTGACTTTAGATTCGCAACAACTAACTCCGTCTTACTTGTTGAAAATTATTCTACGTTGAACATATACAAATATTAGAATAAATCTGTTCATTTTATATTAAGCAATAAATTTATTCCATATTTCGATAATTTCATAGGGATGGGGTTTGACGGCACGGCTCCTAAATTCAGGAATACTCTCAGCGACGTGCATGTATCATCATTATCAACGCTAATTGGTAATCTATTAGACCATCTATTAAACACACCCCTACGAGTGTTGTAAATATAATCAAGGGAAACACCCTACGGGTCTATTATCCAATGCAAATATGCCGACTACTATTATTGCAAAATTATACGACTGAATGCAAAATAGACCGCAATACATTCTAATTTGCCCGGCCTACTAAAATGAATTTTAAAGACAAATATTGAACAATAATCCACTTAAATTTGCCGTCGCTATAATAAAATACTGTTAAATTTGTTACCGCAATAAAAACAAACTGAATAAAATAACTACCCAAGGGTTTTCCCGTAATCCTGTTTTTTTCCTTTAATCCACTACAAGTATAAATACACCGCACATTAGTTGTTAGAATTAGTTGATATTGTTAATGAGTGCATAGCACTCGAAATATATATCTAAACATTAGAAAATAAAGTGCGAAGAAAGGATACAACAGTGTTAATTATTTTGATTATACTCTTCACTTAACTCAAAACTAATCATCAATTCGCTTATGATTGTCATGTAAATGAAGGTCTGTTTTCTATAAAAACATTAAATTAGGGGGCCAATACAATTAATTTTATTTTATGTATTGTATAATAGAGATTAACCATACACCCATATGGGTATATATAAATATATTCAATATATACAGAGAGCTTTTTTTATCAGTATATATTTCCGACATATATACCTGTTAATTATTTTTAAAATCATCCTAACCGAGGTATTCGACCGTATTTGTATACATTTTCGATCAAATATTTCACACAATTTGAAGTTTAGCGTTTAACATGTGTGTTTAATTGCGTCTTTATAGGTGTTTTTTGCAGATATACACTTCTCCTAATGTATACTGTTAAAAACACCTCTCTCTTTATATATATTCAATGACCCTTTCTACCCATATGGCTCTATGGTTAATCCAATACACACACATATATATATATATATATATATATATATATATTATATTGAAGGTTATTTGTTTTACATATTTATTTATTTTTATTTATAAATAATGCTATCTTTGTTTCTTTCTTGTATACTTGAACAGGCTATCGACCTATAGTCTTTCTGTCAAATGTTTTTTTTATTTATTTAGAACGATTTTCTACAATGTTGTTATAATAAATAAATACATTTTATTCTAAGATTCTCTGCAATTGTCTATCAATCATCAGTCTGGAATTTATAATTATACAAAAAGAAAAATCTATGCTAGCTAGCTGAAATATCCTGTACGTTCGTACAATAAACAAATTAAATTATATGAAAAGGGTAATTATATTTAAATAATACGTATATGGCTGAAAGACCTTTGGTTGATAGCCAATTTGTATATTAATTATGTATTATATTATACAAATAATATGTAAATATTTTGCTGTAAATTCATAAATAAAGATATTTGTATATAATACATGTATAAACATCTTTATTCAGACAATTACATAGTACGGCTACAATAACATTTATATACAATACATTTTTGTGTTAGTCTGGGTTATCAACCAAAGTTATTTCTGCCCTGTCTTGAATTTATGGTGATGTATATTTACAAAATCTGTTCTTGCTATATGAACTGTTAATTGTTCGCAGTAATGAGTTGGTGAATTGTGAATGGAGGATGTTTGCATTTTGAAAGGATGTTTAGGTTTTGTGGGATACAAAATATTGAGAGGAGGGGTAATAATACATATAATACAAAATTTACGATTTTTTAATAAAAAAAAGGAATTTCAAGTTATCGCGGATGTAACAAAAATACAATTAATAATATTTAAATTAAAATTCAAATATATTTAATATATTTATAATTACAGAAAAATGGCCGATAGTTCAAACAGAATAATACATATTATTATCACTTTATTTTGAATGCATTTATTTATATTTATGTATTGTCTGCATAACATTATTCTTGAAAGACACTCCTATATGAAATTTGCAACATCGTAACCACAACTGAACGGCTCCAATCATACGCCTTAAAATTTGCACAAATCCAAAAATACTGAAATCCTCAATCGCTTATGTTTTAAATGTAACCCTAATACTCGTTAGAAATATAAATACCCCGCCATTACAATTTATAAATCTCATACACGTCTTATAACCGATACAGCAACGTTAGCGATCACGACGCATGAATACGAATACGACATAGACTAGACAAGGACAAGCGGAAAGATCTCATAGCCTATTCCAAAATAACATAATCATGTTTTATGTATAATAAAAAATTCATACAATGTAAATAATTATGTTACCTGTGTGGAATAAAGATATATTATTATTGATAATAATCGCCTATAGGCGAGAAGACGTGTTTCGAATAGCTCCCGGTTATTTGCTAATAACTCCAGGCATTCGCAATCGAAAATTATAAAAACTGTCCAGTGTCCGTAGATAGTACGTCAGGTTAGTTTGTTACGTTACAAGTTTCGCTACTACGTCTGATTACGGTAAAACATGTTGGGTAACGTCACTATCGGTTTTCATTAATTTAAATCATCGACGGCAGTCTTAAATCGACCGTAATGACAAAAATTGGTAAACGTATTGCACTAATTTAAATACATTGGACACAGACTATATTTTTGGAATTCCATCAATCCTTCACCGTACGCCGGTGGTGAAATATATATGTTCGGATGCATAATACGAACCAAGCGGCCAAATACTATAATGAGGAACGAGAAGCCCTTTACACAAATCAACACCGGTTAATACAAAACTCAGATTATTATAGTAAATAAAGATGCACACATTGGATAATACAAGGTCTGGAGTATACAAGTGGAGAATTCTATTGTTTTTTTATTGAATTCAATTGAAGTTTTAGGGCGCTTCGACAACATTGGTCATTTGCGGAAATTCTTTTATATCTTGAAGAGTATTAAATCGAATGAAACCAGTTTTGAAAAGAAAGAAGAAGACTAAATATTTGAGAGGAGTAAAATGACAGCCAAATCACCGGATAAGAAGAAGGTAGCCGAGATGGAGAACGTATTAGAAGCGATATTTATTATTTATTGCCCAACAGGAAGAAACCTTCCAAATACAAGACAATGTACAATAAATGTGATACAAGATACACACAAAACTAAAGTAAATAATTACAAAAAATATACAAACGCTATACAATGTAAGTTAGTATTTTTTGATGCTATCATGAAATATATCACAGGAGTATGGTGTCAATGTTATAACACATGTTAATAATTGGTGACTTGAGTTCATAATTCGTATTATTAGATGAACAATAAAATATATTAATCTGTCTACTATGAAATACTGGCACACGCAAATGCATTTTTTTTACAAAAGCAGGCGAATCCATATCGTTTTTGTTTTAATAATTTGTGCAAGAAAACTCGAGATGATTTTAGACGACGTAACTCAAGTGACTAAATTAAAACTATTTAATAAAATAATATGATCACATCCACGTGCTGCAAAGAAACAGTTACATTTAAAGTATAACATTTTTTAGGAATTTTCTTTGTATATTCTCAATTGTTCTAATTTGGTTTTGAGTTTGCGGGTACCAGATTATGGCAGTATACTCAAGCTTAGAACGCACATGAGTATTGTATATAGTTTTTAACACCTTCACATTATTGATTATTGACGTAGTGCGATATATAAAGCCGAAGATTTTATATGCAGTTTTTACCACCTCTTTAGCATGGCTATTATTATTACTTTTTATTATTTTTAGCTGCTATCAAAGGTTATCCCAAGATTTTTGATGACTTTAATGTTTTCTAAAATAAATAAAAGAGATAAGCCGGGAAATAAAATATAGATTCGATAGAAATAATTGACAAAATGAAATGGTTAGTATAAGAAGAGAAGTTGAAGTCATTAGTAAGGAGTTAATATCAATGAAAGCAGATTGGAAGTCCACTCTTCTTCCTTTCTCTTCATTTCTGCCTTCATTGATGTTAACTCCTTACTAATGAAGAATAAGAAATGTTGTGCAAGTGATACAAACGTTGGAGGAAAAACAAGACAAAATAGATCAATAAAAAGGCTTAATGACATTATTATCACAAATGTTACATTAAAATAATAAAATATAGTAAAAGACTTAATTAGGGAAAAAATGGAAATTGAAGTAGAAGTTAGTAATAAAATAAAGGATTGGTGATTCCTTTATTTTATTACTAACTTCTACTTCAATTTCCATTTTTCCCTAATCAAGTCTTTTGCCATATTTTATTCTTTTATTTGAACATTTTTCATTATATATATATATATATATATATATATATATATATATCGATGATGATCTTACAATGCAAGAAAAAAGTATGGAGTAACGTAATAAAAGTTTGATGTACACAGTTAGTGGTGTACAATAAAGTAAGTACATGGAATGAAATTAAAGACCAATACAATGCTATGAACTCAAAAAACATAAAATGAAAGGAAGAAACAGGCGAGAGGACACGTGCGTATGGGTTGGATGCAGGAATATGGCAGGTATAAAATCAAAATGTCAGGGAAAAGATAGCAAAAAGACTTTGAAGAATGGGTAGTTGGGAAATACATTGTTGTTAATGGCACGTGGTTAACGGAGAAGGAGTGGGGAGGGGTGAAGGGAGCATTACCAGGAGGGTTCAAGTGGGCTATAGTATGAGTTATTATAGTATGAATAAAAAAATATGTTTAGGCAGAACTTATTGAGCACAATAACAATGTGGAGGGTTGGTATGGACACGTTGTCAAGAGGGCACATATTAATTTTAAATAAAAACAAAAACTGAATAGATGTGAAGCGAGAATTGGATGCAAAAATGAATGAAGAGAGAAGGCAAGATTGTTAATAGTTTTATATGTACGATTATTTATAAGGAAGGTCCATCTACTGATTATCAATCCATGATTTTGATTACGCCACAGATGTCCGTGTAATCTATTGTAGCCAGATCTACTATTTCAAAATTCAAAAGTAAATTTACTTTTTTAGTAGTTTAAGTTTAATTCCAACAATTATACATAAAACGCATGAAGCTTCTTGCACTTAGAGCTTAGAAAGTTTCGCTGCTTCTCCTGAAGCCCTTACAATCCAGTTGTCAAAGTGGATTAATCCCCATATTTCAATCTTCATATGTGTGACTGTGGTTTATTTCTAGCCCCATTACTTTTCCTTTAATTATGATGCTGCATTATATGTCTTTGTCTTGTTATTAAGACGCTGTCATCTGCGTAAGCAACCATTTGTAATTCTCTTGTTCTAAGCGTGTCCTTTTTGTCTATTTTTCCAAGTACTATTCCAATACTAAATCAAATAGCGTGGTGGAAAGGGCATCACCTTATAGTACACCTTTATTAATCTTAAATTCCGATGTTTTCCCGTACGGTGTTTGAGTTGTAGCTGTCATCTGCTTCATTTGAATCAGTCTGGTTAATTTTGCAGTTCCCTTAAAGCCATTATTGGTTTGTCCCATTTTTATTGAATCAAAAGGTCATTTAAAGTTATTAAATAGCATTTAAATGGGAAAATTGAATTCTTGGACAGTTTCCAATAATGTTCTTTGCTATTAGTTGTAGTCTTTTCTGAATTAATGATGATTTTTTATGTGCAGTTTAGTAGCGTTATTCCTCTATAGATAGCTTTCGCTAAGTGTTCGGTCTCCTTTTTTGTGGATACTTATTATTGTGCTTTTTTGCCTATCAGATATCATAGTTTTATTGTCCCATATGACTGTATTGAAAAAGAGCAGTATTCGTTTCTTAGGCGCGTATTCGGGGTAGAAAAAAAACGGGTTGAGCTAGTTTATATGGAGAGAAGATGAAACATGTATAGAGGTATGAAATGTGAGTGAGCTAAGTATAGAAAGGTTAGTGATGGAGGTATAGAGAGTATAGAGGTAGGGGAAATTGAGGGAAAAATGGATAGAAGAAAGATGTATGAAAGAGAAGGGATTTCAGAAAATATGGTCAAAAAATGCCTCGAGAGGGTGTAAATGTGGCAGATTGGATGAAAGAGAAATTGATGGAGGTGGAAATGTAGAAGCGATAGAGATATATTGAGAGGAGTGACAACAATATACTGTATACATGATAGCAAATGGAAAAATGTTACCTTGGCTAGGATTAAGTGTGGAACAGATGAAAGAGGAAGGAAGACATGGATAGGTGAAATGTATGGAAGTTAAGTATTCTATGTACGAAAGGGACATATGCAATCATTTTGCTGGACAGTGTAACATACATAACTGGATGGATGGGAAGAAATAGTAGAATGGATGAGAAAGGATGGAGCAGGCTTAGAGATCGTATTAAAATTAAGGGGGGGGGGGGATATTGATGATAAGAGTTTGTTAATTTTGTTAAATTTGTTCTTGTAAATATGTGGTTTACATGACAATAAATGTTTTTTTTTATTTAATATTATTATTATTAAATTCCTTGCATTCACTTCATATAATTTTTAAACAGTAATCACGTTTTAAATTTAATTAAAATTAATTTAAATTATTTTCTTGTTAAGTTACTATGAATTATTTAAGCAAACAAAGCTTAAATGATTCATAGTACTTAAGTTAATTTTTAATCAAATTAAAAAGATATCAGCACTTAAATACTAATAATTGTGATACTTTATGTTTGTTTTAACCCAAACATTTCTGATGTAAAGAAATACTTAACTTAAAAAGTTTTCTTTACATCAAAAATTTATAATGAAGTGAACGCCATCAAGAATTCAAACATTTTTATTTTTGTAGGACATATTTAAAAATTATCGTTACGTCAAACATTATAACATAATTAAAAATAGTTTTTCAAAAATAGTCTGGAGCATTGAACAATTTTAATAATTAATTACAACATTCTAGTACGGGAATCATATTAATTATCCAGACTCATAAAATAATTACAAGCCGGTTTAAACTCGCAATTGCAACGAGCATAATAATTTCAAGTCCCGGCGAAAATCTAATTAGAATATTAAAATTAAGTTACACAAAGTAAACTCTTAATAAGCTCAGAGCCAGTCGCGAAATTAAGCTAATAACTCGACATACGTATATAATTTCCACCTAATAAGCCCTTTTACACGCAGCATACGCATTTACATAACGCCTGTATTGTTTCCGAAGATTCCATTAAAAGAATCCCCCCTTCTTTTTTTCTTTCCTTGAAACGTGTCCCCGGCCGACCCTCTTTCGTTATGAATGAAAATATTAATATTATAATTTTCAAGTTGCGGGGTCAAAGTCGCCTGCCAACTTTGAATTAAGGGCTGAATTGCAAAAATCCCCACTTTCATCAACTATTTATCCTTGTCGAGCCGCTGCGTCCTTTTCAATCCGGGACTTGTCCGTTTGCGAGCTTTTCGATCAAACGACTCATTTACGTTTGAACCGGACTGGACTCGTGGAAATGAGTGTAATTCGTGGGAAATGCGGATGTGCAGGGAAAACTCTTTATTTGTTTAGTTTTAATTTATTCTAACGCGGTGTGTACAGTACTTTCTTTTGCTTGTGATTACTGATGCGAATTGTAACCGGTTTTGTCAACGGCGAGGGAAAACGTGGAACTGAGGATTTGTTTTCGGGATAGCTAGTTTTACGAAATGTACACAATTAAATATTCTGAAACAAAAATCGTTAAGCTTGGTTTTACCGCGTATGATTGCAATGATTCTGAGAATATTTTAATGAATGCAAAGTTGAATTAAAAGTTGAGTAGTATTAACATCATAGAAAACAAATATAAACAATTATTTTAATCATCAGACATATGATTAATCATTATTCATTTGCTTGATGATGCCGCTGTATTGGCGAAACAATTCTAGCAATAAATTTTGTTAAACTTCAAACAATATTGTTTTATTTTTAAATAGTATATTATGGAGCTTCATCAAGTAAAAGCCTCAACCATATATAAATACATTACTCATTGAATTTAATAAAACCTTTATGACATTTATGATATCAAAGAGTTTTATATGATATGTTTGAGCACTGCTTCCGACTGAGGCCTTGTTTATGTTGGGGAGTCAAGAGCCTAGAGCCTAGATGCTTTTGAGTGCGCACACATACGCGATATTTAGTACTATTGATAATTTAACAATCATTATAGAGCGGTAAAGCGCGTTAAAAATGAGCGCGCCGAAAAGTCACTCCGCTGTTGGAGAGAGAGCAACGATATTTCATTTCTCAAGATGACATCGGGTCAAGGCTCTTGACTTCCCACTATAAACAAGGCCTGACTGAATGCATCCTTATTGATTTCAGCACTTTCATTAAAATAACATTTTAAGGAAAGAACAATAAGGAAAATGTAACAAGCTCAGAAAAACTGTCTAGGCATCGCTGATTTCATTACAGTCTCTTCCAAAATAATATCAAAATTTATTTTTTAATGCAATGACCTGTGTTTTTTTTTTTTATTTTTCATATTCTTCATGAAATTGCTTTTACAATGATTATCACTAGTACGATTTTGCATCAAATTATGACATTTATGATATCAAAAACATTTTAGTATACAACATTGATTTATTAAATATGCAAATGAATAATCTAAATTGCACAAATCTGGAATTTACAAATTAACATGCCAAAATTGACTTGAAATAATTGCTAGTTGAGAATTCGGCGCAAAAATAGATTTAAAAAAAGTTGGAAGTAATGAAGCAAACGATTATCAAACGTATAGTTAGTATATTTTCAAAAGTAATAGAAACCCACAGGAACAAAATGTTCACAAATGAAAAAATCAACATTAAAGCAATAATAAACGTTAATATAACTAAATTAAATTATAGAATTAGAAAATAATCGATAAATGATTTCCTCTTTTGTATCTGTGACATTTTTGACTCACGTTACATAAATACTTTAAAACAAATGTACGATAAAACAACTTCTCGGGCATACACCCTCCAGATATTGAACACTCTTTTCTATTGTTGTTAATATAACATTATACAATTACATAATTAATTATTATATCCATTTTACTGAGTAAGTTGGGATAATGATCACATTTCAATAATTAATCCAAGTAATTAAATGTAAATATTCCTGAAACTACGGCTATTTACACAACAGAGATGTAGAAGAGCATCTCATCTGAATAAACCAAGCCAGGAATAATTAATCCCATCCCTCACCTTCTTACGCGACTTCCTTCCGCCACCTTTTCTTTCATAAATTATTTATGCCCAGACAAGTGGTTGATTTAAAAGGATTAGAGTCGTCCCGGGACGAAAAAGAAAATTCCGCAATTAAGGTGGAGCGTTAATGTTTCATCCGGTTTAACGTTAGCTTGGATTTTTTCGCTTTAGTTTAATTACGCAAATTGGGGATATAAATGCGAGTAGGTTGATTTAGTAATGCAACTGGACTCACTAATGTTAATTTTATAGCTCTCTAAGTGCAGTTTATGTATGCAAACGCTAAACATTTGTTGGAATGAAGTTCTTTATGTAAAAATAATAAATAATATAAAATAAATAAAGAGATTTATATTTCTTATTAAATTGCCTTATATATAGTTGCTTCATATCAAATATGTATACATTTACTGACAAACGTAATACTGTATACTGCAAAAGTCTGTCTATTGGCTAACGATCAATGGTCTTTTCATTTGAAATTTATATTTTCGTCTTTGTCAAAATATTCTGATAAAATATGATAGTTATTAACAGTCTATATCAAAATTCCCTGTCAGATAGTTCTCCCCATCAATAATATTTGATTACCTTACTCTATTAAACCCAGTCCTCTAATATAGTTGCCTCTCAAAACAACAAAATCAATACTAATAATGCAATGATAAAACTAATACAAATATATGTTTATAATACTCTCTCAATTACATAATACAAATAAACAAACTACATCTACAAATTAACAATATACTTAAAAATTCATCTTACTATAGGAATAAGGTTCTTTTTTTTATTAAATTATCCGTTTTATTTTTTGTTTTATTATTTTTTTTTTTCGATATGAATAAGAAAACACTCTGTTCTTAAACCATACAGATATAAATTGGAATATGTTGATAAAATTAATGCACATTAAATAGTTTAAATTCTAAATTGACATTGGCAATTCAATTATATTTGTTCTTCAATTATTCATATGTACCAAATGAATATTAAACATTTTATTTATTTTGCAGATTAGTAATAATTGGATAATGGGTCCCGAGATATGTGACATGTGGACGACTATTGATGTCATGTGTTGTACTGCTTCTATTTTACATCTGGTGGCAATTGCGATGGATAGGTAAGCATTAATTTGTAGTCTATCAAATTACTTTTATATTTATCTCTTTCTGTTTTCTATTAATCGAATCAAAAAATTACCGTTTTTTATATGAGAAGCAACTGATTAGGCGCAAATTATTAAGTTCTGAAGAGACTAACTTTAACGCGACTAGGTGGCGCCAACTTAAAATATTGTAAATTATAGTAAAAGTAGGGTTATTTTATTAAAAATATTTGATTACACTTGAAATTTTTAATAAAAAATGGGAAATTTATCTATATTTTAAGTTGAAGCCACTTAGCACCTTTATAGTAAGTTTTTTTTTTCAGAACTTAATAATTTACGCCTAAATAACTTACTTTAAATTGAGTGAAAACCGCAAAACGATATCTAGATCCTATCATATGTTATAAATAAATGCATTTTTAGAATTAAAATTTATTAATGTAATTTTGGGAATTTTATGCGTTAATTTAAAATTGAAATTATAACTAAAATAACAAAATTAAATTACTTTACCACCGACAGGGGACTCTTCGAATATTAACAATTATTTTTTAATTTTACTTAATAATGAAATATTTTTTTATAATGTAGGTGAAAAAAATATTAAAACAAAATGGAAAAAAATATTTAATACACCCAATTTATATCAAAATTCTGTCTTTTAAATTATCTGATGTGTCCACCGTTATATTTAACGGGTATGAAGTTAGCAATAGATTTCAAAAAAATAATTATAATAAATATCTTAAAAATAAATATTTTATTTTCGCTATAAATTATTTTATTGTCTTCTAAGAGGCAGTACTTTTCAATGAAATATACAATTTTGGAAATACAAAAATATTCAACCCCTTTCAGACACCCCTGAACGAAATAAAAAAAATTAAAAAAATGTATCTCCAAAAGGCATTTTTTAATATTTTTAAATAATAAGTAGTTTTGTTCCTAAAGGCACTACCTAAACACATAAAAAATAAAATTTGGATAACACGAACATTTTCATCCCCCAATCGCACCCCATGATAAATATTAAAATTGAAATATCTCCAAAATGTATTTCTTATATTTTTAAATTATACCTTATTTAGTTCGCATGGGAGTACGATTGGGGGATGAAGATATCCGAGTTATCCAAATTTTATTTTTTTATATGTTAGGTAGTACCTTTAAGAACTAAATAAGGTATAATTTAAAAATATAAAAAATAGCTTTTGGAGATATTTTAATTTTAACATTTATCATGGGTGAGCGATCGGAGGATGAAAATGTCCGAGTTATCCAAATTTTATTTTTTTATATGTTGGGTAGTGACTTTAAGAACTAAATAAAGTATAATTTAAAAATATAAAAAAAAGTACCTTTTGGAGATACATATTTTTTTAATACTCAATTTCTTTTAGAGTGCCTCAAGGGATTGAAAATTTTTGAATTTTGAAAATAATATTTTTAAGTGATAAATACTGTCTCTTAGGAGACAATATTGTAATTTTTAGCGACAAAAAACATTTGTTTGTAAGAAATTTTTTATTATTAAATTTTTAAATCTATTGCTAACTTCACACCCATTTATATTTAATACAATCGCCTAATGTTTATACAATTAAATAAACCGTGACTTCACCTCCAGCAATAGCAGCATATCTATTGCTGAAGATTTTGCATTTCAGATCCAAAAAATTATGTCTTTTCTTGTGGCTTGATCAAAAATTTTCTTTAAATTGCCCCAAAAAATCAAAATTTAAACAGTCGAAAAATCGTGGTGGCCAAGGAAATAAGCATTCACCTCTCATGAAATTGTCATATTCTACATGAATATGGATATCTTAATTTCGCACACTTCACACACTATAGAAAACGCTCCCCAGTGGTGATAAAATTGTTAATTTTTATGTTTTTATTGCATATTTTATTAATCTCAAAAACTTTTCAAATGATATTTGAAATTATTAATTTGAAATATTCTTTTATTTATAACTTGTGATAGAATGAAGTTATTGACTTGCTGTTTACACTAAATTTCTTACATTTTAACCCTCTTTCCATTGAGACTAAGAAAAATATATCATTTGGAATTTCTAAGAAAAACGGGAAAATTATTTACTTTTTAACTTGGTGCCAACTAGCAGATAGTAAATTAATAATTTTTTGTGATTTTTTATAATAATTTTAATGAGTATGATAAGAACTTATCATGACATTAAAATCATTAAGATCGGTTAAAAAAAAAGAATTATTTGACATTTACTCGTTACAAATTCAGACCTTCCCTCACCCTTTATTTCAAGAGTAAAATAAAAAAGTCTATAACATTTTGTTTCATGAACGCATCGTGATTTCACAAAGTGTAGTTTTATGATACCTTTTTTGTACCTTTTTCGAGATAATTGCAGTATTACTTTTCGATTGTTCACTACCAGAAGGAAAAACGATCACTTTTAGTGAAATTCTTTGCTTGAAAGCACTAGGACTCATAGTTCCTGAGATATAGCCGGTGACCTTTCTTATTTGGACTTATTTGTAAACCATATTATTAATGTATATAAAAATATTTTAAAATATTCATTGATTATATAATTTATTTCACAAATGTATAAATTATTACATAACACAGAAATTTATAAATATTTATAAAGAACCAACACAAATCCCCCGAGAGAGAAAAAAAAAACTGTCCATAATTAGCGGGCACTGTAATAACACGCTATTCGATTCATATAATGGCTTTATTACACCCTAATACTTAATATATTGTTGGACGGTGGCGTTTCACGCCTATTCTTGTGGAAATGAGTTATTGTGTTACGCTTGGAAAGGTAAACTAAATGTATGTGACTATGATGTATTCGCTAGTCCTGAAATTAATAATAATTTCGCCCGGCGGAATTGCTCCAATAAAAGCGAACCCTTATAAATTGACTTGATTATGATTAAACGCATGTTTAGGTAACTATGCTGATCGGCTTTGTGTATTAAGAATATAGGAAATTGATATAAGCTAACTAATATATACATTTACTGACTATACAATAATAATGTAATATTGAAAGAGTTATGAAATTTAACGCGAAAAAAATATTTCTAATAAAAATATACTTAAAATAAATGAAATAAAAGAAAAGTTTGCCGGCGAAGTAGTTGTTTCAATAGATATTAGTGTTTTTATTTACTTACTTAGCAAGTATTTAATTGCAGGGCAATTGAAGAAAGAATAATTAATTTATAAAAATAATCACAATTAAAACACTTTTTATTCCTTACTTCACTTTTATTTTTTATATACGTTAGATGTACATTTCGAGTGCCAAACTCTCATTATCAATAACTAATTAGTTATTGATAATTAGTGCTTGGAGTAAGGAATAAAAAGTGTTTTAATTGTGATTAACTAACTTCACATAACTCAAATTTAAATAATTAATAAAAAATAATCTTTATTCAGATATCAGTATTACAATTCTTTACAAATATTTATATTTACAATTCATAATGATGGGTTAGTAGTCTGTCATGGGCTATCGACCGGAGGTCTCACTGCCTTTTCATGAATTTATGGTGATTTGCAAATAAGAACTTTGCTAGCTAGCTGAACTGTCATGTAAGTGAGTGATGAAATTAATTCATTAATTATTTTCTTTTAATTCAATTAAAACTGCAATGTGAAATATTTCTACCATCTTAAAATAAATATTATAGATTGATTCGAAATATAATGAAACTAATAACTTATAAGGCATATAAATTATTAATTTATTATTAACTTTCTTGGCACATACTTTTCTTTTAATTCGTTTATTTTAAATACATTTTTACTAGAAATATTTTTTTCGCGTTTATTAATATAATATATTTATTTACAGTATCTCCTTTTTACAAAACATATACAACAAAAATCAATATTATTATTATTTTAATTAAATTTTATAGTATTCTTAACTCTTTCAATATTAAATTATTATATAGTTTGTAAGTGTATATATTACTAATCTTATATCTTAACACATACAACCGATCACGTAATGCTTCTACAAGAAAATCATTTCAAAAATTAAAATATTTTTATTAATAATATTAGAATTAAAATATTTTAAAAAATTACATCAGCTGCCCGATGATGTATCGAAACAATTGTAGCAGTGTTTTCTACAAATAAATTTGTGAAACTTAAAATCAAAATTGTGTGTTTCACTTGTATAAACAGTTAAACTATTTAACTTTAATATTTATATTTTATTTAACTTTAATTATTTATTTAACTTCGTGAGAGGGCAAATTATAATACTCCATTCACAATATATATCTTCATATAAATTATTAATTTGATTATATTTCAAATCAATCTATAATATTTATCTTAAGATGGCTGAAATGTTTCATATTGCAGTTTTAATTGAATTAAAAGAAAATGATTTAAATAATAGAACAAATTGTGATACCCCGATTGCTCTCTCATGTATTCTTGTATTCTTAAAACAATTTTGTATGCTATCTAACATTGTTTTTATTATTTTAGATATTGGGCGGTAACAAACGTTGTCTACACGAGAAACAGTCACAGAATAGTTATAATGATCATAATGATTTGGAGCGTCGCACTTGTTGTTTCCCTAGCCCCGCAAATACCCCAATTCGGTTGGAAAGACCCCGACTACCTAAACAGAATAAACGTTAAAAAGCAATGCCTTGTAAGCCAGGACGTCGGCTACCAAATATTCGCTACATCTTCCACATTCTACGTACCCCTACTCGTAATATTCATCCTCTATTGGAAAATCTTCCAAACCGCCAGAAAGCGCATCAGGAAGCGCCGGGAAATGCGCAACCACAACATCGGAGGCGAAAAGATCAACAACAACGCGAAAAATTTCTTAATGAAACGAAAATTTCTGCGGATGAAACGGTCGAATAAGAAATCCGCGGCGGCGGAAGCGCTGGTTGCATCGTTGGTGATGACCGAAGGACAATCTACTACAACCATGGATGTGGTTGAGGAAGAGACTGAACAACAGCTTAACGGTAACCACGCGGAGGAAACAACGGCGTTCACCATTACCAAACCGAAGAGCGAGGCTGTTAATAACGTGGCCGTTTCCAACAACGTCAGTCCTGAAAAGACTTCAACAGCCACCACCAATAACGGTTCGGCTAGTCATCAAAGCCACATCAGCGATATCAGCAGGGTCGAAATCCTCAACAAAGAACCAGTTTCTGAAAAACTGCTGCCGTCCAGGAGGGATAAAAAGGAGACCCTCGAAGCGAAAAGAGAGAGGAAAGCGGCGAAAACCTTGGCTATCATCACCGGGGCTTTCGTGATGTGCTGGCTTCCATTTTTTATATTAGCACTGGTTATGCCCCTATGCGGGGAACAATGTTCCATAAACCCTTACGTTATATCCTTCTCCTTATGGTTAGGCTATTTTAATTCCACTCTAAACCCCGTCATTTACACAATATTCAATCCGGAATTCAGGCAGGCGTTTAAGAGGATACTCTGCGGGCATCACACGGGGAGGGGGAGGAATTTCAGGTCGGGAAAGATGAGATAAGGTAGTTTTTCTAGGTATGTATATAAGAAAATTTCTGTTGTTGTTATTTTATATTTATCAATAATGTTATTTGTAAATAGGGTTTTGTATTAATGAGTCGTGTATTTGTGTGACGGTGTCCAACTTCTGTTACGATTTGAAATTATTTTTTTAATGTTCCTGATAACGCTACAATGTCTTTCTATATTCTAGTAATTATCCATTTTGGATAAATATATATATATATCAGAGGCGTGTTTTTTTTTTTTAATTAAGAGTAAATTATATTAAATTAAATTAATATTAAAAATACAGACTTTTACTTAGAGTTTGACACTTTCAGTTGCTAAATATAAAAACTTGAAGCCTATTTTTAGTAAATTAAAATAATTTAATAGTATTCATTTTTCAAAAACAAACTTAATTAACATAACTTATTAAAATTAGTACAAATGGTAAATTTTAAATAATCCAGAAATTACTAATTCAGCAAAAATAACACTGAAGGAAAAGTTTAAAGTTAATTTATATGACATCTACGATAGCTGAAAGGATATAAGGATTTGAAAAGAAGAAGAATATATATTACAATCTTTATTTACAATTAAGTTTACAAGAACATAACGATAATTGGTTGAGTATATCATACAAAATTTATTTATTTGTTAAAAAACTAGAGACCATAGGTATTTCTGCTCAAGCTTGCGGTTTAGTAGAAAGAGATAGCTATATATTAAAATGGAAGTAATCGTTCGAAAAAAAGCCATTCTTCTGGATTTAATAATATGAATATGTATTTATATTTTTTATCTATCCAATATAAAGTACGAATCTAAATAAAAAATTAACGATTTATTTTTTTATTTAGATTGATACTTTATATTGGATAGATAAAAAATGTAAATACATATTCATATTATTTACATTTTTTATCTATCCAATATAAAGTATCAATCTAAATAAACAAATAACTCGTTAATTTTCGTGTATTACGTCAATTTACCAGTTCAGGTTAGAAAAGAAAAGTGTAAGATATAATGAAATTAATAGGGGATGACTGCTAAGTTATTTGATTGCAGAATTTAGTTAAATCCTTTAAATTTTCATTGCATAAGTTTTTATTAGCAAAAATTTAATTTGAAAGTTGCTACAAATTTGATCAATTTTCATTGTTTTTTATAATTGTTTTTCACATAAACTAAACATTAAAATAATTTTTAATTCATCTGATGTAATCCCTGCTTATTTTGAGATTACTTTAATGTATAATACAATATTGTTCGTTGATTACAACAGCAATCTAACTCGAATTAGTGATTGCCAATATTTATATAGCTATCTCTTTCGTCTAAACCGCACCCTTAAAGTTTTTATTTATAATTTATATCATTTTCACTTAAACATTTAATATTACTACCCATCAACAGCTCATAGTTTCAAGTCGTGAACCTGTCAATTGACAGAATTGAAAATCCAGTGTTAATTGCGAATGTGATTCCACAAAACACTCCCCTGCTTTTCAAATTTTATAATAAAGGCATCCTACATTTGGTCATATTAATAAATAAACAGGTGATGCCACTGTTATTAATTTACACAATAGTATAAAATAATGTGTTTTATTCAGAGAAAGTCGAAGCCTCAACTGCACAATTAATTCATATAATTTTCATGCCTTATTTATAATTATTTTCTAAATTCTAATTATATTATTTTGAATGATAAAAAATATATTTAATTACTGCAATCAATTAAACTTTGGAAAAATATTAAAAACAAAAATTAAATGCAATACCAGAAAACAGTATAACATATGGTTTACCTCAAGGATCAGTTTTGCTCAAATAAATTATATAATTTATTTTAATAACTGCGACCAAGCGAATAAATCCTTTTTTCTGCCATCAGTTTAGGTCTCTGTTTTTTTTATTATTATTATTTATTATGAAAGACTTTGAATCAACTACTTCCACTGAAAATAACCCACCGGTTATTGAATTTAAACAATATGCCTCAACTGCACAATTAATTCATATAATTTTCATGCCTAATTTATAATTATTTTCTAAATTCTAATTATATTGTTTTGAATGACAAAAAATATATTTAATTACTGCAATCAAACTTGGAAAAATTATTACAAACAAAAATTAAATGCAATACCAGAAAAGAGTATAACATATGGCTTACCTCAAGGATCAGTTTTGCTCAAATAAATTATTTAATTTATTTAAATAACTGTGACCAAGCGAATAAATCCTTTTTCTGTTATCAGTGTAGGTCTCTGTTTTTTTTTTTATTATTATTTATTATGAAAGACTTTGAATCAACTACTTCCACTGCAAATAACCCACCGGTTATTGAATTTAAAAAATATGAATTTATAAAAAGTTATATATTTTGTTGTTACCAGATAAAATAGATGAATAATTAATATTATTAAATTATTGTATATACAGTGTGTATTCAGTGATGTTCTGAGGATTCCTCTTTCTTAGTTTCAAACTAAGATATTGAAAAAATGAGCCAAATCAATCAACAATTAATATATACAATTACAATACAATATCTAACAATACACTAACGTTCACAATATATTTCCAGCTCTGAAACTGTCTATCAACCAGTGGTCTTTCAGCCCAATTAATATATTTTTTACCGAATTCTAAAAGTTAGTCAAGAGTAAGCTACATTTATTATAGCAGATATACCAAAAATAGATTTAAAAAAAGTTGTTTAGAATTAAAAAGTTATGGAAGGATTTCAATTTTAATACAAATCAGCTTATTTTGATTTTTATACATGCGTAATTAGGCAACCAAATACGCATGTTGGTACAACTGATTATATGAAAAGAAAATACCCTAGATTTTAGCGTAACAAACAGTTTTCGTCATCAACTTTTGATCACTCTGTACGTAATGTAATATTTTTGTAGAAAAATACAAATGAAAATTTTACAACGTTTTTGAGGAAAGGAAAGGAAGGAAGGAAGGATAAAAACAGTTGGAGTAATAAATTATATTATTTAAACTTATTTTTTCTTCAAAATTAATAAATATTTTGATTACTTCAAAAATTTAAAAAAAATATTAACTTAATAATAAAAATAATAGTTTATTCGTGCTATCACAATAAGTTTACACATGTCAATATAAAAATAAGGGTACAAAGTCCATTAAACGAAATACAATAGATATAAAATCACATTGATAACATGTTAAAAACAACGACGTTGTATAATGCTATAAAAAATATCACAGATGTCAGCCTATAAATTACACAGTTCAGCAAAATTGCCATAGATGTTTTTGTTTTGAAATTTTTACTTCCAAGAGACTTGACACATTTTGGCAATTTATTGAATATTTTAGGCCCATAATAATTTATTTCATTCATTGATTTGGTAAATCGTGGACGTGGTAAATAAATATTACGTTTAGTTCGTGTGTTATATGTGTGGATATCATTGTGTATTTGGTATAGGTGATTGTTTTTATGTACATGCATAAGACACTCTAGAATATACAACGACGGCAAGGTTAAGATACCAAGGTGTTTAAAAGCTATCTTACAATCGTCAATATATCCGAGCCCGTGTAGTAGTTTAATTGTTTTGCGTTGAAGTCCGAATAATCGGTTAGTTATTAATGAGTGACCCCAATGAATTATTCCATATTTTAAATGAGATTGACACAGAAAGAAATATGTGGTTTTTAAAACTATAGGAGGTGCACAATAAGATAATTACCTTAACAAAAACATATTCCCACAAACTCTAGCTGCTGTATCTGCTCCGTGATAGTACCATGTTAATTTATGATCTAATGTAACACCTAAGAGCTTGGTTTTTATTGTAGTGGAACCTGCTTTAGAGAAAAAGTAACAATAATGGATTTTCCTTTATTTTCGGCCATCTTATTACTCATGAACAATGGATTCACATTCTTTATTCTTCTCCAAGGCAGACTGTAATATTAATGATTTATTTTACATGGCAGTATCATCAGCGTAGAGAAAAAAAAACTACTTTCATTCGAGACACTGGATAGATCATTGATGTATATTGGAGTCCCAATATAGAGCCCTGAGGCACCCCATGAGTCAAACCTACTTTGTCTGAGAGTTGTTCATTTATTTTTGTTACTTGCGTTCTTTCCGAAAAATACGAATTAACAAGTCTGCAGCTAGAAGGATTGAAATTATAGTAATATAATTTTCCATACTTTTAAAACCACTAGTTTTAATTTGAGTAAACTTCGTTAATCATTAACTAATTTTTGTTATAATAACAACGCTGTGAATAAAAATAAATTATATTATCAATACATGAAGCTTTTAATCCTGCCGCGTTCTGAATAAAATTACATAGAGTTATTGTAAAAATAATACCCAAAACAAATGTATCGGGTTTCGATGATATTTACATGAAATTCACGACAAAGAGTTGTTGAAAGTTCACTTCTGCTTACAGGTGTATATCCATGCGTACTCGCATATCCGTCTGCCGCAGGTTGTTTCCAACAAACACTTGCTAAATATTTACTCAGTCACAAGTAATTATTTCAAACTTCAAACTATTGATCCGTAATAAATTTAATTTTGAATATTCAAATAGTATTTAACCACATAATAGATTCATTATATACAATATATGTATATCAATAGAAAAAACTATGTACTAACTTGGTTGCAGTTATTTAAGTAATTTAAATAAAAACAATTTGAAAATGATATTCTAGAATCAAAAATTGTTGCATGATGCTATATGCTATTGATTTACAGCAGCAAATGACCGTTATGTAATTCTATGTCTGGCGGGGTATTTTTATAGTATTTTCATTAAAATTACATTCTCTAAATCTGTACAAAAATAGACGAGAAATAAAATTATTATTATTGTTTAAATTATTATAAATAATTTAATTAAAATTTACCCTTAATAAAAAAAAACACGTCTAAAATGGGTGTTTATAAAAATCAACCTTATTAAAAGGTTCCTTAGATAGGTGTACAACATTGTCACTAATAAATATCAAACGATTTTGTACATAGGTCTTTAAGAAACAAAACGATTACACAACGTGTATATTGTTTTATTTCGCATACATGTATCATAAATTACACATACAATAATTGAATTGATTTCATGTGATATAATTTTAAGTAACATATCTAATTGTAAAAATAACAATACACAATATAATTGCATAAATTATTAAATCCAACATCGGGAGAAACGGGATAACTATGTAAATATTAATCATACTTAAAAGTAGGCTGTAATTAATTAAATTATTAGCTAGGGAATAATTGTAGGATATTTTTTTAATTTACTAATGGTGTATAATTAAAAAAAAAAAGATTTTTTGTAAACATCTACGCATGCAAATAAGAGATTACTGTTGTTCGACATCCGCAAAAGTGAATAAGAAAAAAAATTAATGCCTTATATTACATATATCATAAATTAGGATCTCGAACGACAGTAAACTTCACGTCATTGGTTTAAAATTGAAAGCCATTAAAAAGCATTTTTATTCGTTATGACTTTCATTTTTACACCAGCAATGTGCTTCCAATGAATATACGCAATATAACTGAGCCTATATATTCGTATATTGCAAATGGAAAATAAATCTTTGTCGTTTACATATACATATATTTTTATTTCACGTGGATTATTTAGTTTTGCATTAATTAGGCATTATAAATTAAATAAGCGAATCGCAGGGTGCGAATTGTACGTAAACGTATGTATAACATAATCATGTATAAATGTAATATATTCGTGTTTAAATAAATAAATATGTACATAGATTTTTAAATAAAATATTGTAATATATTGATAGCTAGTGTTAACTATGAATTTTAATAATTGTATTATATAAGTAAATTTAATAAATATTGATAATGGAATGTTTTTTAAAATATACATGGTGGAATAATAATATTTGGAATAATTTTCGAGTTACAGTAAAATATTTTTTTTATTAAAATCCAATTCTTTACAACAACGTTGACAAAATAACTCCTTGAATTAATTTCTCTTCTGGTATATAGTGAAACATATTACACTATGTAAAGTAATTTAAAGGAAAGACACTTGGTATTATTATATTTTACAGATTAATAAAGTAAACTTTAATATTATGAAGATGGAAACTACGTTTGCGAAATATATTTAGTGAAAACAAAAATAATACTAGAAAGGAAAGCATTTTTATTAGAAATTTATTAATTTTTTTATTAACGGAATATCTTTATACGCAATTTTACAAAGATTAATTACGCATATAAATGTAACGACTTTGAAGATTGATTGAATTAATTTCCAGTCTGGTACTTGGTGAAACATATTACACTAGTCTGGTACTTGGTGAAACATATTACACTATGTAAAGTAATTTAATTAAAATACACTTGATTAATCAGTGAAACAATACGAAGTGTCTTTCCATTAAATTATTTTTTCATTGATTAATCTTCCAAATGTATTTCCTTTAAATTATTTTACATATTGACAAAATAAAATAACATGCTAAAAAAATGTATTGATAAAATGCACAATCGCTTATTTGCTAACCCAATATTTTATGTGAAAATTAACAAAACTGAAAAAAGGGAAATTAATCTTTATTTCTATAGAATATAACCATTAATTTTTATAAAAACAATTATTATCAAATTATCAGTTACATTAATTCCAGTAAATAATTAAAACATAATAATAATAATAATAACATTATTACCGTAGTCGTCTTTTTACAAGATTTACATATAATTATTTATTCATTAACGGATCAATAATTTTACAACAGAAACAAAAACTAGAAGTAAGATTACATCTATAATAATAATAATAATAATATTAATGTATTTGTTGCATATGTTTTGTAAAAAGGAGATACCGTAAATAAATATATTATTATTATAATTAAATATAGGTTTATATATAAATTAATTAACTTTAATGTTCCACAATTTGTTTTTTTTAGCATTAATTTTATAACAACGACATTACACGTTCTAATATAATAATCGAAATTATTACAATGGAAAATACAATTTATAATAAAATAAAGTGGCGAATAAGCCAAAGATAATAATTTACAGAGTAAGCGATTTATAGATTACGTATAAGTGAGCAATTAATTCTATTCTATTCATAATAATAAATGAAGTCCATTGTGTTGACGTCAGATAACTTATATATATATATATATACGTTTAACAAGAGTAAATTCAGAATATGACAATACAAAATTATGTATGTAAACCCAGATAGTTTAATAAGAAAACAAAAGTTGTGTTCACTAGATTATAGAGAAATTGATGCAGTTAATAAGATTAATCCTTATCTCTCCGCTATATACTTAAAATAAACCAACAATTAATAAAACATATTAATTAAAGATATTTCGAATTAAATTCTTACTTATCCCATGGTGAAACATTTTTCTCTAATAATTAGGATGTATTTTAATTAAGACACTTGGTTATAATAGAGAAACGAATAACCAAGTGTTTTAATTAAAACACATCCTAATTATTAAACAGAGATATTTTTATTTTAACATTTGTAATTTCAGATAATCAGTTAAGCTTAAAATAAAGCGCAGAAAGGAAGAAAAAATGCATAGAATCAAGATAAAGACCATAATAAACTGTTTTTATATTACAATATCGGTTTATAATGAAACTATTTCGTCATTGTCGAAATTTTAAATGAAAATTTTATAACTTAAATAGAATTGATCAACTGATTTATAAGTGGAGGATATTATAATATTTTCAGGCGGAAAGACCGTTGGTCAATAGCCGATTAACAGATATAAAATATACATAAATGAAATAAAAAGAAATTTGAAAATAATAAACAAATTATTTCCTCTTTAGCTACTGTCCAAAAGACGTCCTCTAACGATCACTTCCATTGGGGATCTCAGAGGAGACGGTGCGTTTTAATTAATTTTAATCAATTTAATTAACAACTTTGCAATTACGTAAGACACAGCTGTACTGATGAGGGATGAAATCCCGAAACACGTGTCTGCAAATAGCATTATATTACGTAACTTTTATTTTATTTTTTGGTTTGTTTTTTGCATTAAATATTTTCGATTCAAAAATTGTTGCATTATAAAATGTGCAAATGTCTATAAATTAGATATTTGTTATTGTACTTATGTAACATAAGTCAAATTGTCACAGCAGCTAAAGAGGAAATAATTTGTTAATTAATTTCAAATTCTTTTTATTTAATTTATTTAAATAAGTATGACCAAGTGAATAAATCTTTTTTCTATTATTATAAAATATACATTTCATTTTGTAATTTTTTAAAATTTATTTACTATTTTTTGCCGTATATATCTGTTAATAAAGATTATTATAAATTAAATAAAAAGAATTTGAAAATAATTAGTTTATAAATTATTTTCTCTTTAGCCACTGTGACATAATTATTATTATTATATAGAAACATCTTTATTCGGACAGCAGAATTACAATTCTTTACAAATATTTATATTTACAATACATATCGATGGGTTAGTAGTCTGTCATGGGCTATCGACCGGAGGTCTTTCTACCCTTATTATAATATTTACAATTATTTTTTTATTAATTTTTTATTGTGTACGACCGTTGAATAAAAAGAAGAAATCTAACCGTATGGTTTTTTTTATTCAACGGTACGACCGATACATGTGATTAATTTAAAAAATAGATAGACACAGCGCCCTTTATCTGTCGTTATATTTTATGGCTATAATTATATTTTTTTAATATTATCTAACTCTCTGTTGTAATTTCTTGTTTTTGTCTTTTGGTTGGCATAAAGTGAAAAGATGAATTCGTGGATTTTCCACTGGGAATACCATATTATTTTGCAAAATTGATTAAAACTAATATTTTTTATATTTACAATAATATACAGCTTTAGATTAATGATAACGAAACCTACTAAACTCTTATACCAATTAATTTTATTTTACTTGTGACAAATTTTCAATTACGTGGTAATCATTTTCAAACACAAAATAATAATTTTTGTTTTGGTATAAAAATGACCAAATAAGAAGACTTTTATTCCTTACTTCACTTTTTATTATTAGTATAATACAAAATTATTATAATAAAAAAATTAAATAAGAAATAATTGTATTTAGAACTCTGTTATTTCTTAAGTCACTCTTTACTATAATAATAAAAATTATTGTAATAAAAAGTGTTGTAAGGAATAACAGCCTTCTTAAAGTGAAATTAAGAAGCGCTTATTGCTTATAATGATTTCAATGTAAATTAATCTATTCAATATTATTCAAATTATTTTTGCCAGAAGAGAGATTTCATGGTTTCAGTCGTTATCTATTTATTTATTTTTATATATTTTGGCTATTGTTTTTTTGCGATATAACGAAAAATAAAATGAAATAGAAAAGGTATAAACTAAAGGACGAATTTCCAGTATTATTCCTCTTGTTTATACATAAATAACTTCACAAGTAATTCGAATAATGAAAAATAAACTGTTCCATGATATAGCTAAGGAATTTTTGAAAATAAATATTCACAAAATATTGGTTAATTTCGAGTGTATACGTTCTTCACGTAACTCAAACTATACTATTTGTTATTTTCTTTATGTTGATTGTTGGTTGTGGATACTTTAATTATTTAAATAAAAATAGTTGTCTTTTCTCCTACTTATTTTTTATTTCACTAGATATATTTCGGAAACTATAGTTATATAAGTAGGAGAAAGGACAACTATTTTTATTTAAATATACTATTTGTTGTATAAAAATATTAAGTATTTTCATTATTATCCTAATATTGTAAATATACTACGAAGTAAACTCCTTAATGACTCAAACTTTGGATTTTATCATGACAAGCATTATGAATTCCATCATAATAATAATATATCTTCATTCCAGACAAGTAACAAAATTATTTACATTATATTATTTTTGTTTTTCGCTTAAAATTATTAATTCATTTATTTAACAAATTCAGCAGCATTTTTTTCTGAATATAAAAAAATAAACATTATTATTAGCTTTATTTTTCATATAGCAGTTAACACTGATAATTTTGAAGAAATATCTAATATTATTTTCCACCTTGTATATAACCTAAAGAAGGAACGAAGTTTTAGGACCAGTTATTCTAAAAATGTTTATGATTTTATGAATTTTGTAAATTATAATTTCATTGTGTAAAGCGATAAAAATATATTATCATTTCAAACTTTTCAAGAAAATAAAAATTGTGTTATTTTGGAAAGAATTACGATTTCTTGTTCATCGTTATTGAATTGATTAAAACAATGATTATTTAATAAATAATGAAGTAGAAGCTTCACTAGTCACCGAGTTCCATCAATATTGCAATTATGTTCAACCCACTGACGACCAAGCATAATGTAATTATTTTTTAAAAAATTTATGGTAAAAAAATGAAAAAATAAAACCTTTATTGGCATTAATCCACCAAACCTAACAATAATTTATAATATAATAATAAAGAAATAATTTCTATAAAAGTATCTTAATATCATATATTTTAAATACATTTAAATATTTTTTAACTAAGTAACTAAACATTTTTATTCATGTAACTCTAATACATGGTTTAAAGAAATATTTTCAAAGTATTTGCAAAGTTATGTTCATATACAAATACATGATACATGAAACGGCTAACGACCGAAAGTCTTTCTAAAAAAATAATTTTTGCAATTTAATTTTAAATTATTGTTGCATTAACGTATAAACGGCATTATTAAAGTAAAACACATAAATAAAAAAAATTGTAATGTTACCGAAAACGAATTAATGGCGTCAAATGGATTAACTTTATTTTAATGTTGATGTTTATAAAATAAATATTATTAGAATATTAAAAATCAACCAATAAAACACAGATTAAATTGAATAAATTCAGGATAATTTAATTAAAATTAAAACACTTGGTTTGTTTCACTTATTTATAATTTCGGCCATTCGAATGTACATTCCTCCCTGAAGATGATGATCAACTACTCGGAGAAAATTTAAATAAGTGAAACAAACGAAGCGTTTTAATTTTAATTAAATTATCCTGAATAATTTCAAAAATGTTTCACCACGGGTTAATTGAGAAATTAATTAAACATAAATTGAATAATTTTAAATTCTCGACTAGTTTCGGGTTATAAGTCCATTTTGAAAAGAATTTAAAATTATTCAATTTATTCTGTATTTTATTCGTTGATTTTTAATAATCTATTCATATTTATTTTATACAATATGAACTACCAATGTTTAAATATTAAAACCAGTAATAATAAAGTTTATTTAGTGATTATACCAATGTGTAAGTCTTAAAATCAGTAATAATATAGTTTATTTTATAACTTTTTAATTAAAACTTTTCTTATTCAAGAATCTTTTAGTGATTATATTTATAAAAAAAACCTTTATTGGCATACACTTAACTAAACAACAACAAAAATAACCAAATACAAACATAAGTTATTTTTCTTCTTCCAAAAAAAAATAATAATATTATTATTAATTATATTATATTATATTATATTATATTATATTATATTATATTATATTATATTATATTATATTATATTATATTATATTATATTATATTATATTATATTATATTATATTATATTATATTATATTATATTATATTATATTATATTATATTATATTATATTATAATCTTAATATTAAATTATACAATCCGATAATAACGGTAAAAAGAAAAATATTTATTTTTGTAAATTCTGTATTGTGAAAGCTTCTGCTTCGTTATACATGTTAAATTCACAATAAAACACGTGTTACTTTGTTTTTATAACACTTGTTTATTTTATGCGACTGCAGTTTCGACAAATTTAGCTTGCCATTACAAAACTTCATGTTTGATAAGGACTAAATTTAGTTTGTCATTATCAAATTATTAATTGCATTGGACACACCCGTGAAATCCGATAAGCATCTAACTGGCCTAGGAAAGCGCAACCAAATAAAATTACACCAATTAAATTACATTTTTCTGATGAATTTGATACAAAGTTAATTTTAAAAAAGTATAATAAAATGAAACAAATACTACGATTCTAGGGCTTTTACATAAAAAAAGATAGAACACAATCTCAAATCTCAAATACGGACATAATCTTCGAATGATAATAAAAGCTAAAAAGGATGTAGGTGAAACAAACATCAGAATAAGATATATAAATAGAAACTACAGTCGCATAAAATAAACAAGTGTTATACAAACAAAGTAATAAGTATAATAAATTAAAGACGACGCAAGCGCCATCTTTTGGCTAATTTTAAATGCCATCGGGTCTACAAGATAAACGACTGAGAATCATTGTTTCGTCCACTAAAGGAAGGCGAACTTGTCCTGTTTATGAGAAGAGGAAACAAAATTCATATTTAATAAAATGTTCAGCCATCATTCATCTAGCGTATGGATAACTAGTGATGGCTATTTTGGTTTTTCGAACCTCATCAGACAAGTCTGTTCCATGTGCAATGCCTTGATGAAGGCGGCTGGACGAAAATTGTGTTGTTATATACTCGTTATTAATCATAATAAATTAAAGACGACGCAAGTGCCATATTTTGCCTAATTCCAAGTGGCATCACTAGTACGCTAGATGAATGATGGATGAACATTACATTAAAAGTAATAAGTATTTATTATGAAATTTATTTTTGTTGTTAATGATATTATTTCTTGAGCAATTTTGGTCTACCTGGTCCGAAAATTATATTAAAATAACTAAAAAAAAAAATCAAAAACTGGAACGAATAATAATAATAATAAGCTCATTAAGCTGAGTCATAACGTAACCCTTTCAACCTTAAAAAAAAATTGATTGAAAAATCCAAAAAAAGCTATAAATATTTCAATCAATACTAAATCTATATCAGTGTATTTTGCAATAATACAAAATATACGTGTTAAAATAAAATAAATAGAGCAACGTTGACTTTTTATTTGCTTGAATATATTATAATTGAACTCGTATTGTGATAAATGAAGAAACAAACTGCGTTTATTAGATTTAAGTAAACTTTGAAATATGTAATTTCGTTACCTGTTTCTTTTGATTTTCGGTGTATATATTTAATGAAGAGTATAAATACATGCATTTTTCCTTATATATATAAATAAATGTCGAGCCCATGCCCATATTTATCGTTATTGAAATATATATAATATTTATATCATTACTAATGTCAAGTATATTCAATATTGTTCATGGTATGTTGAAATGTATAATAAATTATATAATTGTATGTGTTTTATTGATTTCTCTACCTTACAAAATTATAAGTAAAAGAAGTAAGCATTATTTATGTTATTTTTTTTCTGTGTTCATTCAAAAATTCAATTCAAAAATTGTAATAAAAACTTAAATATTATCATTTAAGTAGTGCTAATCTACGCAGCAATAACATTGTAGCCAAGAATTAAAAAAATAACGATGCGATAAACGGAGAGTGATAGCTCTTGCACAAATACCTAGGTGACTTCCATACACTTGCAACCTATTATACATCGGTTTATACTCTTGTCAATGCATACTTTCCTTTCATGTTTTTCCCCTGTTTCAGTCTTACCTATATCTATGAAGCTACATTTATTCCATTTTCCAACTATTTGTTTGTCAATCCTTCAGACATTTCAGCTCTTTCATACATAGTTTTCTGATCCACTCTTCTTCCCCTCCAAGCAGGTTCTCCATACATCTCTAACCAACCTGTATCCTTTCCACATCTTATCGAGTAGCTTTCTAAATCTCTTCTTTCTTTCTTTTCCTATTACCTTCCACATTTCAGCCTTTAACCCATCCATTTCAGCCTCCTTTTCTTCTTTCACTTCCCTAAATGCTTGTTCCACCTTCTCCTATGTGCAGTCCTCCAATTTTTCTTATTTCTTCCCACCTTTTCTCTTTCATTACAATATAATCAATAACACACGATAAAGTAAGAAAACATACGTGCTGGCCTACGTATGTTTTTTTTTTTAACTTTCTAGTCACCATCGGTACATCCGTTCAATATCTCCCATCCCTCTTCGACTAACCAATCCCTCACCATCCTACCTTCTCTATTTATTCCCTTATCCTGTGACGACCTTTCTATTTATTCACCCAAATGGTCTATTCCACCCATTAACCGTCCCATTCTCGCATTAGAGTCACCTCCTATTATGTATTTTCCTCCATGGTTGCTTCGCTCGTCTATTATTTTCCGCACTTCCATCAAATTCTTGTTGATATAAGTAACACCTACTTCTGGCTTTCATATATCTCTTTCACATTTAATCCATGCCAATCCTTTCGTATCTTTGACAAACTCAATACTCCCCACTTTTAATGTCTCCTTCATTCTCTTTTAGGAACATTTATCTCTTAAAATTCCAACTAAAATCCTGCTCTACCGCTTACCTCTTCTCATTTTTTCTTCATTATACAAATTTTCACTAAACCCAATATTTTCCATTCTCCCATGCATTAAATTTTATTCGAGCCAGGTTCCAAAATCCTACCCTAATGTATCTATCTACCTTTGTTCGGTTATCTTTCGACGTCCTATACCTTATACAAAATAAAACCAGGTACATTTAAAAAATATTATACAAATAAAATAATTTTAAACAGATATTATTTAAAGGAATGAAGGAAGTAAATAAAACAATTTTATAAGCAGCTGAAAATAATTAAAATAATTGAATTTACTCTTTTAATAACACAACACAGAATTATAATAAATGCGAATAAAAAATAAAAACAATAATAATATATTGTAATAATAAATATTAATAGATTATTAAAAATCTACCAATAAATAACAAAAATCCGTCACACAATAAATCCCTTATTTAATCCTTCGAATCAACTTCTCTATGACACTGTCCTCATAAACCCGATAGAGGAACGGCTTCAAACCCTATACGAAAAAATGCAAAAAAAATCCTATAATTTCCGTTCCATCTCTAAATTCTGTATACACCTAAATCCTACCATTTCTCCTCAATACAAAAACCCGGCACTAACTAACTCTATTCCAATTCATTGCACCATTTCACCCTTCATCCACTAACGACGGATGTACTATAAAATCATTTAATCTACGCAGGAAGACCTCGGGTAGTCGTTTGACAGCTAGGAAGAAATAATCTACTGTGTTATTGTAAATTAATATTATGCACGTAAATGTTAATGGTCTGTCAATAAAGGTATTCTCTCTCTCTCTCTCTCCCTCTTTCTAGATATATCTCTCGCTCTGCCAATAACATTAATTAAAACCCACACTAAATTTAATAACTTTAAATTTTCGACAGGCCATTTTCAAGGGAATTAAACATTTAATTTATTTAAATTTCTATGGTTTTATTTATGGAGAATGATATATTTATTCTTGTTTTTACTTACTTTTACTTATTTTATTGGTTTAATAATCTTTCATATCTATTATTAAAATGTGAACTACACATGTTCAAAATTTAAAAATATTAATTATAATTATAACATATGTTTATCAATGGTTATAATTGCGCAGAAAATTTATTTTTATAAAAATGCAGCCCCAATCTCCTGTACTTTTCATTAATTAAATGTTCATATTTGCTCTCTTTCAAAAACAATTCTTTAGCGTCGGAAGTATCGCAAAAGTCTACATCTCCTGCATAATCTGGCACCGTAACCCTGAAAACAGGTCCACATAATATCATTCCAAACTTTGCGAATTCACTCCATTCTTCCTTCAACGCCGAAAATGGGTAATGATCCTCGATGTTGCAGCCCAACTCCTGCAGATGTGATGCTAAACTGTCGTGATACAGCTTCAAATAATAGTCAAGATTTTCTAGCATCTCTCCATCCGCTGTTACGTAGAAGAAGTAAGCAATGTCGAAAACGGGGGATGTGTAGTTGACTACTTGGAAGTCGAAAAGGCACACATCAGTTGGGGTTGTTGAATTTTCATCCTAAAATAATAATAACAAAATTATTGGGCAAAAAATATGTTTAATAAAATGTTCAACTATCATCGAAACGGCGATTTTCGGTCGTCTACATTGTAGATCCAAATCGTTTACGATGCTACATTAAATTAAGCAATAGATGGCGCTTGTGTTATCTTTTTACATTTTGAAGCGGTTAGTGAAAGTAAACTTCCTCAGATACAGTCAATCGAAATCTACCGCAAGGATCGCCGTAATGTACGTTTCAGGCTCAAAAAATGCCTATATATATATTTTTTATTAAATAAAAATGACTTGAAAATAATTAACAAATTATTTCCACATTTAGCTCTGTGACTTTTGACTTACGCTACGTAAGTACGTTAAAATTATATAATTTTTAGTCGAGAGGATGTACCATTAGTGTTTTTAATAGTACCTGTCCGAGGATTTTTCAAAAAATACAATTTATTTAAAAAAATAATGTGTTCTTTTCTTTATGATTCTACTGTTTTACGTCATTTTAATATGTCAATATTTCGTTAACCGTTGAAGATAGGTATATGACAGTTTATACAAAAAATATTTAGAATTCTCGAAAGAATCTAATTATGCAATAATATGGATTATTAAATTATTGAGAAACCAGAAGTTCTCAATGAAACCTCAAGCCCTTCCAACAGCTCAAACACTCCAATGAAAGGAAAGCCAGAAGGGTTGCATTGTTACATTAAATTAAATTAATCTCACAATTATTATGGTTCTTATTTGATTCGCATGAAAAATAAAATTGATTTTTCTGAGATAAATTGATTTATTTATTCATACCTGTTTAATAAATATTAATTTATACCATATGACCGAGAACTTTTCTTCGCTAGAATGCTTTAAATTATTTATTAAGAAAAAGAAATAGACAATAAAAGTAACCACACACTACAGGTTAAGGCTATGCGCAATCTACTTATAGATACATTGTTTTTTTGATGAGATGTCAGCTAGACAGGATATTGAATATACGGGTGACCAATATAGTGGATACGTAGATGTTGGAGATGGTGTTACGAATGACCGTACTATTATTGCGAAAGATGCATTAGTTTTTGTATTTGTATGAAAGTGGTTTGGAAGATACCTTTACTAAATTATATAACTGCAGATCAAAAGAGTTACTATATTTGCTTTAAAAGATAGATTGTTTCACGCATATGGGGTGTTGCTTTAACACATGATGGCACTGCATCTAATTTTTCTGTAGCCAAAAATTTAAATTGTAATTTAAATCCCAATTTGTTGCAGACATGGTTTTATCATCCTCTAACGAAAACTAAAATTTATATATTTCCTGATCCTTGTCACATGGTAAAGCTGGTTCAGAATTTATTTTGCGATTTAAAAATAATTATGAATGGATTAAATGAAATAATCAACTGGAAATACATCAAAGAACTACAAAAATTACAAACTTATTTGCATGTTGCAAATAAGTTAAGTTCAATGCATATACACTAAGCAAAACAAAACAAAAAATTAAGGTATGATTTGCAACTCAGCTTTATAGCACAACGGTTGCTCAAGCCGTGGATTACTGTGAAAATCGTTTAAATCTTCCTCAGTTTGAAGGTAACTCTACCTCATCAGGGTTTTTAAATAATTTCAATTCAAAAAATATGCAGCAGCATGGTTTGAAGCAACTTACAAATAAAAAAATATAGATACAATTATTAGTAAGTTAAATGAGTGCAAACAATATATTCATTCACTTGGTCACAGTTATTTAAATAAAAATGATTTGAAAATAATAATAAAAATATTTCCACATTTATTCCTGTGACATTTTTACTTACGTAACGTGAGTACTTTAAACAAAAGCACATTAAAACAATTAGTTCGCGGAAAAATACCCCACCGGACATTGAACTATATAACGTACACCTGCATTTTTGATCCGAGAAAAATTCAGTGCAAAATAACAACGCTACATAATATAACACCATCTGCAGACACGTGTTTCGAGATCTATTACTCATCAGTACAGTTTTGCCTTACATAATTTAAAGATGTTAAAATAAATCAACGACTCAAATTAAATTAATTAAATTAAATAAAAATGATTTGAAAATAATTACTAAATTACTTCTACATTTAGCTCTATGACATTTTGACTTACATTACGTAAGTATGTTAAACAAATGCGCATTAAAATAACTACTTCCCGGGAAAATACCCCTCCTGGCATTGAATTACGGTTACTTGTTTCGCACGTCATTATTATCAGAGCGCACGACAGATGAGGATCGCTCTTTTTAATTAATTTAATTCAATAAACGAATTTTATTTAATTCTATTCAGTTTTGATTTAAATTGAACTAATTTTGTTTAATTTAATTCAAATCGACTTGGTTTAATTTGATTTAATATAATTGATTTTATTTGACTGAGTATAGTTGAATTAATTTAATTGATTTATTTTAACATCATTAAATTATGTTAGGCAGAGCTGTACTGACGAGGGCTAGATCCCGAAACACGTGTCTTCAGGTAGCCTTATATTAAGTAACGTGCTTTGTGTTGTTTTTGCATTGAATTTTTCTCGGGTCAAAATTTGTAGCATGATGCATTATTTTATTAATATGCAGCAGCAGGTGTACATTATGTAATTCAATGTCCTTTGGGGTATTTGCCCGGGAAGTAGTTGTTTTAATGTGCATTTATTTAATGTACTTACGTAACTTAAGTCAAAAGTCACAGAGCTAAATATTGAATAATTTATTAAATATTTTCAAATCATTTTTATTTAATTTATATAAATAAATATGTTCATAATATATTCTAAAATTAGGGCTATCGAACATCTTTTTCTTCTGCCCCAAGATTTATTATTTTTCTGGTGGAAAAAAACTGATGTGTTAACATCATATTTTGCCCATTCGTATCGGTATGATTTCAATGTATATTCGAAAAGTCTTGATTCCTAAACATATTCAAAGTGTCATTATTTGTTTCGAAAACTTAATTTACTTTTATAATCGAAATAAATCGATAATTAATAATAATAATATTTCTTCATTCGCAAGATTTTTTTTATTTTACAATAATGTGAATTATAAAAATATATTAAAAATGTACAGTTTACTTAGCAACCAGATATTGACCATTGGTCTTTATGCCTGACTTTTATTTTTATCTTTGTCTTTTTAAAAAAGATCAACTTTGTTTATCTCTACAAAGTTGATCTTTTCGTTTTTTTTGTTACTGTAAAATTAAATTTAAGACATTGTTATAATTGCAACCTCTTCTATTACTATAAGTGACAGTTCTTTATTTATTAATAAAAAATGTATTGTTACTTATTGACTTTATTTGTTTAAAAGTGATCATTTAGAAATACTCGATTATTAATATTACTCGATTTTACCAGTCACTACAATTTAGGCAGTTAAATGTCTTCGATAAATCTATTATTTTCAATCGCATGGTCCCATCGCTAATTTGTACTCATTACTGTGAATTGGTGATAAAAATGTACATGCAGTATTAATAAAATAACGGTAAAAAAAGTTTACACTGTTTAATTATAATAGAACTAATAATTTTATTTCCATTTTTTTTCAACAAATGTATATTTTTATTACAATTCCTAATGAAATGAATAAATATTCATAGCCATTGATGATGGTCATGCTACTAGTGCTTTTTATTAATCATAATTAAAATCACGTATTTCACACAAAAAAACAAATTAATGAAACAAAAATAAATAAATGGAATTTAATTAACATACTAATGTATGAAATTAATATTATATCATGTCTTCTTTTTTAATATGGAATATAAGCATTCTTGTAGAAGAATTTAAGATATAAAAAATCCTCGGGTTGTTTGATTTTTATTATCTGTTTTTATTTATTTATTTATTTTTAGGATATTAGAAAGTAAAGAACAAAAAATCTACTTCTCCGAGGATTATTTAATATTTCGGCTACCTCAGCTGGAGCAATTATATTCGTTATTTAAAAAGATCCTCTATGTGATATTATTTACTACTGTCATATTTCGGTAGTAATAAGTGGTCATTATTGTTAATTAGATATTGTTTCGTAACTTACCTCATATTTAAACATCATATTATTGCACCAGCAATCGCCATGAGTGATTACACCATATTTTCCTTTATAATTTGCAATACTTTTAAGAAAGGTTGGTGTAATTTCTTTTAACTTCATAAAGTAATCATGTAAATGTTGTTCTTTAGTTTCAATGAATGACATTCTTATTTTATCAGCACCCTCAGCAAACATATCAGATAAGGATTGCGTCAAATTTTTTTCCGAATAAAACGGATCTACCATTTTAGTAAGTTTTTCGAAACTTTCTAAATCGTGTTCTTTCATAGCAAACGACAAAGCATGAAACTTCCCGTACGTTTTCAAAACCAACTCAACATGAGCTTTACTCATTTGTTTCTTCTTATCAAACACTTCAAACCCTTTTTCTTTCATATTCTCCAACACCAACATTTCCTTGTTTTCAATGCTGATAGTTTTATAACATTTTGGGATTGAATCAAACGGGCTCTCGATATTCCTGTCTATTTGCGACTTGTTCAAAGCGGGGAAAATCTTATCGTAAAAATTAATCTCTCCTACATACGCAGCTCTCATCGGCAACGCTTCGCGTATGCTCGCTTGTGTCAGAGCGCACTTAATAATTAACGGGAGTACCTTGTTCTTTCCTTTCACAATAACCCTCGTCATGAAACTCGTATATCCATCGCCTTTACTAGAACCACTGCTGATTTCGTAAATGGGGTCAATCACATTTTCTTTAATCACAACATCAGCCAGGATTTCAGACACTACCTCGAATTTTAAAACTCGCTCGTCGTCGCTCATATTTCTGTTGTAATGTCACTTGTCTGTGCCACTCGAGTACACTGCAAATGATGTAACACCAATTGTGCCGACGGGCAATTTGTTTTTATCGATGTACTCATATGGTATAAATAAAACGAGATTGAATAACTACATGTGATGATAATATGTAAAGTGATGGAGGCCAAGGTTAAACGTAAAGAAGATGAAGAGAGGAAGAATAAGAATGGAAAAAGAACAAACAATTTGGTGCAAAAGTTGTTTGTTGTACTGGAATCCGAAGAAACTGGTCGAAGTCGGTCTGATAAAAACTGTAGCGCTGATATGTCTTGTGCTTATTTGCTTTTGTAAATTGTTTAATCGCAAACAGTTAAAGTAAACAACTCTTTGTTCCAAATAATATCTGTAAAAAGAGACATCAACAAATATTTACCGAAAAATACAATAATAATAAATTAAGATAATACATTTTCGTTATTAATATTAATTATAATTTGCTGATAAGAATAAACGCAATCAACATTTTTATTAAAATAATCTTTATATGTTATTCAGAAATAAAAATAAATGAAATATATTTAGGTATGTAATGATTAGAACAACTTATAAACTTTTACAGTAAACAAAAACAATCTTGATATAAAGAAAACACTTAACTTTTTTATACCACTTTTATTTTACTTTAGTGGCTAGTTTCAATTACACGGTAATCATTATCAAACTAAGTTAAGCATTTTCTTTATATCAAGATTGAAAATGTACCACGAAGTGAACGCCTCCAAGATCCAAGGAAAACAAGCTTTTTGAGAAAATACAGATATAAACAACGTATTAACTGCAATATATTTTTATTCTAGTTTTAAGGATATTATTAATTAATTTATCATTACAATATTATATTATGTATATTATAGTAATGTGATTCCCTCTGTCATCTCCTCGAGATTGTAGATCCTATCCCAACTAGGGGTATATATATATCAAGGGACTGTATCTTCTTTCTTTCTACGCTGTGGGCTTTTTAATCTAAAGCAATGTGTTATCTCATAGAATTATTTTTACCTTGAGTTTAAAAGTTATGTATTGTTGTAGTTGTTAGTGCGGTTGTATTGAGTATTTCTGTGTCCTTAATAGCGATTTCCTTCTCGTTTTATAGTAGTGTATTTCTTTATTTGTTTTAATGTTTATTATCATTTAAATATATATTTCTTTAACATTTTTTGTCTCATCCTCTCCGTCTCTCAATCGTGAAACTGATATAGGTAACCGCGCTCACACATCTTAAGGGCCTATTAGCCACGAATAAATTACAAAATCGGTTACAGCGTGTCGCTAGTATCGACCAATAGTAATAAATCACTCTCCGCGCGAATTATAGTCATTATAGATATTTACGACAAGGTAACGATTCCTTTATATAAATCCTTTTTCTTAGGTACCTGTTTTGCATCGTATGTCCAAAACGACTTTGGAGAAACGTTTTTCATATTGATAAAAGAAAATGTATACGTATAAGTATGGTCAATTGTGTTAAAATTATTAAAAATATTTTATATAAAAATAATTTTAATCCAAATATTAAAGAAGAATTACTTTCTTCTTAAAAATTATGTATCGATCAAAATTATTTTCAATTCAATAACATTTATTATAAGCAGAATTCTGGGTTGGCAATGGGATCTCCTTTAAGTCCATTACTAGCTGATATCTACATTAGAAGAAACAATTTTTAGAAATCCACTTACAAAAAACATATTAAATTTTGGTATAGATATGTTGATGATATTATTGCATGCTTTCATAGATCTGATGAAAACTTAAATTCATTTTTAGAATATATCAATTATTTAAACCAACACATAAAATTTACTTTAGAAATTGAGTTAAATAAAAAGATAAACTTCTTAGATTTAACTATTATACACACAAACAATCAGATACAATTTGAGATTTATAGAAAACCAACCAGTAACAAAAATACTATCCAATTTGATTCATTTCACCCCCTTTGTCAAAAAGTATCAACATATTATTCTATGATAAATAGAGCTTTCAAAATTCCACTATAAAAACAATCATTAAATAATGAATTAAATTTAATAAGAAATATTGCTGCAAAAATGGTTTTATCATACAATTCAAAAATTAATTAATAAAGAATTCAGAACGAAAGCACTTTTTGAAATTTATCCAAAAATTAAAGAAAACAATAAGAAATATTTAACTTTAACTTATTTTGGAGAAATTTCAGAAAGAATTGCAAATATATTTAGAAAAAATAATTACAAAATAGGATTTAGAAGTAAAAATAAATTAGATAATATATTATACAATAGAAAAGATAAAACAGAAAAATTTAACAAATCTGGTATTTATAAACCTATATGTTGTGATTGTAATAGTGTGTATATTGGAAAAACTAACCGAAATTTTAATATAAGATATAATGAACACTTTAGAGCATTTAGATTAAATAAAGATTGTAGTACTTTTTAAAATCATATACTTACAAATAGTCACACTTTTCGAAATTTAAATAATACAAAAATCTTACATCATTGTGAAAAAGGTCAAAAATTAGATATATTGGAAGCTATCGAAATTTATTTACACAATAAAGACACTAATTCATCACTTCTAAATGAACAAGTAGATCTATTATATTCTTCACTTTATGATTTATTATAAATACTACTTTTCACTTTATTCTATTATTAAACCATATATATATTATCTATATGTTTCTATTAATTTCCATTTCATTTTAGCAATCCAACTAATTTATAAATAACTAATTTTGTTTTATTTTAGCAAAATAATTCCATAATGATCCTGAGGATGGTTTTTTAGTGGGTTTTCCCACCTTGTGAATAAATGCTGGGACCGAAATTATTTTGCCTGTCTCACAATTAAATTAAAATATAAATTAAAAAATCAATATATCGATTCATGTAAATATCCATAGAAATTTTAATAAAACAAATTTTAAATTCACTTGAAAATGGGCTAATAACCCGAAACTAGTCGAGAATTTAAAGTTATTCAATCTGATCTGTATTTTATTGGTTGATTTTTAATAATCTATTCATATTTATTTTATACAATATGAACTACCAATGTTTAAATGTTAAAACCAGTAATAATATAGTTTATTTTATAACTTTTTAATTAAAACTTTTCTTATTCAAGAATCGTTTTTGTGATTATTATTTAAATGACTTATAAGTAAATTATACGATAATAACGACAAGAAGAAAAATATTTATTTTTGTAAATTCTGTATTATTGAGGCTTCTACTTCACAATAAAACACGTATTACTTTGTTTGTATAACACTGTTTATTTTATGCGACTGCAGTTTCGACAAATTTAGCTTGCCATTACAAAACTTCATGTTTGATAAGGACTAAATTTAGTTTGTCATTATCAAATTATTAATTGCATTGGACACACCCGTGAAAGCAGCAACCAAATAAAATTACACCAATTAAATTAATTTCTTCTGATAAATTTTATACAAAATTAATTTTAAAAAATTATAATAAAATGAAAGAAATACCACGATTCAAGGACTTTTGCATGTCAACTCATACTTTCTGATACACTACGTGCTTCCCGAGAGCTACCCTTCATTAAGTAAAGTTTAGGGCTACGCGATTGAGCGGCTACTACGACGTAGTTGCTGATGAGACCTTGCTCAGCCTTTCACCACGTGGCATGGCGCTCTGAGACTACGCTGCTCAATCGCTAAATTTGTTACTTAACCTTCTCTCAGCTTAAATATTACATGAAATCAATTTCTGAATTAACTATTTAACGTTGGAGATTTTCATTAATTTAGTGCACCGATTATTGCTCTTTTTTTCCGCCTAAATTGATTCAAGAGACTTTATTTTACTTGCGAATAATTTTTCCTATCTCTCGTACCTTCTCTATTTATTCCCTTATCCTGTGACGACCTTTCTATTTGTTCACCCAACTGGTCTATTCCACCTATTAACTGTCCCATTCTCACATTGGAGTCACTTCTAGTATGTATTTTCCTCCATTATTGCTTCGCTCGTCTATTATTTTCCGCACTTCCATCAAATTCTTGTTTATTTATTTATTTCAACGGCGTGCCATTTACATGAATAATACAATATACATCACAAAATACATAATATGTTGATATAAGTAGCACCTACTTCTGGCTTCTATATATTTCTTTCACTTTTAATCCATGCCAATCCTTTTGCATCTTTAACAAACTCAATACTCCCCACTTTTAATATCTCCTTTTTTCAAACATTTTGCCGCCTCTTAAAATTCTCACTTAAATCATGCTCCACCGCTTACCTCTTCTCTTCCTTCATTATCCAAGTTTTCACTAAACCCACCATATTCCTGTCGTCTGCTCACCCTTTAAAATCTGTATACCACCTTTCTCCCATACATTAAATTTTATTCTAGCCACGTTCCAAAATTCTACCCTAATGTATCTATCTACCTTTGTTCGACTATCTTTCCACGTCCTATAACTTATACTTTTTTCGTTCGCCTCATCATTCATCATATGGCCTAATATCGCAAAAGGCAGTTAGGTGTATGTTTTCTTTCACACAAATTTTTCATTCAGACTTCAATTCAGAAAAAAGTTTGAATTAGTCGCACTGTGTAATTTATCCAAGCTCGCGATAATTTGGGTAAATAAATTACCAATGGAAATAATAATAAAAAACAGGATAATTTACGCCTTGCGGTTTATTAAAATTTGAACAGTTTGGTTATTTAAAAAATATATATTACAGTTGCCACTGCCATGGCTATCCTGTTTCGTAATTTTAACTATTGTTTTTCTATTATCGATTCTGACATTGCAACAATGTAAAACATTGTTGTAATTCAATCTACAATACTAATTATCGATTTTCTATTACGGCTCCTATTATTATTATTTTGTAAATTATTGGATAAACTAAACAATTTTATTATTTAGTAAAATTATTAATAATTGTTATGAATATGTATTAATTTTTTTTCTTTACATTAAAATTTTTCTCGGATAAAAATTTGTTGCATGATGCAATGTTTTATTGATATGCAACAACAGGTGTATATTATGTAATTCAATGTCCGGCGTGGGTATTTGCCCGGGAAGTAGTTAATTTTCTTTTCATATAGGCGGAATAGCATTTTATACATGTTGGAACGTTTAATACAAATTAAGCATTATTTTTGTTTGTATATCAGCAAATCTAATATTTATATACATATATATATATGAATGGTTATTTTTTGATAAAAATTGAAAATCCTAAGGCCGTTCGAAGAAATTACACAAATTTTGAGCAATACAAATAGCATATCATCAGTGAACCCATTGATACATATACTGAAGCATGTTTAGCAGGAGGAAGTTAAGCCGGAAACAAATAAGAATTTTAAGAACATAATAAGAAAATTAATCGAAGCCATGAACTCTACATTCGTTGAAGTAGAAAGTAATAATGTGTATGCACTCGCAACTTATTTGGACCCGAGATACAACATAAAGTTTTTCAGTTGTAATATCCCAAGGACATTGCACGTTGCCTGCGGCGTCGGGTTGTTACTTAAAAGCCACGTGCTTGAGAAAACTTTAACAATTATAAGTATTTATCAATGTCTGAGCGATATTCGGTATGCAAGTAAGTTATTTATTTAACATTATTTATTAAAAATACAATTATTAAAGGAACAGTTTGTAAAATTAAATGACGACGTCAATGCCAAACTGTGAACATGAGTGACATTTCTATATAACGATTACTGCACGTGTTTATATTGCTTAGCAACATCATAGCGATAAGCTCCCATAAGGTGATTTCAGTGTAAGTTTATGTTGATTGCTTATTTTTTCACACGTGACTTAGAATTAAGCGATTTAATTCGATTAAAATTAAAACACTTGGTTTGTTTCACTTATTTATATTTTCTCCGACTAGTTTCGACCATTGGTCATCTTCAGGGAGGAATTCAATTATCCTGAATTAATTCAAAAATGTTTCACCACGGGTTAAGTGAGAAATTAATTAAACATATAGAAATAAATAAAAAAAAGTTTAGTCAAGATTGCTAGGCTTGCCAGCTCGACATAATAATTTTGTTCGTCTTGGAACAGCAAGCGATAATATTGATTCTCATGTCCATAAAAAATCAAGAACAGAGATTACAATCGAAAATAACCAGTTCGGAAATAATACAAATGGTACGAAGGCCATTAAATATTCAATCTTGTCTCGAAAATATGCTAACAACTTTTTAGCGGCGCCAGTTTAATTTATAATCTACTTAGAAATAAATTAGAAGGAGATAAAGCAGCAAGGCTCTTATTCATAAAATGTAATTTGCTTGTTTTAAATTTCGACTATTAAATAATATTTAAAAACAGTTATTAATAAATACACTAAAAAAATTGTGTATTGTTCCTGGTCTTTTCCTTGAAAAAGCATTATACCACAGACAAACATATATTTTGTCTGTGATTCCATGTAATAAATGACAACCTAGAAACGCTAACAGCCTGCTGCTGGACATGTTTGTCTCTTTGCGCCATATTAATTAAGATTTTTAATTCCTTGGGTATAAAACGCACACGGTTCATCTAAGCACAGCCATTTATCAAGGCTTATTTTGGTGCGTATTATTTTTATTATGTATTTTGTCGTAATTTGTGATTGGTAATTTACATTTTTCATACATATGTTTTGTAATGTTTTTAGTGCGTCACACTTTTCTTTTAATATGTAATTTAGAAATGGAGATTCTGTTAATAAAGTGAAATTGAAATTGTAATTTGATAATGATCGCCTGACCAAAACTAATCAGTTTATGCAATAAATACACAATGAAACAATTTAATATTTTAAATCACTGTTAAAATATGTTTGATCAAGTGTTCGATGAGTCCACAATTAAAAGTTTAATTGGCGGTATAAATAATTCATACGGCTATGTTAAATGAAATATAATCCTCATTGTGTAGAATATTGATTATGTGCACGTGGACTTATGAATTTTTGCTTGATGACAAAAAAGTTAATTAAGTGTCCTACTATTTGCGATCCATAAACAATAGTGCTACTGATATTGGATTCCTTCAAGATTAGTTTTCGTGCATGTTCAAAAACTCCGTAGGTGCGTGGTTTCTCGGCCAAGTCTCGTGTCGAAAAGGTGTTTTTTTGTTTGTTTTTAGTTCATTAAAACAATTTTACCATCCAAAATAAAACCAGGTACATTTAAAAAAATTTATACAAATAAAATAATTTTAAACAGATATTATTTAAAGGAATGAAGGAAGTAAATAAAACAATTTTTATAAGCAGCTGAAAATAATTAAAATAATTGAATTTACTCTTTTAATAACACAACACAGAATTATAATAAATGCGAATAAAAAATAAAAACAAATGATAATATATTGTAATAATAAATATTAATAGATTATTAAAAATCTACCAATAAATAACAAAAATCCGTCACACAATAAATCCCTTATTCAATCCTTCGAATCAACTCCTCTACGACACTGCCCTCATGATCACGATAGAGGAACGGCTTCAAACCCTATACGAAAAAATACAAAACAAATCTTATAATTTCCGTTCCATCTCTAAATTCTGTATACATCTAAATCCTACCATTTCTCCTCAATACAAAAACCCCGCACTAACTAACTCTATTCCAATTCATTGAACCATTTCACCCTTCATCCACTAACGACGGATGTACTATAAAATCATTTAATCTAGGCAGAAAGATCTCGGGTAGTCGTTTGACAGCTCGAAAGAAATAATCTACTGTGTTATTGTAAATTAATATTATGCACTGTAAATGTTAATGGTCTGTCAATAAAGATATTCTCTCTCTCTCTCTCTCTATCTTTCTCTCTCTTCCTCTCTCTAGATATCTCTATCTCTCTGCCAATAAAATAAATTATAACCCATATTAAATTTAATAACTTTAAATTTTCGATAGGCCAATTTCAAGAGAATTAAAAATTTAATTTATTTAAATTTCTATAGTTTTATTTATAGAGAAATATATATTTATTTGTGTTTTTACTTATTTTATTGGTTTTATTGGTTTAAAAATCTGTTCATATTTATTATTAGAATATGAACTACAAATGTTCAAAAAATAAAAGTATTAATTATAATTATAACATATGTTTATCAATGGTTATAATTGCGCAGAAAATTTATTTTTATAAAAATGCAGCCCCAATCTCCTGTACTTTTCATTAATCAAATGTTCATATTTGCTCTCTTTGAAGAACAATTCTTTAGCGTTGGAAGTATCGCAAAAGTCTAAATCTCCTGCAAAATCTGGCACCGTAATCCTGAAAGCAGGTCCACATGATATCATTCCAAACTTTGCGAATTCACTCCATTCTTCCTTCAACGCCGATAATGGGTAATGATCCTCGATATTACAGCCCAACGCCTGCAGATGTGATGCTAAACTGTCGTGATACAGCTTCAAATAATAGTCAAGATTGTCTAGCATCTCTCCATCCGCTGTTACGTAGAAGAAGTAAGCAATGTCGAAAACAGGGGATGTGTAGTTGACTACTTGGAAGTCTAAAAGGCACATATCGATTGGGGTTGTTGAATTTTTATCCTAAAAAAAATAATAACAAAATTATTGGGCAAAAAATATGTTCAACTATAAACGAAACGGCGATGTAATTAGCAAACAAAAATGTTTCAGGCTCCAAAAAAATCCTTTATATACAATTTTTAGTCGAGAGGATGTACCATTAGTGTTTTTAATAGTACCTGTCCGAGGATTTTTAAAAAAATACAATTTATTCAAAAAATATATGTGTTCTTTTCCTTATGATTCTACTGTGTAACTTCTTTTTAATCTGTCAATATTTCGTTAACAGTTGAAGACAGGTATATGACAGTTTATACAAAAAATATTTAGAATTCTCGAAAGAATCCAATTATGTAATAATGTGGATTATTAAAATATTGAGGAACCAGAAGTTTTCAATAAGAGCTCAAGCCCGCCCAACAGCTCAAACGCGCCATTGAAAGGAAAGCCGGAATGGTTGCATTGTTGCATTAAATTAATCTCACAATTATTATGGTTCTTATTTGATTCCCATGAAAAAGAAAATTGATTTTTCTGAGATAAATTGATTCATTTATTCATACCTTTTTAATAAATATTAATTCATACCATATGACCGAGAACTCGTCTTCGCTAGAATGCTTTAAATTATTAATTAAAAAAAGAGATAGACTATAAAAGTAACCACACACTACGGGTTAAGGTTATGCGTAATCTACTTATTGATACACTGTTTTTTGATGAGATGTCAGCTAGACAGGATATTGAATATACGGGTGACTAATATAGTGGATACGTAGATTTTGGAGATTGTGTTACAAATGATCGTACTATTATTGCGAAAGATGCATTAGTTTTTGTATTTGTATGAAAGGTGTTTGGAAGATACCTGTAGGACATTTTTTTAATAAATTATATAACTGCAGATCAAAGGAGTAACTAGATTTGCTTTAAAAGATAGATTGTTTCACGCATATGGGGTGTTGCTTTAACACATGATGGCACTGCATCTAATTTTTCTGTAGCCAAAAATTTAAATTGTAATTTAAATCCCAATTTGTTGCACACATGGTTTTATCATCCTCTAACGAAAACTAAAATTTATATATTTCCTCATCCTTGTCACATGGTAAAGCTGGTTCGGAATTTATTTTGGGATTTAAAAATAATTATGAATGGATTAAATGAAATAATCAACTGGAAATACATCAAAAAACTGCACGAATTACTAACTTATTGGCATCTTGGAAATAAGTTAAGTTCAATGCATATACACTAAGAAAAACAAAAGGTATGATTTGCAACTCAGCTTTGCAACACAACGGTTGCTCAAGCCGTGGATTACTATAAAAATCATTTAAAACTTCCTCAGTTTGAAGGTAACTCTGCCACATCAGAGTTTTTAAATAATTTCAATTCAAAAAATATGCAGCGGTATGGTTTGAAGCAACTGACAAATTAAAAAAATATAGATACAATTATTAGTAAGTTAAATGAGTGCAAACAATATATCATGAATAGAAAAAAGTATTCATTCACTTGGTCAAAGTTATTTAAATAAAAATTATTTGAAAATAATTATAAAAATATTTCCACATTTAGTCCTGTGACATTTTGACTTACATAACATGAGTACTTTAAACAAATGCAAATTAAAGCAACTACTTCCCGGGCAAATTTTTCTTCTGCCCCAAGATTTATTATTTTTCTGGTGGAAAAAAAAAACTGATGTGTTAACATCATATTTTGCCCATTCGTATCGGTATGATTTCAATGCATATTCGAAAAATCTTGATTCCTAAACATATTCAAAGTGTCATTATTTGTTTCGAAAACTTAATTTACTTTTATAATCGAAATAAATCGATAATTAATAATAATAATATTTCTTCATTGGCAAGATTTTGTGAATGTGAATTACAAAAATATTTTAAAAATGTACAGTTTACTTTGCAACCGGATATCGACCATTGGTCTTTATGCCTGACTTTTATTTTTATCTTTGTCTTTTTAAAAAAGATCAACTTAGTTTATCTCTACAAAGTTGATCTTTTCGGTTTTTTTTTGTTACTGTAAAATTAAATTTAAGACATTGTTATTAATGCAACCTCTTCTATTACTATAAGTGACAGTTCTTAATTTATTAATAAAATGTATTGTTACTTATTGACTTTATTTGTTTAAAAGTGATCATTTAGAAATACTCGATTACTAATATTACTCGATTTTACCAGTCACTACAATTTAGGCAGTTAAATATCTTCGATAAATCTATTATTTTCATTCGAATGGTCCCATCGCTAATTTGTACTCATCACTGTGAATTGGTGATAAAAATGTACATGCAGTATTAATAAAATAACGGTAAAATAGTTTACACTGTTTAATTATAATAGAACTAATAATTTTATTTCCATTTTTTTCAACAAATGTATATTTTTATTACAATTCCTAATGAAATGAATAAATATTCATAGCCATTGATAATGGTCATGCTACTAGTACTTTTTATTAATCTTAATTAAAATCACGTATCTCACACAAAAAACAAATTAATGAAACAAAAATAAATAAATGGAATTTAATTAACATACTAATGTATGTCTTCTTTTTTAATATGGATTATAAACATTCTTGTAGAAGAATTTAAGATATAAAAAATCCTCGGGTTGTTTGATTTTTATTATCTGTTTTTATTTATTTATTTATTTTTAGGATATTAGAAAGTAAAGAACAAAAAATCTACCTCTCCGAGGATTATTTAATATTTCGGCTACCTCAGCTGGAGCAATTATAATCGTTATTTAAAAAGATCCTCTATGTGATATTATTTACTACTATCATATTTCTGTAGTAATAAGTGGTCATTATTGTTAATTAGATATTGTCTCGTAACTTACCTCATATTTAAACATCATATTATTGCACCAGCAATCGCCATGAGTGATTACACCATATTTTCCTTTATAATTTGCAATACTTTTAAGAAAGGTTGGTGTAATTTCTTTTAACTTCATAAAGTAATCGTGTAAATGTTGTTCTTTGGTTTCAATGAATGACATTCTTATTTTATCAGCACCCTCGGCAAACATATCAGATAAGGATTGCGTCAAATTTTTTTCCGAATAAAGCGGATCTACCATTTTAGTAAGTTTTTCGAAACTTTCTAAATCGTGTTCTTTCATAGCAAACGACAAAGCATGAAACTTCCCGTACGTTTTCAAAACCAACTCAACATGAGCTTTACTCATTTGTTTCTTCTTATCAAACACTTCAAACCCTCTTTCTTTCATATTCTCCAACACCAACATTTCCTTGTTTTCAATGCTGATGGTTTTATAACATTTTGGGATTGAATCAAACGGGCTCTCGATATTCCTGTCTATTTGCGACTTGTTCAAAGCGGGGAAAATCTTATCGTAAAAATTAATCTCTCCGACATACGCAGCTCTCATCGGCAACGCTTCGCGTATGCTCTCTTGTGTCAGAGCGCACTTAATAATTAACGGGAGTACCTTGTTCTTTCCTTTCACAATAACCCTCGTCATGAAACTCGTATATCCATCGCCTTTACTAGAACCACTGCTGATTTCGTAAATGGGGTCAATCACATTTTCTTTAATCACAACATCAGCCAGGATTTCAGACACTACCTCGAATTTTAAAACTCGCTCGTCGTCGCTCATATTTCTGTTGTAATGTCACTTGTCTGTGCCACTCGAGTACACTGCAAATGATGTAACACCAATTGTGCCGACGGGCAATTTGTTTTTATCGATGTACTGATATGGTATAAAAAAAACGAGATTGAATAACTACATGTGATGATAATATGTAAAGTGATGGAGGCCAAGGTTAAACGTAAAGAAGATGAAGAGAGGAAGAATAAGAATGGAAAAAGAACAAACAATTTGGTGCAAAAGTTGTTTGTTGTACTGGAATCCGAAGAAACTGGTCGAAGTCGGTCTGATAAAAACTGTAGCGCTGATATGTCTTGTGCTTATTTGCTTTTGTAAATTGTTTAATCGCAAACAGTTAAAGTAAACAACTTTTTGTTCCAAATAATATCTGTAAAAAGAGACATCAACAAATATTTACCGAAAAATAGAATAATAAATTAAGATAATACATTTTCGTTGTTAATATTAATTATAATTTGCTGATAAGAATAAACGCAATCAACATTTTTATTAAAATAATCTTTATATGTTATTCAGAAATAAAAATAAATGAAATATATTTAAGTATGTAATGATTAGAACAACTTATAAACTTTTACAGTAACTTTTTTATACCACTTTTATTTTACTTTAGTGACTAGTTTCAATTACACGGTAATCATTATCAAACTAAGTTAAGCATTTTCTTTATATCAAGATTGAAAATGTACCACGAAGTGAACGCCTCCAAGATCCAAGGAAAACAAGCTTTTTGAGAAAATACAGATATAAACAACGTATTAACTGCAATATATTTTTATTCTAGTTTTAAGGATATTATTAATTAATTTATCATTACAATATTATATTATGTATATTATAGTAATGTGATTCCCTCTGTCATCTCCTCGAGATTGTGGATCTTATCCCAACTAGGGGTATACATATCGAGGGACAGTATCTTATTTCTTTCTACGTTGTGGGCTTTTTAATCTAAAGCAATGCGTTATCTCATAGAATTATTTTTACCTTGAGTTTAAAAGTTATGTATTGTTGTAGTTGTTAGTGCGGTTGTATTGAGTATTTCTGTGTCCTTAATAGCGATTTCCTTCTCGTTTTATAGTAGTGTATTTCTTTATTTGTTTTAATGTTTATTATCATTTAAATATATATATTTTAACATTTTTTGTCTCATCCCCTCCGTCTCTTCATCGTGAAACTGATATAGGTAACCGCGCTCACACATCTTAAGGGCTTATTAGCCACGAATAAATTACAAGATCGGTTACAGCGTGTCGCTAGTATCGACCAATAGTAATAAATCACTCTCCGCGCGCATTATAGTCATTATAGATATTTACGACAAGGCAACGGTACTTTTATATAAAACCTTTTTCTTAGGTACCTGTTTTGCATCGTATGTCCCAAACGACTTTAGAGAAACGTTTTTTATATTGATACAAGAAAATGCATACGTATAAGTATGGACAAAAATTAATTAAAAATATTTTAAATAAAAATAATATTAATCCAATTATTAAAGAAGAATTACTTTCTTCTCTTAAATTATGTATCAATCAAAATTATTTTCAATTCAATAACATTTATTATAAGCAGAATTCTGGATTGGCAATGGAATCTCCTTTAAGTTCATTACTAGCTGATATCTACATGAATACATTAGAAGAAACAATTTTTAAAAATCCACTTACAAAAAAAAAACATATTAAATTTTGGTATAGATATGTTGATGATATTATTGCATGCTTTGATGGATCTAATGAAAACTTAAATTCATTTTTAGAATGTATCAATTATTTAAACCAACACATAAAATTTACTTTAAAAATTGAGTTAAATAAAAAGGTCAACTTCTTAGATTTAACTATTATACACACAAATAATCAGATACAATTTGAGATTTATAGAAAACCAACCAGTAACAAAAATACTATCCCATTTGATTCATTTCACCCCCTTTGTCAAAAATTATAAACATGTTATTCTATGATCAATAGAGCTTTCAAAATTCCACTATCAAAACAATCATTCAATAATGAATTAAATTTAATAAGAAATATTGCTACAAAAAATGGTTTTCCTTATCATACAATTCAAAAATTAATTAATAAAGAATTCAGAAAGAAAGCACTTTTTGAAATTTATCCAAAAATTAAAGAAAACAATAAAAAATATTTAACTTTAACTTATTTTTCAGAAAGAATTGCAAATATATTTAGAAAAAATAATTACAAAATAGGATTTAGAAGTAAAAATAAATTTGGTAATATATTATACAATAGAAAAGATAAAACAGATATTTATAAATTTATATGTTCTGATTTTAATAGTGTGTATATTGGAAAAACTAGCCGAAATTTTAATATAAGATATAATGAACACTTTAGAGCATTTAGATTAAATAAAGATTGTAGTACTTTTTCAAGTCATATACTTACAAATAGTCACACTTTTCCAAATTTAAATAATACAAAAATCTTACATCATTGTGAAAAAGATCAAAAATTAGATATATTGGAAGCAATCGAAATTTATTTACACAATAAAGACTCTAATTCATCACTTCTAAATAAATAAGTAGATCAATTATATTCTTCACTTTATGATTTATTATAAATACTACTTTTCACTTTATTCTATTATTAAACCATATATATATTATCTATATGTTTCTATTAATTTCCATTTCATTTTAGCAATCCAACTAATTTATAAATAACTAATTTTGTTTTATTTTAGCAAAATAATTCCATAATGATCCTGAGGATGGTTTTTTAGTGGGTTTTCCCACCTTATGAGCAAATGCTGGGACCGAAATTATTTTGCCTGCACCACAATTAAATTAAAATATAAATTAAAAAATGGTGATGTGTCCATCATGGCACTTTCCCCGGTGAATACGGTCAAATAAGTTTCTGATAGAAAATTGAATAGGGAAGCAAAATGATTAATAGAAAAAAATGATTGTTATCTTTTAAAGTTAAAGCCGAGTATTTAGAAGAATATTGTAATTAAGTGTGTTATTTCTTACCTTACAATCATTCCTCCACACTCTTCTTCATTTTTGCAAACTGGAGGCGTTTGCGAATGATAACTTGAATTTGAAGGCACTTTGACGTTTTATTTGTCATTAAAATAATTATTTCAAAAATTAAAATCTCTAAGGGAATTTATCAGATAAATGCTTATAAAATGAAAACCGGAGGTCCTACAATAAAAGTTTTATAACAGAAATTATTTATTTGCCAAGATCTAAAACTTTTATTTGAAACATTTTTCTATCCGAATTAAAAAATGAAAAATTGCTAAGAGTAAAGTTGCACTTAATGAGTTTTGATTCTAACCAAAAGCTTTTCAGATCATTCCACTGTAATATAAAGCTTAGATATAAAGTTTGGGCTTAATCCATTCAGCCGTTTATGCGCTATCGCGGAAACACACAGACACACAGACACACACACAGACACACACACAGACATTTTTCAAAACTCGATGGAATGGACTCAGGGGACCTCAAAACGTGCATATTTGTTGAAATTGGCGGTTCGAAAATTTTCACGATCACAATACTTTCCCTTGGACAGGGGTCCGGGGAAAGTAAAAATCAATATATCGATTCATGTATATATCCATAGAAAGTTTAATAAAACAAATTTAAAATTCACTTGAAAATGGGCTAATAACCCGAAACTAGTCGAGAATTTAAAGTTATTCAATCTATTCTGTATTTTATTGGTTGATTTTTAATATTCTATTCATATTTATTTTATACAATATGAACTACCAATGTTTAAATGTTAAAACCAGTAATAATATAGTTTATTTTATAACTTTTTAATTAAAACTTTTCTTATTCAAGAATCGTTTTTGTGATTATTATTTAAATGACTTATAAGTAAATTATACGATAATAACGACAAGAAGAAAAATATTTATTTTTGTAAATTCTGTATTATTGAGGCTTCTACTTCACAATAAAACACGTATTACTTTGTTTGTATAACACTGTTTATTTTATGCGACTGCAGTTTCGACAAATTTAGCTTGCCATTACAAAACTTCATGTTTGATAAGGACTAAATTTAGTTTGTCATTATCAAATTATTAATTGCATTGGACACACCCTTGAAAGCAGCAACCAAATAAAATTACACCAATTAAATTAATTTCTTCTGATAAATTTTATACAAAATTAATTTTAAAAAAGTATAATAAAATGAAAGAAATGCCACGATTCAAGGACTTTTGCATGTCAACTCATACTTTCTGATACACCACGTGCTTCCCGAGAGCTACCCTTCATTAAGTAAAGTTTAGGGCTACACGATTGAGCGGCTACTACTACGTAAAATTAAATGACGACGTCAATGCCAAACTGTGAACATGAGTGACATTTCTATATAACGATTACTGCACGTGTTTATATTGCTAAGCAACATCATAGCGATAAGCTCCCATAAGGTGATTTCAGTGTAAGTTTATGTTGATTGCTTATTTTTTCACACGTGACTTAGAATTAAGAGATTTAATTCGATTAAAATTAAAACACTTGGTTTGTTTCACTTATTTATATTTTCTCCGACTAGTTTCGACCATTGGTCATCTTCAGGGAGGAATTCAATTATCCTGAATTAATTCAAAAATGTTTCACCACGGGTTAAGTGAGAAATTAATTAAACATATAGAAATAAATAAAAAAAAAGTTTAGTCAGGATTGCTAGGCTTGCTAGCGCGACATAATCATTTTGTTCGTCTTAGAACAGCAAGCGATAGTAGTGATTCTCATGTCCATAAAAAAATCAAGAAAAGAGATTACAATCGAAAATTACCAGTTCGGAAATAATACAAATAGTACAAAGGCCATTAAATATTCAATCTTGTCTCGAAAATATGCTAACAAATACCAGTGATGACGAGTTAAATAAGACTACGGAGACTGACACTTTTACACTACGTTATGGAAATCATTAATATATGAATATAACAAAGAAAACCAACTCCATCTGACCTAGGATCCACCATTGTGGTGGAAAATGAATACATAATTTCAGGCTTTTGCGCCTATAGTGAGAACTTTTTATCACATTCGCAAGGTTCAGTTCCGAGCGAACAACTTTTTAGCGGCGCCAGTTTAATTTATAATCTACTTAGAAATAAATTAGAAGGAGATAAAGCAGCAAGGCTCTTATTCATAAAATATAATTTGCTTGTTTTAAATTTCGACTATTAAATAATATTTAAAAACAGTTATTAATAAATAAACTAAAAAAATTGTGTATTGTTCCTTGTCTTTTCCGCCTCCGCTTACCTCTGCTTCCGCTCAACCTGAAAACCTTCGCATCCGCTTTCGCAAAGGTGACCTCCGTTACAACCTCAATTTCAAGAACGCCATTGAAAAAGCATTATACCACAGACAAACATATATTTTGTCTGTGATTCCATGTTACAAATCACAACCTAGAAACGCTTAACAGCCCGCTGCTGGACATGTTTGTCTCTTTAAGATTTTTAATTCCTTGGGTATAAAACGCACACGGTTCATTTAAGCACAGCCATTTATCAAGGCTTATTTTGGTGCATATTATTTTTATTATGTATTTTGTCGTAATTTGTGATATGTTTTGTAATGTTTTAAGTGCGTCACACTTTTCTTTTAATATGTAATTTAGAAATGGAGATTCCGTTAATAAAGTGAAACTGAAATTGAAACCTGACCAAATCTAATCAGTTTATATAATAAATAAACAATTTAATATTTTAAATCACTGTTAAAATATGTTTGATCAAGTGTTCGATGAGTCCACAATTAAAAGTTTAATTGGCGGTATAAATAATTCATACGGCTATGTTAAATGAAATATAATCCTCATTGTGTAGAATATTGATTATGTGCACGTGGACTTATGAATTTTTGCTTGATGACAAAAAAGTTAATTAAGTGTCCTACTATTTGCGATCCATAAACAATAGTGCTACTGATATTGGATTCCTTCAAGATTAGTTTTCGTGCATGTTCAAAAACTCCGTAGGTGCGTGGTTTCTCGGCCGAGTCTCGTGTCGAACAGGTGTTTTTTTGTTTGTTTTTAGTTCATTAAAACAATTTTACCATCCAAAATAAAACCAGGTATATTTAAAAAATTTTATACAAATAAAATAATTTTAAACAGATATTATTTAAAGGAATGAAGGAAGTAAATAAAACAATTTTTATAAGCAGCTGAAAATAATTAAAATAATTGAATTTACTATTTTAATAACACAACACAGAATTATAATAAATGCGAATAAAAATAAAAACAAATGATAATATATTGTAATAATAAATATTAATAGATTATTAAAAATCTACCAATAAATAACAAAAATCCGTCACACAATAAATCCCTTATTTAATCCTTCGAATCAACTCCTCTATGACACTGCCCTCATAATCACGATAGAGGAACGGCTTCAAACCCTATACGAAAAAATGCAAAACAAATCTTATAATTTCCGTTCCATCTCTAAATTCTGTATACATCTAAATCCTACCATTTCTCATCAATACAAAAACCCCGCACTAACTAACTCTATTCCAATTCATTGAACCATTTCACCCTTCATCCACTAACGACGGATGTACTATAAAATCATTTAATCTAGGCAGAAAGATCTCGGGTAGTCGTTTGACAGCTCGAAAGAAATAATCTACTGTGTTATTGTAAATTAATATTATGCACTGTAAATGTTAATGGTCTGTCAATAAAGATATTCTCTCTCTATATCTTTCTCTCTCTTCCTCTCTCTAGATATCTCTATCTCTCTGCCAATAAAATAAATTATAACCCATATTAAATTAAATAAAATGAAACAAAGATGATTCACACATTTGCAGTTATTTAAATTACAATGAAATTAAACAAGGAAATTTTTTTTCTGGCAATGATCAATAAAATTCGATCAATCCCGTTTTCCAACTGCAAAAAATTACTTACACTGTAAGTTTTACAAACATCTATTGAAACAACTACTTCCCGAGCATTTACCCCGCCGGACATTGGATTACACAATAGATATTTGTTGTTGCATAGCAGCCCTACTGCGAATTGCAACGGTTTGAGTCGAAATTATTTAATGAAAGGAAACAACAAATAATAATTGCAAGGCTATCTGTAGACACGTGTTTCGGGATTTCATCCCTCATCAGTACAGCTATGCCCTGCAAGCCCTTAGTTGTTAAACAATTTTTAATTAATTTTTTTACGTACCGTCTTCAACGGTTAATTTAATTGAAAACAATGCTGTTTTTTCTCACGCCGAGTCGATGTTATTTTTTGCTCGGAGCCAATAAATCCGCTCAATGCGCGCGTCCTTCACCGCGATCACTTCCATCCGCGATCTCGTTGAAGACGGTACGTAAAAAAATTAATTAAAAATTGTTTAACAACTAAGGGCTTGCAGGGCATAGCTGTACTGATGAGAGATGAAATCCCGAAACACGTGTCTACAGATAGCCTTGCAATTATTATTTGTTGTTTCCTTTCATTAAATAATTTCGACTCAAACCGTTGCAATTCGCAGTAGGGCTGCTATGCAACAACAAATATCTATTGTGTAATCCAATGTCCGGCGGGGTAAATGCTCGGGAAGTAGTTGTTTCAATAGATGTTTGTAAAACTTACAGTGTAAGTAATTTTTTGCAGTTGGAAAACGGGATTGATCGAATTTTATTGATCATTGCCAAAAAAAAAATTTCCTTGTTTAATTTCATTGTAACCCATATTAAATTTAATAACTTTAAATTTTCGATAGGCCAATTTCAAGAGAATTATTTTATTTTATTTATTTAAATTTCTATAGTTTTATTTATAGAGAAATATATATTTATTTGTGTTTTTATTTATTTTATTGGTTTTATTGGTTTAATAATCTATTCATATTTATTATTACAATATGAACTACAAATGTTCAAAAATTAAAAGTATTAATTTTAATTATAACATATGTTTATCAATGGTTATAATTGCGCAGAAAATTTATTTTTATAAAAATGCAGCCCCAATCTCCTGTACTTTTCATTAATCAAATGTTCATATTTGCTCTCTTTGAAGAACAACTCTTTAGCGTTGGAAGTATCGCAAAAGTCTAAATCTCCTGCAAAATCTGGCACCGTAATCCTGAAAGCAGGTCCACATGATATCATTCCAAACTTTGCGAATTCACTCCATTCTTCCTTCAACGCCGAAAATGGGTAATGATCCTCGATGTTGCAGCCCAACGCCTGCAGATGTGACGCTAAACTGTCGTGATACAGCTTCAAATAATAGTCAAGATTGTCTAGCATCTCTCCATCCGCTGTTACGTAGAAGAAGTAAGCAATGTCGAAAACAGGGGATGTGTAGTTGACTACTTGGAAGTCTAAAAGGCACATATAGGTTGGGGTTGTTGAATTTTCATCCTAAGAAAAATAATAACAAAATTATTGGACAAAAAATATGTTCAACTATAAACGAAACGGCGATTCTCGGTCGTCTACCTTGTAGACTCAAATCGTTTACGATGCTACATGAAATTAAGCAATAGATGGCGCTTGTGTTACCTTTTTACATTTTGAAGCGGTTAGTGAAAGTAAACTTTCTCAGATACAGTCAATCGAAATCTACCCCAAGAATCGCCGTAATATAATTAGCAAACAAAAATGTTTTAGGCTCCAAAAAAATCCTTTATATACAATTTTCAGTCGAGAGGATGTACCATTAATGTTTTTAATAGTACCTGTCCGAGGATTTTTCAAAAAATTCAATTTATTTAAAAAATAAATGTGTTCTTTTTCTTATGATTCTACTGTTTAACTTCTTTTTAATCTGTCAATATTCCGTTAACAGTTGAAGATAGGTATATGGCAGTTTATACAAAAAATATTTAGAATTCTCGAAAGAATCTAATTATGCAATAATATGGATTATTAAATTATTGAGGAACCAGAAGTTTTTAATGAGAGCTCAAGCCCGCCCAAAAGCTCATACGCGCCATTGAAAGGAAAGCCGGAATGGTTGCATTGTTGCATTAAATTAATCTCACAATTATTATGCTTCTTATTTGATTCCTATGAAAAATAAAATTGATTTTTCTGAGATAAATTGATTCATTTAGTGATACCTTTTTAATAAATATTAATTTATACCATATGACCGAGAACTCGTCTTCGCTAGAATGCTTTAAATTATTAATTAAAAAAAAGAGATAGACAATAAAAGTAACCACACACTACGGGTTAAGATTATGCGTAATCTACTTATTGATACACTGTTTTTTATGAGATGTCAGCTAGACAGGATATTGACAGGAGGGTGGCCAATATAGTGGATACGTAGATTTTGGAGATTATGTTACAAATGATCGTACTATTATTGCGAAATATGCATTAGTTTCTGTATTTGTATGAAAGGTGTTTGGAAGATACCTGTAGGAACTTTTTTTAATTAATTATATAACTGCAGATCAAAAGAGTAACTAGATTTGCTTTAAAAGATAGATTGTTTCACGCATATGGGGTGTTGCTTTAACACATGATGGCACTGCATCTAATTTTTCTGTAGCCAAAAATTTAAATTGTAATTTAAATACTTTAAAGATGTTAAAACAATCAACCACTGAAATTAAATTAATTAAATAAAAATGATTTGAAAATAATTACTGAATTATTTCCACATTTAGCTCTGTGACATTTTGACTTACAACAACTACTTCCCGGGCAAATACCCCACCTGGCATTGAATTATAGAAAAGCCGAGAACAGTTTTTTTGTGAATTTACGATAACAGTGCATGAACGCGCGTCCTTGTTTCGCCCGTCATTACTATCAGAGCGCGCGGCAGGTGCGGATCGCTCTTTTTAATTAATTTAATTAAATTCGTTTCGTTTGATTCTATTCGGTCTTGATGACATTGAATTAATTTAGTTTAATTTAATTTAAATCGACTTACTTTGATTTAGTATAATTAATTTAATGTGACTGAGTATAGTTGAATTGATTTCATTGAGTTATTTTAACATCTTTAAATTACGTAAGACATAGCTTTACTGATAAGGGATAGATCCCGAAACACGTGTCTGAAGATATCCTTATATTAAGTAATGTTCTTTTTGTTGTTTTTGTATTTAATTCGGATCAAAATTTGTTGCATTATGCAATATTTTATTAATATGCAGCAGCAGATGTACATTATGGAATTCAACGTCTGATGGGGTATTTGCCCGGGAAGTAGTTGTTTTAATGTGTATTTATTTAACGTATTTACGTAACGTAAGTCAAAAGTCACAGAGCTAAATATGGAAATAATTTATTAATTATTTTCAAATCATTTTTATTTAATTTATATAAATAAATATGTTCATAATATATTCTAAAATTAGGGCTATCGAACATCTTTCTCTTCTACCCCAAGATTTATTATTTTTCTGGTGAAAAGAAAAACTTATGTGTTAACATCATAATTTGCCCATTCGTATCGGTATGATTACAATGCATATTCGAAGTCTTGATTCCAAAACATATTCAAAGTGTCATTTATTTGTTTCAAAAACTTAATTTATTTTTATAATCGAAATGAATCGATAATTAATAATAATAATATTTCTTCATTGGCAAGATTTTTTTATTTTACAATATTGTGAATTATAAAAATATTTTAAAAATCTACAGTTTACTTAGCAACAGGATATTGACCATTGGTCTTTATGCCTGACTTTTATTTTTTATCTTTGTCTTTTTAAAAAAGATCAACTTTGTTTATCTCTACAAAGTTGATCTTTTCGTTTTTTTTTTGTTACTGTAAAATTAAATTTAAGACATTGTTATTAATGCAACCTCTTCTATTACTATAAGTGACAGTTCTTTATTTATTAATAAAAATGTATTGTTACTTATTGACTTTATTTGTTTAAAATTGATCATTTAGAAATACTCCATTACTAATATTACTCGATTTTACCAGTCACTACAATTTAGGCAGTTAAATGTCTTCGATAAATCTATTATTTTTATTCGAATGGTCCCATCGCTAGTTTGTACTCACTACTGTGAATTGGTGATAAAAATGTACATCCAGTTTTAATAAAATAACGGTAAAAAAAGTTTACACTGTTTAATTGTAATAGAACTAATAAATTTATTTCACATTTTTCAACATATGTATATTTTTATTAAAATTCCTAATGAAATTAATAAATGTTCACATCCATTGATAATGATCATGCTACTAGTGCTTTTTATTAATCATAATTAAAATCACGTATCTCTCACAAAAAAAAAAAAATAATAATAAAACAAAAATAAATAAATGGAATTTAATTAACATACTAATGTATGAAATTAATATTATATCATGTCTTTTTTTAAATATGCAATATAAGCATTATTGTAGAAGTAACTTAATATATAAAAAATCCTTGGATTGTTTGATTTTTCTAATGTGTTTTTTTTTTTCAGGATATTAGAAAGTAGAGAACAAAAAATCTCTCTCCGATGATTATTTAATATTTCGTGATACCTCAGCTGGAGCAATTATAATCGTTATTTAAAAAGATCCTCTATGTAATAATATTCACTACTGTCAATTTCTGTAGTAATAAGTGGTCATTACTGTTAATTAGATATTGTTTCGTAACTTACCTCATATTTAAACATCATATTATTGCACCAGCAATCGCCATGAGTGATTACACCATATTTTCCTTTATAATTTGCAATACTTTTAAGAAAGGTTGGTGTAATTTCTTTTAACTTCATAAAGTAATCGTGTAAATGTTGTTGTTTGGTTTCAATGAACGACATTCTTATTTTATCAGCACCCTCAGCAAACATATCAGATAAGGATTGCGTCAAATTTTTTTCCGAATAAAGCGGATCTACCATTTTAGTAAGTTTTTCGAAACTTTCTAAATCGTGTTCTTTCATAGCAAACGACAAAGCATGAAACTTCCCGTACGTTTTCAAAACCAACTCAACATGTGCTTTACTCATTTGTTTCTTCTTATCAAACACTTCAAACCCTTTTTCTTTCATATTCTCCAACACCAACATTTCCTTGTTTTCAATGCTGATGGTTTTATAACATTTTGGGATTGAATCAAACGGGCTCTCGATATTCCTGTCTATTTGCGACTTGTTCAAAGCGGGGAAAATCTTATCGTAAAAATTAATCTCTCCTACATACGCAGCTCTCATCGGCAACGCTTCGCGTATGCTCGCTTGTGTCAGAGCGCACTTAATAATTAACGGGAGTACCTTGTTCTTTCCTTTCACAATAACCCTCGTCATGAAACTCGTATATCCATCGCCTTTTCTAGAACCACTGCTGATTTCGTAAATGGGGTCAATAACATTTTCTTTAATCACAACATCAGCCAGGATTTCAGTCACTTCCTCGAATTTTAAAACTCGCCCGTCGTCGCTCATGTTCCTTTTGTATTGTCACTTGTTTGTGCTACTCGAATACACTGCGATTTAATGATGTAACACCAATTGTGTTGACGGGCTATTTGTTTTTATCGATTTACTGATATGGTATATAAAAAAAACGAGATTGTATAACCACAAGCGATGATAATATGTGAAGTGATGGAGGCGAAGGTTAAACGTAAAGAAGACGAAGAGAGGAAGAATAAGGATGGAAAAAGAACAATTTGGTGCAAAAGTTGTTTGTTGGACTGGAATCCGAAGAAACTGGTCGAAGTCGGTCTGATAGAAACTGTAGCGCTGATATGTCTTGTGCTTATTTGCTTTTGAAAATTGTTTAATTGCAAACAGTTAAACTAAACAACTCTTTCTTCCAAATAATATCTGCAAAAAGAGATTTCCTTTAAAAACAAATATTTACCGAAAAAAAAAGAACAATAAATTAAGATAATACATTTTTGTTATTAATATTTATTATAGTTTGCTGATAAGAATAACCGCAGTCACCATTTTTATTAAAATAATCTTTAAATGTTATTCAGAAATAAAAATTACTGAAATATATTTTAGTATGATTAGAACAACTTATAAACTTTTACAGTAAACAAAAACCAAATTTATATAAAGAAAACACTTAACTTTTTTATACCACTTTTATTTTACTTTAGTGACTAATTTCAATTACACGGTAATCATTATCAAACTTAGTTAAGTGTTTTCTTTATATCAAAATTGAAAATGTACCAAGAAGTGAACGCCTTCAAGATCCAAGGAAAAACAAACTTTTTGAGAAAATACAGATATAAACAACGTATTAAGAGCAATGTATTTTTATTGTATTTTTAAGGATATTATTAATTAATTTATCATTACAATATTATATTATGTATATTATAGTAACGTGATTCCCTCTGTCTTCTCCTCGAGGTTGTGGATTTTATCCCAACTAGGGGTATACATATCAAGGGACAGTCTCTTCTTGCGTTCTACGTTGTGGGATTTTTAATCTAAAGCAATGCGTTATCTCATAGAATTATTTTTACCTTGGTTTAAAAGTTATGTATTGTTGTAGTTGTTAGTGTCGAGTATTTCTGTGTCCTTAATAGCGTTTTATAGTAGTGTATTTCTTTATTTGTTTTAATGTTTATTATCATTTAAATATATATTTTTTTAACATTTTTTGTCTCAACCCCTCCGTCTCTCTACCGTGAAACTGATATAGGTATCCGCGCTTACACATCTTAAGGTCTTAGTAGCCACAAATAACTTACAAAATCGATTACAGCGTGTCGCTAGTAGGGACCAATAATAATAAATCACTCTTCGCGCGCATTATAGTCATAGATATTTACGACAAGGCAACGATACCTTTATATAAAACCTTTGTCTTAGGTACCTGTTTTGCATCGTATGTCCCAAACGACTTTAGAGCAACGTTTTTTATATTGATCAAAGAAAATGTATACGAATAAGTATGGACAATTGTGTTAAAATTATTAGAAATATTTTATATAAAAATAATATTAATCCAATAAATAAAGAAGAATTACTTCAATCTTTTAAATTATCTATCAATCAAAATTATTTTCAATTCAATAACATTTATTATAAGTAGAATTCTGGATTGGCCATGGGATCTCCTTTAAGTCCATTACTAGCTGACATCTACATGAATACATTAGAAGAAACAATTTTTAAAAATCCACTTACAAAAAAACATATTAAATTTTGGTATAGATATGTTGATGATGTTATTGCATGCTTTCGTAGATCTGATGAAAACTTAAATTTATTTTTAGAATATATCAATTATTTAAACCAACACATAAAATTTACTTTAGAATTTGAGTTAAATAAAAAGGTCAACTTCTTAGATTTAACTATTATACACACAAATAATCAGATACAATTTGAGATTTATAGAAAACCAACCAGTAACAAAAATACTATCCCATTTGATTCATTTCACCCCCTTTGTCAAAAATTATCAACATATTATTCTATGATCAATAGAGCTTTCAAAATTCAACTATCAAAACAATCATTCAATAATGAATTAAATTTAATAAGAAATATTGCTGCAAAAAATGGTTTTCCTTATCATACAATTCAAAAATTAATTAATAAAGAATTCAGAAAGAATGCATTTTTTGAAATTTATCCAAAAATTAAAGAAAATACTAAAAAATATTTAACTTTAACTTATTTTGGAGAAATTTCAGAAAGAATTGCAAATATATTTAGAAAAAATAATTACAAAATAGGATTTAGAAGTAAAAATAAATTATATTACCTAACAATAGAAAAGATAAAACAGAAAAAATTAACAAATCTGGTATTTATAAACTTATATGTTCTGATTTTATTAGTGTGTATATTGGAAAAACTAGCCGAAATTTTAATATAAGATATAATGAATACTTTAGAGCATTTAGATTAAATAAAGATTGTAGTACTTTTTCAAATCATATACTTACAAATAGTCACACTTTTCCAAGTTTAAATAATACAAAAATCTTACATCATTGTGAAAAAGTTCAAAAATTAGATATATTGAAAGCAATCGAAATTTATTTACACAATAAAGACACTAATTCATCACTTCTAAATAAATAAGTAGATCTATTATATTCTTCACTTTATGATTTATTATAAATACTACTTTTCACTTTATTCTATTATTAAACCATATATACATAATCTATATATTTCTATTAATTTTCATTTCATTTTAGCCGAAATTATTTTACCTGCTCGAAAATTAAATTAAAATAAAAATTAAAAAATCAACATATCTATTCATGTAAATTTCCATAGAAATTTTAATAAAGCAAATTTTAAGTTCAATTGAAAATGGGCTACACAGATTACCTTACCTAGATTGATAATTCCAATAGAAAGATTCGCTCAAAGTTTCATTTAGTATGCCCCGGAAACCACAAGCGTCGCTAGTGTCGAATCGAGCAGCGGAATGCAGGGGAGGAGGGAAATCCCGCGTTAATTTAAATTATTTTAATATTTCATACTTTGCCAATATTGTTTCACTATTTTTTAATATCAAATTATTAAATATAATCTGGCAAAGATATTTTCGATTTATAAGAGAGGATAATCTTAAAACAAATGTCCTGCACTATTGTAATTTCAAAGGAACATGCAAACAGATAAGCAATAATTATATAATTTCATAACAAATAATATTTCTTGCAATAAATTGAGGCAAAACGTCTTAAACATGTGCTTTTAATAATTAAACATTTTTCTCAAAGACTGTTCTTCCTTTTTTCGTATGAATATGTTAATAGTAACTTTTTTGCAATGGATTAATTTATACAAACACATGTACCAATCTTTAGTAAAGATACATTTGTATAAACAAGTACAGCAAAACTTGATGATTTTGTAATTAGGGAAAATCCTAATACAAAATCAAATGACGCTTTGTTATATTTGTTTGCAAGAAATATTGTTTGTTATTGAATTATATGATTATTGCTTACCCGTTTGTATAATCCTTCAAATTCCAACAACACACAACATTTATTTGAACATTTTATAACATTATTTTTTGCCCACATTATGAATAAATTTCAAGATAAATCACGACACGAACTAAGGTTATACATGTATGACAGCAGACGCCATGTTTATGAGTGCGTGATTCAGCATAGAAAACGTGATTCAGCGTGTTTTTTTTTTTTTTTTTTGGTATAGCAGGTGTAAGAGGAAGAAGTACGGAAATAATTTAGAAAGAGACATTTCTGTGTTTAGCGCTCCAAGTGGTTGCCGGGGCACACTACCAAACGTTGAACGGAAAATTCCTATGGAGTTAACAGGGCCTGATGGGCTAATAACCCGAAACTAGTCGAGAATTTAAAGTTATTCATTTTAATCTATGTTTTATTGGTTGATTTTTAATAATCTATTCATATTTATTTCATAAATGTCTGAATTGCATTATTTTTTTTAATTTTAATGTTTTATTAAAACTTTTCTAACAAAATAGTTTACAAAATAAGTTAACTTGATTTATTACAATGCACAATGTTCTTAAACACTTTTGAAGTTGAGCTTGCATAATAGATAACCTGCAAATTTAAATTATAAATTAAAACAATTATACGTATTTAATTTACAATGAATTTATTATAACAATTTTATATAAATTGAGAAAATATATGGGCATAATAAAATAAAATATAATACAATATTAAAAAAAAAAGAAAAAAATTGTACTTTCTCGCGGTGAATTCGGTCAAATAAGCTTCTGATTGAAAATTTAATAGAAAGAAGGAAAAATGATTGATTGAAAAAATAGATTGTTGTCTTTTAAATTTAAAGCCGACTACTTGGAAGGATGTTATAATTTATTGTGTTTTTTCTTATCTTACAATGGCTTGATAACATTTATCCACATCCTTTTTAAATATATTTAAACTGGAGGCGTTTACGAATGTTATGTTGAATATGACGGCACTTTGAGGTTTTATTTGTCATTAAAATAATTATTTCAATAATTAAAGTCTCCACAGCCAACATAAAGAAGATTATAAAAATAATTGTTTATTTCTAAGGGAATTTATCGGGTAGATGAAATTCTTCCGCTTATAAAATGAAAACTGCATGTCCTACAATAAAAGTTTTATAACAAAAAAATACTTATTTTTTTAAGATCTACAACTTTTATTTGAAACATTTTTCTATCCGAATTAAAAAATGAAAAATCTCTTAGAGTAAAGTTGCACTTAATGAGTTTTGATTCTAAACAAAAGCTTCTCAGGTCATTCCACTATTATAAAAAGCTTAGATATAAAGTTTGGGTTTAATTCATTTGGCCATTTATGCACTATCGCGGAAACACACAACATACACACAGACATTTTTCAAAACCTGATGGAATGGACCTCAAAACGTGCATATTCGTTTTCGAAAAAAAAAAAAAAAATACGATCATAATACTTTCCCTTGGACAGGGGTGTGGAGAAAGTAAAAATAATACAGTAAATTAATTGAACGGATTCTTGTTTTTTTTTTTTCTAGTAGGTAATACTCTTTGTATTCTAGAATCACATAATTCTGGTAATGCGTAGCTTTCCAAAATTCATTTAACTTTTCCACTATTTCTTCGAAAAATATTTTGTCAAATCTATTTTCAGAATTTCCTAATCGACATCGGTATATAAAATTAAAAAGCAAACTTTTCTTTGAGAAATTAAAAACTGACCTTGAATTTGATACATGTATCAATGACGACTTTTTAAATACAAGTTTCTTTTATCTAACGCAACACACATAGAATTGTTTTTAAACCAGTTTTATTAATATTATAAAATTATTTAATGTAACTAATGTAAGATACTTTTAAATAAAATCTATATTTTAAAATTTAATTTATTAAATGTTACATTTTTTATATCGTTGAATAAAGAAATAAGTTATAGGCAAAAAAACAGTCTTGTCTTAAAATTGAAATATATATTTTAAAATATTTATTATTGTTTATTATCCAACAGATAAATAAATTTATGACATATCAATTAATAGAATGAATATGCTATAATATACAAAATTAATATATTATAGTATGCAAATTAAACAGTATGCGATACAATAAAAACTAACTAACACTTCGATTAGCTTCAATCATAATGAAAATATAAAAAAGACCCGCAATTAAATAAAAATAATAAATGGTTTTAATATTTAGAAATTGATAGTTTATATTGTATAAAATAGATATGAATATATTATTAAAAATCAACCAATAAACACAGATTAGATTGAATAACTTTAAATTCTCGACTAGTTTCGGGTTATCAGCCCATTTTCAAGAGAATTTAAAATTTGTTTTTATTGGTTGATTTTTAATAATTTATTCACATTTATTTCAAAAAATAATAAAATTGAATCAAGAAACTATTCAAAACAATTACATAAACCTTTTCGTACAAATTATATGAAAATAAATATGATTTTAAAAGAAATTACTTTTTTGCGGGTGTTAACATCTATATTTAGTGGAAAAAATACAAATCGATGAAAACATGAATATTTGCATTTTTTTGATTACTTAATTGTAATGTAATACGTCTGGACGTACCTAATGGTGAATAATAAAAATCAATCCCATGCAGAGCGGGTTGTTAGCCCTCTCTGATTATTTATTTATTCAATATACGGCGGACTATTTACAATTTAGCTTAATACTAAAGTAATTGACATATTATTAAAATATTTAAATTACACATAATAAATAGTTGCTTGGTAAAATTTCACTAATAATTTGGTTATTTATTGTAACTTGTTTCGACTTTGAGTCGTTGCTAGAGAATGACCCAAAGTCGTAACTGGTCGTAATAAAATACATAAATATAAGTGAAATATAACTAAGTTCTTTCTTTTGAAATCATAACATGAGAAACATATTCAAGATAAGTGAGAATAAGATTCTAATCAGTATAGTATTATCAATACTCAATAAATTGAAGTCGTAGTATTATCTAGAATTATCATAATCAAAATCATTTTGTAGATAAGGTTCTAGACGTAATAACCTAATTTCGAATATTAAAAATTGCAAAGCCTTCTCAGACTGGCTATTAAGGAGTATGATGAACTAATAGTCTGTTTAATATATTGGTGTTGGTATCACATCAAGAAGTCTTTTTTGAAAAAAAAAATCTCTATACTGCCTAATATCTTTATTTCTTGCCTCTTGAGCTTCCTCTGACATTTGTCCAATAGAAAGTATGCAAGAAGCTATTATGTCTCTACCATGAAGTAATATCTTATGGACACTTACCGGCATGTAGTACCATATATATTATTTTACAAATACATTAAAGGTCTCTATACCATATTCTTCAAATGCATCTAAATCAATAGCACAACCAGAATTTATAACCTGTAGAATTACATGGAACCGTTCTATTAATTTTATCTTCACTCCCGTAATATGCGCTGATTTTCGTGTTTCAGAACAAAATCTTTTTGCAGTATTTCCATCGTTGGAATTTCCGCCGTTTTGTTTTGGCATATCAATTAGAAGGTTCATTTCCTGTTTAAATTGTTTTTGTATATATTCCTTTTATTTAGCCAGCTTATTTTTATTTTTCGTGGCCCTTGCTTGCCACATTTATATTTCAAGTCCATAGGATACATGAAGTATGCATTCCATAAATCGAATCCAAGAATGCAGTGATTTCATCAATTTTCATATTAGAAATGGTTTTATATCTGTTCATTAGAATAGGGGTAGCGCCACATATATACCAAGTTTGTGATGATTTGTACGCAGATATGGCAGTACACACTTTTTCATCAATCATGCACAAACTCAGTATAGATTTAACGACTTCTTCCTTTCCATTTATTGTACATTTTGTTGGATGAAGTAATTTAATTTTTTCTTCTATATTATTCACTTCCTTATATATTAACTCAGAAGTTTCTTTTGTAAATGTAAGTTTGATTGGACGGTAATATCGAATGGACGATAGTGATGGGTTCTGCCAAATTAAATAATTCTGCGAATGTATTCGTATTGGAACTATCGATATACAAAATTAATTTTCCTCGGAAACATTTTTTTGACAACATTTTTGTTTGTAACGATTTTGAACAGTTCCATCACAGCCCCATTTAAAATGTATAAATATACATGTTTCGTTAGAATTAAACATAAAGGCATTTTCTTGTGCAAAACATTATCGTGTAATTGTATGGTCAATTAATGCTTCGAGATTTATTTCAGGCACAGTTTCAGAAATCGATATGTCCGTTGGATGACAATGTTTCTTTACCTACCTTGCAAGATAATAGGAAGGATATAATTTAGATTTAATTTCCTTAACTTGCTCTCTTATTATATTATATTGATGCGTTGAAAGATTTGCATCCACCATTTGCATTAGCGAATTTGGCTGAAGATTATATTATTTTTAAACGTTGTGCCACGTTTAGGAGAAGCAAGAGACTCTGACTAATGATGCGGAATCTCGCTTTCCCATTTCACGTAAATTAGCTTCTGTTGCTATTGCTACTAAACTAGTAGATGTCAATTTTATTACTTTACGTTTTTTTTTTTGATTTCGCAGCATAAATAAAAATGTATGGATGGTCTTCCGGGCTTCCAAGACAAACATCATTTTACAGTCAAAGAAAATATTATATATTCATCCAGCCATGTCGAATTATCCATAAAAAATTGAAATCGATTATATTTCTTCCATTTTTTGGGAAAATTTTTGGCAAACGTTCCTCAAACATGCCTTCAAATCTGCCAGTTCTTTTCCAGACATTGAAATATTGTCAAATTTAGCAATACATAGTTTACTATTTCACAAACACCTTTAAAATGTCGAAAATGTCCTTTCGCTATATTTTTGGATACATTCTGAAACAAAGGAGCGTAACTTTTAAAAGCGCAATTATCCGCAGCCATTTTTTTGGGGTATAAATAGCCAAGAAGTAGTTCTATTAATAATATGATACAAGTTGGAATAATATGAAATAATATATTAATATATTCATATAACTGAACCCATCTATTTTTAAAATAAATTTATATTGTCTAGCCAAAATATCTTAATGTTTTATGTAAAATGTATAACCGCTAAAATAAGTTTAGTATTGAGAAGTTTACTTACATAAGTGGATATTTTACTTAAAAATGCTAACTTGTCACTATACGTTATATTTACTTTGTCCTTAATGATTACAAAATACGAATTAACTAAGTAATTTACAAACAGTTTTTGCAGGTACTAAATCTGTCACTTTGTCGCTTTTTGGCACGATTATTAACAAAAAACGCAGCAACTACTACTTGATCATAATATTTCGAATAATTTTGACTTGTAAAGTCCATTTTTTTAATTAACAAAATTTTATGTTTTAATTAAATCCCACTAGATTGTTGAAATAATGCACTGTGCATTGTAAGGTAAGAAATAACAAAAACAACAATCCATTTTTTAACTAATATTTTTTCCTTTATTATTAAATGTTCATTCAAAAACGTATTTGACTGAATTCATCGAGGAAAGTACCATGATCAACACATCACCATTTTTTTCTATTATTATAAATAAATATGTCTTTGTGTTGGTAAATTTATTTATTTACGGATTTCTCCTTTTTCAAAATTACAAAAAAAATATAATAACACGTACAATATAAATAATTACAGTTAGTAGAACATTACAACAAGAAAAACAGAGAGAAAAAATACAAAAATGCTATAAGTGACTAATATTGGCGAGATCAATAAATGATAAGTGATACGAATTTGAAAAAATAAGAAAATTAGAATTTAACATGAGTAAGTTAAATTCATAAAATTATTTTAATAACTATTTGAATAAGTTACGGGTATCATATTTTTCATGAAACAATCCAATAATTGAAAAATTAGATACAGTAGTGCCACCTGTTATGCATTGTCTTTTAATAAAATTCCACATTCCGTGAATTCCAATGGATATATGTATATTTGTCGGTTCTATCACATCTGGCAAAACCGTTATCTCCTAATAAACACACTTCCTGCTCAATCTCAATAATTAAAGGTCAATGATTACATTTTTGTATAAACAAAAAATTGCAATTCATTTAAATATCTAAACAAACACGTGGAACGTTATTTCTATAGAGCTAAATTACTTGGCCTCGGTGACTAAATTACATAATTGGATCCAGCCTTGATAATACAAACAGATAATCAAATGTATGGACTTATAAATGGTTTTAGAATTGGCGTCTGTGGTTTGTTAACATGAGGTACGTGGTGATCAGTGTGTTGCTATTTTGCTGTGCGTCGACGGCATGGAGTTCGAATATTTTGGGCCTCTTCGCCATGCCCTCTTACAGCCATTACACTTTAGGGCACCGGCTCTTAGAGGAATTGGCCGGTAAGGGTCATCAAGTTACGATGATCGCACCGTATAAGCAGAATAAGAAGATTCAGAATTACAAGGAGATTTATTTAGAAGGATTAGCTGATATAATTGGAGGTAAGTGATAACAAAATATTAAACCAAATTACTTGCGTATCATTCATATCAAATTACTTTTAGTTTAAAAACGTACATTATTGAAATTCTAGTTACTAAATAAATACAAAAATGTATATAAATGAAAGGAGAACATTATATTTATATAAATTATTTTATATACAGGTTGTTCTTAATTAAGTAAGCACGATTGCTAACTTTGTTATTATTTGAGCTATAAAGTCGGTTAAATTAGCTAAGTAGTGGAATATTTTCCACGGAGTACAACTAAATAAGAAAAACAAAAGAACATCGCATTTTCAAGATTTTAAGACAACATTTTTTAAGGGCACATCCTATATATTTTATCATCATTTAATAGAAAAGGGTTGTTTTAACAAAAAATACACTATTACGAAAAAAAAAAATCACTAATAACTAAATTATTGACATTTTAATATTGTGTTTTTAATGAAATATCAAGATGTTATAAAAAACAAAACACCCACAAATAATAATAAAATCATTTATTATATGTTAATTTACAACCTCTTTAATAGATTTAAACGTCAATTATGGTGTTTTGAATAATAAAAAAAAGTATTTTTAGATCAAACATCATTGCCTTGTACCAACAATTTACGTCACTAGCATATTACGCATTTCATTTAAAACAAAAATTTTTGTTTTTTATAATACATAAATTAACAAGGTTTATATCGATTAAGTAGATGTTGAATTAACTGACAGATTGAGAAAATAAATTTTATTTTCATGATTTGTTGCTATTTTGTTATTTATAAGAACAATATTAATATGCGAATAACTTTTTTATTTGTTATTTTTTTGTGATAGTAATACACTATCACTTTTTCGTTAAGAATTATTTTATATATATATATTATTTTATATATATATATATATATATATATATATATATATATATATATATATATACAGAGGTTTTTTTATCAGTATACATTAGGCGAACTGTATACCTGCAAACAAAAACAAGTCAAACGCATTGAACCGATTAATGTGTGTATGTTTAGTTGCCTATAGCACACAACTAAACGTCAAACGGTAAACTTCAAATTATGTGAAATATTTGATCGAAAATGTATACAAATGAAGAAAAGTCGAATTTCAAGATATGTATACTGTTAAAAAAACCTCTCTGTATATATAAATCTTTATTGGCAGATTATTTTTAACAAAGTAATAATTATAAATAAATACAATAAATAACTAACATAAAAACAAATTCTTCTGCTAATTGGCTATCGACCGTTGGTCTTTCCGCCTGATTTTGTAGACGTCTGTCCTTGTCAGTTGCTGTGTCAAAAAGGTTTTGATCGCTAATGTTGTCCATTGTCTTGTAAATTGAATTTACTCGTCGTGTTCACTAAAGTCATGAAATGATGAAATGAAATCATGAATGGTGAGAATTATTTTATTAATTATTAAATTATGATTAAATATATAAAAAAATGCCATTTAAAAAATGTTTGTTTTGTTAATATCTTGAAAACGCGATGCTCTTTTGTTTTTCTGATTTCACCACTGTAAATGTTCTACTAATTTGTTAATTTAATCGACTCTCTAGCTCAACCAATAACGAAGTTGGAAATGGTGCGCATTTAATTTAGAACAACCTGTATATAATTGTAATATTGCACATTAACGCCCACGGCAAAAATTCGCAGAAGAGCTCATTTTAAAAAAACTAAAAACGAATATAATAAATTAAAATTGTAATTATGTTATACTCAATAATTATAAAAAACACTACCATCTTTCTTATAAATATCACAAATATGAATTTTGTTGATAACTTTATTGCTTACAATAATGGATATACAAAGATCTATGTATATGCCACTGCGTGTTAATGGGTTTAGTTTAGTTATTTATTTACGTAATTTCCATTTTACAATATATATTTCATTTACAAAATCTAGTAAATAAAATCCTAAGTCTAATTGGTGTATGCAGTCCCAAAATGGTCCAATAAAGCCCTACCAATATTAAGATTAAAATGCTCAACTTTACTATTTCATATAAGAAAAACATACATTCAATAATATTTAAAATTATAAAATATTATCATTATTTGTAACACTACACCCATTAGGGTAGAAAGGGTCATTGAATATATATATATATATATATATATATATATATATACAGAGAGGTTTTTTAATCAGTATACATTAGGCGAACTGTATACCTGCAAAAAAACCAAGTCAAACGCATTGAGCCGAATAATGTGTGTTGCCTATACACACAACTAAACGTCAAACGCTAAACTTCAAAATGTGTGAAATATTTGATCGAAAATGTATACAAATGAAGAAAAAGTCGAATTTCAAGCGTGTATTACAATTCCAACAGTACTAGAGGTGGATAAGACATGTTTTAAATGAATCCAAAGTGGCCGAATACCTCAGTTAGCATAATTCTAAAAATAATTAAACTAAAACATTTTCTTTCGAAAACGCAACGAAATAAATCATGACTAACACTGCATGCGTTACCGTCACAAGCAATTTCCTTTTTTATCAAAAATACGTCACTTATTATTATGGAGAAATTACAGGTAAAATATATCAAGAGATTTTATTAAGACAATTTGAAAGAAAAGTAACAGTGAAGAACAATAAACTTGAAATAAATAATTAGAATAAATACTATAAATGACCACCACAAACTGCAAGATATTAACTCAAACAATAGTGAAAATTCTTCCACATTGTGCATTTCGATATTGTCATAAACAAAATAGAAAATTGTTAAAAATTTTGCGTATTATAGGCAACACATACATCAATACGTTTGACTTGGGTATTTTACATGTATACATAAGAGATATGTATACTGTTAAAAAAACCTCTCTGTATATATATATATCATTATTTGTTATATTACTACTAAATCTTTATTGTTTCAGAAAAAATAATGCATAATCTAACATAATATAAAAAATAAATAAATATTTTCATAATATATTCTCAAATAAGGGCTATCGACCATAGCTCTTTTTGCCCTTGTTTTCTTATTTATTTTTATGTATTTACGGTAATTGGTATTTGTTAATTTTTTATATTATTCAGAGATATTAAATTTTTGTTTTGTCGCATAGACAGCATTGGGAATAAAAACAATTTACTAGTTTATCAATAAAGTATTTGTGAGTTTTATTGTATCATAAGTAAATACATTCATTTGTATAATTGTTAAAGTGAAAACAGTTTTCACTATTGAAATTAGATATTGCTTTCCCTTATTATGATTGCTTAAAGGGATAAATATTAATATGACATAAAACTTTTTTTTATCTTGGTTTTTTTGTGTTAAAGGCGCACCTTTTTACATATTTATAATAAACCAACTTAAAGTGCAACATCGACCTTACCGTCCGAACCTAGTTCGACGAACCAATCAGTAATCAATAAATCCTGGGAATAACTAAAATTCGTTGGTAGCTGATTGGAGAAAATCTTATGCCAAAAAAAAACTAAAGTAAAAGAGCCTACAATTTAAAATCAAATATATTTTAATTTTGTTTGTATAACTTACTACTTTAGTTATTGTAATGACATAAATAGAAAACAGTATTCATTCACTTGGTCACAGTTATTTAAATATATTAAATAAAAATGATTTGAAAATAATTAATAAATTATTTCCACATTTAACTCTGTGACTATTAACGTACTTACGTAGGTAAGTCAATAGTCACAGAGTTAAATGTGGAAATAATTTATTAATTATTTTCAAATCATTTTTATTTAATATATTGTAATGACGTTTTGTGTATGTAACGTACCACTTATATAAAAAAAAAATAATAGAAAAAAATGTGTCTGATACTTTGTTATATATAGCCAATCAACTGATTTTAAAAACATTTTATTTTTGTGTAAAGTCTAACACAAAATTGTCTCTAAAATTAGTTGATTGTCGATGTATAACTATCAGAATCAGTTTTGTTCTATTTGTAAATAAAACAACTGTTTTTTTAAGTTTCACAAAATTTATTGCAGAGATACTGCTGCAATTATTTCGCCAACAAAGTGGCATCATTATAATAATAATAATAATATTTATTTCCTCAACAGACATAGTCTAATTACAAAGGAAATTTTGGTAAATTAATATAAGAATTTACAAATATAAACAGTAAAAACAATAGGATGAAAATACATTCCGTAATTAACTTAAGACTAATACAGAGACATTTGTCGATAGCCCATAGTTGTAGGTAACTACACCATTTTTATTTATTTATTAGATATAATCAACGAAAAAAAAATCCAAAGTATAGATTGAACGCGCATGAAATATTTTACAAAAAGTAACAAGACAATAAATGTTATATAATTTGAATTATTCAACGAAGCTATATAAAATGATGGGACACAATTTAAGTAACACAAGATATACACAGCATAGAGAGAATATAAGTGATCTTGAAAACTAATTTGGGTATCCATGGATTTCCATCAGTTTGCATTAATGCGCATTCTCCCAATTTAAAAAAATTACAGAATATATATATATTAAAATCCGTTAATAACTAAGAAACTTTAGACAAATACAGACACATTTGTAGATTGCGCACAAAGTTCTATTATTGTTGTAGATATCTACGCCATATTGTATATCATGGTATTTCCTTATCATGTTCAATATGGGAGATTGAGAGTGGTAAGCTGTGTTTGGCTTAGCGTAATAAAAGTTTCTACTACCTCTAGAATTAATACGCGGAACATTAAAATTAAGCAGACTCAGGAGGTGGGCATTATCACATCCGTAATGGATTAATTTATACAATTCATTAACTACAATGAATCTATGACGATCATAGATGCGCAGATAATTAAATTCAATTAGAAGATCCTTATGTCTAATATCAATTGAAGGATATTTACCATATTTGTGAAAAAATAAATAACGTAAGAAACGTTTATTGATATTTTCAAGCATTTCGATGTATAATTTCGATTGAGGTGACCAGACACAAGCACAGTAATTAATTTTACTAAGAACTAGAGAATTGAACAATATTTTAACAGTTTTATCTGATTTAAAATCATTACAATTACGAGCGATATATCAATAGGAATTTGTTCACAGTGAATATTATTTCGAACTGATATTATGATTAATATTTTTTCTTTAACTCTCAGTAAAGCATTTTCGATCATATTTTGATTAAGTTTATATTTATATTATATATTCAGTACCAAAGCATTTAATTTCATAATTTTTGTATACCTCATAAGTGTATAAAAATAACATAGAATATCATAATAATAGAAAAAAAGGATTTATTCACTTGGTCACAGTTATTTAGATAACTTAAATAAAAAGAATTTGAAATTAATTAATTAATAAATTATTATTTTTATTTAACATAAGTCATAATGTCACGGTAGCTAAAGGGGAAATAATTTAAATAAAAAAGAGTATGTAATCACTTGGTCACAGTTATTTAAATATATTAAATAAAAATGATTTGAAAATAATTAATAAATTATTTTCACATTTAGCTCTGTGACTTTTGACTTACGTTACGTAAGTACATTAAACAAATGCATATTAAAACAACTACTTCCCGGGAAAATACCCACGCCGCTCATTGAATTACATAATGTACACCTGCTATTGCATATCAATAAAATATTGCATAATGCAACAAATTTTATTCCGAGAAAAATTTAATGTAAAAACAACAAAAGGAACGTTACTTAATATAAGGCCATCTGCAGACACGTGTTTCGTGATCTATTCCTCGTCAGTACAGCTATGCCTTACATAATAATTAAATATGTTAAAAAAATCAATTAAATTAATTCAAATACACTCAGCGGAATTAAATCAATTATATTAAATCAAATTAAACTAAATCAATTTAAATTAAATTAAACCAAATTAATTCAATTTAAATCAAAACCGAATAAAATTAAACTAAACCAATTGATTAATTAATTTCAAATTGTTTAATTTAATTTATAGAATATAATGATTAATCACAAGAAAATACGAGTGTAATACAATAAATAGAAAATAGTGATAGTAGCTGGTGAAGCTATTTTTCATTACAGATGAATTCATCAAAATTTAACTTACATTCTGTATACAACGTAAGAAAAGAGAGATAACGAAATAATCAGCTCAGTCCTTTTTTCCAGATATCAAATTAAAATAAAATTTAAATACAAAAGATCAGAAACAACAAAATGTTTAGAATTAAACATAAAATATATAAAACAAAACAGAGGCGAGTCAAAGTTTTGCAGTTATTTAAATTATAATAAAATTAAGCAAGGCAACATTTATCATTGCCAATTATAATTGCCAATTAATTATTAATTAGATTCGATCAATTCTTTTTCAAACCGCACAAATTACTTACACTAAGTTTTTGACAAACATCTATTGAAACAACTACTTCTCTAGCATATACTCCGCCGGAGATTGGATTGCACAATAGATGCTCGGGAAGTAGTTGATTCAATAGATGTGTCAAAAATTTAGGAGTATAAATAATTTTGCAGTTGCAAAATGGAATGATCGAATTTTATTGATCTTCTTCTTTCTTAGCACTACAGTCCTTGGTGGGTTTTGGCCTACTCCACAATATTCCTCTATTCCTCCGTGTCTTTATCTGTGCAGTCAATCGCGCAATTTTAGCGTTTTTGGGTCTTCAATGACACCGTCCTATCTTTTTCTTTTGCTTTATTTTCGCCATGTTTTCATTGCATCATTGATTTTTGGGGTACATAGATACTCCGAATTACCTATAATTTCAAAATTCTAATATGGCAGAGTAGTGCGATGGATTTAAATCCCATTTACAAAGTTTAGCCTTTTTTTAGATGGCGACATGAAAGACTTTGACCACCCAAGATAGAGCTACTCCTCTTATAGAACAATTACTATTTTTCCATGATCATGCAATCATAATTCTACTTATTATTATCACAATAGTCAGATACTTTATAGCATCTATATTCTTCAATAAATTTAGTTACCGCTATCTTTTAGAAGGATAAACAATTGAATTAATTTGAACAGTTCTTCCTGCAGTGACCTTTATTTTTATTGCTCTTCCTTCCCTAGGACTCTTATATTTACTTGATGAAATTAATAACCCTCTTGTTACTGTTAAATCAATTGGTCATCAATAATATTGATCATATGAATATGAAAGTTGAATTTGATTCCTACATAATTCCTATAAATTAAAATAAAATTTCTGACTTTCATTTATTAGATGTTGATAACCAAGTAGCTGTCCCATTTAATTCTCAAATTCGAATAATCGTTACAGCAGCTGATGCCCTTCATTCTTTTGAACATTCTTGTCAAACTAAAATAATAATTATTATAATAGTTTTTGATCCCTCAAATAACCCCAATAAAATGATTAATCCTATTTATTATTTTTACATTAACTTTCCTTATTTTTAATACAATTAACTATTTTTCTATCAAGTATCCACTAAAAATATCTATAATTTCAAAAAAATCAACTGAAAGTGATGACAAATCTATTTGAATCATTTAACCCTTCTACAGGACTTTTATCATTAAATTGATTAAGAACTTCCCTTGGAATTTTATTTATCCCTTCAATATTTTGAATGATCCCATCACTATGAAATTTTATAAGAATTAAAATCATTGTAACTCTTCATAATGAATTAAAAATTCTTATTAGAAATTCTATCAAAGGAAGAACTCTAATTTTTATTTCATTATTTTCATTTATTGCATTAAATAATTTCTTAGGGTTATTCCTTTATATTTTTACTAAAACTAGACATTTAATCTTAACTCTTGGATTAGCTTTACCATTATGAATAAGATTCATACTATATGGTTGATTGAATAATACCACTCATATATTTGCCCATTTAGTTCCTCGAGGAATCCCTCCTATTTTAATACCTTTTATGTTATGTATTCAAGCTATTAGAAATAGTATTCGACCAGGAACTTTGGCTGTTCGACTAGCTGCTAATATAATTGCAAGACATCTACTTATAAACACTGGACCTTCAATATCATTAATTTTGCTTAATATCCTAATTTTTACTCAAATTCTTTTTCTTATCCTAGAATCTGCTGTTGCTATCATTCAATCTTATGCTTTTGCAGTACTAAGAACTTTATACTCTAAAGAAGTAAACTAATGCACAGACACAAAAATCACCCCTTCCATTTAGTAGATGTTAGACCCTGAACTTTATTAGGAGCCTTAGGAGCGAGCAATAATTACTATAGTAGGACTAGTTAAATGATTTCATTACTTTAATAACAATTCATTTATCATAGGAAAAATTATTACTTTATTAGTTATATACCAATGATGACGAGATGTAACACGTGAAGGAACCTTCCAAGGACTCCATACCTATCAAGTCACAATAGGCCTACGATGAGGAATAATTTTATTTAATACATCTGAAGTATTTTTCTTTCTATCATTTCTCTGAGGATTTTTTCATAGAAGATTATCCCCTTCAATTGAACTTGGTATAATTAAACCTCCAAAGGGAATCGAAACCTTTAACCCAATATAAATCCCACTTCTTAATACCCTTATTTTATTAACTACTGTCACATGAGCCCATCATAGATTAATAGAAAATAACTTTAATCAAACTACACAAAGTCTTACTTTAACAGTAATATTAGGAATTTATTTCTCAATTTTACAAGTTTTCGAATATATCGAAGCACCTTTTACCATCTAAGACTCAGTATATGGATCAAGATTCTTTATAGCAAAGGATTCCATGGATTACATGTAATTATTGGAACCACCTTTATGTATGCCTAATTCGACATTTAAATGATCATTTTTCTTGTATCCACCATTTCGGATTTGAAGCTGAAGCATGATATTGACACTTTGTTGATGTAGTTTGATTGTTCCTCTATATCTCAATCTACTGATGAGGTAGATATTTATATAGTATAAATATTATTTGTAACTTCCAATTAAAAGATCTAATTAATTTAGTATAAATAATTTTCGTAACATTTTATATGGCATTAATCATTTTCACAATCACTTAACTGGCATTAACAGAAAAAAATCGAGCCAAATGTAAATATTCTTGCACACGATCGGCACATAGACGTACCCCGAACACTAAGTCTGTATTTGAATCTCAACCTGATGCTTCACAGGAGAACCCAATTGACATTAAAAAAGTGATAGTGACATTGAAAGTGTCCTGGAAACTATTTTCTTTTTCTATCAAAAAGGTTCCCAAAACTGATGCAGAAAAGATAAAATCAAACATTTTCAATGGACCATAGATCAGATGGAAAATACAAATTTTACGGACCAAATAACAGAGGTTGACAAAATTGCACGGAAGGAGTTCGTATGGGTTGTTGATTGTTTTTTAGGAAATAAGAAATATTCTGACTATTATCAACTTTATGTTTTTATTTTATGTTACATCCATGCATATGACTTGTATATAACATAAAATTACAATTCCTTCACAACCCCTTGATCTAGGGGATCTAAGTAAAGAACAGGGCGAGCGAATCCACCAGGACTTCCGTACAATCAAGGCCATTGGAACACACATATGATAGCTGACTATTGTTGGAGCATTCAGAACAGCTTACTTCAACTTCTCACAGACGACTTATAAAAGAAAGTTTTTTTTTAACTTAACAACGTAAAAAATACGATTAGCTTTAAACATATTGTGTTTGATTGCAAATGGGCTCTTATGTTATTTTTTTTAAACTAGAGATGATACAGAAATTACAATGAAATTAAACAAGGAAAATTTCTGGCAATGATCAATAAAATTCGATAAATCCCTTTCTCCCAACTGCAAAAAATTACTTCCACTGTAAGCTTTACAAACCTCTATTGAAACAACTACTCCCCGAGCATTTTCATTGTAATTTAAATAACTGAAAATGTGTCAATTATCTTTGTTTCATTTTATTTAATTTGATATAGAAATTTTATCACATATTTGAATTCCTTATTGAAAATTAGGCTAAAGTCATGTAACATAACCCAATCATTAGAAATGCTATTGTGCAATGTTATTTATGTTATTTCAGAATTTGTTTTTTTTTTTGGCATATAAAAACATACAAACTATCCATTTTTTGTAAGATCCCCTTTTTATGTTTTAGAAATGAAAACCGTATTTTTCGATATGGAAGGAATGCTCCCAATCAACCAAATAATCCTCTGCTACCACTTAGGCTACACTTTCTCCAACTTCACATTAAAATACCAACCAGTACTAGATCTGCTAAACTCGAAACAAAAATTCGACGTAGTAATAATCGATCAATTCCTCAACGAAGCCTTACTGGCAATCCCGTACAAACTCAACGCACCAATAATATACCTCAGCACCTTAGTAACCTCAACATGGAGCAATCACCTCGTCGGTAACTCAGCACCCTTATCTCACGTACCCAACATCTTCCTCAACTACAACGGCAAGATGAGCTTCTTCCAGCGCCTACACAATTTACTGCTTTACGTAATGGAAGAAATTTATAGAAGAAAAATAGCTTATCCGATTCATGAAAAGATGGTGCACGAAGCTTTCCCCGAGCTGCCTGATTTGAACACGTTGATTTATTCGAGGAGTCCGTTTATGTTGGTGAATTCCCATATTAGTATAAATGATCCAATGCCGCATTTGCCTAATATGGTGGAGATTGGAGGGTTTCATCCTAGGAAACAGGAGTTGCCTCAGGATTTGAAAGAGTTTTTGGATAATTCGAAAAATGGTGTGATATTTTTTGGGATGGGTTCCAATTTGAAAGTGTCTTTGTTGCCAGCTGATAAACGTGAAGCTATTTTAAGGGCGCTGGGAAAATTAAAACAAGATGTTTTGTGGAAATGGGAAGAGGATAAACTGCCTGGACAGCCGCCGAATGTCAAGACGAAGAAATGGTTACCACAGCAAGCAATATTAGGTAATTTTTATATATTCCCATTATTAGCATGTGTATATACTGAATAACTTAATAATACTAAATGGAAAACTTATTTTATATAAAGAAATGTTAAAAAAAATTAACAGTTAGGTTATGTTGTTTGAATTAATAATTCGCATTTTTACCAATCGTTATTGATATTTTCATGATTTTCGACACATTTTGACAATTTTCGACATTTTACCACGTCTATTACATAATTCGACATTGAATGACTATTTTGATATTTTATTTTTTATCGAATATTATTTTTGTGAAAGTCGAACTTTTTTTTCGTGAGAAAAGATTAAAATTTCTGAAAAATTGACTTTTTAAATTTTTTTTCAAGTTTTGACATTTTACATCAATTAGGCAAAAGGTGGCGCTTGCGTCGTCTTTAATTTATTATATATATATATATATATATATATATATATATTTTAATTTAAAAAAAGTCAACTTTTCAGCAATTTTTATTTTTTCTCAAGAAAAAAGTTCGAATTTCGCAAAAATAATATTCGATAAAAAATTAAATATCAAAATGGTCATTCAAAGAGAGAGAGATGAGAAAAGTCGCGGAATGTTTAAAATAAACAGTAGAAATTATCGTGAAATGTCAATAAACGTCTAGAAATGTCGTAATCAATGAAAAAATGTCAAAACAGTATAAACTTGTCAAAAATCTCAACAATGCCATTAAATGTCGGAATTAATGAGAAACGTTAAAGTAGATGAAAGCAGTAAAAAAATTGTCATTAAATTTTCACTAAATGTCAACAATCGATGAGTAATGTCATCATCAATGAGAATGTCATAGAACGTTAGGATCGAGTCAATTCGAATGGATAAATCTAGGTATCGAGAGTCGAAGATGGCTCGATGGTTAATCCGAGATTGCTCGATAGTAAAATAACATATCGAGAGAGAAAGAGAGTCGCGATATCTTCTAAATATCTTATTTTTGGGGGAAATTAAAGTTTATTTTTTGTTTTGAAAAAATAACATTTTTCTGAAATTGTCAACAATTTCTTCGAAATATTACGACTTCTATATAATTTGATGTTTTTTTTTCTGAAATAAAATTTAATATTTCTGATAAATTAACATTTTTCTAACAATAAAAAAGTTTTTTTAAAAATTCAACATTTTTGCGAAAAAATGAGGTTTTTATATATGTATATATTTTTAATAAGAATTGTCAAAAAAATCACAACAACGACAAAAACAAAAGAATTGTGTGTCACACCTAAAACTGCTTAACAAGCTATATTGCTACAATTGCTTGCCAACAGAGATTAATTCATGTTTATGTAACAGAAAGCACACAGTTATTTATGATCGCAAATTATCCCAACCAACCTCGATAAAACATGGGGTGCCACAAGGATCAAGACTATGATTTTCCTTAAGATAACATCATGAAGCGGTGGAAGTGGATTCAGCGAAATTTCGTTGACAAGAACTTAAAGTGGGAGGTACATGCTGAATACTGAACCAACAAGCTGAACAAATACATATTTTATTTTTAGTACGCAATTTAAAACAAAGTTTGTCTGCAGGCGATGTACAAGTAGCATACCATGCTTTATTTCGTTCATTGATCTCTTATGGGATTCTTGTTTCGGGTCATTCGTCTGCTGCCAGCAGAATGTACTCGCTGTATATTATACGAATAATGACTGATTTGGGGTATCAAGAGAAATGCAGAAAATGTTTTATTATATTACGAATTTTAATATTACCATCCCAATATATTTATAGCTATTTGTACAAAAAGAATCGACATAAATATAATACAAACAATAATTTTCACAATTATTATACGTGGGAAAATGATGATATCCTGGCTGAAAGACCACTGGTCGATAGCCAGTTTCAGAGTTGGAATTATGCTGTGAACGTTAGTGTATTGTTAAATATTGTATTGTAACTGTATATTCCAATCTCATAAATAAAGATGTTTATGTATGTTTATGTATGATGATATCCGGCTGAACCATTATAGGCTGATATTAATTACAAATGGATCGCGTTTTTATGCACGAATGCTATATTACAAGCTCCCAAATTTAAACCTACCCTATAATAAGCGAAATCCCCATGGTGAGACTCGAATTTGAAACAAACTGTATAGTTTTTTAATCTCGCTACAATTGTTTCATCACACTGTGGCTTCTTCAAATATATACAAAAAGAAATTCATATTTAATGAATTAGTCAAAAGGTGGCGCCTGCATCGTTTTTAATTTATTATATTCAAAAAGGTTTTATGAGTTTTTGAAGAGGCGGGATTTTTTTAAAAACTTTAAACTGAGTAGTGGTGAATTTATAAGGTCCAGTCTGTCGTTAAGATGTCCTGTGAATTTTCTTTGTTTATTTCCATTCTCTTCATTATTTTTAATTTGAAGCCTATTTTCCTCTCTGAGCAGAATCTTAAATTTTTCGTTGAAATGATTGTTCTCTTCGGTAAGATGGTTCGCATTTTTAGAGTTGGTCTTCTTTTATTCGAAACTGGTTTTATGTTCTTTTATTCTATTTTCGTGTTATCTTCCTGTTTGCCCAACATAAGTTTTGGAAGAGTCTTCGCAAATTAATGATCTTCCTGTTTATCCAAAGTAAGTTTTGGAAAGGACTTTGCAAGATAAACAGCTTTTATTGTTATATCTTTATTATTTTTAATAATGTTATCTAATTAATTATTGGTTTTAAATGCCATATTAATATTGATGTTTTTTTAACAATTTTATAACCTTCTCTCTAGTTTTACCTGTATCTTATATTGGACAAACAGGAAGATCATTCAAAAACAGAAAAACTGTTTTCTGTGCATCAATTATAGCGAGATTACATTAAAATATATAGGGAAAATGAACATATCCAGCTGAATCATTATAGGCTGATATTAACTACAAATGGATCGCGTTTTTATGCACCAATGCTATATAACAAGCTCCCAAATTTAAACCTACATTCTATCTCTTATAATAAGCGTGTTATTTCATATAATTAATAATTATACTTTATTAGAATTTAGTAACTAAATAAAAATAATGTTAACTCTATCCATCATTCTTTTGTGTATTACGTAAATAGATGTAACACTTTTTTTAATAGCACATCCCAATACAAAAGCATTCATTTCCCACGGAGGTTTACTGAGTACCATAGAATCTGTTTATTTTGGAGTTCCAATTCTCGGCATACCAATTTACGCTGATCAAAAAATGAACATAAATCTGGCCGTGAACAGGGGTTATGGATTATCGGTACCTTTTTCGGAATTAACAGAAGAAAAACTTGCAACAGCATTAGACAAGATCTTGAATGATAATACGTAAGTATTAATATAAAATTATCTAGTAAAGTAGAACATAATTATTTTTTTTTTATTTTTATGATTTTAATCATTTTTTAACAAGAATTCTTTTAATAATAATAAAGTATAAAGTATTCCATACAAGTAACAGAAATATTTATATTATATTATTAATTTTGTTATCATACATAAAACATGATCATCTTGTATCATAATCAACCAGATGTTTTTTTCCGTCGATTTTTGAATTGCTTTATTTTATTTATAGACAACATGTATTTTATAGATTTAAAAAATCTCAGTTTACCTAAAACATTAAATACTAACATTTTTAATAGGTAACATTAAAATAAAATAAAAACTTCTTTTTATTATAAATAGAAAAGAGTATTTATTCATTCACTTGGTCACAGTTATTTAAATAAATTAAATAAAAATGATTTGAAAATAATTAACAAATGTGAAAATGATTTATTAATTATTTTCAAATCATTTTTATTTAATATCTTTTTATTAATTTATAATTCGCTTAAAAGACATAAAAAAAAGTAATTTTATATAACAAAATATTATCATTTAATTACCTTTGAAATAATTTATTTTTAAAACTAATTCAATCAAATTGTAAACCGTAATAAAATAGAATAAATATTTCTTTATCCGATGCGAAATGCATTAATTATTTAAATATTTATATCATTAATGTTTATTTTTCTGGTAATTTTCGACAAAAAAAAACTTCTTTTTCGCTTTTCGTAATCATTGATGTCTATTAAAACGCCCCTGAAACGGTTTTTCGAAATTTCAATTCGTTTTGCGTGAAATCGCATCTTGAATGAAAAAATGCACAAGCCGGATTTGATACTTCTGGATCGCAGGGATACCGACCACTTTGGAAGTCGGTAAAACCGATTTTATCGGCAAAGTAGGGATGTTTTGGGTACTGAAACGCTTGATGGCATCATTGTCGGGCTCAATTGACTGCCAACTTAGGTTAGTCGTTTGTCAGTTCGCTAGTAAACCGAAAAATTTAAACGCGTTTTTTCGGAACCATATTATTCAAACTATCGTGCACGATTGCCGCCGATTTAATTAACGTAAAGTATTGTCGTTTAAACTCGGCCACAGAAAACTTTATTTCTTGAGAGCTTGACGTAGAAACATTTCAAATAAGTTCATTTAATGTATTTTTTTATAGCGCACTAGACGTAAAAATATGAGTGAAAAAAGTACCTTTTATTTTCACAGATCGTCATTTTGATTAAAAAATCAACCTTTTAAATTTATTTTTCGACGTCAAGTTCCCAAAATTTTGTTGTAGTTTCAGACAATAATCTTATTTTTCAATTCAATTGAACCATTTGGGCTGTGAAGTCCTCGCCGTCTCGGTCTCGGTGTACGCCATAGGGCCCAGTTGAAAATTTTTAATAAAAATAAATTTACATATTTTTTTTAATTAAATTCTCACTTATCCCATAGTGAAACACTTTTATGTAATAATTATGAAGTATTTTAATTAATACAAATTTAAATATAAAAGTTTAGTGAAACGAACAACCAAATGTATTAATTAAAATACTTCATAATTATTAAATTCATAAAATATGGCCAAAAGAATGTTTAATTGATCATACAAAACCCGAATGTACCAACTCTAATAGATTTGAAAAATGCAAAAGTAGCCTACTTTTCAGCTTTAATTACCAAAAAAAACTTAAGGTTGCAGTTTAGTAGAAAGAGATATATAGTAAAATGGAAATAATCGTTTAAAAAAAGCCATTCTTTTGAATTTAATAATATAAATATGTATTTATATTTTTTATCTATCAAGTATAAAGTATGTCTAAATAAAAAAAAAAGAATCGTTAATTTTCGTCTATTACGTCAGTTTACTAGTTCTAGTTAGAAAATATCATTGCAAGATATAATGAAATTAATAGATCATGTCTGCTAAGTTATTTGAATGCACAATTTAGTGAAATCTTTTAAATTTTCATTGCACAAGTTTTTATTAGCAAAAATATAATTTAAAATTTGCTATAAATTTAATCAAATTTCATTCTTTTTCATAATTGCTTTTCATACAAACTAAACATTAAAATAATTTTTAATTCATCTGATGAAATTCCTGCTTATTTTAAGATTACAATATTTTTCATTGATCACAACAGCAATCTAACTCAAATTGGTGATTGCCAATATTTATATAGCTATCTCTTTCATCTAAATCGCGCCATGATGTGCCATTCACATAATAATAGTAATACGCTTTATTCAATTTATAAATTAGAAATACAAAATTACATTTAATTTAAATTACGATACGCAAAATTAACAGAGATAAATAAATTTTGTAACCTATTGCTGATTGGAGGCGTAAAAAAAGCAGAAAATAACAATTATTAAAATTAATTGTGATTAAACATTCTGACAGTGAGTAATTTTCATTTTCGATTAAGAAATATCTAAGAAATGCAAGTGGTATAAAAAAGTAATTTTGTTTTCTTTATATACTAAATATCTAAGATTTCTTTTCAAAGAAATCTAAAGCAAATCTAATTAAATCCTAGGTTTGATTAATATGAATAATATACTTTTATTAAATCTAATTTAATCAAACTTTTAGATACAATGAGAATGTAAAAGCCCGCTCCAAACTTATGAAAGAACGCGCGACTCCTCCACTCCAGGAAGCCGTATTTTGGGTGGAACACGTAATCAAGTACAACGGTTCGGAACACTTCAGAAATTCCGGCATGGATTTAAGGTGGTACGAATACGAAATGTTGGACGTCGCTGCATTTTTATTGGCAATCTGTGTGTCCATTATATTCGGATTTTATTTATTAATCAAAAAACTTTGCGGCTCTAATTCTAAGAAGCATTCACATCGAAATGGAATAGAATTGAAGAAAAAAGTACATTGAATTGCTTTACGATATTCGAAGCTATTCTGTAGGGGAAATGTCAGATTTAACATGTACGTTATTTTTTATCATTCCACTCTAAGTAACTCTTGTAATTGAAGATATTTGTTGGTGAGTACGTGAAGTTTCTTGATATAATGTAGTAATATTTTATTCCTTTCTTCACTTTTTTATTTTTACCACTAAATGTACATTTCAAGCACAATGTGCTCTTTTTCAATACTTTTTACATAAATCTATTGAAAAAGAGCACGTTGTGATAAAAATAAAAAAAGTGAAGAAAGGAATAAAATATTACTACATTATACTCTTGTAATTGATATAATGTGATTATTTTAATTAATAACGTACACGTTAAAGTTAATATTTCCCGTACGGAAAATGCTGAGCATAAATTTCGAATTGTATTTATAACTGATTATGTACTATGTATGTTGTTATAATTTTAAATCATATTAATAAAAAAATGTTTAATTAATTAAATTCATATTCCTTTTAAATTATATTTATATCAATGAATTGCATAAATTTTCAATTATTAAATTAATTAAATAGAAGTGGAAAAAAAAACATATCGGATGGGATTTGAACCAATGTTCCTCGATTTCCAGGGAACCATATTCTTAGACATAACTCAAAAACTAAAGATGATAAATAAAATTGGATAACATGTTTGGAGTCAGCATAAAATATTGCTTTAAGAACAGTTTATTATTTTTTCTATTATTAATAATAACAAAATTACACGCACCCTTGAAAAATGACTCGTCGGCGACTTCCGATTATAACCGCGAAACGGTTAAAGATAGATCATTTTAAATTAAAAATTGGCCTAGGTTTGCGAAAATGGTTTTTCAATATCTTTTAAAATTAAAAAGTTTTCCATATGTGGCACCACCAAAATGGACCACTCAGTACAAATTGAATTAAAAAAAATGAAAATAATTAATTCGCTCGAATAAATAATTAATTAATAATTTCCCTCTTTTATTATACAAATTTATAAATATTAAGCGGGCGTTAGCTTCTTCAATATGTTGTAACAGGTTCCAAGAAAATCCAAGGATGTACGTGTTATTTACAAAAAATAATACAGGGAAAGAAACCTCCTCCATCTTATGACGATTCAAGTATGTTCATTTCTTTCTATTTATATGCTATTAACATATTTTTTAAGTCTTAATTAAAACTGAATTTCTTGAAATACTAAAAATAATTTATATATTAACTTTTTTACTTTTTTTTTTTCAAACACTTCCACATAAATAACGCAATCAAAAAACGCTTTATCAAATCTAAATTACATCAGTCCTCTCCCAATTGTCGCAAATAAATTCAAATGAGTTCATAGTTCGCGACTTTGGAAACTCAATTACATAATCAAAATAGATAATTTAGTATGATAATATACCACGAATAGATTACAAAACACAGCGTACCATGTGTGCATTATTCGCTTTGTTAACATGAAGAGTCTCGTGCTGTTTTGTGGGTTGTTATTTTGTGCGCCGGCAGCATGGAGTTCAAAAATTTTGGGTATTTTCCCTATGCCCGCTTACAGTCATTACAGCTTAGGGCACAGGCTTTTAGAGGAATTGGCAAACAGAGGGCACGAAGTCACCATGATCGCAGCGTTTAAGCAAAATAAAAAGATTCCCAATTATAGGGATATACATTTGGATGGATTATCTGAACTTATTGCAGGTACATAATAAAGATGTATAATATTAATCAAAATACAATCGTTACAAAAATATGTAATGGGAAACGAATAATGTTTTAGAAAAATAAATGGAGGTATGAAAAAATCTAATATGGATGACTAAAAATTTAATCAGGGCTATACCTGTAGAAAAAATGTTAAGTTTTAGTAAAATACTGATTCACTTTGTATGACTGTTTTTTTGTATTAAAACTTGAAACAATGCATAACGAAGCTGATGCCTGTATTATCGATGAAAAATGTTCAATTATACTTGAAATTTAACTTTTTTTATACAAGATTGTCCTGATTTTATTTTTAGTCAATATAATCAGGGCTACTCTGTATAAAAAAATCTAAAATTATAGGTTAAATTTAATATTTTCTTTAAAGAATAGCCTAAATTATATTCTAAGTTTCACAGCCCATTTACGCCGCATGGATATTTCCCATCTCATTCATATTACATAATTTTTTGTATCTATATTTATTTATTATTACTTGAAGATAGGAATAAGCCGGTTGCATTTTGTTTTCAGAATGAACTGTTTGGGATTGATAAATAAATATTTTGATGCGTCTTATTTTTATTTTGTATTTTGTCGTAATTTGTGATTGGTAATTTGCCTTTTTTTATACATATGTTTTGTAATCTTTTTAGAGCGTCACACTTTTCTTATAAAATTTTTAATATGTAATTATAATTGTAATTTTGAAATGGAGATTCCGTTAATAAAGTAAATTGAAATTGAAAAAAAAATGAAATTGAAGTCACACATCTCAGTGTTATTATTATTATTAATAATCTGAAAATCTAAGAACGTATTTCATTTATAAAACTCGTTTAAACTGCGATGATAGGAATAACGTATTTTTCTTACATATAACCTATGAAATTGTCCTGAATATCGTTAAAATTGTAATTTTAAAGCTATTATTCCTAGCTTTAACTTTGCAAGTTTAATCATTGTAAAAATGCATTAAAGATTTCAACAACAATAATGGAATTTTTAAACAAATATTTAATAAATTCTAAAATAAAATTTTATTATGTAAATGTAAAAAAAATAATAATATGTAATTTTTATTGAAGAATTAATCATCATGTTACAAATTACACTTTAAATTGTCACCTGAATCACATCAATGTACCAACAAATCTGTTGTCATTTTAATAATAATAATACATTTATAACGGAATATCGTGTTTACAAAACATATGCAATAAATATCAATATTACAATATATATATATATATATATATATATATACAAAATAAAAATAAGACGCATCAAAATATATATATATATAAATGATATTCCAACTAATATATAATTAAAATATAACAATGAGCAATATTAATTTAAATTAATCGCAACCGAAGTAGAAGCTGGCCAGGATGACCAAGTTACAAATAAATAGTACTACGATATCATTAAATATTGATATTGGACAGGTCAAGGCTATTCCAACATCATTTAAAGTACCAGGTTGCAGTTCGTTTAATTTTATTTTTTATTTATTTGTCAATGCCAATGAATTTTCTCAGTCAATGGCTGATAGAGTATAGAGAGAAGGTAGGCCTATCGACGAAAACTGCTTGTGACATCCCACTATAAACTCGTAAAATGTATATATTTTGTAAAGTACACATCCACATAAAGAAATTAGAACTTAATATGTAAAAATTCTTGAATTAAGTCGTGGATAAAGCTTTATGATTAAATTGTAAGCTTTTAATGTACATTTCATGAATATTATATTACAAACAGCCAATTCAACCGTTAATAATGCCATTTAATTCTAAGTTTCTGGAGGTTCAGAGAGATTACTACAATAATAAATATTATTTAAAATTCAATAATGTATTACTTTTATTTAGAAAAATATTTGTTACTTTTAAGCTTTTTATGTAGTAAATATAATAAATATTTTTATCGACCCTTAATGAGCCAAGAAATTTCGAAGCTTGGAGTTATACAAATCATTTAGAATTAAATACTGAATCATTAATGGTAAAATTCTCAATTACATGTTTTATGGTTTTTCAATAAGTACGATCATTATTTCCCTATGTAAAAAGTTTTGTCATCTGATTAAATGATAACTGAAAGGATTACCATTTTATTTATTTATTTATTTATTTATTTATTTATTTATTTATACGCAGATTATTATTTTTTATTTTTTAAAAGAAACGATTTTTTTAATATCAATTTTATTTTATCTGAAAATAAATAAATAATAACATACTAGTAAAAAATATGAAATATATATATGTTATAAAATAATGTTTAAACTTATCTTAATTAGTAATACTATTTTAATATATTATATCATAAATTCAATAAAAAATAACCTTCAGAGGCTATGAAAAATGTTGTAGGCCGATAAAATTTTATATAACAAACATGTTTTAAATGAACTTAGAAACATGTTTCTAACTTAAATTTAAAATTATTAAATCAAGGCACTCTAGATATTTTTTATTGAACATATGTTATACTAAATTTTTGAATTTTTACTATAAATAAATAAAATACACAATAATAAAAATAATAATCTTTATAGCAATAAATAAATAGTACAACAACAATACACGATCATATTAACAAAAATACTACCGCATACTGCATGTTTCCGTTTTATATTGTAATAGCGTCAAAAATGGCTGGAATTAATTTCGTAACTGAAAAATTACGGTTCAATTTCGCTCAGTATAGCGATAACATATTTTTATATCTCACCAGATTTAATTCAGTTTTCACAGACAATGGTAATTTATTGTAAAGCCGTAGACACGAGTAATGAACACCCCTCACTGTTATTGAAAATTTATGTTGAGGGTACACAAGTGTACATTTATTTCTTGTAGCAATGTTCGTTAACATTTGACTTGAATTAATAAAAATACTTCTTGACAAATACCAAACATTCTAAAAATGTATATGGCAACAACAGTTAGTAAGCCATTGTTTTTAAATAACGTCCTGCAGGAATATTGAATACTCTAATCTAGCATGATTCTTAGCGCACGTTTTTATAAATTTAGTATGATATTTAAAATGAAATGATATTTTCTTTTATTAATCCGCACTCTTTCTTTCATCGTCTTATCATTTTTTTGCTGTTTATATTTAAAGTTCAAATAATTTATTCTAACCCCGACACCAATTGGTAAAAGGGGATATATATATATAATAATTTATTCTTACGAATATTCTTTGTTTTACAAATAATCTTATAACATCCGAAAGAAAGACCGTCGGACGTTAACAATTTTATCTAATATATGTGAACATAAATCTACAAATACATTATAAATAATTATCTAAACTATGTATAAATGATACACAAATAAAGATGTTTAGTTATTTAGTTATAACATCCTTATTTATTTCATCTCTCATATACTTCTTAAAATCCTTGTTTAATTACATAAGATGCAAATTTATTTGTGGGAGTTGTAAGTCCACCAAAAGATAAATGTCTCACCCATGACGGACAGTAACTATGATCTTCCTTTATATATATATATATATAAATATCTTTATTTATGAATTTTGTACAATGAGGTGTGTGTTTACATTTTAACATATGTTATAATACTGTCTGTTACAATAAATCAAAATTCACAAACTGGCTATCGACCAGAGGTCTTTCAGCCTGTCTTTGTCCTGTTCATGTGAATTTTTTAAACGTCATGATTGCTAACGTCGTTGTCTGAGTCAGTGTGATTAGATGAGATGAATTGATGGATCGTTAATGTGGGGAATTTGAATCTTCCTTTATATTAAATGAATAATCTCCTAAATGATCCGAATTATTTTTCTTCAATTTGTTTGCCATCCAACCTGCCAAGTATTCTATATGCAGGCATGCACCAAGGCTGATTTATCTTCATTTTCTTCATTGCTTTCATTTTCATCAACTCTGTAGAAGACAAAATCGTCACTATTTCTCTCTGATGATACCAGAATATCTGTTACACCAGTTTGTAGTAGTACTTTACCAATGATAAATTCATCATCACGTTTATCATTGGCAATAACATGAGATTTTAATTGTGCCCAACATAATTAATTTTAATCTGTGCAAAGCATCTAAGGTATTGGATGGTTGTTTAAACCACCTCTAGTTCTAATTTCAGAGAATGCATTTTCCAACATTTCTTAGTTAATATAAATAGAAAAGAGTATTTACTCACTTGGTCACAGTTTTTTAAATGCATTAAATGAAAATGATTTGAAAATAATTTGGTTAAGCCTATGTGTTAAAATATAAAGCATATTATATTTATGTTTCACATCTTGTTGAATCGATATAAGTGAATTTATAGGTATTAAAAAACCTTTTAGAAAAATGTGTAGGGCTCTCATTCCAATACATCTTATATTTAAAAATAATAAGTACATTTGGTTTAAAATGTTCTTCTAAGTGCATTCCAAATACAGCTTTATATTTCACAGAATTATTTGGCATATAAGATTTCGTGCAATCGAACTATGCATTTATTACTTCTAGGAATTATACAGTATTTTTTTTATATCATCACTAAAAAATGTTTTATTGCTGTGGCTACAGTAACTATGTTACAAATGAAACACTTTGTCTTTGATAACATTCGCACATTAAATGATTACTTTTAATTTTAAAGCAGGCACTTACTTCATGATTTTTATTTGAAATTTAATTTTCTAAATGATTTTTATTTATTACTTTCCTCTCATATTGGAACCCCTTGTCCAACAACCAATTACGAATTAATTTTAAAAGATGCGGTGCACCCGCAAAAAATATATTTTTTCACCTGTAATTTGGCGTTTGATATACGTATTTTCATAAGATAAATTTAATACTTTCCACCACCACCACAATCACTCATACATGCAACTAAACCTAATAAAATGTAATTTGCTTATTATTTAAGAAAGAACCCGTAACTTTTGTATCAAAATTACAATACAAAAGGTTGCTTCCATTTAAAAAAAATGTTTAAGTTTAAGTAAGTTGTTTAACGTACTTACGTAACGTAAGTCAGAGTCACAGAGCTAAATGTGGAAATAATTCATTAATTATTTTCAAATCATTTTTATTTAATTTAAAAAAAAGACGCATTTACAACTTACATTTGTGAGTATAGTGCAATAACTCTATCAAGTTTTGAATCATACTCGTATGTTTCAGCCACCTTCATATCAATCAAACCGTAAAACTTCATTCTCTTCATTGGACATTGTTTCTCCTTTTAATTAAATGAAAGACCTGAACATCCCGATATTAAATGAAAGTTTTGCTGACCACCTTTTTAAAATAGACACGCCAGAAAAATATTTATAAATAATTAAGTAAGTTTCTAAAACGATTATATCAAATATAAATGCTACAAGATATTTTACTGTTAAATAAAAAAAAAACTTACTTGGCAAAGGATTATTCATTTGATCTCTTAAAGACATATGCTTTATGTCCTAAATATCTCATTGCAAAAGCATGAGTGTTATTCCTCTGTTGCCATTGTACCCTTTTCTTCTTATTCAGTATTAAATCTAACCACGGGGGTGACAATATATATAAAAATAAGTAGGAGAAATGACAACTATCGTAGTTAGATTTAATACTGAATGCTCCTACTTATAATAATAAGTAGGAGAAAGGACAATTTAAATAATTAAAGTCTCCACAACCAACATAAAGAATAATATTTATTCTATTTTTTTTATAAAAATAAATCAATTTCTCATTACAATTTTCCCACATTTTTTTTTTCACCTTGTTTTTGAGTGTACAACATAGCTACGCTCCTTTTGTGGTATATTACCATCTGTTTTTCAGATTCCAAAGCTTCTTGTAATTTCTGATTAGCAAGTGTTAATTTATTAATTTCTTCAATTTTGCTTCGAAATTATCTGAGTGTCTTTGTCAAGCAGATCATCGTATAGGCGTTTGTTATCAAGCCGTAAATCCTTTATTTCATCTATTTGTTTCAACAAATTCTCGTCCAGGTTTACCTCACTGGCAATATTTTCATCCGGAATGGTGTTGTATCTAATTGGCTCCAATGTTTATGAAAATGTTTGAGCATTACATATATATGAATGAATATCTATAATGCTCAAACATTTTCATAACACATTATATTATACATTTTATACAGATTTACCTTCCTTGATTTGGTCAGTGGTATTACTGACCAAACCAAGGATTTCCTAGTTGTTGAGATGGTATAGATCCTAATTTCAGGATCAGTCTTGGAGGTTTATTTAATAATTTGGACCCCTTTGTAAATCCTCATTTTTAAAATTAAGTGAACATACTTTTGATGTATTTTGATTAAACTGAGAATTACAATTACAACGTTAAATCGAAACGTTTTATAATTGTTCATTCGGGGGAAATTTAAAATAATGTCGATGTTAAATTTTGAAAACTGCCACAGCAGTTTAATTAAATTATTAATTAAATTATTAAATATATTATTTCTGACAGAAATTTAATAAAACCATTTTTATTTAATTTGTATTCATACAATGTTTTTCACATATTTTGTTAAAAATCATTGGTGAAAAGTAAATCATTTTAGTATTAAATTATGATGCGTTTTTATTTCAGGTTTTATTTTACTTTAATTCTTGAAACATTGAATTAATTTAATGGTTGTCGTGAACTTTAAATATTTGTATAATATCATTAACTTAATAATAAGATAATTTTTAGTTTAATAAAATATCCAAAACTCATTAAAAAACTCAGAAACTTTCACGAAACTCAACAATACAAATAATAACACTACAAACAGACGCCAAACATAACCAACGAATTGAATAAGAGCGGGAAGCTAATGACGTCAGTGTCCATCGAGCTATTTTTCCACGGAAACCAAATAACATTACAAGTCGAACGATAGACCTACCTTTATAAATATATACTCCAGCAATCTTGAATGTAAGACTTTTCTGTCCATTTATTTTTTATATTTTGATTTTGAATAAAAGATGTTTGTATATTTATGAAATAAATAAATATACAAACATCTTTTATTCAGATAACAGCATTACATATTATTATTAAATTAGACAAAAGATGGCGCTTGCGTCATTTTTAATTTATTATGATTAATATTACGTAAGCTTAAACATACATTTATATTTACACAACAAGAAAAAATATTGTTAGTCTCTCCGGGCTATCGACTTGAGGTCTTTCCTAATTTTGTGTATTTCTATTTATTTATTATTTATTTTAAAATATTGTAACGAAAGTGAAACTAGAAAGAACACTCTGGAATGTTCCGCCGAGCGCGCGACTGAAACTTGGCGCCGTGGAAACTTCTCGAAAATTCGAGAATAAACGCAAGCTAGTGGCGAGGCAGTCAGTCTATCACGAATATCCGAGTGCTCAACATGTAGTTATTAATAAATAGTGACAGTGTGATGTAACTAAATGTGTTAAGTATACTCTAAATAAGTAAATAGACATTGTTTTACTTATTTCCGAGTCTGATTAAACTCAATTTCGTAACAATATAATATGTTTTAATCTGTATCATTCACGAAAAAAAAAAACAATATTTGCTTCACCAAGTCTTCTATTTAATTTTAAGTAATTTCATAAACTAATTAGAAGACTTAAAAGTTAGAGTCAATTTAAATATCCAATTATTATTATTTATTACTTTGTGTCATTATTATTTTGTAAAGAGGCCAAATTCTGTAAACAAAGAAATAATTAATTAAAATAATTTATCTCAAAATTTTGTATTCCATGAAACCTAAACATTTTTTGAAAATATAAACATACCCCACTCACAATTCACCAATTCATTACTAAAAACAATTAAAACAATTACAAATATTTTTATTGTACTTTTATCATCATTAATTCAAGACAGAACAGAAAGACCTCGGATCGATAGCCCAGAAAGACCAGCACATAAATGTCTTATATATAAATGTTTTTCTATTTGTACTCCGAAATTGAGTAAAGATGTGTGTATATTTAAAGGGAAAAATTGTGCTGAACATTTTATTAAATGAATTTAATTTCATGTTCTCATAAACAGGACAAGTTCGCCTTCCTTAGTGGACGAAACAACGATTCTCGATTGTCTAACTTGTAGACCCAAATCGTTGACGAAGCCACATGAAATTAGGCAAAAGATTGCGCTTGCATCGCCTACCATTTATAAAGTGAATCAGTGTTTTAATTCGATTTTAAAATAATATATAACGAAGTAGAAGCCTCTATTATCATAAACATTTGCTTTCAGGGATGCAAAAGGATTTTTTTAATATGGAGAATTTGCCAGCTATCTATCAAGTAATGGTTTGTCACAAACTAGGTTACATTTTCTCTAACTTTACATTAAAATACCCGCCAGTACTAGATCTAATAAAATCAGGAGAAAAATTCGACGCCGTGTTAATTGACCATTTCTTTGAAGAGGCCTTACTTGCAATACCATACAAATTAAACGCACCAATAATTTACCTCTCCACCCTAGGATCCTCAACTCATAGCAATCACGTTGTAGGCAATACCGCGCCTTTATCTCACGTCTCAAACGTATTCCTCGCAACTAACGGCAAAATGAGCTTCTTCCAACGCTTACACAATTTACTCCTGTATGTAATGGAAGAAATATACAGAAGAAAAGTCGCTTACCCAATTCACGAGAAAATTGTGCACGAATCATTTCCAGAATTACCTGATTTAAATACATTGATTTATTCACGAACTCCTTTCATGTTGCTCAATTCCCATATTAGTATTAATGATCCGGTTCCGCATGTGCCTAATATGGTGGAGATTGGAGGGTTCCATCCGAAGAAGCAGGATCTTCCCACGGATTTACAAGAGTTTTTGGATAATTCAAAACATGGCGTTATATATTTTGGGATGGGATCCAATTTGAAAATATCTTTATTGCCAGCTGAGAAACGTGCGGCTATTTTGAGGGCTTTGGGAAAATTGAAGCAAGATGTTTTGTGGAAGTGGGAGGAGGATAATTTGCCTGGACAGCCTCCGAATGTTAAGACCATGAAATGGTTACCTCAACAAGGCATATTAGGTGATTATTAATGTTTTTGTTAGAAATAATTTATATTAGAATGTACTATTAAAATTATAAATAGAAAAGTGTATTCGTTCTCTTGGTCACAGTTATTTAAATAAATTAAATAAAAATGATTTGAAAATAATTAATAAGATTATAATAAAACACTTTTTTAACTTTGTTTGTATAACAGAATTTTATATTTAGTGACTATAGTTTCAACAAATTAAACTTTTAGTTTGATAATGACAAGTGTAAATTGTTATACAATTCTGTTATACAAACAAAGTTAAAAAAGTGTTTTATTATAATATTACACAATGTATAACGAAGTAGAAGCCTCAGTGATCAGTAAAATAATTAATAAATTATTTCCACATTTAGCTCTGTGACTTTTGATTTACGTTACGTAAGTACGTTAAACAAATGCACATTAAAACATGTTTTTGCATTAAATTTTTCTCGGATCAAAGTTTGTTGCATTATGCAATATTTTATTGATATGCAACAGCAGGTGTACATTATGTTATTCAATGTCCGGCGTGGGTATTTACCCGGGAAGTAGTTCTTTTAATGTGAATTTGTTTAACATACTTACGTAAAGTAAGTCAAAAATCACAGAGCTAAATGTGGAAATAATTTATTAATTATTTTAAAATAATTTTTATTTAATTTATTAAAATTGTACTTTCATTATGTCACATCCATCGGCACCGGCAGATTTTTTTTAATCGGGGTGAATAGTATGTAATTCCATCATGCTGAAAACACGTCAGCATGATGGAATTACTTAATAAAAAACGTGATGTCACTTGCACATTACTTAGAAACAACTTTCTTCAACGGTGCCTGAGTACCAACTCCCCGATTCCATCAATCTCACGGACCTCTTCGAACATCATTTAAGAGCAAATATAAACGCCAATGTAGGGTTGTTTCCGCTTCGCGGAGACTTTCCCATGCTCGGCAATCTCAAGGATTTACTCGATCATTGTAAAGTCGTCGCGAAATGGAAACAACACTGGCGTGTGAATAGATCCGATTAGCGAAAGTATTTGGAATTGACGATTTTTAGAAGGGATCAAAAAATATTTACATTTCCTAATATTGAATAGATAATAAAGTTTCAAATTAAATAAAAGGCTTAGATAATAATTAGTTCAAACAAATTAAATACTTATGATAAAATCAACCCGACACCATATGGTAAAAGAGGAAGCTAATTATATATATATATATATAGATATAGATATATAATCAGAAATCTATAATTAATATAGATTACGTTCTAAACTATATAAAACCTCTACTATAAACTCTCCATTGTATTTTGAAATCAATTTTCTATAGACACTTACCATACATATAACGCTCAGTTAATCCTGAGTCATGAATGAGCAGAGTCATGCTGAACGTTTTTATTTTGACAATTATTAAACGTAAAAGAATTTTAATTGCTGTAGCATAAAAAAGTCTTTTTGAGCGATTAAATAATTGAGTGCGATAAGGGGTTGCCAATCGTTCCGAAAAATCCCATGAAAACCATGGTCAGAAAATTTTTTTGTCATAACAAATATGTTCAGCATTAGTATGAAATCATGACTCAGGATAGACTGAGCTTTATATACATAGTAAGTGTATATGTATATAAGATTTATTTATACATTTCCCCTATGTATACCTGCAAAATACACAACTCAAATGCATTAATATATGTGTGTTTAGTTGCCTATAATAAGTAACTGAACACATATATGACAAATAGTCAACTTAACATACACACAATTAATTATTCAATGCGGTTAGCTCGCGTTTTTTGCATGTATACACTTCCCCTAATGTATACTGATAAAAAAAACCTCTCTGTATATATATATATATATATATATCTTCATTTCTCTATATTAAATATTATATTGTGGCGAGCACAAAATACGATGGGAAGGAGAACTGGGAGAAATTCCATAGAAACAGGTAGTTGATATAAACAAGTGGCTAACAAATCAATCTTCACAAATTTTGAATTTGTCTTTATGTTAATTAAAGGCTACGTTACAATATGTAGATTTCGAGCAGAATGTTTTTTATAGAAAAAATGATAAAGAGCACAGTGTGCTCGAAGTGTACCGTCGACGCAGTCCAAATGTGAACGCTCTTTAGTTGTCATGGTATTTGTTACTAAAATGCATTCCTATAATCCTTTCTATGGCCAGTGGTATTACAAGAGAGAAGAATATTAAAAGCAGAAACGGTCTTACCTATAGTAAATGTACAATTACACCATTAAAATTTGCCGTTCACATTTGGGTTGCGACGACTGTATATATAGTATTTAAAATAAAGAAGTAAAAAAGGGAATATAATATAAATAGAAATAGAAAAAAAGTATTCATTTACTTGGTCACATTTATTTAAATAAAATTAAATAAATTATGTAAATATAAATATTATTATCAAGAAAACTTCACGTACTCTCCAACAAATATCTTCAATATTTATACATTCTCAATAGTTACTTTCAAATATCTTAATTATAACATGACCTTCTTTTTTCTTTTTCACTTTTAAATTATTCTTACATTATCTTATTTTTTAGCACACCCCAATACAAAAGCATTTATTTCCCATGGTGGATTACTAAGCACCATTGAAGCAGTTTATTTCGGAGTTCCTATTATTGGTATACCGATTTACGGAGATCAGAAGATGAACATAAATCTGGCGGTGAACAGGGGTTATGGATTGTCAGTTCCGTTTTCGGAATTAACCGAAGAAAAACTGACGGACGCGTTAGACAAAATTTTAAATAACAACTCGTAAGTAATTCCGTTAAATCACAAATAATTAATTTGTGCTGATAACTGAGCACGTTATTATCGTTCACAGCAAAAAATTTGTTCGAACGATAAAAACGCCCTCATTGTCGCCGAGCTCGATCATTTATAACTGAGATCGCAGCATGGACGGTACGTTTAATTAGTTCAATTTAATAACATGTATAAGGCAGAGCTGTAGTGATAAAGGATAAAATCCGAAGAACGTGTTTGCAGATATGTTTAAGTAACATATTTTTATTTTTTTGCATTAAATTATTACAATATGTGTTGTTGTTGCAACAGCAAATGTCCATTGTATAGTTCAATGTCTGACAGAGTATTTGCCCGGGAGTAGTTGTTTCAATAGAATTTTTTATAGTATTTACGCAACTTAAGCCGAAACGTTGCAGTAGGTAAAGAGAAAATAATAAATTAATTATTCAAATGTGTAAATTTATTATTTTAATATTCTTTTTGAATGATTTAACTATTATTTAAATAAATTAAATAAAAATAAATTTAAAATAATTATTATTAATACTTAAAATGATGTATATTCCTTCTTTAGCTACTATGACATTTTGATTTATGTTACATAAATACTTTAAAACAAATTAAATCAACAAAAGATTTAAATGACATATTTATTTTAGATAAAAGGAAAAGTATTTGATATAAATTCAAATGTAATTGAAAAACTCTGTAATTAATGAAATAATTATATTTCAATGCTTCAAAAAATAAAAAATTTAATTAATTCAGTTGCATCAATATTTAAATCTGTCCTAAAACCAGATGTTATGTTGTTATCTTTCACCAAGCATTAATTTTAGCACTTTTTTTAATCAGTATAGTATAGTTGTAAAGTTTTACTTTAAATTCATCAGGGATTTAACGCCCATAAAATGTTTGAGAATACATGAACAAATTAATGAAAGCATTGACTTGTGTGAGGTTGTAAGCATATCCTCCTCTTGTCACAATAGCATTAGCTTTAACCTTCCCGAGATTACACTTTTCATATTCATTCACTTCGGCTCTAGTTCCTGTTGATAAAAAATATTATTTTCATAAAACTATAATTAATAAATTCCTTATTTATTTTAAATTATACAATAAGGATATTTTTTTTCAATGAAACTCTTAAGGTTTTGATTTATTGTTCGCAATAATTATTTCATTACACAGTAGCTTCTTCAGGCGAAAAAATATATTTCAACAATAAATTAAAGTGAAAATCAACAACCTTATAACTTTAAACTTATCACGGATTTTCAAAGAATTAATGGCTTCACAATCAACAAGAACAATTTATTTGAGAAAAGTTGTGACAATAGTAGGTTCATTAGTCTAGAAAATATTTAGTAAAAAATGATTGAATTCTTCTTCGCAACGTCTCACGAGGCCCTTGAAATATTAAACATGTGTCCAGAAATTTGTGTTATTCTCTATAAATTTTGGATGAAATCAATGGAATTTGCAATAAAATAAACATTTGTAAAATTTAAATGACTTAAGTTATAAATAAATTGGTAATTTCAATATTTTTATAAACTCTTATTAAAAATGACTTGTCAGTGATTCAACAATTTTTGATGTGTTTTTCAAACATATACTGGCGATGAGTTCTAAACAACAATACAAAATTTGAATTTCTATTAGAAATTAACGAATGGACCACTATAAAATAATTTTCAGTATACAACACTGATGTATACAATTTATTCCCACAAGAAATGTTTCCTTGTCACTAGTGATGGGCCGACTCGACTGAGAATATTCAAATCATTCGATTATAGAAATTGTTCGTTAAGACCCATCATTACTTTTTACTCATACTTTATTAATAAATTATAAATGTCAGTGTTGTAAACTAGAAATTCTTCGTTTATATATATAAATAATCTTTGTTAACAATATACAAAAAACATGTACAAAGTAAATAAAGTTACAATACCAAATATACAATTAATATCATGAATAGATATATTGATTTTTTAATTTTTATTTTAATTTAAAAAGGGATAATAACCCGTAACTAGTCGAGAATTTAAAGTTATTCAATCTAATCTGTGTTTTATTGGTAGATTTTTAATTCATAATGTATTCATATTTATTTCATTCAATTAATATCAGTTAACTATCAACCTGTGTTCCTTCCGCCTGCTCTTTTCTTTTATTATTGAAATAATTGATTTTCAGATTTCAACAAAACGTTAAATCTCGATCGCAATTAATGAAGGAACGTCCGATTCAACCACTTCAAGAAGCGATGTTTTGGATTGAACACGTGATCAAGCACAACGGCTCGGAACATTTTAGGCACTCCGGCATGGATTTAAGGTGGTACGAATATGAAATGTTGGACGTCGCTGCGTTTTTAATGGCAACCTTTTTCGCCATTTCATTCGTTTTTTATGCATTAATTAAAAGACTGTTTTGTTCAAAAAAATCAAAGAAACGATCAACTGGTGCGGATATTAAAATGAAAGTACGCTGATGTAGTTTAAGATAATAATCCCACACAATGATACATACAAATTGTCATATTTCAGATTTGTCTAAGTAAGTATATTACGTATTTTATACAACTTTTTATAAATATATTAATAAACAACCACAATTTATAACATAACATTTTAATACTACATTTTATATTTAAACTATTTAATTCTTCATTTAGTTCACACTGAGAAGTAGAGAGGCACATATAACGATGTTATATAAGACTAAATAAATAAATAATTCTTAATTAATCATCTACAATGAAAACTATAACTGCTGGTGATAAATTTCAATAAAAACGACAGGTCGATTAATATTTTTAACTACGTATCTTTTCTAATACTCTTTTTTATATTGGTTGTGGAAACTTTTAATTATTTCAATAAATAATAAGTAGTAGAAATGACAACCATTTTTTTAATTAAAACACTTTTAACCTTTCTTCGCAAATTTATTGTTTACCAGATGTATATTTCTGTCACCCCCTACACCACCATTATAGTAGATGGGGATTTTAGATTATACAGAGAGGTTTTTTAATCAGTATACATTAGGCGAACTGTATACCTGCAAAAAAACCAAGTCAAACGCATTGAGTGTATGTTTAGTTGCCAATAACATACAACTAAACGTCAAACGCTAAACTTCAAAATGTATGAAAAATTTGATCGAAAATGTATACAAATGAAGAAAAAGTCGAATTTCAAGCGTGTATTACAATTCCAACAGTACTAGAGGAGGATAAGACATGTTTTTACTGAATCCAAAGTGGCCGAATACCTCGGTTAGGATGATTCTAAAAATAATTAAACTAAAACATTTTCTTTGGAAAACGCAACGAAATAAATCATGACTAACACTGCACGCGTTACCGTCACAAGCAATTTCCTTTTTTTATCAAAAATACGTCACTTATTATTATGGAGAAAGACAATTTGAAAGAAAAGTAACATTGAAGAACAATAAACTTGAAATAAATAATTAGAATAAGTGCTAGAAATGACCACTAGAAACTGTAAGATGTAAAATTCTTCCACATTGAGCATTTCGATTTTGTCATAAAAAGAAATAGAAAATTGTTTAATTGTTTTTTTGAATTATCCTAGTTGAAGGAATCGATTGTTCGGGCTGTGTATTATAGCCAACTAAACACATACAACAATGCGTTTGACTTGGGTATTTTACATGTATACATAGGGGATATGTATACTGTTAAAAAAACCTCTCTGTATATATATACATATATATTTCTGTCACAAGCCGTTGATAATGGTCACTTTGTGAACGAAATGTACATTTGTTAAACAATAAATTTATGAAGAAAGGTTAAAAGTGTTTTAATTAAATGTTATCTTCATATTCATGTAACTCACCCAATTTCATCTACAACCATTTTTATTTAATAATACGCATTTTTTTCTAATAAATCTTTTTTATATTTGTATTTGTTTTCTTCTTTTTAGAAACATTTTGTGTATATTATCATAAATCTATCTTCAACCTTCTGGTGATTGTAAAGGCAAAACAAATGTTTAACGTGAGACCCCAATATTCGTTTTGAATAAATATTTGGCTAGATGTGTACAGTCAAATCTTAGATAATATTGAGCAATTCTGAGCTTATAAAGCAGTAATAATCGAAGCTAATCTGTAAGAAAAAACGTAAAATTTAACGTATCCGTTATGCCCATAAACACAGTCTAAGCAGATTTGGATTTATTATAATTTATAGAAAATCCACTTGAAATATGATACTTTTTGGATAAGAATCATGTTATGTTGAACGTTATCCATACAGAATAGCCTATAATACATTTTAGAAATTCATTATAATTCCTAAAAGGTATTTTTATTGTAGAATAAACACCATTGAATGTATTTGACAGCTGTTTATTTCAATATAAATTATAAATTGATATAGTATGTTTTTTGTTAATATTTTTATTGTTATTAATGTTGATATTCTACCAATATTCGGATATATCGCTCACTTTTTTTCCAATATCTATCAGTATGCCCAAATATTAAATATGTAAGTTTTTCATCAAGGCATTGCACATGGAAGACACTAGTCTGATTAGGTTCGAAAAACCGAAATGGCGATCACTAGTTATCCATACGCTAGATGAATGCTGGCTGAACATTTCATTAAATATGTAAGTTTTTATTTATAAAATAAAAAGAAAACATTTATTATTTTCTAAATTAATTTTTGTTATTCAATACAATTTCATTATGAAATGATTTCTTTGTGTTGACAAAATTATTTTTGAAATTAAAGGCACGTAATTTGTTTCACTATTTTTTTTTATTTTTTTATTTTACAACTAGTTTTCTTGATAATGACGATAAGTCGAAACTAGTTGGAAAATAAAAAAATAAGTGAAACAAACAAAGTGCCATTAATTTCAAATTCAATATTAGTTAAAATGTTTCATCAAGTGATCAATGAGAACCAAATAAAAAAATATTTTATTAAGATTGTGTTTATTTAACAGAATAAAGGCATGGTGTGCGATTTGAATCTGATAAAAAAAACAATTTTGCGTCCATAAAAAGACTAAAGTTGATGATTATCCAGATAAAACGAAACATGCTATTAATAAAATAAGTACGCAATCAATCGAATAAATTAAAAAGAGCTATAGAAAATCTTCACTGCTTTAAATAACAAAGATATAAATAAAATGCTTTTGTTCGGCCCTCATACACACAGGATAATGAAGTTATTACGAACTTTTAATAGTTTGTTATTGTTATATAATAGCACAAACTCAGTGAGAATAATCTTATTTATATAAATTATTTTGCAAACAACTCAATTAAGTTCAATCTTATACTCACATATATTTTGCAAACAGTTTATATTAATTCAACTCTTTAAAATTTAAATAATGGTAAGTTATTACCATAGAAAAAGATAGTTATTACTTTATTTATATGTTTTTATTTATGTTACATGACGCGCCATCTGTATTTTTATTCCTGCACTACGAAAAGACCTCGGCGTTTCGTTTTTAATTCAACGGCAAATTGGTATTTACATATCAATATCGGAGTGTAGCTTAAATTTTCACGTAACTCAGGTAACTAAATTTCTATAATATAATAAATTTCGCTAAAATACGAATTTGAAGTAAGACGATATGTGAAGGTCGATCCAGAGACATTCTTTTCACACATAAAAGATAAATATTATTTGATTTCAATTGATTTTGATCTATAATACATTTATTGATTTAAATAAACATTGAAATTAATATTTTGTTTATTAATTATAATTAATTCCCCATAATATTACAAGAATGTCATTGTTTTTAATAAACAACTCATGCTATATATTATTATTATTTACTAAAGAAATATTAATTGTATCAATTTGTGATGGATATTATCAGTCAATTAATTAATAAAAATCATAGATGTTAATCCAAATATTATATACAAAGAATTAACATCTATGATGAAAATGTATCCATAAATTATGTATTTAATAGAGTGAGGACTTGCGATATGCGATCGTATCGTGCGATAATTTTGAAATTCATAGGACATAATTCCCAAAATACCCAAACTATATCATTCTTAAGTTGCTTGCCCTGTTTGAGTAAAGTGGCGGTAAATTTAATTTCACTTTGAGTAAACCAACAATATTAAAAAAAATCTTGATTTATTGATGGTCATAAATTAAATTTGATTTTTATTTCTTGATATACTATTTACAGTGTTTATTTATAATTTATTTCCAGATAATTTAGAATATATTTCAATCTGAATTAGCATAAGTTTATATTGAATGAGATTTTGCCAGATTTTGTACTGAAAAAATGCGACGGTGAGATTATTTAAAGAATGAAATGAAATTGTTTAAATAACGAATACTCTAATATAAAAAGAAATCTGCAATATAATTACTGTCAGTGATATTAACTAGAAACAGATGTCACCCTACAAAAAGTCAGACCCTAAAATTATTGTAAATAATTCTAATAGTTGTTTACATTTAATTCACATGACTCAGAACACCGCAGAATTCACAAACGATGACCGCGGTCCTCTGAGGTATCAACAATTTCCACGACGGTTCGGGTAATTTTCCTGAAGCGCGTTCCTTCGGCGTGACGTTCCGCGGAGCCCTCCAGAAAATTTCGGGCATCGATGGCGCTGCTGGTTTTCGGCAATTTCAACTGCGATATATAAATAACCAAACAAACGGGCATGCGGCGCGGCGACAAGAGCACGGCGGGGATCCTCGGTGTGGAAAAATAGGGCCCCCACGCGTTCCGCAAACAATGTAAGCAGCCGCACACGAGATCGCATCACCCTACCTAACCTCAAATGTACTTTCTTAAATATTTTGGTACCGAGTACATTATTCCAAATGAGGACAAAGAGTTTTTTAATTGGTTTACTTAGTCTGGTGGCACTGAGCATAGTGCTGATTTTGTTCGGGCAGCAGAAACCCGCAACGATACAGAACTTCGTGTCGACCACACATCAACAGCTTAGAAATTTCAAGGTACGTTAATTCATTCACTATATTATAAATTATTATAAATGTAATAAACTTAATTTTATTTTTAAATATATGCACTGTTAAAAATTCATATTTCAATATCAAATTAAAGAATATAAATCATTGTATTTTATAATCCACTTTAATTCAATTAAAAACCGTTTTATCATATTTGATAATTAGGACTTTTACTTTATTCCATGTTTTATATTTATACAGGGTGCGGCAAAACAGACAGTGCAGTTTTGAAGGGCTATTAAATAAAAACGGTGCAATTTAAAGAAATGTGGTTTATTTTATCTTTCTTGTTATGTATTTTTATGAAAGTGCAGACAGAATGCAAAAATCACTCTTCGTTCAATTCAAAGAATGATTTTCACAATCTGTCTGCACTTTCATTGTATTTTAATTATGAATATTTTTATATATAATTTATCATTGATTGAGCCTTGTACATGGTAGTGCTACATGTGTAAAACTTTTTAATTTTAAGTGATATCGAAACAACGGTGAATAAATAAAAGATCTATCATTAACCAATTCTGAGTTATAACCAGAAGTTGACTTCATTTATTTCCATGGCAATCTAAGATAATTTCATAATATTGTATTATTGTAAAAATACAAAAAACTAAACAAACTATATATATATATATTTGGAAACTACAAGAAAAACTGTACCCAATAATGTTATTTTCAACAATAGTCACAAATTTCAAAAATTGAAGTTTATATTGAGGTATATATCGCGAAAACTAAAAATGATAAATAAAATGTGATAACATATTTGAAGTGAGCATAAAATGTTGTTTTAATTGTATTTATCTATTTTTAATAATAACGGAGTAACAGACATCACTAAAAATGATTTGTCGTCAACTTTCCATTATAACTTGGAAACGGTTAAAGGTAGATTTTGTTTCTTCGACATTGCTTTTATCATTAAAATATGAATGAATCTACTTTAAAAAATAGATCATCGATGCTAGTGAACCGCATTTTGTGCATTCAAAAGCTTTTCGAAAAATCGGTATAAATATTGACATTTTTCTTGTAAAGCTTCGCTTCTGTGTATCTGAAAGCAATCTTTTTTTTATTTATTACTCTTTCTCTAAGCATCCAATAACATAAAGATAAATGTGAAGTTTAATTAAACTAAGCTAAAACCATAATTGAAAGACCAAATTTTAATCTTTTGTATAACTTAGGTGTGTTACATTAATTTTTTTGTAGAAAATATTTCAAATGAACGTAATTGGTTTTAAAAATTTAATTACGAAACACATAATAAACTCTTCAATTCAATTAAAAATCGTTTTATCATACTTGGTAAGGCTTTTACTTCATTACATGTTTTATATTTGTACAGGGTGCGGCAAAACAGACTTCAGTTTTGAAGGGCCATTAAAAAAAACAGTGCAATGTAAAGAAATGACGTTTATTTTATCTTAATAGATACATTATGCCGTTTTATGCATTAAGTCCTGACGGCACAACCCCTCGACACGATGAGATCCCTCCCAGGTAGGTACCCCCACCTCACAGGATGTACTGGGCGTTCCAAACTACACTGTCTGTTTTGCCGCACCCTGTATGATGTTAGGTTGTAAACAAACAAATGTTATTTAACCTAACGAGCAGTAGCCAGATTAAAAACCAATTTTCATCTAAGATGATGATTACATGAATAAAAAATAACAGAGTTAATCATCAGTTATAATAAATTTTATTGAAAAATTAAAAATAACCGCTAAAGTAAGGTAATTAAAACAAATAACCATAGAAAAAAATTGTAATTAATTCAAACTTACCCCATATAAAAAGATGTTTAATACTAAAACATATTAACTGTCTAATTAATTAACGTAAGAATGAAGATTTCATTGTATCAGCACTTCTGTTTACCAAAATGAAATACAGCATTTTGCACCTTACAAAATTATTTATACCCAAATTTCATTACTCCTTTTTCTTCCAAACAAACAAAAAAATAATACTCTCAATTACTTTTTTTACAATGCTAAATGTGTGAAACACTTACTTTTGTGTGTTTAGGGTTTATTTTTTTCTTGAATAACGACCAACTCTGATGTCATTATACATTAACGGCAATATAAAAAGTAAATGTAATTTTGTTTTTGAGTTTTATTTATTTATTTATTTAGTCTTATATAGCGTCGTTTTTGTTTTGGGTTTTAACAAGTACTTATTAATTACTTTTACGCCTGTGTAAGTACCTGCCAAGTCGACCTCCACAATGTCAGAACAATATACATAACGCATAAGGAATTTTTAATTATACAAATGGCTATTTATTTGTGAAATAATTTGTATAATGAAGCAGAAGTCTCTTCAATGAATAATAATGCTTATGTCATTATTATATGTAGAAATCAATATATATATATTTTTTTCATAATTATGGCTTTCAGTTTATGATATAATTTCAATATTCATATAGGGTAGAACAAGAAAATACCTTAAGAAGAGTATAGCACCAAATCGGCAGAAAGACCCACAAAGTTTAGAGAAAGACATCCGATGCCAAATATGTCTACTTTCGAAAAAAAAGTTTCAGTTCGCCGTACAATCCTGCTGATTGTTGCACTTTTTGCTTTCGATTCTCGGTGTGATCAGATGGCTGTTTATGTGTGCATATACAGGGTGGGCCATGAATAACGGCCATTAAAAGTTTCCGGAGTTCCTGACCGCTGAAAATTTTGAACAAAATTACATTGCACGGTTGAATACGACCATCTCATGGAAAATATTTTTACTTTCTTCCACTTCCGGTTGTATCGGAAATGGTTACCAACATTGTTATTTTAAATGGAACACCCTATATATTTTTTTTTCTTTCGAATTCCCCGTTCAATTGCCGAACCACTCTTATGGATTTATCTCCGACAGTTTTTGAGATACAAATTTATTTGTCACATTTTAACCTCAAATTAACGTTTCGAAATGCATATTGAGAAAATGTTAGCATTAGGTGTGACACCTAATGAAATATATATTGAAAAATTTTTGAAAGATAATTTATTTTGGAAAGAGAAAATGTTAGGAAAATTAAAAAAAATATATTATTCTTCTACTGTAATTAAAATATTTAAACATGAAAATTATTATCAGTTTACTGTTTTGTTATTGTTGTTGACTAATTATAATTCTAAAGCACTAAAGTTGTGTTTTCTTTTTAATTTAAATTTTTTTTTTTTTTCTAAATAAATCCAAAAGGACCAAAGGGGAACTCACCTTACGCTCTGTTTAAACCGGATGATATTATAAAATAATAAATATATCTTTTAGACAGATGAATTTGTTGTACTTGAAAGAAATTATTATGTGATTTTTTAATCGAAATTATTCTTTATTTTCAGCTATTTCTAGACAATCAATCTTTTTTTGGAAAATTCCTTCAATGATTGAAGTATTTTGGAGACTAGATGGACATTTCATTTCCAACAAAAGGCCATCAGGTCTAGCACCTAAATAAAAGAGTTAAATAGAAAAGAGTATTCATTCACTTGGTCACAGTTATTTAAATATATTAAATAAAAATGATTTGAAAATTAATTATTTTCACATTTAGCTCTGTGACTTTTGACTTATGATACGTAAGTACGTTAAACAAATGCACATTAAAACAACCAAGTTCCTTTTGTTGTTTTTACATTAAATTTTTCTCGGATCAAAATTTGTTGCATTACGTAATATTTTATTGATGTGCAACAGCAGGTGTACATTATGTAATTCAATGCCCGGGTATGGGTATTTGCCCGGGAAGTAGTTGTTTTAATGTGCATTTGTTTAACGTACTTACGTAGCGTAAGTGAAAAGTCACAGAGCTAAATGTGGAAATAATTTATTAATTATTTTCAAATCATTTTTATTTAATAAAAGAGTTAATTTTCTCCTATAAATATTCCACAAGGTTCTATTTTAAATCCAGTTATTTTTTGTTTTTTGCAACATCTTCATATATAAATCCGTATTTTGTATGTAATTTCCATTTTTCGTACGACTTTCCCATTTGCGTTGACAATTTAAAATATGTATATATATTTTTTTCCCGTGTAATTCTCAGTTTCACATCTCATTAAAATATCTTGTTTATATAAGTAATTTTGCAATTATATAATAATTCCACACAAAAAAAACAAGTTTGATAAGTTAATTTAAAAATGAAATTGATCCTTTGTTAGGGGCAAATTTATTTATTATACTATTAAACATTTCGGCAGCATTATTTGTCTTATTGGTTAATCTGTCAATAGAGCATTTTTTTTTGTATTTATAGAACCCACAAAATGTTAATTTTAATTAAAATTACCGAAACACCTAAATAATTATCTAACCGTAACAATTAAAAAAAGTTACAAATATTTATATTTATTACATTTTTAAATACATTTTTAATATATGATATGTTCAATTTACTACAATAATGAGGTTAACTTGCGTTTTTTTTTTTTTTTCCACATGGAACATTTACTCCGTGACTAACAATTTACCCACCATAGGTTTGGTATTACTTTCGTTTTCACGATAAACGGCATTGGACAGAAGATTTCCTGGACCACGTCGGACTCCCCATATGTTTTCACATTATTGATGTAACATTAATTCTAAGAAATTTTTGTGGAAATCGTTTAAAAAAAAAATGCATTGTTTTTAAGTTATAAGCAATTTATAAATGCATAAGATTACATTTGATTTATCAATTAAAATTTTTAATATGTAATTTGGAAATGGAGATTCCGTTAATAAAGTGAAATTGAAATTAATTTAATTATGTAATTTATTTATTTGTTAGTTTGTAATCTTGATTTTTTGTCATTTTGCTGAAATAAATCTGATTGTATGTAAGTGGAAAACTATTCTTAAGTTAAAAAAATAATACAAATATACAGGGGCTTCCCCCTGTAAAAAAAATAAAATAAAATAAAATAATACAAATATACAGGGGGGAGCCCCTGTATATTTGTATTATTTTTTGGGTGAGCGGTCAAGGTGCTTGTCTTGGAAATACACCTGTCCCGGTGCTTGGGTTCGAATCCCACTGGGGCAAGAGATATTTTTAACGAAATATACTTGTCCCGGATCCATGGATGTTGTGTTTGTCCTCATCTTAGGTTAATGACAATATATATTCATAGACAATTTCGTTAGTGGGTGAATGAAATTTACCTATGCCAAAAATGTCCCTCATTTTCATCATTCCTTAACCTTAATATCCTTTCAATCAACCATATACATACAAAATGCTCTTAGAATTAATTTTAGAATTTAATTCAACGTGAAAAAAAATAGGACTTTTCATTACAAAAACGAAGGTTTACTGCCTCTAAATTTAAAATATATTTAAATGATACCTTGCATTCATCCACAAAACTTTTAATTGAAATATTTTTGAAATTATTAACTGTTTCAGGATTATTTAGATTTTCTGGTAATTTTGACTAACCCTGTATAATAGTGATATGTTAATTTGCTAGTTCTCGTTATATGTATTGAATTTTTGGTAACATTTACCAGTTTTTTAACAAAGTTAAGTATGAATTTTAAAATTGTAATATTTTTTCTGAAATCAAAGACATGTATGCCCTCAACTTCCTCTAAAAACTTTATTTTATAGTAACCATTACTTTCGTGACAATCTTTATTTTTCTTTTATTTATTTTACGGGTTGTCATACATACAAAGAATAAGTAATGACACAACTGTGACCAACATATTTTTTTTCTCTATACAAAGTCTAAAATGACTCAGAAAAATAATACTTCATTACAAAGAAATTAACATTTAATGAAATGTTCAGCCACCATTCATCGAGCGTATGGATAACTAGTGATACGCTAGATGAATGGTGGCTGAACATTTCATTAAATGTGAATTTCGTTTTCCTTGTTTTCATAAACAGGACAAGTTCGCCTTCCTTTAGTGGACGAAACAATGATTCTCGGTCGTCTACTTTGTAGACCCAATTCGTTGACGACGCCACTTGAAATTAGGCAAAAGGTGGCGCTAGCGTCGTCTTTAATTTATTCTAAAAGAAATTAACATTGAAAATTATTTGTTCCGTTTTATATATACACCCTGTATATGTATAGAGATTTTGCATATCTAATTAGTCATGGAAAAAAATTATATTTTGTTAAATGGCTATCGGAAAAGCTTTTTGGCCGTTATAATATTCTTTCATCAGTTAGGTTATACAAAATATTATGAAATGATTAATATTTGTGTTAAAATTATTCGTAATTTCTAATATTTTATTAATAATTTTTCTTGGAATTGTAAAATGAAGTAACGAAATAAATGAAATAAAAATGATTTGAAAATAATTAATAAATTATTTTCACATTTAGCTCTGTGACTTTTGACTTACATTACGTAAGTACGTTAAACAAATACACATTAAAACAACTACTTCCCGGACAAATATCCATGCTGGACATTGAATAATAACACCCGCTGTTGCATATCAATAAAATATTGTATAATGCAACAAATTTTGATCCGAGAAAAATTTAATGCGAAAACAACAAAATGAGTTCACAGATCGAAATGTATTTATTTCTATTAAAAACTGATAATTACATTCATAAAAGAGGGTGCTGTATAGTGTATCCATCACTTTTTTGCTAAGCAATAAAAATCTGATATGACTAAGTTTTTATTCGAGGCTAATAATTAAAAGTAAAAATTATTTTAAATTAAGTGATTTTTGTTCGTTTATAGGCTGGAATCACTTTTAAAGTAAATAATTTACCCGGCGCCTCCAACACGTTGGAGGAATGGGATATAATAATATATTTATTTACGGTAAATCCATGAGTAACTTCACATCTGTCAATTTTTGTTTGTTAATTTTTTGACTTCATCCATGAACTCGTTTTTTAAATCTGCAAATTGTGCCTTTAAAATATTAACAAATTGAGAATTATTTATTGTATCATCATCGGAAAAAATCACCAGAGTTACTGGGAAGTTGTGATTTTAAATTGTTAGCACCATTATCAACTTCACATTTTGAGCAAAACCACTTGTCTCTATTTTTCTTTTTTTTTTTTGCAACGTCCCTAAATAATTCAAGTTGGAATTTGTCTTATGATTTAATATATTTTTGGCCAGAAAACAATACTGTTTACAAGAAAATGGCATCAATTCATGTGAAATACAGCTATATTATCTAGTAGATAGTACTAAATAGTGTAGCATATATTAATAAATGTTATTTATGTTTAAATTACTTATAATATTAACCTTCCATCTTAGAATAATAAACATTATATACAGACAAGTTTGATAGGGTTGAGTTATGTGAAGTGTTATATAATTGGATAACTTGAATAAAATTCCTTACTTTTATCATCATTTACCATTAATAATTAATACTTGTGCTCGAAATATACCTCTTTCTTTCTTAATCTTATCCTCTTTTACCCGTATTGGGTGTCGAGGCGAAATGTACCTCACAATAATTTAACTTTAACTTTATTTTACGGAATTCTCCATTATAATTGATTACATTATACAATAATTTACATATTTGTATATAATCAGGTAAGTATTCCTAAACTATTAATAATTAATAAGTAAGATAAGTGCATTCCCATTTATTTATTTTATTTAGTCTTATATAACATCTTTATATGTTCCTCTCTACTTCTCAGTGTGAGGTGACCTCACGATAATAAAGAATAAAAGTGAAGTAAGGAATTTTATTCAATTTATCCAATTATATAAAGAGTTCATATATGAATGAATCTAAGAAACCATATTTTATAATTCAGAATCAGATACAGAATAAAAAAATAGAATTTACTTTTTCTAAATAACAATTTGTTATTTATTTTTATTACTAAAAGTGCAATACAGATTCTATAAACCATTATCAATAGTGCAACACAACAAAAACAACATGTTTATCATTACAATTATCATCCTCATGTAACACAACACATGCACGTTTAATCATGTCAGATAACAGATAAATTTATATTTTTAACAACTACATATTTCACTTCACAAGGTCAGGAGATCAAGAAAAAGTTGTTTTAGTAGACTTTCACCTGCTTGCTAAGATTTGAAAGTTAATTTTACATTTGAAAAGGAGATTTACCTTAAAAAATATAATTATTTTAGTGTTTTGTTATCAGTAATTAAAAGAAACACTCTTGCAATCCAGATGTTAACACAACGGATATTGTTACAGTTTAGGTACCTGAATCGCCTCAACCCAGAATTTATTTACTCCCATTGTAAATGCAGGCTGGACCCCTTTTTATAATTTTTATATATATATATATATATAATCGATGTCCCCTTTTACCAATTGGTGTCGGGGTTTTTTTATAATTTTTAAAAATGTAAATAATGGATAACACTAAAAATTACAAAAACTGATAAAAAATTAAATATTCACGAGGTCTGCGAGTACGACTTGAACAACAATTCAGATGAAGTGTTTCTCCAGAAGACTTTTAATAACTCTTATAAGTCCCATATATTTCTCTAAAAATGTAATAATTATTAATACATGGTGATGACAAAATTAAAAAAAAATAATTTGCCTGATTTCCTTGAATTCATCTTAAAATTTAGTCTTCTCTAAATGGGAATGTTGGGGAAATTTATAATTAAGAAAATGCAGATTCAAGATTTAATTAAAAATATAATTTAAAAGTTTAAGTATATTTGTCTACTTCTGTGAACTGTGACACCACTCGCCACTTGAAAATTAAACATGCAAGAGCCTAGTGACACCCGAATGGCAAACATAGGGTGCCACACCGCTTGTAAAATATCCCACCACATATCCACACTTTTGCGTTTATATTTGCATTCAAAGTGTTTACTATTGTATTTAAAATTAGTTAGTAATACATATAATTTTATTGCATTTTACATGTATGTCTCATATTTGTAAAAATGGTATATTCCATTAAATAAATAAATAAATACTAATACTTCTGTGTGCTCTGGTTCATATGCTTATACAAACTTCTATTTTTCAATTGCAATTTGTTCGCCACGCAAATACTGCGCCTGGCCTTACACATCGGTTCTGCAATGTAGCGGAAAAAACCCAATCATAATATTCATCCTTCGCTGTTTATTCTAGAGAAAAACTATAAGAATTGAAATGTGTTCAGAATTTAAAAATCTATGAAAAACAGTATTTTTAAAATCGATGTATAATTAAAGAAATGTAATAATTTTTTATTATATTTGCTATATATTTTTTTAGGACACACTCAGAGATGCGGAAACTAAGACGTTTGTAGCAGACGAGAAGTATTTATCGCAGCTTGGTCTAAGTGAAAACCCCCGGATATTTCCGAACGATGTTTGGCACAATACGTCACTACCGGTCATAGTTACCTACGTGATGGAAGGGCAGGAGAGTCAGTCCATTGGTTTGATCAACAACGTAGTGAAAATATTGCCAAATAATACAATATTAGTTTACAATTTAGGATTAGGGAATTACGGTCTGAAAACAGTAAGTATAATTAAACAATTCATTCTTTTCAATTAAACATTTTTTTAAGTTTTTATTTATTTATTTTTACGGAAATAAAACCAATTTTGGAAATTCAATTCAATTCATTTACTTACGGTAAATCACCTTTATACAGAATAATAACAATATTCAAAATGTTTAGATAAATAGCATGACTGTAAATCACATATAAACAGAATAATACAATTTTACATATATAACATATTTTAATATCAGTAGCGGAAACTGCAAAATAAAAATTAACCCAAGTGGTCGACTCTAGCGATGAAAAAAATAATTGAAATATCAAAAACAGTAATCTCAGTGATATTAAACAAATTATAACAACTTTTAATATAAGTATTAGATAAATAAACTATTATATATAAATAAACAATAATTAAGAATACTGATTAACAAATCAATCAATTATTATTCCAAGTGATTTTACGTCTTATTGGGTTAACCGAGTAAATAATTCAAACAATAATGTAAAGTTAATCAATAAATAAGACAGCATGTATATGTTATGACATTGTTTATAATAGTTTAAACAAATCCAGTCGTAATACATTAAAAAAAAAACAATAAAACTGACAATGGATACATTAATGATTTGTATAAATTAATAAATAAATTATAACAAAATAAAAATGTATATACATTAAGTTAATAAGAAGTATTGCTATGTTTTATACCACTTTCAATTTTTTTTGTATAACACTAAATTAATTTATTGTGACTTATGTCTAAAGTTTATACAGGGTGTTCGTATTTCATGGAAATGCAATTAGGGCAAATATGTGAAATTTTGTGCTTTTACTTTATACAGGCACTTTTAAATTAGGAATTTAGTAGTATATTTTTATATTGGATTTTCATATTTTTGGAAATAACTTTTTTTTTTAATCTATCACACTTATAATTTATTGTGAATTTCATATGTAACATCATAACCTTTTGTTCCTAAGGCTCATAAGTATATTTTTTCAAGGAAGGACCAACACCAGAATAATCACTGCTTGATTAAGTTATTTGTAAATATAAAATGATAATAAACAAATTAATTATCTTAATGAACTAAAAATACCATAAACTTAGAGCAAATGTTTTTTATTTTTTTATTTGTTAATTTTACATAAAACTATTGAAAAAGAGCATGTTGTGCTTGAAATGTACATATAGTTATAAAAATAAAAAAGTGAAGAAAGGAATAAAATATTACTACATTATATTAAGAAACTTCACGTACTCACCAACAAATATCTTAAGTGTTTGAATACATCACCATTCACCTCCAAACATAATTGTACTCTATAAGATGCACTTCAATAAATATAAAATAAAATTGAGTTAAAACAAAAAATGTGAAATGAATTAAATTGGCGATTGAACAAAATATAGAAAAAATGCAGAGATGTGATTAAGAGACGAAAATAGAAATTGATTAATTTCATTTATTTACGGATTCACCATTTCTATATTCAAAATATGTTTACATATATTGAGCATACAAAATACCAACTTATAAATTAAAAGAAAACCAATTACAAGATAGAGGAAAAAGAAACATTGTATAATAATAATTATCAATTATCAAATAATAGGTAAACAATAACAAATAAATGTATAATAAGAATGAAATGATTAAACATACTTATAAAAATATAGAAAATTTCATTTTGATAGAAAAATTAAAGAGAACTTACTTGTGTGCTGGTTGAGAAAGTAGTGATGAGATGAAGATGAGAGACTTGGGGGAGTGGGTGAAAGAATGAAAAGGAAAAAATAATATGGAGAACAGATGTAAAATTTGTAATTTTTCCAAAGTTGCATTTGTTTAGACTAGGCTGTAAAACTGTGTGCCACGTTAACGTTTTCAACCCTGGCAAGAGCCGAGCACAAAAGATTCGTCCAAAATTATTAATAATTTAGTTTTAGAGTCGGGATATTAGGGGTACCGATAGGCATTTCTATCATAAATGCAGCCTGGATAAGGAATCCAGGCTGCATTCACTATTGTTAAAATGAAAAGAATAAGATTGAAATTACAAAAAAATATGTAAATACGTTAAATTAAATATTCATACTTTTCACAGGTCCGTTACGAAAGTTACTATAACAGCTACCAAAATGAATTTATTTTTATCAAATATTTTCTCTTAATAAATATATGCATGATATATATTGTTTAATAATTTCTATTATAAATTCTTTTTTTATTTTTATCAAATATTTTCGCTTAATAAATATATGCATGACATATATTGTTTAATAATACTTATTGTTTACTGTTTATTAGATAAAACTAAATTAACTCCTCTTTAATATTTTAAAGTGTTCCTCTTCTTATTAGGATTTAACAATTAAGTTTTTTACCTGTATTTTTTTTGTCTTATTGTTATTACATTAATTAATTGTTCAATTATTGCTCTACAATACTCAAACCTATTTATTTCAGTAATATAAAAATTACGCAATATTAATTAATCTTTGGGGAAATCTACAAAGCATGAGTTTGCTAATTGCATAACAAATTTGCAAAACAAATGCATTACTTATCTTATTTAAATGTGAATGAGTCATACCCAACCTACATATTTTTCCATTTGTTTTGAAAATTTCATAATTACAAATATTCAATAAAATCCATATTTTTTTTTTTTGTAATAAGAACACTTGGAAGGAAGAAGTTAACCTGCTGTTTTATTGAAAGCATATAAATTATTTAGAGTACAACATAATTATAGAGCTGGGTAATATTATGTCATTGGGACAATTTCAGAAATCAATGACTTGCGGTTTATAATATTGGGAAGTTTTTATATATAAAAAGAAATGTATTGAATTCATTTTTTATTACACAGAGTGAGTCATAAAAATGCCTGTCTTTTATATCTTTGTTGTTGTTAGAAATTCAGTATTAATTTATTATGTTTATTAATGCCATGGCTATTTGGCGAAATCCTTCCTATGGGCCAAACTTTTTTTTATTACTTCCTACTAATAATGGATGTTAGATATGGATTTCTATTATTTTTATTTATTTATTTATTGAAACCCCGATACCAATTGGTAAAAGGGGACATCGATTATATATATATATATTTATTTATTGAATATAAAGCGTACCTTTTACACAAAATCTTAAAAGTAAAGGAAACAGTAATATATAAAATTAATAATAATAATAACAAAAAAATACAAATGATAAAAAAAAATACAGAAAAATGGCAATGGGCACCAGTGTCCAATAAAAATGTTTTTAGTAAAACAAATTTTTTTATAATATTAGAAAACGCCTATCTATCTACTGATAGGCTACTGCCTAGTACCAGTGTTCAATAGTGAGAGGCCTTAGCTGAGGCATAAGCATTATAGATTTGATAAATATTTGAATCACCTCACACTGAGAAGTTGAGAGGAACATATAATGATGTTATATAAGACTAAATAAATATATATTTGAATACGCTTGGCCCAGCCAGGTTAACATGCATTGACATTTTGAGCGGACACTGGTGTCATCCGTTGTGCAAAAGGAAGTTCTGCCAGCGGACACTGGGGTACACCATGGTGCTCAACCTCTTAATAAATTATGTTTATTAATAAATTAATAGTGAACTTCTAATGACAAGCTAGGTATTGAATGCAGTCATTTCGATGACTCACCCTGTAAAATAATAAAATGTAAAACAATTTTTTAGAAACACTTTAGAAGTGTTTTTCATTATTAATAAATAAAAATACATGATTATTGTTAAACTATTTTTTTCATAATTACTCATTATATTTAATCTACTTTCCACATGGTTTCAATTCCATTGTAAATAAAAGTGCACAATCTATTTTTAACATGGCAGTAGTAATAGTTGTTGTTGTTAGTCATCAATTATAACAATTATACTTTTTAATATGTCCAACAATAGTGGGAATTATGGTAATAAGGATATACATTTTTTATTATGGAAATTACAATGTAAACAAATAAATTACAAAAATCATTTCGTGCATTGTTGCTCCAATAATATTTTATTTCGTAACATAAATCAATCATTTTATTTTAAAAAGTATATAATAATAGAGCTGAAGTTATAATATACATTTTAAGTAAATTATGTACATTGTTTTATGCACTTACCTTTTTATTTTATGTTATAAGGGCTGTTACAAAATTGTTTACTTTTTGCTCAAAATTTACTTAGAGAAATTACAACATAAAGTTAGTTTAATAAATTATTATTTAATTCAATAATAATTAATCAATCATCAATCAATAATTAATTCATTTATTTGTTTCAGTTTTAATTAATTTAATAAATTGCTATTTAATTGAATAGTAATTAATCATAACTATAATTGTCTTAATTATATTTATTTGTTTCAGTTATTAAATTACTGCAATAATAGTCACTGTCAAGTGGTATCATTCAATTTGAATGATTTTCCTTCACACGTCCAGGACGAAAACCTGCATGCTTACAGGCCGCTAATTATTCAGGTAAGTTTTTTACTGCAATTACAAATTTAAAGCCACCATTATAAATAAATTATGGTGTATTATATCAAAATAATGTGAAATCTAGTTTGAGCATCAAAGTCTTGCACTTTCAATGTACGTCACTTTTACACTGTTTATATTGAAACAAATACATCAAAAAAACTCGGTTTATATCAAGTAAATAGATGGTAAATTAACTGATAGATTGAGAAAACATATTTTTCTACTCATTAAATAATATACAGAGTGTACTGTAAATGTTGGGAAATGGCTTAATCTCAGATTCCTGGGACCAAAATATAATGATTTAATCGAACTTATCTATATACAAAAGTTAACCGTTAAGCTAGAATTCATCTTCAAACTTAAACAAAATAATATTTATTTTATTGATTACAATTGAATGCTTTATTCGATTTGAATGACATTTACTATGGTTTAATATGATGATATAACACATGATTTGAGTTAATATGAGTAAGATCACTTGATGGTAAGTGTAAAATATGACATAACCCATAAATAAATAAATATCTTTTTATCTGGACAAAAAATAATTTTTAAAAAAATATTACTTGAATGTTTGTTTAATTTTGAATATTTTTTGACTTTATACATTTCGATAAATTGCACAGTTTGGTCGGAAAAAAATTAAATGCAAAACAATTTCTTCTAGTTTATTTATGGGTGGGGGAGATGCGGTGTTTCTGATAGTATACAACTATATTAGTATAATTTTAAAATCTGAACAAACCAATTTCGAAGATTAGGACTTAATCTTAGTAGGGGTTCAACGAGGATGTCGTAAGGCATTTGCATGTTTTATCTACAATAAAATGTCCTAAAAAGCATTTATTTCGAAATTTACTATACAAAATAAATTACTTAGAGTAAGCCATTGAAGAAAGATTTCGAAATAAATGCTTTTTAGGGCATTTTATGGTCTATTATAGATTTTAATTTATTTTGCAGTGAAGGAGTTCCGATGTAAAAAATGTTTTTTTCTTTATATTACTAATAGATGTACGGGGAACATGTGTATATAAAAATAATTCAAATATCGCGAAAAACCAACCCTCAAATATAAAATTTATTTAGGGGTAGGAAAGGGTTGATGGGGTGGCTGGCGCCGTTTGTATGTTTCTACCTATAGTATTAAGTAAAACGAATACATCAGTGAAAGAAAATTTCAAAAATAATGACTTTAACCATTTTATGATCTATTGCTGCAAACTATGGGTAACTTCACACTATGAAAAGGGGAGAGTTTTCATAGCAATCTTTATATTGTTAGTTTTGGATTTGTACTTTAATAAATACGAATTTTCAAAAATGGGTATATAATTTCTCAATTAACCATATTAACAGAATTCAGTTTCACGTAGAGAAGTTAAAGAAAGGAACTTACTTGTGTGTTGTTCAGAAGACTGACTGGTTCTTACAAAACATTTTACAAAAAGGGCAGGCAGTTGAAGAGTAAGAGAAAGTAAAACAAGGAAAACGACATCAAAGGTTGGGCAAAGAAAGAGGTGGAACAGGAAGAAAGAAAAATGTTTGTCGAATTTGGTGCATATTTTTCGATTTTCGGAAGAAATCTCTCAACACCGGATTAGCCGTTATTTCCCATTGTTGATAACGTAGAGCCAGGAACCTATTGTACATACAGCTAGAAATTTTACACAAAGCTTTACTAGCCCGACGAGGATGGTCCTCATAAAAAATAAAAATTCTAAGAAAATGTCCAAACATGGCAGAAATACCTATGGTTGATAACCCATGACAGACTACCAACACAATTGTACATATTGTTATAAAAAAATGTTGTTGTCATATAGTCTGAATAAAGATGTTTGTATGTATTGTCCAAACGTAACATTTTTTTTCCTTCACAGTATTTAGCACAAACAGCTGTATAATAAAAACTTTTTTAAAATAATCATTTCTATATAAAATTATATAAAATAGGGTATGGCAGAAAGACCTTCAGTAATTATTATTATTATTATGTATTATATGTGAACATAACTTTGTAAATAATTGTTCAACCTATGTATTAATGTTACATGAATAAAGATGTTTAATAATTAGTTAGTTATACCCTATTCCATTTAAAAATATGTTTGTTCTGTTTTTATTTTGTAAACTTGCTGCTCTTTTGTTTTTCTGGTTACTATTATTTTTATTAAATTCAAAATGTATATATATACAGAGAGTTTTATGTAACATCGAATATGCTAGAATGTACTCAATGTAAATTTTCCTATGTTAGATTTGTTCAGGAACGCATCAAAGCATTGAGTGCGATGTGATTGGCTACTATTTCTAGAAATAATATAGTCAACCCAAACTACACCCTTCTCCGTCAAAAGTGAATTGCACTTGTCAGTTATCGCAAACAAGTGATATTTACTGTTCTGGTATTTAAAGCAGACGTATACGAAGTGTTGGACATCTTTACGTATCAATGATTTATACAAAGGAGGAGGAGATTTTTATGGTATGCATTGCGGTTAAGTAAAATATCCATAATTAAACATGTTTCTGATTGAAGAGTGTAAATTAGATTGACTATAATACCATTAGAAATCGTAGCCAATCACATCGCAACCAATGCTTTGATACGTTCCAGTACACATCGAACATATGAAAATTTACATTGAGTACATTCTAGCATGTTCGGTGTTATATAAAACTCTCTGTATATATAGTGGCTTTGCCCTTTGTAGGGGTTGTGCCGCTCCGTTTGGAGCTTTCTGAATCAAACTTCTTGAGGCTGATCTCCCCCATTTCTCTGTCTATATTCGTGTGCTTGTGTAATTCAAAATGTGGTGCTTTTCAATTGATATGTATGAATATTATTTACCCTAGCAAAGCTAATATTGAGGTCATATCATTTTTCAGGATGCTTTATCGCACACCGGCTGCATATTTTTCCTGGAATCAAACATCAGATTCCAACATCACGTCACGACCGACAAGATAAGCGCACTCTTTGAGTCAGTGCTGAAAAACAGTGGTATAATAGCGTGGCCGATGGTTTCCAAAAACGCAGTCTCCAGCTTAACCCACAAAAAAATGTTTGACTACTTCCATACCGACACAGACAATTTCCTATTTCTACCGATGGTCTCCGTAGACAGTTTGCTTATAGTAAACACCCAGTCCGTACATAACGACATAATGTTGCCTTGGGTGCAGTGCGCTCTCACCCACGACTGCATCATCCCGATCGGTGCCCAATCTGGCGGCTGTCGCTTCGACAAGAAGCCTCAATACAGATACTCGGGCTGCCACAGCTACGACAGATCGGCTCTAAATATAATTCTAGGTATAAAATTCAAATTGGATAACACGAAATACACGTATCAGGGTATTAGGAGTATGTTCAGGACTGTCGAGCTGGAAAAGGCGGTCGCGACCCTGCGAGGTTTGGAACAAAACACGACATCCGACGCTGAGACTCGCTCGAATGTCTGAGGTTGATTTCTTGTATTTTTTTTAATTTAACATTATTACATTTAGGACCAAAAATTTTGTGATATTACTTAGTTTAATTTTTGAATGTGAAATTGTCCCATCCTGAAGCGCCGATCTGTAATGTCTCTTTCCTGACTCATATGTGTATTCCTATTTGAAGATGATAAAACTGTGATTTTTCATTTACCATCTATATGATACTCTGGTGAAATTTACCTTTATATTTATGTTATGTATTATTTTGTACATATATCTATTTTTTTTTTGTCCTGTATATGTTAATATTTAATAAAGGCACTAAATATAAAACAAAAAGTTTTTTTGTGTATTAAACAAACATAATCGATTAAATAATTTAGAATACAGTTTTAATTAAAACAATAAACACTACAAAGAAATCCTAAAGTTTTAAGCTTGAACTCTGTATGATTTTTTTAAGTCATACAACCACATCATTTACCAAGCGGAAATAAAGTATAGATAGACTGGAAGAGCCAGCCACAACTTTAGTGGGCATGCTTTGTGCCAAAACTGGCATCAGTTGTGGCGTACCCGAAGGCTCGTCCGCTCTACTTAGTAAATTAATTTCTACTTTGGCCATCTAATAACTACTAAAATTTGATCATTCCGGTTCCCACCCACCACGGAATCCATTAGGGGAATATCAACTCGACTTCCAGGATTGCCGGTCCAATAAGAGGCTTTTTTGCAGCATGAGAGGGATCCCCGCAATAGATCTCTATCTACTAACCAGAGTCTATGGCATGATCCTCTGCGCCTACCACAACCCAGAATCTACCCTGACGACGCAGCCTATTGATTGGAGCTGGGTAACTCCATCCATCTGTCTAGACGAACGCCATTGGTTTGTTGAATCCATGCCCCCGTTTGTGACGATTCCACTCAACCTCCAAAACCCTTTCATCCTTCGACACGGTTCGCCATGCACGGCACAAACATGTGGGGTTGGTATTTAGCCTCGCTTCCAGGAGCATTGTTAAGGTACTCCTCTCCCGGAAGCGAAAAGCCCTTTCACCACATCAAGGTCCCCGAGGAGGATATGTCAAGACTATATGAAATATTTATAAAATCATCCTAAATGCAAATAATATTTTCTAAATTACAACAGAGACTTTGGCTTTTATAACTATATGTATGTGATAAATAAACAGAGAATTACTTATATTAAATAACACTAGAAATCGCCTGAAGAAGCCACAGTGTGGTGAAACAATTGTAGCGATATTACAATAGACTTTGAAAGACTATATAGCGTTATTTGATTTAAGTAATTATGAACTTTCAACAATTATCAACCTCATCAATCAATTATTTGAAACAGAGAATTGTTCAAATCTCACTGTATAGTAAATTTTGCTAATGAATAAAAGTTGTTTCAATAGATATTTGTATTTACTTAGTAAGTCTTTAATTGCAAGGCAGTTAGAAAGAGAATAATTGATTTCCTTCTTTAAATTACTTTTGATTTAATTAAAACAGCAATGTGAAACATTTCAAGCATCTTTATAATCCCATTACCAATGGCTAATCAATTCAATATATTAGGAATTAGTAAAATAGACATCAATGATCTCATCAGAGAATTAAAATAGATATTGATTTACATATCATTTGTTTTAAGATTTATACAAACGGAAACCCATTTTGTTATTTTTTTTTTTTTTTGAGTGCCAACTCATTCAATTAATATCACTTGTTATCATCAAGAGATAAATGATTATTATAATACCAAAATCCTTATCAGAATAAAAGATAAGCGTGAGTAATATGGATGACTACATCCCAATAGGATGTTAACTTGTTTTGGTGTTAAAAAAATGAATAAAAAAAGTGACAAAAATGTAAGCCAAATTATATCATCCGACACACACGTTAATATGTAAGTAAGATTAATAATGCACATCATAAAATTAAAGTAAATCTTAGTTACAGAAGGGAAACATCTGTTACCACTCATGTAACTGAAAGATCAAAATTCGTGGGAAACACGTTTCCACGAAGACGCGCACAAGACAGCAAAGACAATCTACAAGAATTAAAACAGTTGTTTTCACCAAGTTCAGATAATGTCAACAGTAATCCGTACCAAAATTTAAGAGTACCGGGAGCTTTAAGTAATAACTCTAAAATAAATCTACTTTATAAATCTCCGTATAGAAATGAAAAGGATGCACTTGAGTTTAAACAAACCCCTAGTACTTCACCAGGAATATCTAATCAGAATTACTTCAATCGACCTCGCCTTCTCGGTTCATTCAGTACTACAAATACTGGGCTTCTAAGTCAACCAAAAAGCACAGTCACCAGGAGTGTATCTACAGGGGATGTAAATAATATACCCAAGGAAAAGAAACTAAACATAGTGGTGAAACCTAGTAAAAAGAAATATGATTCTAACAATAAGATACCTACTTATTCCACACATGGGAAGAAAAGGGGTTGTTTGCTCCTAATTAACAATATTTTATTTAACAATTCTAATGATAGGAAAGGAGCCGAAGTGGATGAAATGAATTTGAAGGAGTTGTTTAAAAAGTTCGATTTCTACGTTCATTTCGAGAAGAATTTGAAGAAAAGTGTGAGTATATTTATATTGGTAATACGTTTTATAAAAATCTAATAGATTACTATGAATGTTTCGATTTTATAAAATTTTTTTAATGACAAGTGAAAAAAAAAATGCTGCCTTTTTTCTCAGCGTTAACTTTAGAAATATGATTTTTTATGCAAAATACAGGCATTCGGGGCTATTCTCAAAGGGAAATATTAAGTTTGATGTGTGCGTTATTTTTTATCATCAACATCTATTTCAGAAGAAATTGGAAGTATTTTAAAAATATATTCAGGCAGCTAAAATAAGGTCAAATGTTAAGTCTGGTTTTCATTTGTTTCAAAAATATTTTTAACAATAGTAATTTGTAAAATTAAAGGAAAATGTATTGCTGAACTTACAAAAAAAGTAGCATTAATTCACATTAAATTTTCGAAAACTACCACTTTAAGAGTGCTGTGTGTATTGGACTGAAATGAATTATGAGAGGTTCGTCACATATTCATCAGTTACGGCGTGGAAGGCGAAACACTAACGTGTATAAAAGTGTATCTTCGTCTAACACGAACCAATATTTGACTTTGTCAAATAATATATAATAATAAATAATAAATATGTCTGGCGTAGAATAGTCTGGGTATATCAAAAAGCTCATGCGCACCGTAGCAGGGCCAGGGTTATCACAGGCGAACGTCGTTCATCGCCCATCATATAACTGCGCGTCTCGTCTCATCCCGCTAAAATGTAGTGTGCCAATATACTAGACTATTTTATATCTCACAACGTGTCCTGTCGTTTTCCTCTCAAGCATTCGCGCCAAATTTGAATTGTAGTCGATCCGAACAATTACACACTATTTTCCGAAAACTATAAGACAGTTTGAAAATATAAATTATATTATTTTGTTATAATTAATTTATTGGTGTGAAATTTATTTGCTTGGATATTATTGCTTCTACTGACGTTAAATGTGGACATTTAATTTCCATTATTTAAATATATAATACAGGAAATTTTCATTAACTTAAAATCCGTAATTATTAATTTCAGCACCAATAACAATTTTAAATTATTGGTTCATTTAATATACCGCAATTCGTAAATTAATTAAAAAATAATAAAATAATAGTTATTTAAATATTTGATTACGAGCAGTAGATTGCGGCAATTTTATATTTCGTTCAAAATTCCAAGATTTAATTTCTTGCAAGACTCAATATACCATAAAATATTGTCCCTCTGATTTATTGTGTTGACAGAAATGAAAATTCTTATTTCAATTAATAGTTTTAACATTTAAACAATGGTAGTTCATATTGTAGTAATAAATATGAATAGATTATTGAAAGTCTACCAATAAAATAAATTAAAACCCAGATTAAATGGAACATTTGTTGAGAATTTAATTTATTTAAATTTCTATGTTTATACAACAATTTTGTAAAGATTTATAGATATTTGCAAAATAATTACGGTCCTAGCATTCGCTAGTAAGGTCAAAAAGAAAACTACTAAAAAATATCTTCAGGATCATTATTAAATTACTTTGCTGAGATAAACCAGATTATTTAATTATAAATATATTGAACTACTGAAAATTAAGTGAGAATTAATGAAATATTTAGATAAATTTTAAATTAAATTGAAATTAAATATAAATATATGGTTTCATAATGGAATGCTTTATGACGGAAAGTTGTGTTTATAACAAATTATAGAGTTTATAAATACTAGACTTATTTACTTTTTCAGTTTTATCTGTTCTATTGTATATTACATAATTTTTTATTAATTTTTAGTCCAACTTTATAGTTATTTTTCTAAATATGTTTGCATTTTTTTTTTTCAGAAATTGCTCCAAAATAATCTAAACTTATATATTTTCTATTGTCTTCTTTAATTTCTGTTTGAATTTCAAAAAGTGATTTCTTTCTAAATCTTGAGGATGATTTTTATTGAGATTTTTTCATCTTTTTAGCAAATGCTGCGACAAAATTATTTTGCCAAATCATTATACCTTTGTTTATTAAAAATTATATTATAAGCATAGAAAATTAAATAAATTTTGAATTCTCTTAAAAATGGGCACATGATCAGAAACTAGTCGAAAATTTAAAGTTATTTACTTTAATATGTGTTTTCATTTATTTTATTAGTAAGTTTTGAATAATCGATTCCTATTTATTATTGTCTTTAATTAAAATTAGGCACTCTTGTATTTATATTGAGCCGGTAATAAAAGATCTGTATTCTTATTATTTTTGCATCTTACACTTCTTATTTTTATTTAATTAAAATAATTTTAAGTGCTTCCCTGAATTTTTTCCCTATAATATAATTATTTTTAAAATATATTTCTCTAAATTTATATTAACCAGCCTCCCAGTAAATTTAAGCATATAATGTTGTGTATAATGCCCCGATTGTTGGGGCTGGACGATTATTGAAATATCGACTAACGAAATTTTCAATAGAAACTCGCAGGTTCCGTACTTTTTGTCTGGGTCCCGTATGCTATCGTTTTCCATCGCCCACAATCGCTTAATTTTTCTTAGAGTGCATGCGCAAACGTATATATCCACAATAATTCTGTACGTGCGCTACTGCATTCAGGGAGGCACTATTCCCACCTCCAAAAAGTGCGACGAGCATCGCCAATCGCGAGCCTTTGAAAATGATCATTGAAAACTCAAATATTAAATATATACACTCGAAATTAACCAATATTATCGGTATATTTATTTTCGACAATTCTTTATCTAAGTCACGGAACAGATTGCTTTCCGTTATTTGAATTATTTATGAAGTTATTTAGGTATAAACAAGAGGAAGCATTTCAGGTAACTTTTTTCACACTTTGTTATATCGCAAAAACCACAATGGCCAAAATAAATAAAAATGAATTAATAGGTAACGTTTTGTAATGTTGAAATCACTCCTTAGGTGAAAATAATTAAAAAAAAAATAAATAATTTACTTTTAATTTGGGTTAACAATTTACATTGAATTCTCCATAAGCGCCCACATACACACAGCCCTCTTAACGTTCAGCAATATATTTTCTTTATTTTTACAAATTGCTAATGTTCAAAATATCTCTGAAACAAATGAAAATCGAACTTAACATATGAGCTTCTTTTCGATGGATTTTTCTTGAATTTTGGAAGTACTCGGTTGTGGTGAAATATTAATTTTATTCAAATCGCATTCAACTGAAAGAGTACTTGTTTTAATCGCATTAACAACTTTTATAAAACTTGGTCCATTAGAAAATGACACGGGGCACATATTCGTATATGTTTTGGCTTCAATATATGACACACGATATTCAACACGAAGTTTTTGAATGGTGTATTCGTCGTGAAATTTGGGACACTGTCTAGATCTTGGTGAATAGGGTTCAGCACATTTGAATGGAGTGGGGCAGTCACCGTCATGTGAGACGTTACCACAAAGACCACAGATTGTGTTATTATTGCATTTGCTTGACATGTGACCAAACTTTTGGCAGTTAAAGTATCACATGGGGTTGAGTACAAATTGGTGAACTTCTAAGTTATACATGGATTCAATTATTAGAAATTTTGGCAATTGGTTACCATTAAATTTTAATATCAAACAACCTGTTGGCGCCACGCCCACCCTTAGTGGACGTTGGGCCCACTCGGGCCATAAACCCCCACCCGGGGTTTCTTATATTTAGTTTAGTGTTAAGTAGTTTGTAGGAAATAAAGAGAGTCAAGCAACAGACGTCAACGAGTAAACATCTTAGTGTTATTATTCAAAACATCCCCTCAAGTTGAATATTACACAACCGTTTGCATATTCTTTACCATTTTTAAGCTTCTACAAGATCTCATCATCCAATGATGATTCGATTTTTTTAGGATATGATATCGAAATTGGAGAAGTATTCAAAGCTGAAGAAACTCAAGGAAGTCGACATCAATGTAATTATCATAATGAGTCATGGACAAGGCGATAAATCTGGAGTTACTAATATATTTGGCACTGATGACAAAGGCTTATCTATATGTGAGATTTTGGAGAAATTCAACGACGTCGCCTGTCCCTATTTGATGAATAAACCGAAGATTTTCATGTTCATGTGTTGCAGGTAAATCTATTATTGTCTATATTATTAGGACCGTTATTTTGCGAAGGTAGCGAGGTAAATTAATTTAAAGTAATTTTTTAATACAATTACTTTAAATTAATTTACCTCGCTGAATTTTTACCTCCACTGAAGTCGGAAAGGTCCCTTCACTTATATTGTGAATAATGCTCTGTTTTTATGAAACGGTATAACACAATAGCAGTTTGATTTCTAGTCAAATTTGATCCATTAAAGTTAGCTAAATAATTGTGTGTGTATAGCTAGGAGATTCCGAATGAGACGTTATTGTGATAGCGAAGTGGAATTCCCTCATTCTCAGCCGTGATTTAGATTCGCCTCAACTTTGTTTTTAATTGCAATAGACGGGACTCATTTTGAATTCGACTCCAGATTATTTATATAGACCAGTCCTAGGTACTTCTTGTTTCTCGCTAGAGTGATCCCTCTCTAGCGAGAAATAAGAACAAGATTGACAAAGGAAATGGTCAGTGTTCTCTTCTTTTCCTTAAGAACAGTGTGAATCGTTACAGGCCTTTGTAACTTAAAAACAATTACAACACAAATGGAACTTGCACATCATGCTTTCCATAGACTATGTGTAAATTCCATTTGATTTGTAATTGCTTTTAAGTTGCAGTGACCTGTAACAATTCTGAAGGTTCTCCTTACGTCGATTCTACTTAATGCAATTCATCTTTGTTTTTTTTTTTGTAAAAATGAAGCCATAATTGCATTTATGTAATAATAAGAATAACGTTATTTGTAATGCATAGTATAATTCTAATAATATCACAACGGCAGTATGGCTTCCGTTGCGGACGTTCCACCATAGATACTGTAAATGAAGCTATAAAAGCTGTTGAAATCGCAGCTACTCAAAAAAAAATTGTCCTTCTTGTAACACTTGACTAAAAAATGCATTCAACTCGATTAAATGGACCGATATATTAGAATCACTTAAACAATGGAATGTTCCTAATTATCACCAAATAATAATGTCGGATTATTTAAGAAATAGATCATTGGTATACGACTCGAAAAACGGATCATTTTTTTCGCAAAATAACAGCTGATGTTGCACAAGGTTCTATTCTCGGACCAGATTTATGGAACATTACATATGATGGTCTTTTAAAACTGATGATGCCTGATGAATGCCGTCTTGTAGGATATGCAGACGATGTTGCTGCCATCATAACAGCACCCAATGTAGAGCTAGCACAACTTAAACTTAATCAAATCATGCGCCGGGTGATTAGATGGATGTCAGATCATAACTGACTAAGAAAAGAATACCAACTATCTTACCTCTAAATATTGGCGATGAACAAATTTCAACGAAAAAGCAAATAAAGTATCTTGGCATAACAGTGGACAATAGACTAACTTTTTTTGAACATATTTCTAAAGTTGCGGAAAAAGCAGAAATACAGACAACATTGCTTAGTAGAATCATGGCTAACATCTATGGTCCGAAGAGTAGCAAACGCCGTTTATTGATGAAAACAGTGGACTCTATGCTTCTTTATGGATCTGAGATATGAGGAGATGAAATGATACGCCATACTTTTATGGGACACCCTGTATATTTGATACTAATTTTAAAATGAGGTCATAATAGACCTACATAGGCCTGCGAAAGCCGATTTTGAAAAAAAATAAACCATTTTGCCGTAAAGCTACTCGGCGCGCACGCTGAGATACCCTGTATATACATATATATATATATATCTTTCACAGAACACTTTTGTTGTAACTTAAAATATCAATGTAAGATACACATGATCACTAATTCATTGGAAATGTAGTTATATTTAATTGTAAAGTGGCCTGGTAACATGATTGGTTTCATTTTGGTTCGTTTTTCTCTCTCAGGTTATTGAAATTGAACTTTCATGTCTACTTGAAGCCAAAGTTGGTTCTTATCTGTCCATTTTTACGTTTTCTACAACAAAAAATATCCATTTTGATTAATTTGATAGATGAATGTTTGATATGTGTTTTTTTATTGGAATAAATACTCTTAAAATCTTTCTTTCTTTCTTAATCGTATCCTCTTTTACCCGTATTGGGTGTCGAGGACTCTTAAAATCTGCTGTTAATAATTATTAATTTGGCAAACCTTTAGTTTGTCTGTCGTATAGCTTTCCAATATTTGAAGGTAAATTAAGTGGAAATATTACACTAAATTTTTCTATAATAGAAAACTATCATCGTCTTCGATATCTCCCTTGTCGTTGAAATTCAGCATTAATTTATTATTAAAACTTGCTTGACTTCTGAAGACGCATAATGTAAAATTATTTTCATATATTTTTATATATATATATATATATATATATATACAGGGTGACGCATTTTCCCGGAATTGATATCAACTTAGTTATTTTATATGGAATACCATATATAATACATTTTTATTCAATTACTGTTTTCACAAGGTGGATTTGAAAAAAATTGAACACACGCGTAATTTACAGTATTTGCAACCAATTTAAACGGGTATTGAGTTATTTTAATGACAAATGTATTAGAAATTAAGATCTTTCTTTCTTAATCTTATCCTCTCTTACCCGTATTGGGTGTCGAGGTAGAAATTAAGATAATAAATATAATTAAATAAAATGAAATAAAGATGATTCACACGTTTGCAGTTATTTAAATTACAATGAAATTAAACATTATTTTTTTTGCAGTTCGAAAAAGGGATTTATCGAATTTTATTGATCATTGCCAGAAATTTTCCTTGTTTAATTTCATTGTAATATAAATATAATTCATGTTTATTTTTTATTTAGTAGGCTTCGTCCGTAAAACACAATACATTTTATGTATTTTTTTTAATAAATGAAACCTTTTTTTACTTTGTTTGTATAACTGGGATTGTTTTATTTTTTACTATAGTTTCGTTAAGGTTGTCGAAACTATAGTCCACAATCCGAGTTATACAAACAAAGTAAAAAAATGTTTTATTTATTAAAATTGAATTACAATGTATAACAAAGTAGAAGCCTCAACAATTAACAGGTACATTTTATATATTAATAAAATCGAAAATATCTACAAATTTTCTAACTACACCAAAATTTCATTTAACCTCGTTTTACTTTTTTGTGACTTTTTTAAATAATTTACAGAGTACCATTTTGTTTCTGTTTTGTTTAAATAATCTATTTCCATCACGAGGTTCTTTTAATATACTAAACCCGCAAAAATATAACTTTTACTTTCACACAATTTCAAAGAAAATTGGAATTAATGAACCATATCGCACATAAAAAAATTCCTAGAACTGTAAGATATTCATTATACAGGGTGTCTTAGCATGTATGCCGAGTAGTTTACGACTATTTTTTTTTTCAAAATCGCTTTTTGCAGGCGTATGTAGGTCTAGACCACATTTTAAAATTAGTTTCAAATATATAGTGTGTCCCATAAAATCATGGCGAATCATAGTTATATTTTTCTAATGGAATACCCCATATTTTATATTTTCTTCGGATTCTACATTAAAAATAAAGTTAACTTTCATAATATGTTTATACGCCTAAACCTAATAATTTTTGAAATATTTAAATATATATATTTAACATCTTTATTGACAAATAACGTTACATTTTAGAATGTGTAGTATGTGTGTTTACAATATTTATAGAATTATTTCAATTTGTCATGTAACTGTCATTGTCGAATGGCTATCGACCCGGGGTCTTTCTGCCTGGATTATTTAATTCTCTCGAACGTCGGTCGTTGGTGAGTGAATGGGTGAAACGATGAAATGTGGTCAAATATTATCATCGGTGTTTTTTTGTATTTGGGAGGTATGGTGGGATTTCTGTGGAAACAATAATTGGAAAGGATTTGGTAGTTGTAGTGTTGTTTGGAGAATTTTTCGGAAATTTTAATATTTTTGGTAAAATTGACGTTTCAAATGGGTGGATGAAAACAAATGAAATTTTGTATCAATATATTAGACTACTGGGTGAATATTTTAGGCTATATACAAGAGTTTAAAATCTTAAGGTATTTCGATAATTCAACGTATCTCCAGAAAAACATTCAAGGTCAAATTTCTAGCCTATTTTAAATGGCATATCCTAATCTAATAGGCCTATCTTGTAGGAAATTTTATTGTCTTTCAGAAAGTATAAAGGTATTTTACACCTAAATCTAATTGTTTTCAAGATATATCAATTTTTGTTAATTTTCGTCACAATCATTATTATTATTTATTATTGAATCAATCATTAATCATTATTATTATTATGGAAAGGTAACATAAAGCGCCATCTATTGTCTAATTTAATAATTATTATTGCCAGTTATTCTAGTAGACTAGTGTTTAAATTGAGTAGCTTTTGTTCATAAACAAATTTATTTAACACATTCATATTATTACTAAACAATTTCAAAACTGATTTGTCTTTAAATGAAAGAAATAAATGAAAGATTCTAATAATAACGGAAGGTTATGAAAATTCTGTCTTGGTGTACAAAACGTTCTCTGATAATAATAAAGCTTTGTGGTAGTTTTAAATTCATTCAAAACAATAGGCAGAGTGAAGTATCTTAAAAAAACTTGAATACAGTAATTAATAATGAGGAGACATAATTACAAGTTTAATTCCATTGAATATTCGCTAAAACAGGTGGTTACAGCTCGATAGTACGGCACCCAAGTTTTCATTGACTGTTCGTCAATATTTAAATTGAATATTTAATAGGAGGCCACGTAGCTAGGTCATCTAAATCGCCTAATTTAATCCTCGTGCATTTCTTTCTGTCAAATCAAATATATAGTACTCCTCCCACAACAACTAAAGACATGAAAAGCAGAATTAAGAATGCATTTAGATCAATTACACCTTATGTGCTGAAAAATGTTAAAATATCATTTAAAATAAAATTGAATTACGGATTCGATGATAGTATTTTTGAAAATTTATTATGAATTAATTTTAATACTATTTTGTCAATATATTTGTTATTTTTCGTTATATTTGTTTTGCAATTCTAACAAATTTTTATCAAATAATTTACACATGTGTAAATAAATAATGCAATTAGTATATTCACAATCAATAAGATTAGTGTATTAATTTAGGAAATATCTGGAAAATCATTTGTTGGGTCAACTGACTTTTATTTATAAACAAAAGCTAAACACTTGTCTATTGGAATAATTGGCAATAATAATTATTAAATTCAACAATAGATGGCGCTTTGTATTGCCTTTCCATATTATGAATAGTAAATATTATGTCAAAAATTAAGGAAAATGGATACATCTTGAAAACTATTAGGTTTAGATGTAAAATCTTTTTGTACTTTTTGAAAGACAATTACATTTCCTACGAGATGGGGCTATTAGATATTAGTTGGTGCCATCGAAAATAAGCACGAAATTCGACTTTGAATGTGTTTCTGGAGTTACGTCGAATTATCAAAACATCTTAAGATTTTAAATTCCTCTTAATAGTCTAAGATATTCACCCATTAGTCAAATATACTGATACAAAATTTCATTTGTTCTCATTCATCTATTAGAAAGTTATGATTTTTTTTTTCGAGACGTCAATTTTTCCAAAAATATTTAAATATTTTAAAAATTATTAGGTAAATATTATAAAAGTTAACTTTATTTTTGATGTAAAATCTGAAAAAAAAATAAAACATGGGGTGTACTGTTACCAAAAATTTACTATGATATGCCATGCTTTTATGAGACATCCTGTATATTCGAAACTGATTTTAAAATATGGTCCTAATAGACGTACACACGCCTACAAAAGCCGATTTTGAAAAAGATAAACCTTGTAGCCGTAAAGCTAAATAATACTATGTCAACAAAATTAAAAGAGGCGTTTACAGAATTTATTTTAAAAAAATATTATTTTGCAATATTTTACAATGGCACAGAGTAATTGCAGAAAGTGAGGTGGAAAGAACGATGAGATAGAATTTACAGTAATGTACAAAAATATATAGACAATTATATTTTTTCTTAATATTTTTAAGGTATTGAAACTTAAAATGAATAAACATTGGAATGAAAGTATGTTGTAAAATATTAACAAAAAAATATTAATATATATATAACATCTTTATTTCTGCAGACAATTTTATATACAATAAATTAACAATATAATTCTTATAATATGTTATACGTTGTCCTTAGAAAACTGCTATCGACCTTCGGTCTTTCTGCCAAATATTAATATTTTTTTAATATATCGATAAACTAATTTATTATTGTTTAGAAAATATAAATTGTTTCGTCATAAATATATAGACATAACTAAAAACACATTTATTACAATAATGATTAAAAAAAATAAAGGATTTATTTTCAACAATGTATTTAGTACTTAGTAGGGTATTCCTTATTATTAATTATTTACTGACACCTTGGCATTGATTGAACAATTTTATTAATGTAGGCACTATCAATACTCTTCCATTTTTGTTCTAATCCTTTGAATAATTCATCTTGCTTTGTAAAAGTTGTCTTTGTAATTTTATTATCCAATCACTTGGATAAACAAATTCTCGATTGGATTTAGGTCGGGAGATTGAGATGGCTATTTTAAAACAGATTTTTTTTCCTCCGAGATAAATTGCTTCACTAACTTTGACTTATGTTTGGGTTCGTTATCATATTGAAACGATGATTGTAGCGACATATTATCCTCCATATAGGGAAGCATAACGTGTTTCAATATATCGCGATATATAAATCTATCCATAATGTCTTGAATTTGATACAATGGACCCATACCAAATCCAGAATAGCAACCCCAAACCATAACAGATCCACCTCCATGTTTAACTGTAGGTAATGTGTACTTAGGATGCAATCTTTTATTAACAGGACGTCTACATAACGTGTGCCATCAGATCCAAACATAATATGTTTGATCTAAACTTGGACCCGTCGCTGAAACATACATTTTTGCAATCATTGGGAGTTCAATGTAAATTCTAAACGGGCCTTCCTGTTTTTATGTGAGAGCAAAGGTTTTTTGGCTGCCCGTCTTGTAAATAAATTCAGTTCATTCAATCTTCGTTTGATTGGTTTTTGTTGAGATTAGGCAATTCCTGGCCTTGTAATTCATTTCTGATTTTAAAAGGATCCCTCGATGCAATCTTATCACTCTCACGTCTCTTTCACTAAGTTTTCTATGACGTTCACTCCTTTTAGCTTCACACAGTGATTCTAGAGTTGTTGATAATACAATTAATAAATATATAAAATTATAGCAACATTTAGAGATGTGTAATTGTTTGTCTATAAGATGTTGTTCATCACTGTATATCCTATAACCATTTTTATTATTAAATATTCACCTTTAGTGAAAATTTAATAAAATCAGGTTATATTTCTTCAATATGCAGATAACTTTGGTGAACAATCCTGCATAAAAAATCGTTCCTAAAGGGCGCACAAGTTATATTTTTCGATTTTTGAAATTTCCGGTAATCGTGAGAACCACATTATGGAAATGAATTATTTAAACAAAATAGTATTCTGCCATACAATCACCCTAACCAGACATTATCACACATCTATTCATTCATTATCATCTATTCATAACATACTTTAATCATAACTCATCTTCAAAGCTAAACAATGGCAGAAAGACCTCGGGTCGATAGCCTATAAAAGGGCAACCTCAAATTATATACCGTATTATACTATACAATACTGTACTTAATATAATGTAAAAGTCCCTTGAATAAAGATATTTGTATATATAGTATTCTGGACGTCATTTGTACCCCCAAATGACGAATACATTCTGTAGAAAAAAATCGTTAAAAAAATTAATTAACCCTAAGTTTAAACTATTATTTTTTAAAATCTGGCTTGTTTTCAATTCATATGTCTAAATATTTCATTATTTTGAAAATACCATTACGATGCCAAATTAGAAAATTTATTGAAATCAATAAAATAAATAGTATATTCTAGATGGCGGATATGCCGGAATTCGTTGCTGGTAATTTATTACTAACTTCTCATGGGTAACATTTACATCATTTCGTGCAATTTCAGGGGTGACAATGAAGCAGCAATTGAGAAAGATACCGTACAACTTCAAAAACCTTCAAAAGATATGCTAGTGGCATATTCAACTTCCCCTGGTGCGTATATTAAATACTTTTTTTACAACACATTTTAACTGTTTAAACCTTCTGTTTGGTTGGATTAAATTGAAGGATTACTGAATTAAAAGATTTAGTTTAACTAAGCGCAGAACAAACTTATTATATTTCATTTCACCTCTCAATTAATTAATGCCGATCACATAATCGCTTAATTCAGTTCAATGAAGTATCTCTCGATGTAATCCAATGTAGTGATAAGTAAATGATGCATTTTGAACTATTTTAGGCTTCGTGTCCTACAGGAATCCGATAAGTGGCACTTTCTACACGCGGGCGCTGTGTGAAATTTTCATGGAACACGCGCACGACACACACGTGGAGGATTTGCTGAAAATGGTCGAAGCGAAATTGGGCTCACTCGTTAAGCAAGAGGCGGGCATGGTTCAAACAAGTGGTTACGAGAATCGAGGGTTTAAACTGTGCTACTTGCATCCGAAATAAATATTTGATTTCAATTTGTTAAACCATGCCGAGTGTACTACAGTGTTGTTTTAATATTTAATCTCAAAATAACGACACTTATGATTATTTGTTACAGTTTTTGAAAATATGTTATTGGATATATAAAAAAAAATATTTATTGTTACTGTAATAGTTTCATTGATTTTATATTCGAAATTGTCCAAATATAGATTAATTAACATATAAGCAACTGTATTCTCTACAACATCGGGTTCAGTGAACGAACAAGCGAGATTCCTTGCAAAAAATCACTTAAAAGTGCCTACATTCGGGTCAAACAGTACATGTCAAAATTTCATGACCGGTACATTCGTTTTATTGATCCTAATTTTGTATTAAATGGTATCAAATTATGAGTGACTCAGTTTGAATTATTACGTATTATAATAAAACACTTTTTAATTTAGTTTGCATAACAGAATTTTATATTTAGTGACTATAGTTTCATTAATTTACACTTGTCATTATCAAACTAAAAGTTTATTTGAGTTTTAGTTTGATAATGATGATGGGATCAAATATGCACCGCGCGCAGATATGCGTCGATTGAAATGGTGACTTCCATTTCGTCGATGTAATTTTTAAATATTGATCTAAATAATCTAAATATAATATAAAATAATTAAGAATAAAGCCTTTGATTTCCATCTTTAATTGAAAAAGAAAAAAACAATTTTGTTGCATATTTGTAGTGCCTGTAAATGGCTCACTTATAATTTGAAAACCTTTATATGTATAACGAAAATATTTATTTCTGAGAGTTATATTAAATTATATCATTATTATATTATAGTTGTAAACGATTGCAATGATGTAAATATTCATCTTTGCAATCGTTTACAACTAGTTACGCTTCAGATAAATGGCTATCGACCATAGGTCTCTCTGCCTGTTTCTGTCCAGTTCTTGACATTTTATTCAATCGTCATGAAGGATGGGCATATTTAGGATTACGAGTGTTGTAATACACAGTTAATAAAAATAAAAGAATAAGTATATTAGGAAATATAATCAAAATTACAAAATAAATTTAATTTAAATTGATTTAAAGATCAATCACATACTTTCATAATTAAATTGTATAGAATTTTCTCTTTGGATTAATATTAAACACACATTTGTGAAATTGAGTTTGCGCGATGTCATTTGATGGATGCTCTACGTGAATGAACGCGAATGACCAAAATCCTCGAGGCTTACTAAAACACGTAGTATTCTCTAATAGGAATTATAAATTTACATTTTAGCTTAATACTAAGGTAATAGACATGTTTTTAAAGTATTTAGATTGTAAATAATAAATAGTTAACATTAAAAATTAAAATTATAACACACAATTTAGAAATATACAAAATAATAGCATATAAAACAAATCATTGGCTTCGCAAATAGGTTTTGAGAGATGCATACTTCCCTGCAAACAAATCAAAGTTAAACATAGTAGCATGGTAGATTCCCATAATCCGTATTTCTGAAGGGTATATGAAACGTGTCTTCATTACACAGCATTCTAGCAGGTATACGAATGCCAATATTTTCAAGTAGATCCGTATAATCTATAAGCCCGTGAAACTTTAAAAACCAGTTAGTACATCCGCGTCAATACGTTTCTGCGCCAAGCTTTTAAGTCCAAATTCACGAAGTAATTTTATAAATAACTCCTTCATATGAAACGTTAATGAAATGTATTTTAAAATTTTCATTTGGACATGTTCCATTTTGTTAATACTGCATTGAGTGTATGTAATGTGACCACAGGGAGGAGCAATACTCTAAACGTGGACGTACTAAGGAATTATACAGCAGCAGCATTGTCTTTCTATTAGAGAAATCCTTGCTATTTCGCTTAATGAAACCAATTAATTGATAAGCCTTAGAAACAATATTCGAAATATGGTTAGAAAAATTTCAACTGCTACTTACTATAACTCCAAGATCTTTTATAGAAGTGATACGCTCTACTTCAATGTCATTTAAAGAATTAAAGTAATTTAAAGTGTATGAAGTATTCATTGAAGTAGCACGTCTTGAAAATGTTATGGCTTTGCATTTATCCACATTTAGATAAATCCTATTTTCCCCACAACAATTACAAAAGGAGTTTGAATCTAACTGAAGATTATTTGCATCATCGAATGATTTTATAGATAAAAAATATCTTCATAGCATCCGCGAATAATAGATAGCGAGTATTCAATTAATAACATCATTAATGTATGCTTTGTTTTATACTTTGTTTTTTTTTCTGTTTAAATTTAATATCTGATAGCTTGTATTTTTCTTATATTATTTGTATGAAGACATATTTTTTTGCATAATGTTTAATTTTGTTTGTTAATATTAATTTATAATTTGTTCTCTTTTTTTCTGTTTAAATTTAACTAACTTTGCTTGCACTCTTCTTATATTATGATGTTGATTGTATATTTTCCCTTGTTGGATTGTTCCGTTGGAAAATAAAAATTATTATTATTATTATATATTAAATAACAGGCCAGAAGAGGGAGCCCTGTGGTACCCCTGCCGTGAAATTTATGGCTCTTGACGTAGATTGACATATTTTAATAAACTGCATACAGCAGGTAAGATATGATTCAATCTAAGACAAAAGTTTACCAAAAATTCCAATAAGTGCTATTTGCATCAATAAGATGCAATTATCCACAGTATCGAATGCTTTGGAGAAGTCTGTGTACGGAAAATCAACTTGTAAACCACTCCCCAATATATCGACAATGTAGGAATCATACACTAATAGATTAGAGGTAGTTGAAGCTCAAGAACCCATGCTAATTTGAAGATATTGAGGATTGAAAAGCATTTGTTAAAAACGATGTTAATAACTTTTAAAATTCCTTTGCAATCGCTAATATAATTGAAATTGGCCGATAATTTTGGATTCTCTTGTCATCACCACTTTTATATATTGGAAAAATGTTAGCAAGTTTCCAATAGGCCGGAAAAGCTCCACAAGATAAAAATTTATTAAAAATAACGATAAAAATTTATCAGAAAATGATCATTTATTTCAGAAAAGCGAACGGTATACCATCGGGACCTGGGCTGTAATTTATTTTTAATGAGAGAAGAGTATCCAAACTTTTCGTTATCTTCAAATTTGGGGGACGAGGGATATAAGACTGACGAATCAGACGATTTTGCAGTATTACAAAAGATGTGCGATGTTTCGAAATAATTTGGAAATAACTCAACAATTTGACCTTTTTCGGTAACTACATTGAACCCATCCATAAATACAGATGGCACTTGAGAACAGCCACGTTTAGTTTTAACGTGATTCCAAAACAGTTTATGGTTACTCTCAATGTCATTATCAGTTCTATGAATGTACTCTCTATAACACATTTTTCACATTAACCTACATTTTTCGCGTATCAAGCTAAATTCATGTAATCGGAGTTTGATCGCGAAATGGCATACTTTTTATGCAATTTCATTTTTCAATTACTGACTTCATCAAACCATCCAGGAAAAATGTCACTCTTTTGACCCGATATTTTTATTTTGGGCACTCAATTGCGTAATACATTTTTGAGTAAAATATTTTATATGATATTATGTATACAAATGTTCATAAAGTACTAATATGAAATTTGAAAAAAAAAAGAACTGAAATTATTGTTTTCTGACAAAATAAATATACCACACTTTTTCTAACATTTTCACGAGTGTTTGAGATTTTTTTCAGATTTTTTAAGAAGAAGAAAAATCCCCGAAATTTAAATATTTTCAAAGGGTTATGTATGAATGGAAATAAATGGATTTTGGTAAAAAATCTAAAACTCGCGGAATTACTTTAAATTATACCAAAATGTTATTAATACATGGGAACATCAAGCATATAGATTAAGGCATTATAAAACAAGTGGTTTTTGCGCAGTAGGCATGTGATTTTGGGTTTTTAAATATGATCTAAAAAAAAAAAAATGCCAAAATTTTCGATTTTTTGTAGACAAGCACAAAACTGCGATTATAATGGTTTTTATGGTAGAATGAAAATATATCCTTTCCGAATCCCATTCTTCAAATTCCAACATTCTATCACATCTGTAAACATAGTTATCTTATTTTATTCAACATCTCGCTTAAAAGGGCCCATCAGCAAGTCTCGCTTAAACCGTTCCCATAAGATTCTATGTAAATGGGACTTATAAATGCAAATGACAAAATTAGTATATAAAAAAACATTTGTTGCTATACAAATATAAATTATTTCATTTTTCCTCTTCCCTTTTAAGTCCCGTTCTTCTCCAATCCCCTTTCTTCCTTTTTCTCTTTCCCCTCGCAACATTACCACAATTTGTATGCCTGCCCCATCCTCTTTCATCCATTCACTCTTTTTATTCCCCATATCCACTCTTCACGCACCTCCTTACACTCCTGGCTTAAATGATCCCATGGGTCCCTTAGTTTTAGATGCAATATAAACAATCAAAAATGCGTGCCTATTTATGGCTTGTCTATAAACCAATTCATTACATTGGTCGTATTTCCAACACCTGACGGCGATTTTCAAAATGTCAAATTTCCTAAACGGCGCACTTTATTTCTACGCATTTCTGATTGTTTATATTACTTCTAGAAACATTATTTAAACTATTTCTGAAAGAAAATTTAATCTAGATAACTCATGCGTGACCTAAATATTGATTTTTCTTGGTTATAAATTTTGATAAATTAATAATTTTGGCTTAGAATCATTAAAATTTCAACATGATAAGTTGATTTAAGAAACATTGCGGGGAGTCCGACGTGGTCCAGGAAATCTTCCTTCCAATGCCGTTTATCGTGAAAACGAAAATAATACCAAACCTATGGGGGTAAATTGTTAGTCACGGAGTTAAATCCTTGCAAGAAACGTTGCTTTATCAGCAATGCTGAGATGATGATGTTCAAATATCAGGTAATTTTTTGTATCCAAGCAAAGCTGATAAAGCATTTTTTGAATATCTATTGTATAATTCAATATCCCACATGGAAGTAGTTGTTTCAGTGGATATTTGTATTTTCTTTCTACTTATTTTATAAATCTTTAATTGCATAGGAATTAATTAATTATTTTCATTTTTTTATTTTATTTCAATTAAAATTGCAACGTGAAACAGTTCAACCATCTTTATGATAAGTTGCATTTTTTGTTTGTTCAATGTTATTGTTAATGCACACGTGCTTGTTTTACAAATTCATTTTATTCAATGTTCACTCCATTCTTATCATATTTATCTAGACACATGATTAATTAATAGTTAATTAATTAAGTGACTCTGCACATAATCTATATTTGCTTGCTTATTTTCAGCTCTATTTAAAACAATCGTAATTATATATTATATACAGTTACGCTGTTAATATTCTCAAGAAATCGTAGAAATTTACATTAAATTCCAAAATGACTTCTAACGCCGAAAACACAACAGAAGAATTATTATCAAAGTTATTAAAAGAAATTAGCGTTAAAGAAAACGTTATAGATCCAATTTATCGAATGGGCGCTGGATCCTCAAAAGGCGATGGTTACACGAGTTACATAACGAAAGTTGATATCAGTGGAAAAAACAAAACGCTGCCGGTTGTGATTAAAAACAGCGCCAAATTAACGGAATCGGCGAAATCTATGCCGGTGAAGATTATGTTTATGCAAGAAATTAAATATTACCGCGAAATTTTACCAGCTTTAAAGAAATTCAACGATAATAAGTGCGCGGAAAAACCATTCCGCGCGTTCCCATTTTGCTACAAAACATACGATTCCGGCGAGGAGCAAAAAATCGTTCTTGAAAATATTACAGTGAAAGGTTTTAAAATGTTCAAAAGGAAGGAATTGATGAATGATGCGCACGTGGAATTGTTTATGAAGACTATGGGGCAGTTTCATGGGATTTCGTTCGCTATGAGGGATCAAGAGTTTGAGGGGTTTTCGAAATTAAGGGATGGGGTTATCAATCCGTTTTCTACGGCGTATTTCGGGCAGGATTTTTTTGACGTTTATTTGGATGGCATGGAAAAGATAAAGCAATTATTTGTAGGTGAACCTGAAGTATATAAAAAGATGTCGATTTTGAAGGACGAGTTGATGCCGTTTTTTAGAAATGCTATAAAATATGACGGGAAGTATGGTGTATTCACTCATGGAGATTGTTGGTGTAATAATATGATGTTTAAATATCAGGTAATTTTAAATTATTTTATATTTAATGTAAAACTTTAAAATGGTATTAGATATTACGAAAATTATTCAAATTATTATTATTATTTTCTATATCAAAATCAGGGTTGGAAATTTGCATTGACTTTATAATGGATTCAAAATATTTTTCATTATTTTCAAGTAAAAAAAAAACACTTGTATTTGGTTCTCATTAATCACTTGATCAAACATGATCGCAATTTTAATAGGTTGAAAAATGCACTTGTTTTGTTTCACTACTTAATTTAATTTATTTATATTAATATATAAATAAATTAAATTAAGTGAAACAAATCAAGTGTATTTTTCAACCTATTAATATTGCGATATATATTAATATAAATAAATTAAATTAAGTAGTGAAACAAATCAAGTGCATTTTTCAACCTATTAATACAAAAAAACACGTAACTTTTTTATACCACTAATAATGATTACCGTGTAATTGAAACTATTCACTAATCTAAAATAAAAATGGCATAAAAAGTTAAGTGTTTTCTTTATATCAAAGTTGAAAATGTACCACGAAGTAAACGCCTCCAAGATCCAAGGATATTATTTTATTAATGATATATTATTTCAATTTAGTAATCAAAAAGTAATGTCAATGTACTTATTTAATAGTAGTGCAAAAAATTATATTCAGTTCAATACGATCAATGTAAAAAATATTGATCGTATTAATTTTTAAAATAAGATATTTTTAAGATAATAAAATTCTGATTGAATATTTTACAATTTCATAAAAAAAAAAATTGAAACGCATCAATTCAAATTTTTCTTTATGATATTATAAAATATTTAATTCTGCTTTAATTCTAGGATAACAATTCAAACCAACCAATCGCATTGTGCCTCTACGACTTCCAAATAGGATCTCTAATGACACCAGTTTTCGACTTAGCCTACTTCTTCTACACGTCCGCAACGGCTGAGAGATTAAACAATCTAGATCGTTATTTGAAAATATACCACGATAGTTTACGAGAACATATGTTGGTATTAGGAAGCGATGTAGATAAACTTTACCCTTTCTCCGCTTTAAAGGAAGAGTGGAAGAAGTACTCCAAATTTGGAATATACTTATCCTCTTTGATATACAGATTACTATTGCGCGACGACGAAGAACTGTTGGATTTTATGGATAACTTGACTCCAGTGGAAACGTTCATGAAAAAGAGTAAATTTGATCATTTGATCAATGAACGGTATCGATTGATCGCTTTGCATTTTCATAAAAATGATTTCATTTAATTAGATTTTTTTATTTACTCTCATTGATGTTGTTTATGTTTATACTAAATCTATGTTTACTATTATTATTTTCTTACTACCCGGCATCCTGAAGACGTGTTTTTAATTTCATGTATATCATTCATGCATCAAACATATATATGTTTTAAATTTTCATATATAACCCGACACCATATGATAAAGGGGATCATTGATTATATAATATATAATTGTCATATATATATAATATATAATTATAATATATATATATATATATATATATATATAATCGATGTCCCCTTTTACCAATTGGTGTCGGGGTTATAATTATAATAATTATATATAATTGTCATATATTTACTCTTTCTATCAAACAAGATGAAAAAAGTTGTAAAGAATGAGTTCGTAAATAAAATAATCAAATAAAACTTCAAACTATAAGCACACATTATATTTAATTTACCTTGATTCATAGAGACAGAGATAAAGTGGACAACTAATTCCTAAGTTTGAAACCTTAATACTTATAGTAGTCGAACCCTCAACGAGGACGGACGTGCCCCCTAGACCTTCGGTAACGTCATAAAATTCAAATTACGAAATGAGCTGCGGTCCAAAAATGAAGATGTACTTGCATTTTTAAAGAGTGCGGAGTTCGAATCTATTTAAAAAAATCGGTAGAATATCACACTAAACAATTAAATAGTCAAATTAGTAAATTAAAAAGTGAAGTAAGTGACCTAAAGAGATATATCAAAAATTTAAATGTAAAGAAAAATGAAGAAGTGAGCCAAATAAATAAAGTGAGTGAAGTTGCTGAAAAAATCAAATATCCAAAAAGGATACGGAAACAAAAAAAAACACGCGGAAACGAAGAAACATACAAAAAGCGCTGCAGAAACGTCAGAAAAAAATCGACTTTCGAAAATGAAAGAAAACTCAGTAGAAGAATGGAAAACCAAAAGGAATAGAAGAAAACGAAACAACCGAATTCACAGCACAGGTGAAAATTTAAGAGAGATTAAAAGTGGCATCCTATACTCACATTTCCATGTGTGCAAACTTGATCCTGAACTTAGCGAAGAGAAATTAACTAATTAACTAAAAAACAAAAATTTTAAAAATATCAAATACACAAAAATGGAATTAAAGCACCCAGAAGAACACTCATCATTCAAAATAGCAGAAAAAGCTAATGTATTACTAAATCCTGAACTATGGTCAAAGAAAACATATATTGACGATTTTTTATTCCACATCAAGAAAAGGCAGACTCAACTACACCCATCAAGCCAAGACTCAAGATTAATACTTATCAATCAGAATGTACAATCGATCGGAAATTCCTCAGATATTTTAAGTAGAGAATTAAATAAACTGAACTGCGATTTAATATGCATGACCGAACATTGGAAAACCGAAGAGCAACTAGAATCAATAGGAGTTGAAAATTTCAAACTCTCTTCAGCCTACTGTAGGAAATACAACCAACACGGAGGTGTCGCAATTTACCAAACAAGGACTGGAATATCATGAAATAACGTATATTAGTAAGTCATTTATTTTTGAACGCACTGCTATAAATGTTGTAAATACTGTAAATAATTTTATAGTTGTAGTATTATATAGACCGCCCAATTCTTGCGTTGACGATTTCTTTTTTAAAACTTGAACTGCTACTAGAATTAATAAGCAATGAAAATAAAACAGCATTCATTGCAGGAGATTTTAATATTAATTTTAATGTAGATAGTCCCTAAAAGCAAAACACAATTCAATTATTCAAAAGCTACGATTTCCATAAAAATTTTAATGAACCAACAAGGATTACACACAACTCCCAAACTTGCATAGATAATATATTTGTGAATAATACTGATATTTACGAAGGTAATACCATAAATATGCATGTATCGGACCATTTGGGACAAAAACTTAAAATCACCTTAAACCAGAAAAACAAAGCCTTTAAATTTCGAAAACGAGTATTTAATGAAACAATTTTAAACAAATTTAGAGAAGCAATTAAATTTGTAAATTGGAATTGTGTTTATAACATAATCGAGTCAAACGTAAATGAACAATGGAACTTATTTAGCAAGTCTCTAAATATGGAATTTGAGAAATATTTTCCTGAAAAAGTATCTTTTACAAATAGAAAACATACAAAAATTACAAATATAGAAGAAATATCAAAGTGCAAAAATAAACTTGATATATTATATGTAATATCTAGACATGAAACTATGTATTTAACCCTATAAACGAAACAAAAAATGGTATATTATTACTAAACGAACGTTCTAATAAGCTAAGAATTAAAAATACAACGCAAGCGCCATCTGTTTTCCATCACCTTTGTATTACATACGCGGAAAGTAAAACAGATACCCATTAGCCACAAAGCACAACACGCCCGAGGGATATACATTGAATATCCGTTTTGGAATATTGGAATATCCGCGGAGCGTCCAATGGAGTTGCAATGTATATGAAATGTCCGGACATTCATATCCATTGGATATTTTAAAATGTACGGAATAAATATTCTATGGATATCTATGGGATATAATAAAATAAATATCCATATTTAATTGATGAAATGATATTCATTGAATATTGATGAATATTCATTAGAAAATATACATTGAATATCCATTATATGTTGCCGAACGTATTTGAACATTTCGGATATATGTTGGATATTCATTGGATATTTTATGCTATGTGGGTATTTAGTTCAGTAATTTTCTATATTGCTATGTTTGATCGAAGTAAAAAGTTCGTGAAATTTAAAAAAAAACAATATTGAATTAAATTAAATGTCTCAACAATCATATAATGTTAAACATGCAATATTACCATTTTTAATATTTACGCAATATAAATAGTACAATATTGTATTAACTTTACATTTTCAACAATTATATGATGTTAAACATGCATATTATTTTTAATATTTATGCAATATAAATAATGCAACGTTACATCTATATTTTATTTGTAACATTAATCTAATATGAATACATGAACATTACAGAAAGAAACATTCATACAATATTAGTAACATTACTATAATATTGCCGTAATGAATTTAATGCAATATTTTATTTTAGTATCCATGGACAATATTTATATAACATTTGAAATGTTTCCTTGCTCAGTGGGTTGGTTTTAATTTTGCAAAACAGTTATGGCATTGGGTATAAATTCTAGAAACAAATGTCATGATAGACCAAAAATAAAATTGCAAATTTAAATTAAACAATTTTACTAGGCATTTTCTATGATATATTTTGCCGTTTTAGTTGTTATTTGAAATTTTATTTTTCAATCGGCATAATCTATAAATACTTTTTAACAATGTATATAACGATAAAATTAACGATATTTATAGCTTTATTTCTTTTTCATTATTGACTAATATTCGACATTCAAATTTTTACTCAACTGCAAATGGCTACCTCATAAAATGTGTGATTCATAGAAAATTTGACCTGACCTTGAGTTTACCCTTTTTCTGGCTTCGTTGGTCATCTAATGTAAATTATTATCAATGGATTTAGATCACTTAAATTGATCCTTATTTGGAACAGCTCTATTGTTTAATTACAAATGTCAAAGTTTAAAATATATACCTTTAAATGTGACAAAATAAACCATTGTAAAAACTCAAAATTAATGTATTTCAATTTTTCCATGAGATTCCAGCGTCTATATTGCTCAAGTGGATAACTATTGCCGTATTTCCCAATATTAAACCAACCCCAATTCACACATCTCTTAATTTTTGACAACATTGCATCCATAGACTACCGATTCATAAAATTATACTTTCGGTGTTGAAACACAGAAGGCGCAAAAGCTAACCTCATTGGTAATAACTATTACTTTAATTTCAAATTAGCTCAAATAAGAAATTCCAAGACACAGATTTGAACAGTTGAAAATAGGTACAGGACAGAATGTACGAAAAGTATCTAGCATTCTCTGAGAAATTTAAAAGAAGATAACTGTGTATCGACATTTATGTATTTACCCTGTATATATTTTTTTGGTGAAAACGATGCACAGTTAAAAATTCTAATCGACCTGTCCTAGCGTTTTTCTCGAACAAAATCACTGTTGTTTAAATTATTTTTTTCTTTCATTGTGAATGAACTGTATAATGTGGCCAGAAAAAGTGTGATAATGTTCAAATAGAGTGATTCTTTTTGAAATAAAAAATAAGAAAATGTTGAATTCTTCTTCATGGAACATACTTCTTCAGAAGATTTTTTTTTAATAAAAATGGATTTGACATAACATAGTTGTCATAGTTGTTGTTGTTTTTGTTAGATTTATAATTGTTATTTTCACCTGGACAATGTTGTAACTCAGAACTATCTGGTAATTTACAGAGTTGCCGTTTAGTGGACTTGAGAGGTTTCCACAGAAGGAAGAGCCAGACAGATAGCATAGTCTGAATCCTAGGAGAAAATTTCTATAATCATTTTTTCTGTAATTATCTAGAAGAAGGACTCCGTAAATATTTTGATGTTCAGTGAAATATTTTTTACTACACCAATATATTACTTACTATGGCTATATTGTTTTAAAATACTTTTCTTATGTTATAGAAAACACCCCTACACCACCATTATGGTAGATGGGGATTTTAGATTATATATATATATGTTATAGAAAATAAGAAAATTTTAAATGCTAATTCAATTGTTAAAAGTAAAAGTGCTAGTTTTAACTTATCAAAGTGTAATATTACACTATGATAAATTAAAACTAGCATTTGTTTCAGAATAATTATCCTCTGCATATGGGACTGTATATCATTCCACCAATATTGATTCGCCATCCGGAATATCTTATAAAAAAAAATAGGAGTCTTAAATTATTTTCAAATAATCTGGAAAATTTTATATATCCCACGTCCAATGGATATACATTGAATACCCCTTTTCGAATATTGGAATATCCGCGGATATCCATTGAGCGTCCAATAGAGTTACAATTTTTAAAATATACGCAATATCCTTATTCTATGGATATCCATAAAATATAGTATAAATAAATATCCATATTTAATTCATAAAATGATATCCATTAAATATATTTTGATGAATTTTCATTAGAGAATATACATTGAATATCCATTTGGGATTTATGGTGGGTATCCATTGGATGTTTTGTGCTATATGGGGTGTATATTTTGTGAATAATAATAAATTATTCTTCATTATTGAAATATTTATAAGTATATTTTTGTAATTACCTGTAAAATAAATTAATTCATATACAATGTGTCCACGGATTGAGTTTATGTGCACTCAATCCGTGGTGTAAATGAATTTTTTTTAGAGTTGGATTTTTATGTTCTGCGATCGCTCCGACTTAGTCTCAAACTAAGATATTGAAAGAATGAGCCAAATCAATTAATATACAGGTTGGTTTTTGGCCCATGTAACAAAAATATATTTAAAAATCCCGCTTAAATGCAATTACAGAAATCTTATTTACGGCTAAAAGCTCTGTAATTTAGATATTTCATAGATGTTAATTATAACATCATAGATGTTAATGTATGCTTATGTTTATATCTATGAGATATTTATCGTAATGCGAACACCAGGTGGCGAAATTAACAGTTTCCCATCTAGTTAGAATGTGAACATAACCTCAGAAATTCATTTTCAATTTCGTGAGGCTTACCCATTCAATATTAAGCCTGTTTATTATTCTAGGATTAAAAGCATTACATTTTTTTCCACGAATTAATTATAGTTAAAAAAATATGTTTATTCCTTTAAAAACAGTTGTTGGTATTTGTACCTTAATATCAACGTCAATGGTGGGATATATTTATATCAAACAAAAAAGGTATTTAAGCTATAATTTTTTTCTAATTACAAAATTAGATATTTTATAGATCAAATATTCTATTTATAAACAAATTATATTGTAAATCAAAGTACTAATGGTTGATTTTATTTTATTTTGTAGTGATAGATCGAAGGACGGCGTTATAAATGAAGTTAAATAATATCAAAGTAGCAATAAATAAATTTTACTAAGTGATATATGTTAGACGACAGCCCTAAACTGGTTATATTTAAAACTGTAGATATGTAAATTGTATTATGATTCATATAAAGTTATATTTAAAATAACGTGGTATTTTAATTAATTCCTTCAAATTCTTTTTCAGTAGTGGTTCTGCATTTCCCCAACATTTACAGGGACCGGATTCTGAATGAGTTGATCCCGTCTGACTAAAAACATAGTTGGAGCAAATTTAAACCAAAGTTGATATAAAAAGAATTCTTTCCGGTCTAAAAGCTGCTTGCTCGAATTTCCGATCCATGTAGCGTCTTAATTTCCTTTCCAATATTATATAAAATATAAAATTATGAAGAGCATAATGTTGATTTTCTGTTCATAATTTTTCCTCATGGATTAATGTGTTGAATTTATCGGCGAAGAAGTATTTCCAAGTTTTAAGATATTTTCTTGCCTCCTATTTGTAGAAGGTTATTTTTGTCTCTTTACTTCTTTCTTTTTAGTTCCTCTTAATTTTTATACAGTATATTTACAATGTAAAGAACAAATGCTGGTGATTATTTTCGAAAAAACACACGAACCGGTCAGTTAGTATTTTTAACCTCTTATAATAAAATTATGGATAGATTATCATTAAAATTAACATATAACTAAAAAAATAATATGTCATATTCATTTTGCCTTGGAGCATTGAACGAGAAATCATTACTTTGACCCAGTATCATACCTAGATTTGTTTTAATAATAAATCAGAAATAATTTTATTTTGAAAATTTAAATATTTAAATAAATATAAATTATTTTTGATTGTTTTTTGTTGCTCTCAGAAAAATACATCGTGGATTTCAGTTCTGCGTGAACAATGTTGAAAACATTTCATTTTAGTATTCTTGTACTTTTCTATTTAATAAATTATTTATAAAATATAAATGATTTAATGTTGTTCTGTTTCTATACTCACTTAATATTAATGAATTCCACAAGTATGTATTTAATTAATACAAAAATGTACACTTTGTATTTCTCAACTTTGAAATAATTAAAAAGCGCGCGCCCGCGTTTTAGTTCTGATTTGTATGCGAGAATCTCACTAGAGGCGCTGTTCGAATACCGCCGGTGACTCTCTTTGCTTGTTTTATTCTATGATCCGGTGTGTTGTCAGAATTTCATTGGTGACGTGTGTTCGTGTATTCAAAATGAAATTCACGTTATTAGCCCTATTTTCCCTTATAGCCTTATGCAGGGCGCAGTTAAACACATTAGTATTGCTTGATAATCAAGTTATTAAAGAAACGCATTCCATTTATTTCAAACGACTACAAGGTATGTATTTTTTTTAGGTTAGCCGCAAGTTCGGATATAATCCCCATTTTTACCGGTACATTCTTAATAATAATTTAAATTTTAGAAATCGGTTACACACTCACGTTCAAAATAGCCGACGATTCCTCCTTGGTTCTCTCAAAATATGGCGAATATCTTTACGATAACCTGATCATCTTTGCTCCCTCAGTTGAAGAGTTTGGAGGCACTTTGAATACAGATACTATTACCCAGTTTATTGATGATGGTGGTAATGTTTTGATTGCTGGAAGCAGTAATACTGGGGATGTGCTCAGGGAGATTGCATCGGAATGCGGGTTTGAGGTGGATGAAGAAGGGGCGTATGTTATTGATCACTTGAATTATGATGTTAGTGATGAGGGTAGGCACACGAAGATTGTCGCATCGCCGAAGAATTTAATTGATGCTGAGATTATTGTGGGTAATAAGAAAATGATCAGACCTATGCTTTACGAGGGGACTGGGTTGTTGGCCGATCCTGAGAATCCCTTGGTGTTGCCATTGCTTACGGCTAGTAGTACTGCTTACAGTTACAATCCTGATCAACCAATCAAAGAGGTAATTATTTTAAATAAATATTATATCTATTATACAGGGTGTCTCAGACATGACTCCTCAGGCCTATAACTTACTTATGGGAGGAGTGGGGAAACCTAGTAGTTACTCTAAATCACACGCATGCTGGGTGAGCCACCTGATAGAGCCGCTCCCCTGACCCCGCATAGCTAGCGTGAATACTCTGGTTAGGTCCTTACTCTGTACTGGCAGCTAACTACCGGCCTAGTTTTTATAATTCGTGAAAAAGTAAATTGTTTTGATTTAATTGAAGCTACGGCAAGCTAGTAATTAGATTTATCCTAATTCTGGGCAAAAGTAAAATATAAATTGGAATGATTTGTATGATGAAATTAAAACTGAATGTTTTTTGTTTTGTTTAGTATCCACATGCCGTCGGTAAAAACACTGTCTTAATTGCTGGTCTTCAAGCAAGGAACAATGCTAGGGTAGTTTTCAGTGGATCTTTGTCATTCTTTTCTGATGAATTTATTGGATCTTCTGTTCAAAATGCTCAGGTATGTGAAATTTAAAACCAACATCATGAACGTTACCCGTGTTATATTTTGGAAATTAATTATAAAATTCTCATATAAATAAATATTGAATTAATGTTTCGCCATCATTATAATTTGTTTATTTACTAAATTGTAATTTCTTTAATAGGGAGGAGAAAAGAACAGTTTATCTGGTAACCGCGAAGTCTCCTTTGCTATCACTTCATGGGTTTTCAAACAGCAAGGACAGTTGAGGGTTAAATCAGTCAAACATAACATTGAAGGAGAAACTCAACCCCCGGCAGCTTACACCATTATGGATAATGTGGTATACCAAATTGAGATTGAAATCTTCGAAGGACTCGAATGGAAACCCTTCAAAGCTGATGACATCCAACTGGAATTTGTTAGAATCGATCCGTTCGTCCGCACCACCCTCAAATCCAAACCAAACGGCATTTACGAAGCTAAATTCAAAATCCCAGACGTTTACGGAGTATACCAATTCAAAGTAGATTACGACAGAATCGGCTACACTCACCTTTACAGCACAACGCAAGTATCTGTGCGACCATTACAGCACACACAATACGAACGCTTCATCCCCAGCGCATACCCGTACTACGTAAGTGCATTCTCCATGATGGCCGGAGTTCTGTTGTTCTCAATCGTGTTCATTCATCATAAAGACGAACCTCAAAGTGGAAAGAGTAAGCACGAATAAGTTCAAATAATAAAAACAAAAAACATTCACCTCTTAAGACTTGTAATTTAAATTTAGATACTGTGTGAAAATCGTGTTTTGATGTGCAAGAAATACAACTAAGACATTTATTAATAAAGAAATTTATTAAATATAGTAATTATTTTTTGTCGGCCTTTAAGAAACCTGATGTCGAAGAGAAGTATTTTGCATTGGCTTCGTTGACTTTTACCTCTGCTGCTTGCGGATTCACTATTTCCAATCCCTATAATAAAATAAAAATTAAATGAATGAAATACGCAGTTTATTTATCATCAGCATAAAATAGCATTTTTATTAGTGATGGGCAAGATCGATCAGTTGAAGTATCGAGCCAATCAAACTGATCGGAAAGATAGAGCTGATAGCACGATCACGAGGATCAAACAAATCTCACTCTTTTAGAAAATTATGCAGTGAAACATATCTGGAAAATCATTAGGTTGTTGCAAAAGAAATGCAGATTTTTAAACCTTAACTTTAAACGAACGTAACTTAGCTCAGAATGAATTTTATTATTCGAAATAAAAACTATTAGCATCAATACATTTTTTCTAACGAGAAACAAGTTTATTTATGCCTGTAGGGTAAAATTCTAGAGGCAACGAAAGTATTGAAGATGTTTTTGGCATCTTGGTTTTTGAAGCATTTCTCTTGGATGAAGTTGTCCAGATGTTTGAAAAAGTGCAAGTCGGTGGGAGAGAGGTCCAGTGAGTATGGTTGATGAAGCAGAATTTCGTAGCCCAATTCGTTTAACTTTTGCAGGGTTCGTTGTGTGACTCTGGGCCGGGCGTTGTGTGAAGAATTGGTTCCTTCATAATGACCAATCTCGGACACATACATCGGAGTTTCCTATACATCTCGTCGATTAGTTGACAGTACTTCTCCGTCGCAATTCAGTAAGCTGTGGTGGATGATACCGGCTGTAGGCCACGAAACAGTCACCATAAACTACTTTTGGTGGAGTTTTGGCTTTGGGAAGTGTTAAGAAGCCTCATCACTGTCTAACCATTGAGCCGAACATCAACAGTTGTCGTAAAGGATCCATTTCTCATCACACCTCACAATCCGGCCGGGTCGTTTTTGTTGCGTAGAAAAAGCGCAGAACACACCTCAAAACAAAGTTTTTTTTTTTATTTTCATTCAATTCATGTGGCACCCATTTAAAGAGTCTTTTTGACTTTCCTATTTGCTTCAAATGGCGATCGACGGATAAGGGATTCACGTTGAGCTTTTCCGCTAGCGTCCAAATAGTTGTGCCCAGATCGGCTTCGAGAAGTGCCTTCAATTAGTTGTTGTAAATCGTCGATGGGCGGCTACCATGGGGCTCATCTTCAAGGCTGGTATTGTCATAGGGAAACTTTTGATACCAGCACTGTACCATGCATTTATTGATGCTTCCCTCACCCTATACTTCATTAATGTTTCGGACAGTTTGGACTTAAATTTGCATTACACAAATGAACTCATAAAAAAAAAATATTGCGAAAATAGCATTTTGGCATCTTTAATTCACAGGCAATTATTAACAGTAAACAAAACTAATAATATTTAGATAAATATTTACGAAAGAGCATAAAGTATTAAAATGACAGTTTATTGTAATAAAATTCCATTAAATACAAAAACGTCAAAATCCTGCATTTATTTTGCAACAACCTAATAATTTTTACCCCCCTGACAAAAACAACCTCTGTAAAAATATTATTGGGAATCTGAATTCCAAAAAACATTGCTTGTTATTAATATAAATGTGGTATATATTGTTTGTTATAAATATAAATTGTTATTAATATAAATGTGGTATATTATTTATAATAATAACAAGCAATATTTTTTGGAATTCAGATTTCCAATAATATTTTTACAGAGGTTGTAAAAAAAATTACAAAAATTTCCTAAAAATGCAGTAGTAGAAGCATCACTCTCCCAATATATGATAAAAGTTCAAGCCTTCAAAAAGATGGAGCCGATCAAACAGTTTGAAATGATTTAGTGGCTCGATCACTTGCAAGCATCGGGCAGTTGATCTTGCCCATCACTAATTTCTATGTATAAACAATTCTCAAAGATATATACATAAACTATTTCAGATATTTATATATATATAAACGATGTCCCCTTTTACCAATTGGTGTCGGGGTTCAGATATTTTTAAGGAAATATTGTATCTTTAGCTTACCTGCAATGGTGTGAATGCAACACTTGAAGCAGTACCAGAAACTTGTTTTTTAACAGTCGTGCTTCCACCCCAGATTTGTTGCTTTTGCAAGTTCTTTTGTAAAGTTTTCGATATCCTGACCTTAGTTTTCTCATCCACTTGTGGAAGACGAATCCTTCCAGTTCCTGCTTTCCCGATAGTTCCTCGTGTGTAACCCAAATCTTCTTGATAAGCATCATCTTCGATCTATTTTAAAATAAAAATTTGACTTGTAGATAAAAGTTATAAGTCATAGCAAAAATAGTACAGTTATATGATTTCATTATTATATAAATGTACTAAAAGGTTAAGTTAGATATATTGTATTTAGGAATATTGTTGTTTTTATGTGTTATTTTTATTTTTTCAGGCTATTTTAAGTGTATTTTTGCATGATTTAATGATAAACCATTTTTTTGTGAAAAATATAATATACATTTACTAAATCAGTTTCATAAAAAAAATTGTGAATTTGAAATAATGAATGTAAAAATTTTCAAAAATCTCGCCATTGGGTTGTCTATAGTTTGTAAACGAGCCTAACCTCAAAAACATAATAAAAGTTTTAAACTTAGGAAATAGTTGTTCACTTGAGCACCGGATAGCGCATTTCCCACCAAATATGTAGATCTGGCCCAAGATTGGTAGATATATATTTATAACAGGTAGGCCTATCCAAGATTGGTAGATATACAGGGTGTTTCAGCGTGCGCGCCGAGTAGCTTTAAGGATAAATGGTTTAATTTTTTCAAAAGCGGCTTTTGCAGGCGTATGTAGGTTTATTAAGACCATATTTTAAAATTAGTTTCAAATATACAGGGTGTCCCATAAAAGCATGGCATATCATAGTTATGTTTTCCTAATGGGATACCATATATTTTATATTTTTTTAGAATGTGAAAAACCCACAAAAATAGCCAAAAAATGCACTTTTTTCAGTATAATTTCTAAACGGTTAGAGATAGAATAAAAATTCAAATTAGATAGTTGTAGAGCTTTCAAAATGTTACAACTTTGCCGTTGACAGTTTTGTTCTATCTCTAATAATAATTTTTTTATGACCGAAAAAACCCCCAAAAATAGCCAAAAAATGCACTTTTTTCAATATAATTTCTAAACGGTTAGAGATAGATTAAAAATTCAAATTAGAGAGTTGTAGAGCTTTCAAAAAGTTAAAACTTTGCCGTTGACAGTTTTGTTCTATTTCTAATAATAAATTTTTTATGACCGAAAAAAAAAAAAAAATAGCCAAAAAATGCACTTTTTTCAATATAATTTCTAAACAGTTAGAGACAGAATAAAAATTCAAATTAGAGAGTTGTAGAGCTTTCAAAATGTTACAACTTTGCCGTTGACAGTTTTGTTCTATCTCTAATAATAAATTTATTATGACCGAAAAAACCCCAAAAATTGCAAAAAATGCACTTTTTTCAATATAATTTCTAAACGGTTAGAGATAGAATAAAAATTCAAATTAGAGAGTTGTAAAGCCTTCAAAAAGCTACAACTTTGCCGTTGACAGTTTTGTTCTATCTCTAATAATAATTTTTTTGACCGAAAAAATCCCAAAAATAGCCAAAAAATGGCCAAATATGCACTTTTTTCAATATAATTTCTAAACAATTGAGATAGAATAAAAATTCAAATTAGAGAGTTGTAAAGCTTTCAAAAAGCTACAACTTTGCTGTTGACAGTTTTGTTCCATCTCTAATAATAATTTTTTTATGACCGAAAAACCCCAAATAATAGCCAAAAAATGGCCAAAAATGCACTTTTTTCAATATAATTTCTAAACGGTTAGAGATAGAATAAAAATTCAAATTAAAGTTAACTTTCATAATATGTTTATATGCCTAAACCTAATAATTTTTGAAATATTTAAATATTTTTGGAAAAATTGACGTTTTGAAAAAAAAAAATCATAACTTTCATATGGGTGAATGAAAACAAATAAAATTTAGACTAATGAGTGTACATTAAATTATCAAAACATCTTAAGATTACAAATTCCTGTAAATAGTATAAAATATTATTTGTTTTCATACACACTTCAAATGTGTTATGATTTTTTTCAAAACTTCAATTTTTCCAAAAATATTTAAATATTTTAAAAATTATTAGGTTTACGTAATATGAGCATATTATAAAAGTTAACTTTATTTTTGATGTAGAATCTGGCAACATTACATTACATGAACTCCTGTGAAGTAATCAAAATCATAGAGTGCTAATGAGTAGATGGACCTACCTTATAAATAAATATATATATATCTGCCAATCTTGGATCTAGCCCTCTTATTCTCTATCTCTATGGGTGCAAGTGAACACTTCAGTGCATGTCAGTATAAGTTAGTGCACATAATAACCAGTTTCAGTGTAAAAAGTACTGCACCAGTTGATGTAATGAGCGAACTTAATAAGTAATATATTAATTAATAAATCACTTACATCGGCAAAGTTCATTCTGTTGGCATGTTTCCTAAATTCTGTAATAGCATATCTTTCCTTCATCTTCCTCACCCTCTTACCTCCCCTTTTCTTTTTACTAGTTTCAATAGGTTTTGGTAAGGGTTTAACAAATTTAACAGGAGGTGGTTCTTGTAGCTTATCTAATTTCTTCTCTATTTCATCTCGAAGCATTGAACCAATTCTACCATCTGAACTTTCATGGTTTGCGTCTACTCTAGCAGCCAGAGCCACTTTGTTTGCCACTAATCTTGCTGCTTTTCTTCTTAGGTCCTACAAAAAAAAATGAAAATTATTTCAGTTTATGATTAATAAGCGGAATGATGGATTTTGTCATGAACTACAATGACAAATGGAAACGTTTCATAGTTTTCATGTGAAGCTCCCTCCACGAGGTAACATGTTATACGATTTGCAATACCTTGGTCGTGGAGTTTACCTGTGAGACGTCTCTGAGTTACTATAGAAATTATTAATAGAGTTCAGCAGATTCCACCATTGCGACCAGTGGAACTAAATGAAAATTTAAATTTAGCAATAATCTTCAGTTATATATATATATATATATATATATATATATATATACAGAGAGCTTTTTTATTCATTTTGCAGGTAGGTATACACTTTCCCTAATGTATACTCATAAAAAAACCTCTCTGTATATATATTATCAAAAAAAAACCCTTTATACCCATAAGAGTGTAGGGTTAATAATCTTCAGTTACTAGCAAATAATTTTGGAATATAACACTTATATGATTAGTTAAATTCCTGAAGTTTATATCGAATAATAACTGAGTTTTTCCGACCAGCTAGATCCACCAGTGCCATCTGCTCAACACAATCATTAATATTTCAAATGCATACATTTTTTTTTTCGTTCTCAAAATCAAACAATCGACGACAACTTTTATTCATTCTTAAAGCAACGCAATTGGCATTTTTGATAACAGATCATTTCTGCATCTCCAGGAGCCGGCAGCAAAAGACGCTTTTAAGATGGTCTTCTACGGAAAGCTGCATCACGGGCCCACAGGACATTCGGAGAAGCCGAAAAAATTCTAAATTGACAACAAATGTATGCCAAAGAAACTAGTTTATTTGGATTTATTGTATCTTGTTTCGTTTTCAATAAAAAAATCCAGAATTTTCGCTTTTTTTCGGCCTTGTAGATAGGTATCACCCCTTAACAAAAAGTTTCTTATGCATGTAAAAAAAAATGAAGTTATTGCTATTAATTTATTATTATCAATATCGTACAATGAATTTCAAATAAAGCAGTGGTTATATAAATTGATTGAGTGATCAATTACAAGTGTCCAGGGTTGATAACAAAAAAAATCTACATTTGCACATTTTCGTGTTTGATTGTATACGAATGTTTCAGTAAGTTATTATTTACATTAAAATGTCAGACTTTTTCACTCTCATTGACAATTAATTTTATAACATAACCATGATTTTATATTAAAACCAGATATGAAGTAAATTATATTATTCAATTGTTCAGTCATTCTAGCTCAAATTTATTAACTAACTAAACATCTTTATTCAAATGTGTATATGTATGTACAATAATATAAAAAATTAGAATTATATTCTGCAGATGAATTGGCTATCAATTGGACGTCTTTCAGCCTCAAATTAATATTAGATGAATTAAAACAGTTTTTAACTTTGTATAACTGAAATTTATTTAATGACTAAATAAATTTCAGTTATTTTATTCAAACGATGTATAACAAAGTTAGTTAACAATTAGTAAATAAATTTAATTTTGCCAACGCTGGACAGTTGGCTTTGATCACTGGGTACTAATTCACTTACTGGTGGTGTATTTTGTACAATTTCTGAATAATAAACAAATCCTGTATGCGGCAACATATGTGTTTGTGAAAATCCTGATAATGTTTTCTTCTGCTGTCCCAAGAGTAGTATATTGCAAGCGGGGAATTTGGATAACCTCGTCAGCCCACCAGCAACACCCATGATTTTTGCCGCTATCGAAGCTCCCACAATAAGTGACATATTTGGCGCAATGAATGCCATTCTACTTTCCACATAGTCGTAAATACGGAGTTTAAAATTATTCAATTCAATCGCCATGTCGCATGCTTCTTCTATTTGCTGTTTTTCAAAATCAGATAAATGCGTCCTAAAATAAGTAAACAGGTGATCATATTACAATACTTCTGAATAAATTGATTTTAAAGAAAGCAATTCTTTTTAAACAATTGTAGTATTAAAATAAACACAATTTTAAAAATAAAATAATTTTCTTTAAAATTAATTTTTGCAAAAGCCAATATGAATTTTCACCAATGAATTTATAATGTAAATAAATCAATTAAAACTACAATAATTAGTGAAGGAAATTAAGAGTTATCATTTAAAATTATGTTATGTTTTTTTTTAAGATGTTAATCGTAAATAATTTAGATTTAACCTTAATTACCCAGAAACCCTAGAGATTAGTAAGCCACAAATAAAAAATCGCCAATGATCAAGAAGATCTTTGTAACTCTTCGATTTTTAACACTCTTATTAATTATTTTCATATATACAGGGTGTCCTATTATCCCGAAATTGATATCAACTTTGTTATTTCAAATGGAACACCCTATATATATATATATTTTTTTTTTCCATTCCCCTTTAAATATTTACATAAATATCACTTAGTTCGTAGTTTACTGCAGAAGAAATATTTTCTACATATTTAGATAATACAATTCTATTCAATACTTTAAATGTGAAATATTTTAATACAGGGTGCTCGAAAAATAATTTTAAATATGTGAATAGAAAAATATAGGTTGCCATTTAAACATATTAAATTACATTCGTTTAAGTAATTTAATATCTGTAAATGGCAACCTATATTTTTCTTTTTTTTTTTTCTTATCGCCTAGCAACCTTTGTAAATATTCGTAATTTCAAACCTCCTAGCATGCTAGAGACACACTTAACCTGCGCACCACCAGGGCGGACAACTTATAATTTGAAATATTATAATAAAACACTTTTCGAACTTTGTATAACGGAATAAAAAAAAATCTGTTATACAAACAAAGTTCAAAATGTATTTTATTATAATCTTACACAATGTATAACGAAGTAGAAGCCTCAGTGATGAGTAATTTAAAGCATGTTTTACCAAGTGAATGAGACAAAAATAAACAATAGGAAATTATATTGTCATGGTTTCTTAATATAGTAAAAATTTTTTAAAAATAAAAAAATTATCTTACCCTTGAGTTGTCGAAGCAGTAACAGACACGACCATAATAGTGGCTTGAGTCAAAAATTGTTGAAGGATCTCATTGTTTTTAGCTTGATCTAAATCATTACCCAATTCTTTTACCGTTCTAATATACTCTAAAGAACCAACAACCAATGAATCTAATTCAGGAAATCTTTTTTGGTATTTATCTCTTACAAACTTATGTATTGCAGCTGAAAAGAAACAAAAAAAAAAACAATTGAATGAAGAAAGAAAAAATGCAAATTTCACATAAACATCTAGTTTAGTTTCTTTGAACTAAATTAATATTAAGCAATTTCAACGTTAAAATAAAAATCCCATTAAAAAAAAATCTCACTTATTTCATTATCAATATCAGCAGCGATATTGTTCGCCTCAACAATCAACATATACTCCGGATCGGATTCTACAGGTCCAATAATATCCGTGGCCTTCCTCAGCTTCCCACTATATTCATCGATTTGTTTGATGGTATTCAACAATTTATCGGAGTCTCTCAACTTGCACAGTTCTCTAATCGAGTTGATTTGTTGTGTGTCGATTTCCATGAAAAGATTTTCCTCCGGCTTTTCTTCCTCCACAATTGCTTCCTTTGCATCCATTTGGTCATCGATGTCATCTTGGTCGTCGTCGTTTTCCTCCAAATCTGCTAATAATTCGTCGGCTAAAGACATTTTGATGAGATTTAAATAAACGTTATGAAAACACACTTGGTGTTTATAGGTTATGTATTGCGCTTGTCCTAGAATAATAAACAGGATAGAAGCGTCACGCGCATGTACCGACTGTGACTATGATTGTGGCCAGCGCCTCTTTTAACCATATCGCCAACTAAAGTTTTGCCGCTCAAAATTTAAATGCATTTATATGTACAGAATGTTATAAAAATTATATAAGTAAAAAATAAATGATTATTTTATTTAAAAAAAAAACGTATTTCATTTTTTAAGTAAAACTTTAATACAATATAGAAATAACGTTTATTTTTTAAATAAAATAATCATTTATTTTTTACACTTTATCTGTACAATTGAATATATATTTTAAAACAATACTTACCTCGTACATATAATTTAATATTTTTTTTTTCATTTATATTAGATTATAATTTAATTTTTATAGGGATGGGAACAAAGAATATATGAAAATACACACGAATACATAATATTTTAATATATTTAACAGAAAAAATTTTCAACATAATGAAATACATATTTTTTTTGTCGATGTAAAACAATCTGTCGAATCTTGATTTCTGTGAAATAAAAGAGAATAAAGTTAACATTTATTTCAAATATAGTCATACACAAATATATTATATATAAATATAATAAAATGTAATTATATGAACAGCGTATACCTGTATTGTAAACATAACCTTACTCATTTATATTTACGACAATATAGCATACTATAATGTTAGAATCAATATCATACTGTAATTAAATGAAGTAGCAATTACACTCTTACGGTTTTAGCACTTTTTCCAGCAAAATAGACACTTATTTTCACAATAGTAGTAAAACACACTTAAGCACAACAAAACAAAGGAACGAAAATGGAGGGATTTGTCGCGTATTTGTCGCCTTTTCTTAGTCATTTGTGGAGGGAAATTTAAAAATATACGTAGGCGCCCCCTATCGACCATGTCGCGGCGAGTTTCGATACAGTATCAAGGTAGATCGAGTGACACATATATACATATGTGTAAAGGTATGCTGAACTAGCGCCTCACATAGTTTCAACGCCCCCCTTGCTTCTCATCTCCCTTTCGGTCATTCAGACCTCGTGACGTAGACGAATTCGAATATTTTCGCGCGTACACCGGCGAAAACAAGCATAACCTATTTTCACATTGCGTGCTTTCTACTTCTTCGTTTATGCCCGTTCATTGTTTCATTATTTAGTTATACTTTGGACTTTCAGCGACCATGTGAAAAGTAAATTTGAAAATTGTTATCACCGGGCGTAATACATTAATTTGTTTGTCTGCGGGACATTACACATTTTTGTATTATTTTATTACTTTGATCCACAATATTTTAAAATGTTGCACTCTTTAGGTTTTTACACAAACAAATGCACATACTATGGTAACTGAGTAAAAATGCTAATAACTAAATTCATTACTACACTGTATTATTATAAAAAAAATACATTTTTATAAGCATTGAAATGGTCACATCGTGACTGAAATATGCATTTGCAATCAATAAATTTTATGAAGGAAGAAGACTCAATCTTTAATTTACTCGTACACTTTTATTTGTACGCAATAAATACAACTTAAGTAACGACTTTTGAGGTTATTGTTTATTATAATTTTATTACGATACAAATATTAAACAATTTAATTAATATTAGTATTTTTATTTTAGTAATAAATATAATAAAATAAAACGAAAATTAATTAAATTAATATAACCTAAGGCCGTATTCTAGTTTAGTCGATAACGACTCAAAACGAAGATGGAGCGATTCCAAACAACGGTTGAAAGAGAGAAAACTCCGATTCGATATCGTTTAATTTATTATTCGATAGCTATTTTAATCATATTTAAAGCGTGCGCAGTGAGTTAATGTGACGTCATGAGGTCTCCCATTAAATTCCCCCCACTCTCAAATTTTCTATTCCATCTATCCTTTATACATATACTCAAGCGTCGTTGTACAGTATAAACAACTCCCATCTGCGTGAAACGACCCTGGCGCTTGTTTTCGTTATGTCAAATTTTGTATACAGCGCGAAATTTAATTGTGTTCGTTTGGTTGCCTAATATAAAATAACATTTTAGCATAGATGTTAATGTATACTAGATGCATAGATATTAATATTATAATTTAATATTAAAATAATTAATTATTATCATTGTTCGCAGTTTTACAAAATTTGTTAAGTCTTGGCCTGTAATCACCGTGCCTTTCTTCTGAAATGATTTTTTTTTAATTTTTAGCACTACATTGGATTCTTTTGAAAAATTTAATTTACAAAGAAAAGTGAAAGTTGTCCACTTGAGCACTGGAGGCGCTGAAGTCTCAAGTGGAAAATTTAAAATACTTTATTTTCGGGTTTTTACAATGATTTATTTATTATTGGTGACTTTTGTCGCCTTATAAGGTATATTTCTTAAACATTTATACTTTTAATTAAACATTAAAGATGTTCTAAATAAGGATCAGTTTACTATATTTCAATTTGATTGATGTAAATCATATAAATTGTTTTTGACAGTTTTTTTTTGTATTCGTCAGAAATTTCATCACTTTTTCTTATAAAACTACAACTGGCATGTTATTATTTGTAGTTTAAAATACGCTTGCTTATTAATTTCTATGAATTGTATATTTTTGAAAGAATATACATAACTTAAAATTATGAACCAATCGAGCAATAATTAATTATTAATAAATATGATTTATTTCCCACATTCTCAAAATTTGTTTTCGGTTTATAAATATTCATTTTTTATTATATAGTTTATGCTTTTTACAAATATTTTCCACCAGAAAAAAATGTATTTAACGTAGACATTTTTGAAGTAATATTTACATCCATATTTTTCTAGATTCTTTAAGGAAAGGAGTTCATAAAATTATCCAGCTGAGAGATATCAATTAATTCAAATTATAACTGTTGTTAATATGTTTTAATTAATATATGAATGTAATAACAGGTTAAATGATACTTTTGTAAGTTTAATATATTTTACTTAAAAATATTGTTGTTTTTATATGCTATTTTTTATGTATTTTTTCAGATAATTTTATTAATTGCAATTTCTTATTTGCATGATCTACTGATATATTTTTTCTGTAAAATATCACATTTATAGAAAAACTTTTATATTAATAATTTGAAGTAAAATAGTGAACAAAAGATTATAAATAGAAAAATCTTCAAAAGTCCCGCCATTAGTTATATTGTAGTGTGTATATGAACCTAACCTCAAAAACTTTATAAAGGTTTGAAACTTGGGAAATAGTTGTCCACTTAAGCACTGGATGGCGTTGCGCGCGTTTCCCGCTAAATACATGGATCTGGCCCTCTTATACTTTATAGACTCTGAAATTTATAACATATTTTATCACAGGCTAGAATTTCATTTAACCAATTATTGTTTTGTTTTAACCAATTATTGGGTTTATTAAGCCCTCGTATGACAATTGTTGAACCCATGGGGTACTCTGATTTTGTATGGTATGTATGATCTCCCAAGTTTGAATACTTGTTTTTTTCTAAATATCCGGCAATATATTCTAAGGAATCCTGTGTCAATTTTAAACGAGACGAGACATCAACATTCTCTTCGTACAGTGAAATATCGCTGCTCTGTCAGTGAGTGCTTCTAAGTCGGATTGGAATTATACAGGTTGTTCTAAATTAAGTTAAATTGGCAAAGCAGTAACAAATTTTCCGGGGATTACAATAAAAAACAGAAAACATCGTGTTTTCAAGATACTAAGAAAACAAACATTTTTTACAATGAAATTAAACAAGGATTTTTTTTGGCAATTACAAATATCCAGGGTTGATAACAAAAAAAATCTACATTTGCACATTTTCGTGTTTGATTGTATACAAATGTTTCAGTAAGTTATTATTATATAATAAAATTCGATGAATCCCTTCTTCCAACTGCAAAAAATAAAAAAAAACTTACAATGTAAGTAATTCACAATCACTATAAAAATCTTTACATGCATGGAGGACGAAGCCCCACATTTTAATCGCTCTCATACACATTGAATAAATATGACTTTTGAAATTAAATTTCGTATCAAAGAATATTCCAAAATCTTTTACTGCATTTAATTTACTTTGAGTCACGCCATTCAGTATGTATGTATGTGTATGTATAATTCATGGATGTCTTACCTCTGTAGAAAAATATTGAATTGCACTTATTAACGTTGTATAATAATAAATTATTTTTACACGAATTATTAACACTGCACAAATCCTCTTGTAAGTTCATACAATCATTTGGGGATTTAATTATTTTAAATATTTTAAGGAACCTCGACACCCAATACGGGTAAAAGAGGATAAGATTAAGAAAGAAAGAAATATTTTAAGGTCGTCAGCAAAAAGTGAAAACATAGAATGCTTAATAAGATACTGAATATCATTTATAAATAGCAAAAATAGTATAGGACCACAATGGGAGCCCTGGGGGACACCCGATGTGGCACAAATTCGCTGACACATAATTGCCAATTTTCATACATAAGCGATGATCCGTTATGAATGCGTTGATCCAAGAAATTGTTACAGTGTTAAACCCTAAAAGTTTTAATTTATTCAATAGAATCAAATGGTTAAAAGTGTCAAATGCTTTGGAGAAATATCTATATATAGTATTAACTTGGAAACCTTTCTCCAAAGCATCGGACAGAAATTGTTTATATAAAAGCAAATTTGTTACAGTAGAACGTCCCTTGACAAATCCGTGTTGGTGTCAAGATATTATTTGAAAAGACATCCATGATAGCTGATTTGAGATAACCGCATCCAATAACTTTGGAATTACGGACTGAACAATTTCTATGAGATTGCGTTGACGCGATTAAAAAATCGGTTTAATATAACTTCTCTTCCAGGCCGCAGGAAATTTTCCAGTGGATATCGATTTCAAAAATATATGATGAATCGGTAAAGTACAAACACATTTTTTAATTAAAACATTAGGGACTAATTGAGAAATTATTACATAGTTTCATTATGCTATTAAATACATCTGTAACACTGACATTTAATAAATTATCATTAATTAAGTCATCACTATTTGGCATATACAAGTTATTGAGAGATTTAGTATTCACATATATTGAAGCGAAAAATTCTGAAAATGCCTTAACGATACTGTCGCCACTGTTAAACGTTTTATTAGCAGAAAACTTAGTGTTGGGGTTGCCTGTCTCATAATTTAGGTCACGGACAAATTTAAAGAAAGAGTGAGGATTGGCTTGTAAATTCAATTGAACATCAGCTATGTATTTATTATAAAGGTTAGTGGACATTGTTAAGCATAAAGTTCTTAGCATTTTAAAGTTCTGATAATCATCGTGTAGACCACTCGTTTTATATTTTTACGAGCATTGATTTCTGAACAATAATGTGACGCAATTCTTTATTAACCCATCTGGGAAAATTACTATGATTTTTTTTAAATAAATTTACAGGGAACAAATAATGTTTTTTCTTTATTAATAATATCATAAAACTTATCAACAAGTTCATCAATATCACAAATCATAAATATATCATCCCAGTTAATGAAAAAAAAAAAAAAAAATATATATTCAGAGAAATGTAATGAGCTTGGTTATATAAAAATACTTTATCATAAGTTGGAAGAATATGAATCGGTTTTTCAATATGAATTTTTAATTCATAAGGGGAATGGTGACAGGTATTAGCAAATATATTTTCTATGACAAATTAACAGAAATATTATATAAATTTGTAAAAAAAAACAAATGTGGATAGACCTCTTTAGAATTAGGAATTAAATTAATTTGATTAAGATTAAGCATAATAAATAAAGTAGTGAAGAAAGGATTCTAAGTATTTTTATTCAAGATATTATATTTTTCACGTAACTTAATCAATCCAAACAAATAACGAAGTTATTTGCATTTAAATATTTTTTTACTTCTTGCTATTCGCATTACTTTTTTTATTATGATATACAAGGTGTACAGAAAATGAGTGAAAAGCTTTAGGTAGCGTGACTCTTTGACTAATTTTTAAATAAAAATATTAACGAAAATAAGTCACACGGTCCTTCCTTAAGCCTCAAGGGCCACTTAAAAGAACTATACATTTGGCAAGGCTGGATCAAACAAGTGTGCATTTATCTTGTTTATAACTGCTATATCATCCGCTGGAGGTGTTGCATACACCTTTTCTTTCACAAGCGAGCGTGCGTCGTTGCCAGATCTATTTTCATTAAAATAATGCTTCTGATGAAGTTATAAAATTATTAATCATTTACATCAATGGAATTATACACGTGTCTAATTGATTGTTAATGCTATTGAGTTTTTACAAAATATTAAAAAAAAAATACTAATTTATAGTCACATATTTAAAAATCCGAAGACCTCGTGAGCCTCAATGAAGAACCATGTAACATTTTTTTATTTATTTATTTTGAAAAATTAATTAATGAATTGAGTTACCTGAAGGTTTTCACTCATTTTCTGTACACCTTGTATAACAGATGACGATGAAATATAGTATAGGCTATGCAGAAAGTACATGTGAACTTGATTATTTAAATAGGTTACACTATACAGGGTCCTGCATCACAACTCCCGTCTTCGATAGCTCAGTTACTAACTAAGTATATATATATTATCAAAATCCCATTTACCCTTTCGGGGTTACTAACTAAGTTAGGACTTTAAATTTTTGGAAACTTTACTTGGGTGTTAGGACGTACTTCAGAAAAATATTTTTGATTATACTGGGTGTCTCAAAGAATAATTACGGCATGATGATATTATTTTTTTTAAATTGCTTGACATAATTTTTATTAATTATTTTGGTACTTTTTATGATTACCTACATACCCCTAACATTTTATTGAAATCGGTTCAGTAATACTAACCGAAAAAATTAAAAAGTAGACAAAATTGGTTTTGCGCCGTTGGTTTAAAAAAATAATAAAAAATTAAATAGGATCTAATGAATAAAATTATACATTATTTTTTCTCGAAAATAATCGCCAGCAGTTTAAATGGATTTTTGTCTTTTCACAGTACCTGTTTGCAGACCCTTTCCCACCTCGGTGGCGATATTTCGAATCGTTAATGTTTTGAAGTTTCGATGTGTTTGAATAATAAATTTGTTTGGTATGTAAAAACAAAACATAATATACCAGACCAGAGAGAGGGATTTCTGGCTGTTTATTATATTAAAATACAAACTAATCACATTATCTTACTCCCAATAGTCTGATTAAGCAATAGATGTAGCTAAATCAATCCTACAGCAATTGTTTTAGTTTTTTAGATTTTTTTTTTAAATTCGAGTCAAATCTGGCACTCTAGCCTGAAATATCCGAAATTGAGGGTGTCGTGGAGGGTTTGGTGGGTGCATCAAGTACAAACAATTGACATTGTCTTACTCCCCGGAGTTTAATTAAACAATCGATGTAGTTAAATCAACCCTGCAGCAGTTGTTTTAATTTTTTCAGATTTTTTTAAAATTCGAGTCAGATCTGCCGATCTAGCCTAAAATAGCCGAAATTGAGGGTGCCGTGGAGGGGTTGGTGGGTGCATCAAGTACAAACAATTGACATATTCTAACCCCCTGGAGTCTATTTAAGCAATCGATGTAGTTAAATTAACCCTGCAGTAGTTGTTCTATTTTTTTTTATGTTTTTTTAAAGTCGAGTCAAATCTGTCGATCTAGCCTAAAATTAGTGAAATTGCGGGTGCCGTGGAGGGGTTGCTGGGTACATCAAGTACAAACAATTGACATTATCTTACTCCCCGGAGACTAATTAAGCAATCGATGTAGCTAAATCAATCTTGTATTTTCAAAATACTGCGCCAACTTGCATTATAATGTTCATGATTATACTAATTTGACAGCCTATCATTTTGTCTATTTAATATGTAATTATTCTAGTAGGATCTATAGGGATGCTGCTCCTCTGTCTATCTTGTTCCTACTAGAAGTTATAGGCGTTTTTAAAAATGTCTGTTTGAGGTTAAGTTTTGACAAATTATTTTTTAAACTCAAAAACTATTAGAATTATATGGACATAATCGGTAAATGAAAGGAAAATAAAAAAAATAGGGAGTTCCATTTAAAATAGAAAAGTGAAGTGAAAAAATGTGAAAGTATTTTCCACGAGATGCATTTTTTTCCAATTTTTCCTCGTTCAGCAACCATATAAACTTTTAATGGCCGTTATTTGTGGCCTATTCATAATTTTTGTGTTTAATTATTATATTTTTTTACCACATATGTAATAAATTGCCGATTAATCTATAAAAATAAATAAATTAATTTTACTTCTGCGTCAAATTCAACATATTACAAAAAAAAATAATAATAAATAATTTATTAATTGTTTTCAATCATTTTTATTTAATATATTTAAATAACTGTGACCAAGTGGAATGAATACTTGTTTTCTATTTATATTAATGGCCAGCGAGGCATTTATTCAAATCCGAACCGAGAGAAGTTTTTTGTGAATTTGCGATAACAACAATACACGAGCGCACGTCCTCCTTCGCCGGTCATTACTATCACAGCGCGCGGCAGGTGAGGGTCGCTCTTTTTAATTAATTTGATTTAATTCTTTTCGTTTAATTTTATTCGGTTTTGATTTAAATTGAATTAATTTGGTTTAATTTAATTTAGATTGATTTAGTTTAATTTGATTTAATATAACTGATTTAATTTTGCTGATTGTATTTGAATTAATTTAATTGATATTTTTAACATCTTTAAATTGTGTAAGGCATAGCTGTACTGACGAGGGATAGATCCCGAAACACGTGTCTGCAGATGGCCTTATATTAAGTAACGTTATTTTTTGTTGTTTTTATATAAAATTTTTCTCGGATCAAAAATATTGTTGCATTATTCAATAATTGATATGCAGCGGCAGGTGTACATTATGTAATTCAATGTCCGGCGTGGGTATTTGCCCGGGAAGTAGTTGTTTTAATGTGCATTTGTTTAACGTACTTACGTAAGTAAGTCAATAGTCACAGAGCTAAATGTGGAAATAATTTATTAATTGTTTTCAATCATTTTTATTTAATATAATCAACATATTACATTCAATTCTATTAAATTGTTTAAATATATGACGAATTTTAATCGAAAGTATATATATCTTCCTTTAAATTATTAAAAAAAACAACGCAATATGTATGCGAATAAAAAAAATCAATGTAGGAAAAAAAATATAAACGACAAGGAGAATGATTTTTCTAATCTATATAAATGTTATTAGAAAATCGAACATTATTGTATCCTATTTTTAGTAAAACAATTTTTCCTACAATTGTTCAAAATGCTGTTATGTTTAATTGTTAATAGCTAATTTCTAATATCAAAAATATAATTAATAATTACGTTCTAACATATTTTTTTTAAATAATTTGAAACCGTTTCAATATACAAGCTACATATGCAGATAGATTGAAAAGTGCGGTCTATAACCAGAAAATACGAAATAAATAAATAGGACGAATACGTGTGTATTTGTTTAGAAATTAAAAAAAATATATATATTAGAGGGGAGATTGAACTCGCCCATCTTCGTCTGACAACGTTGACTCCTCTCAACGGCTTTCACGGGATAGATATAGACGTAAGGTTAAAGAATGTTTACATCGGAGTTGATCAGCAGATACAACGCGCTCTTAAAGATCTTATAAGAAAATATAAACGTAAAAATCAGTTGAAAAAATATTTCATATTTTATAAAAAAAAATGTTATGTTTAAAACAACGTGAATAATTTAAAATTATTATTTTTTATATATAACTTATAATTTTTACATTATTTTCGCTTATCCCAATAAAAATTAATTTAAGAATATATACTTAACATAGATAAGTAAAAATTAATGTAAAAATTATAAGTTATATTTAAAAAAAATAAACACGTATACTTCTAGAATAATTTTGCAGATTAAGGGAAATTAATTATATTTATTAATAATTACTATTGAATCCCTTAATAAAAATTTTATATGTATATATGGGAAAGTTACAATTTCATAGAAATTAGCAAACTATAAAGAATAATTTACCAGGTGTAACCTTATAAGCTGTAATAGTAGTAAACACTGGTGTAATTTCATACCAGAGACAACTGTAATAGTTTAATAAAATGTTCCACCACCATTCATCTAGCGTATGGAATTTTTTTATGGACTATAAATGTCTTTTATATTACTTATTTATTTATAAATAAAACACCTTATTTTTAATTAATTTTCATAGTTATAAATTTAGATAAAAAAGTAATTCAATATAATTTTAGATTGTTTTTCAGTATGTGAAATTTTGTATGAATATTTTAATTAATATTGGATGTGTATTTTTTTACCAAATGTCGAAAACATATCAGTTTTAGGATGTTTTAATGTTTTTTGATGGGGAATAAACGATTTTTTATCTCCATTCTGGTACAACAAGTACAACTTATATACAAACGAATTTGCACGACGACGGCGGCAAAGGAACAACCGCGGAGGTTGGAGAGGGTGGCGCCAAGGTGGACCGCCCTGAAGGTTACGAACCACCCTTACAAGACTCTGTGTAATTTATACAAGATAATAAAAAAAGATTGTTTACAAACGAATTTAATCGTTTTTATATTATTGAAAATCAACATTTCATAACAACTCGTCAGGCCTCCCACTATTCGCACCCCCTCAGGCCGCCTCTTTAATTGAGTCACGGTCGGCAATTGCGGGTGCATTAATTATAAAATCGGATCACTAAGCTCGCCGTTAAGAATAGAGCAATGAATCTGACATGGAGCGATAATGCCCCGATTGAGAAATGCCTTTTGATCTGTATCAATAAAATAATAATAAATCTCGAAGCCCACTGCGCCATTACATATGTGGTATCAACAGGAGTGAATTTATTTACATCATAATTGTGATTTAAGGTACTCAGATTTCATGCATGGCGCCTAAACTACCCACATATCAGGTACTTAGTCATAATATTGTATAACAGTTATGTTTATGCATGAAATGTTTAGTAGTAGCGCGCTGATGCTTGTCTTGTATTTATTATGAAATATTTCGATTGCAATGTTGTAATGTTTTAATAAAATTAATAATTGAAAGCACTTTTTTTACACACATGTTTATTCACTCTATACAGATAACATAAATAACTACAATACATTAAGGTCTTAGGGCTATCGACGAGTAGTTTTTATACTGTGTTACAAATTTATGATGATGTCAAAAAAAGTTATGCTAGCTAAATAATAATAATAATGCCAATTAAACAATTGACAATATTTCGTAAACAGTTGAAGATAGGTATAGGACAGTTTATACAAAAAGTACCTAGAATTCTCTGTGGAATTCAAATATCTAATAATATACAGGGTGTTTCTAATTCGAGTCTCACCATGGGGATCTCGCTTATTATAAGAGATAGAGGGTAGGTTTAAGTCCGTTGAGAAAACTGGGCTAAGTTTCTTTGTATTCAAGAAAAAAGAAAAAAAAAACTGAAAAATGCGATTTTCTTTTTTGATTTCTGTCTTCGTTATTTGAAGCAATAATTCAATACAATGAAGACATACTTATAGCACTTTTTTATGATATAATCGATGGCGTACTAATCAGAAATCTTTGAATAGCCGTTATTCGTGGCCCACCCTGCATAATAACTTTATTCTTGAAAATTTACAAAATTAAATACGTTTTACAATAATTAATGATTTTACAAAATATTTGAATTATTTTATATAAATTATAATTAAAGTAAATTGAAGCTTTAGGATATTAAAGAACAACATTTTGTTCAAATGGATACATTTTCTTAAAAAAAAGTATATTTAAATAATAATTAATGATAATTCTTTCTTTCTTAATCTTATCCTCTTTTACCCGTATTGGGTGTCGAGGAATTAATGATAATTAAAGATGGTTAAATAGTTGAAAGTTTTACAGTCTCAACTATCAATATATATCTAAATCGAATAATAGCTTCAATTTTTCATAACTGGTTAAATGAGCAATTCATTAAACAAATTGCACGATAAACTCTTTTATAATGAACCCGTTGTTGACGAAAAGTACATTTAACGTAAATAAATATTTTTTTATTGAGGTGTTTTATAAAATTTAATTATTATTACATTTCTCCAAACTCTGTAAAATATACCAGCTATATAGCTTTAACCATTTTCAACTTGATTAATCGTGATCAAATTATTGCAGTATTAAACCTCATTAAACCTCCAGATAGTATTTCGTTTTTCAATCAAACAGCAATAACGACTATTTCGCGCTGATAAATCTCCGATCAAAGCGATTCGGAAGGAATAATCACACACTTTTAAAAAACTGTTACGGTCCACTTCTGCTTTCAGTAAATTACGGAGCGAGGATCGAAAGAAAAATTCCCCTGTAATTACCCACGGACACAGATCTCATAAGATACAATTAGACGGGTGAATCGAATATTAAAGCATGCAATTATAGGATATTTGAAAAAAGAATGGGGTCATAAATGCGTTTCGTTTCCGAGCAGACATTACTTTCGTTGTTGTTCCGAGACGCGCAAGGTTAATTGTCGGAGTCGTGTTTTTTTTCACACTGAGTGTAAGATGTTTTATTGTAATTATTTTGTATATGTTTAAATCTAATTATTATATGAGTGCATTTCTTAAGTTTAATTTTATTTTATTTAGTCTTATATAACATCTTTATATGTGCCTCTCTACTTCTCAGTTTGAGGTGAAGTTTAATTTTAATTCGATTAAATTAAATAAAATTGATTTGAAAATAATTTATAAATTATTTTCAAAGTCTTTTTATTTATTTTATTTAAATAACTGTGACCAAGAGAATGAATACTCTTTTCTATTTAAATTAAATTAGATTTATTTTTCAATTATTATAATTAATTTATATATTTTTATTTCCATAAAAAAGTTTTACAAAAAAAACAACCTACCTACGTAATATAAATTAAGATTTTTTGTAATCTTTATTTACAATATAAGTAAAATATCAAATAATAATCTTTACATAATGATAATTGCATATATGGAAATACGTCAAAACAGTCAATGTACTAAATTATAACAAAAGTGTAGCAATCATTTATAAGGCACTCTTTACAAAAACAATAATTTTGGCATATACATTAAACTGCTACACCAAACTCCAAAATATGATACATCACCGTAATTAGAAATAAAAAAAATATTTAAAAGGACTAAGATGGAACAATTCCCAAGTGTTTCATAATGCCAATACATTTTTTATACATTGCGTATTAACCTAAATCCATTGTGTTCAAGTGAATTTAATCTAGATTTTTTACGGTACATTAGTTTTCTAGAATGTCTCGTGTGCCCGTATAACCATATAAAGTCGTAGTGTGTGTTATTATGAATTAATTACATCTAGTCGTGATGCAATTCACGTATTCATTTCGGTGCATTGATGTAGAATGGTTTATTTTCAAAATTTACATATTTATGCAAAAAGCGTTATTTATTCAGTATCCTGTTTTACCATTTGTAACCGTGTGTAAACATTTTCGCAGGTGTGAAATTTAAATGTCATATCAACCATTTTAAAGTGCATGACTTTTTTGTATTTAATTGATATGTTTGTATAATTACAAGAAAGTAATCATAACGTTTTATGGAAACAGCAACAGTTACTTTCTGTGCTAATACCAAGCTTCACATTTATTTATTTATTTATTAAGCAAAAGACATGTACAATTTTCACAAGTATTGCATTTGTCATACAAAATTATAAACTATAAAATACATGAAGGTAAAACTAAAAGTTAAAATAATAATTATATTATAACAATAATACACATTAAAATACAAAAAACAGCTCATTTTATTTCTCATATTTTAATATGTCGAACGATAAATGAATTAAATAATATCCTGCAGAAATTCATCGACTGAATAATACGCTCTCTCAATAAGCAGTTCTTTTAGCTTACGCTTAAATATTTTCCAATTTTTAATATCTTTTATTATTTTTTGTGATTTATTGTACAGAGAGAGACACATATAATATGAGCTTTGCTTAAACAATGTCGTGTGATGTACAGGTACGGATATATTATCTAGGTGTCTAGTAGCGATGATATATTAAATACTCTATTTGTAAAAAAACTTGCTTTTATGTTGATACAAATAAAGACAGTAGCAATATTTGTACAGCGAGTAAAATGTTAGAATTTTCAAGTTTTTAAACAGGGGGCAACAGGGTCTTTTGGAGCAAGAAAAAGTTATCCTCCTTATCAGTTGCTTTTGCAATCTGAAAAGTCGCATTGTTTCAGAAGAAACCCCCCCAGATAATTGACCCGTACCTGAGATGGCTACCAACACAAGCATAGTAAAATGCTAATATTAACCGCGTCTCTCATTGATAGCACAGCGAAGCTTGCTGACCTGATTTTATTACTTATTTTGTTTATGTGCTCACTCCAGTTAAGTGTTGGTGTTATGAGGACACCTAAGAAGTTTTCGATTTCCAATGTTTTTATTTCTATGTCATTAATAACTAAGTTTAAATTTTGTTCGTAATTATGGCTTCTTGGGTTTCTAAAAAGAAATAAAACTTGACTTGTCGGAATTTAACACCAGCTTATTTTTGCTGCACCATGAATGAAAAATATAGATTGATTGACAAGATGTATTATGGGCAGTATTAATGGAGTTTTCGCTAATTAATAGTGACGTATCATCAGCATATTTATATAATGTAACATTTGGCAGATTACTAAATGCAGAATCTAAATCATTCATGAAAATAACAAATAAAAAAATGTGCTAAAATTAACCCCTGATTAATAATATTTCCTCGATTTGATCGTAATTTAATATAATATGTAGTAGTTTTATAATGATTAATACAAACAATTAATAATTATAACTGATTTTTTTCATTGTAAGGTAAGATTTTGATTAATGATACACTGTGAGGATTTTATTGCATTGAGCATAACCCTATGTAATGTTTATGACAGTTTTTGACATTAATGTACTGATTATTCGAATACACTGTATTGTCATTGATATGAAATAACGGGCTATGTTCAATAGAGTGTACAGAAAATCCAGTTTTTTATGTTTTGGATAATGGGAGTGTGGAAAAGTTGCGAAACCAAGCCAAATGAAAATATTTAAAGTTTCAGTACGATCGGTTAATATTTACTATCTCAAAATTTAAAAGGGATTTTGAAATTTTCATGAAAACATGCAAATTTGCTCGTAGCTTTGCACGACCTGAAGCCTCGAAAACCAGGTAGAAAAATTGTGGAAAATGTGCAATTTTATTGAATTATAGCAAATACGACATATATCTAGGAAGGCGCCACAACAGGCCTAATTAAAAATATAAATTAGAAATTCTGTTGAATAAAACAAAAAGATAGGAGTGGTCCTGCCATCTGGATGGGAGGCACTATAATGGGTCAGAGGTTATGGCCTATACAGGCGCGCGTGCATGCTGCCCTCCCAAATCCTAAATCCTTCAAACGAAAATAACAGATAATACAAAATATGTGGAGACATCTAGTGCATTTTTTCTCAAATAATTGATTATCATTTTTACGGCTTCCTCTTAAGATTGTCTAGTGACGTCATCAAAAACCATAGCACCACCTGTTCATCTCAACTTGTATTAACCTGTTCCTACTTGTATCGCTTCATCGTTGATTCTTATCTCACTAGCGTATTTCTTCCAGACTTGATTGACGTTTTTTTTAATCTGTAGCTCCAAGCCAGCCCACCACACATTTTTTTACCTGCCCTATACTTGGCATTCCACGCAGTTTGCTGGGGAACAGCCGACATTGAAGGATGTCCTTCTGGCCTGTTTTGACGAAAAGTTCAATAACACGCATGTGAAAGCACTTTCTCCTAAAACCCTCTTCTTGGACGTAGCTAAGGTTGTTGCGACCCAAGTCTTGACCCTGTATGAAAATGCATCAATATCTGCTGCGAGTCAAAAAGAAAACAATCATTGATAGCATTGTTTTATTTCATAAAAAAAATCTTCTTAAGTCATACCGGAATAAGTCTAGGAAAGATAGTGGCGGAAGGGGTAGTTGATTTTTGTAAGTCTAATGTACTTTTGGGCGTGTTTTTTTGTAAATGATCTATCGATCCAACTAATCCGGACGGAAGTATCTGCGACTGTCCTGATACGCGCATTATTTTATCCTTATTTGATAGACGTGATGTTACAAGCAGCGTATTCATGCACAAATTGGCGAATGCGCCACATTTACTCGGAATGATCAATTTCAACATTCCACGCATGTACCTAAATCTAAGAAAAATATTATATTAAAATCACCTATCTATCATATGAGTGTAAACGCTAACAGACGCTACGATGATATTATTTTTTGTAATTCATTGTCTGATATAATTCTTTTTGTTTTCAATTTGTATTAAGAATTTATCCTGTGTTGGATTTTTGCGTTTGGATAATAAAGTTATTATTATTATTATTCGCCGAGAATCCAAACCGAACGGACGTTTACGCGAATGCTCTTAAGGCTGCGATTTTACGCTTAATAAACGGTGCGATTAACAACAGAGAGTGCAGTGGTTTTTACAAAATGTTTGTGTTTATTTTATTCCAACTTTGATTTTTCAACCTAGCGGCAAACATCAAATGTATTTCTGTAAATTAAATTAATTTTTGAAAAAATATTTTTTTCACTATTTTTGTTTTTAAAAAATAAAAATTATATGATGTCGTTCATCAGTAAATAAGCTATCTGCCTGTATTTAATGTTTATTTTTTTATGACTGTATAAAATTGATAATCTCTTAAAACGGAAACGTATTGGGGATCGCAATCGCAACAATATTGAAGATCACGGCATTTTCAGGATTTTCCAAAAGGCAAAAATTAGTCCATTAGAAAGGTCTTTGTGTGATCTATACGGTGGTATAATCATTAATTAAATTAGTTATACGATTAAACAAAATATTAGTTAAATAGTTCAATAATAAATACTTAACTAATTGTTCATTCCTGTATTCTTCCCTTGTATACTTGTTTATTTGAAAAATCCGTTTCCGAGTAGTATATTCTCGTACTTTACGATCGTTTCTGTTAAAATATAAATATTCATATCTTCTATAAGCATAACTGTTGTATTTCTTATATTTTCTAAAAGAGTTTCCAGTTCTTCTAAGAAAGTATTAATAGGTAAGTTTGGTGCCATAAATATAGCGATAATATGTACTTTTTTATTTGTTGATAATTGGATTTCAATGCTTAAAATCTCTGCCGATGTTATCTGTTTTAGTATCAAGTTATACGCGATTTTATCTTTCTTTGCTGTTCTTTTGGTCTCCCATAAGATTTTTTTGTTTTTAGGTAATCTTTCATAGAATTTTATTTTTCCTGTGCAAGTCTGGGACACTCTTCCGGAATTTAATATTGTTTTATTCTTAGTTTTATTATATATATATATAATCTAAAATCCCCATCAACCATAATGGTGGTGTAGGGGTCTTAGTTTTATTAACTCCTGTTTTTTGTTTGTTTTTTTGTTTAATTTAAGGATGATGGGATTTGCGTTTTCGTTATTTCGGAAATTTACTCTAAATACATCCTTAATGTTACGTTTGTCTATTTCTATGCCAGCTATTTCTGCTATTTTCTGAATCACATTTATCAAGTTTTCATCTTGTACTTCTACGATCTCCAAATTATTTGCAAATATTTCTCGCTCCAACTCGTTAACTCTAATTCTTGGATCTTGAAGGCGTTCACTTCGTGGTACATTTTCAATTTTGATATAAAGAAAACACTTAACTTTTTTATACCACTGTTTTCGGCAAAGATGTACTTTTCATAATCCACCTCACCGAAAAAGGTATAAAAATGGATTCACTCGAAGCCGTTGAAATCCATAAAACAAAAATTAATCCGGGAATTTCCATCCTTAACGACCAGATTGACCTGATGTACACCCCCCTTTTCGAAGCACTTTAGATGTAATATATATATACCTGTACAACTCGTTTTTTAAGTAGTTAGTTTGATAATGTTGTTTGTTCTTGTTGTTGTTATTATTTATTTATTTTTGTTCCACAATCCACTATACATAAATATTATTAATTATATTGAATATTTGTAAAAAGGTAAATCAGTTAAATAAATAAATGATTACCGTGTAGTCACTAAAGTAAAATAAAAGTGGTATAAATAAAATAAGTGTTTTCTTTATATCGTTTACTCTATTTTCTAATATTATGATTTGTTTGTCTTTTTCCTCGTTTGTTTGATTTCAAATTTAATATCTAATTGTTTTATTTGCTCTATTAATGCTTTGTAATTTTTATCTATTATTGCTTTTGGTTCGTTTATTTGTTGTATTAAATCAGTGTTTATTGGCATATTTTTTTGATAATATAGTTGAAAACTTTGCGAGCTCATCTCGGTATTACGCGCATTTCCACTCTTGAAAAATTCGCAGGTCACATAATTCCTGTCCTTAGTAACGGGGGTGTTACACTTTCCGGAATTCATTTATGTTTCGTGTAAAACGGCAGTTTTGTTTGCAATAATAAATTTATTTATCGCTGACCTCAAGTACGAATTTCTCGATAACTGGGCACTCGCGTATCGACCAGTGAGCAAAAAAACCTATATCTAGACTAATAAATCTATAATAGACTTTGATTAAAACACTTGGTTTGTTTCACTGAAAAAAAAAAAAAATCAGTGAAACAAACCAAGTGTTTTAATCAAAATCTATTAATTAAATATGTTTCACCACGGGTTAAGTGAGAAATTAATTCAAAATAATAAATCTATCCTTGGAAATGGAACCATACCATCTCAATTAAAAAAGGCAACCGTGAAACCTATTTATAAATCAGGAAAAAAGATCAATATACAAACTACCGACCTATCTCTATTTTACCGCCGATATCAAAAGTCTTAGAAAAACATGTTGGCGTTATCTTGACAAGTTATCTACAAAAATATAAAATCATTATACAGGGTGTCCCATTTTAATCTTTCAGGTGGAATATATCGAGACAAGTGCGCCCAATCGAAAAAGTTGTCTAATGCAAAGTTTAGTGGTTTGCAGGGGGACATTAGATTCTGTTATCAATTTCACCCCTCACCCCCCAGGGGGGTGAATAACAGAGGTAACTTCTGAATCTTAAATGGGAACCCCCATTTTTTATTGCAAATTCGGAAAGTGTGAAAAAAACTATGTAGGTTTTACTCAGAAACTTTTTTTGTATGGGCAACAGGTGGCGCTGTAATCGTCAATATTATATTATTTTACACTTAATCTAGAATTGATATAAAAATGCCACCTAATGATTACAAAATAATCAGATTCTAGACATAAGCGCCCTTTGACACCTTGATGTATTGCTGTTCCTCCCGCATGTCCATTTAGAAACATTTTTATTTTTGTCAGTCAGCCTTTGACGTTTTAAAGTCGCACTTCTTAGCGAAAATGTCAGATTACTTGCCAGATGAAATTGTTGATATGATTATGTGTGTCGCGTTCGCAAGGCTTGCAAGGCGGCCTTCCTGCGCTTTTGGATGACATTCCGTACGCCACAAGGTTAACGGTGTGGTTTCAGCAAGATGGTGCACCTCCGCATTTTGCACGAATTGTGCGGAATCATTTGGACGCCGCATATCCACAAAAGTAGATTGGTCGCGGAGGCCTGCGCAATGGCCACCTAGATCGCCAGATCTAACGTCTCCAGACTTTTTCCTCTGGGGATGTGGTCACATTGAACACCTCCTAAAATGATCTTCTTACTCAACGAAAATTTTACCTAAAACTGATCCGTACAAAAAAAATAATTTTGACATCTTTCTCTTTGAACTGCACAATTTCATTTCGAATTTCTATTACCCTTGTACCTTTACAGACGTCAAAGTGGTGGTGGTGGAGTGGTGGTGGTAAGTAGATTGGCTTTTTCAATTCAATTTGTTTAAACTTTTTCTCTCTAATCATTAGGTGGCATTTTTACATCAATTCTAGATTAAGTGTAAAATAATCTAATATTGACGATTACAGCGCCACCTGTTGCCCATACAAAAAAGTTTCTGAGTAAAACCTACATATTTTTTTTTCAGAAGTTACCCCTGTTATTCACCCCCCTGGGGGGTGAGGGGTGAAATTGATAACAGAATCTAATGTCCCCCTGCAAACCACTAAACTTTGCATTAGACAACTTTTTCGATTGGGCGCACTTGTCTCGATATATTCCACCTGAAAGATTAAAATGGGACAGCCTGTATAAAGGCACCATACAACTGCTGGAAGATTTTACAAATTTAATATATGAAAAACTTGATTCAAATATGCATGTCGTGTGTCTCTTTGTGGACTTATCCAAAGCATTTGACAAAATAAATAGACAAAAGCTAATAAGATCGCTACCCAACTTTCGAATACGAGGCAAATTACAGGACTAGTTAGCTAACTATATGAATGATAGGTCATTTCATATAAAAATAGAAGGACGTGATATGAATACGGAGAAATGTGTAGCACAGGGAAGTATTCTAGGACCCAAACTCTTTTTATTACATGTAAACGACATTAGAGAGTCATGTAAAAACATAAAATACTTCATGTTTGCTGATGACACATTAATTATTTAATTATGCAGAGAAGGCATTATAAAACCTACAACATGTCTTCAAATCTTTCCAAAAATGGCACAGTATAAAAATCTAATGATAAACAAAGATAAGATAAAACTACTTCATATAACAACACCAAAAACAATTAGAAGTCCAGAACCAAAATTAATATTTTATACTTGTTAATTGTTGAGGCTTCTACTTTGTTATACATTGTAATTCAGTTTTAATAAATGAAACACTTTTTTACTTTGTTTATATAACTCGAATTGATTTTATTGTTGACTATAGTCAACAACATATTGTTTCATTTATTAAAATTTAATATTTCATACAATGAACTGCCTACATACTACTGACGATACACAACAATGCTTATGTACTGATACAATCACGACAGTGGACGAATATAAATATCTTGGACTCTGGATTGACCAGATATGATATGATACTTGGGACATTGTTTCTTCTATTTAAAATAATTCTTACTAGACCATGTGATGCTTAAAATTTACCACTCATTGCCAGAATCCATAATAAACTATTGAATATGTATTTACGGACAGGCCTCAAATTATCAATGATTTATAAAGAACACAGTAACAAGATACCTATATTATCATAAACAAAGACAAAACAAAAACATTGACATATTTAAAGATGGTAAAATTTTCACGATTAAAAAAACTAACCGGACTAAGATGTATATTAAACAATTTTATCGATAGAGAAAATTGGAAGGAAATACAAACTAGACAACAAATAGCAGGACATTTCATAATCGAAGCACATAATAATAAATACGGACTCAGATGAAAAGAGGTTTACCTTCGTAAATTTTTTAATCGCTTGCCAACAAATATAATAAAAAAGATCAATTGTGTTAAAAACGCTAACAAAAATGTGGTTGAAAATAACAGTGTAATAAATTTAAATAGTAAATAAATATACTAACTAAAAACAAAACAGTTATAGGCAAATACCATATAAAAGTCTTAGATTTGGTGGCAATTAAGTAAGGTAAATCTCTACAATACCTCCTTATAATGTTATATATTTTGTTAAAAATGACTAAAATAAATAAAGAAACTAAAGAAGTATGACAATTTTGACTGCTGCACGTAGGGGGTGATATTGCTTTAACTTTGCGTGTGTTGTTAAACTTGTCATATAGAGGTGTGAAGGAGGTGATGGGGCATTTAAAAGAAAAAAATATTATTATTACTATTAACAATTATGAAATTGTTTCCATCAGACCAAAGAACATCGTGACAGATGATTTTCGGCTGCAGTACCACCGAGCAAACGAAATCGGCAGATTTGGGTGCTCGTGATTCATCATATGATTAAAACATATTTTAAAATGTTTAATTTAAAATTGTATAAAGTGCCGATTCATTTCTCATTCACATCGAATGTAAATTATGTTGTTTATATCAACAACAGAAATTGCTTTCTTGTTGCTCATTTCAACATATGGATATGATCAAAATCTTTTTGGTGGGCTTGGTTCAATATAAAAACTCGATCGATATAACAATGATACATCCCATTAAGAAACTTCCTTTAAAACGATTATATACGTCTAATCCTAATCTAAAATCGATAAATTATCTCCATAATTAAGGCAATAAAAAAGTTCGCCCAACAATACTTTCATTTTGTGCGATATTAAGGCCAATCGCTAAAATGGAAGCGAGCAAAGTATTCGCAAGAGAAATGTAGCCTCCGGTAAACGTCTTCATTCTTTTTTCTCTCTTATTGGACCACTTTTTCTTTCAATAAATAATGCCACACTGACGCCCTAGAAAAAGAGGAAGAACACACATTATAATCTCAATAATAATATAGTAGACATATTTCATACACTTATTTTAATAATATCGGCCGTAAAAAGTAATTTTTCAATTAATGTAATAATCGATAACAAAAAATCATCGGCTTTAATGTGAAGACAAAAAAAATCATCGTAATGAAGAGTTCCATATTGAATTATGCAACTAGATAATGATGATATGATTATTATTATTACACAACGATTATGCGGTCTTTTGTATGGGAACAGATATTAAAGTAATTACGGTGTGTTTACTGCGGTGCCTTCCAGATATGTGAGAAAGATTTGTGAAATTACGGCCGTGATAAAAATCTTGGTGTTATTTAGTGTCATTAATGGTCGTGTATTATGTTGTTTTTTTTTGCAGAAAATTATTTGTTTTAAATTATATGTGTTGAATATATTTATTTTCAATAAAAAAATAATTAATTACAAATATTATATTCCGCTTTGTATTTTTTTTTGCGATGATACAGAACTTTTTCTTCTTTCTTTTTCTTTTTCTTCTCTGGGGCTGTTTCTTTCTTACCTATTCAATGACGTTTTTTTTATGTAGTTGATAAGAATAGTAGGAGATTTATTTGAGATTATTTGAACAAATTCTTGAATGCATTGATATGAGTTAATTAGTTAATTTAGGATTATGAAATGACTATATTAAATGAAATATACCCCTTTCTGCATATATAGGGTGGCGCAAGACTGCAGTGAAGTGGAATATTTTGGTTATTCAAAAAAAAAAATCATAAAAATGTTACTTACACGATATGTAGCTGCTATTAATATTCACATTTTAAAATTAGTTTCATATATACGGGACGTCTAATAATCACGTGGCATATCAATACGGTCAATTTTTGACGTTTTAAAAGTTTAAAAACAATTGAATGTTGAAATCAATGGTTGTTTGGGGCTTTGTAGATCAAAATTGAATGACGAAATAAAATTTCTGGTAACGTCATGTAATTGAAAAAATGCTAAATAATTTAAGTAATAGTCGTTTTTTTTTATCTTATAGCTAATTTTCTCGTTCAAATGTTTGCCGTGACTTCTAGGCACGTATCCAAGAGGTCCAATTTTCAATGATTCTGCCGCATAGATCTGAATTTTTAGCGATGGCTTGGATTATGTTGACCTTGAGAGCATCGGTAGATTACAGCTTATTGACACAGATTTGCGACTGCAGAAAATCCCACAAGAAAACTTCTTGCGAGGCAAAATCACATGATCTTGGTAATCAATTTAGGTCATCTTTGCGAGATCAATCCTTCATGCAAAATATCTATCGTAGCGTTGCTATGTGGCGCTTAAGGTTGTTCTATTGACATTACATGTTGTGAACGTCGTTAAATTCGCACCAAAAGAAATTGATTATATTTGATCTGCAGCGCTCTCCGTTAATCGTGCCTCACCAACGTCGTTTTTGAAAAAATACGGACCAATGATGCCGCTAGGCCAAAATCTGCACCAAACCGCTACTTTATGTGGATGCATTATCATCTGGTGAAACTTGTGCCGAATGGCGTTGCCCCACGTATGGAAATTTTATTTTTAAACATAGCCATTCCTCTTCCAAACGCTTCAAAGCCTAGTCAGCAAACAAACGGCATTGTCTATGGCCATTGACTTTTATCTCCTGGGTCAGTTGGATCTTGTATGGGTACAGGTCCAAGTCCCGATGCAAAATTCGTCAAGTTGAAGTTTATAAAAAGCCGAGTTGTTGTGCACGGTGAGGAATTGACTGATTCGGATTGTCCTGAACATTTTATGAAAGTGAAAGTGACAGCGGCGATGTTGTCGGCCGATCTGGTGTTCTTTTGGCGTATTTGAAAGGTTCTGCATTAATGATGACATCTGATAATTATTTAATTGCAATTGAGTTTCTTTCTCATGCATATTTATACTCGATTAATACAATTAAACTATCTACTAAAGCAGTTGGCACTCTTAGACGTGTCTTAGGTACATTTCAAGCAAAATATAAGGTTTTTAATGCGCTTCAACTTTCAGAAACAGAAAGACTTGCATTTTTATGGTTTGATTTATTACTACAACAAAAATTATCCCGTTACTGGAGATACGTTTGAATTAACATTGTCAAATAAACAATTTCCTTCTATTGTAACTATTGGTGCAAATAAATTTAAAGAAAACCACATATTTTTTTATAAAATTACCCAAAACGAGTTTACATCTATGCAAAGCTAATCATCATTTGCATACGTGTAAACTCGTTTTGGACAAAACTCCAAAAGAGCAATTTGAGATAATAAAATCTTTTAAACTTTGCATAAATTCTAAGATGGTCGCATAGTATGTCCGTCTTTACATAGATGTAAAACGTTTTTAATGAAACATCATACTTTGTTACATTTTCCAAAGCGTGATGTTAATCAAATAGAAGACGCCCCATATCTGAGATTAAAAATCCACCTTCTTCTGTTAACTTAATGGATAACACTAGCAACACTAATCGAAGCACAGTTCTATTATCTACTGCACACATAGATGTTCGTGATAGATTCACACTTTACGAGCATTACTTGGCACTGGTAGTCAGGCAAACTTCATCACTGAACAGTTTATTCAGAAGTTAGGAATACAAAGGGCTCACATCCAAATTCCTATACAGGGAATAAATTCTATGTCGTCTCCTTCGCTTCGTGGTATTACATCTTGTATACTGAAACCATTTCTTTATAATGAACTTCAATTTAATGTTGACTGCATAATTCTGTGACAAATTCAGGTCGTTGTTTTATGTACTGCTCAACTCTCGTTTCCTGGATCATATGAAACTGCTCAAAGAAGAGTTGCTTCTTTAGAACGTCGATTGCCTCAGAATAGTGAATTACGTTCACTTTGCTGTGATTTCATGAAAGGTTATTTAGAGGCAGGTTATATGGAGAAAATGTCCGTGTCATCAACGCTAACTTTAAATAGTTATTATATATTCCACATATTCGTGTCGTATTTAATGCCTCGGCAAAATTATTCGTTGAATGATAATTTATTGATATGTCCCAAATTACAAAATAATATGTTCTCGATTTCAAACAGATTTACAGACAAATATTAGTGAAGATCGTCGTAAATATTAAAGAATAGTTTAACGTTTTTCTCTTTCATATGAAATAATAATCAATTAAATAGTTACATGTGGAATTTATTTTGCTTCATATCTAGATATTCGTACTATTCTTGTATTAGCAAGATTAAAGCAATCAGTGCATTCTCGTGTGTCGTATCCAAAGCCGTCCTTGTAGATGATCTCGAGTCGGGTTGTTCATCCTTGTAAGAAGGAAAACTTCTTGTCAAAGAAATTACTGAGTTGCCTAAATCAGGAGGTCTCGAATTACGCAAATGGGCTAGTAATGTTCATGCACTACTTACTGGCCTTGCAGATAATTCAGATGTATAACAATGAAAACCTTTGTGCCAAAGTTCTTCGACTTCATTGGCAATCAGATTTATATAGTTTTCTCTTTAGAGTAAGTGTGGATTCACAATGGACGTAAGCATAAGAATTACGTAAAGTTGGATTCCGTGTTTTTGAATGACGTTGTTCACAATGAATTATGTTTTACGTTATGGTTATGGTAGAACATAACTATTTGTACGTAATACATAAGAAAGTTCGTAAAATTCAACTTTTTACGTAAATCTTATGGATATCCAATGTCAGGAAACCCATTAAACAGCGATGTAAGCATGCATCGTATTTAATTTATTATTATTTATTTGTTTTTATTTTAAAATGACCAGCACTGGTTTTTCATTCATATTGTCATTCAATATACTTTGACCAAAGACTGAAGATCTAAATACACCTCCTACGCTAACTGATCCATATGCTCCAATATCAATATACATAAAATTGTAATTGGCATCACAAATATCCAATAAAATAATGCTGAAATAACTTTTATAATTATAGAATAATGTTCCGGAGTTTTCAGGTTTCGAGATTTTAATGTGCTTTCCGACAATACTGTCCACACATACATAGCATATTCCATTTCTTCTCAAACTCCTATGTATTTTCTATAAATTTCTCTTCATTTGGAGGGATTAAAACTCAGCGACAAAACATCCCATAAAACTTGTAAAACTTCATATACCACAGTGCATACCGTTGATCTACTTATGTTATAATTGTTGACTATGGAAAATGTTGAGTCTCTAGTAGACAAATATCTAAACAAATTAGCAAAATAAATATGGTATTTTTGGATTTAATTGAAATCTATACCACCATAATGTAATTGCTAATCGTTGCCTCGGACTCAAAGGTTTTCTTATACTACGTTTAATTAATTTTGGAGAAACCAAGCGTATCAAATTTTCAAACAACTTTGGTGTCATCCTAGTATATGTGAAGAACCATTCCGTATCGTGCAATCTCATTTCTATTAATAATCTTCTGAACTCTCCCTTTTTCTCCCGATCTATATTGATAGGACGTACCCACTCTCGTCTTTTTGTAGCCGAATTTTGGCGTTTTTTGTATCTTCGCCTCAAGCGTACGGCGCATGCATTGAACGTAATTTTTAAATACATTGTGAACAGTAATTATTATGTGATTCTTATGTAATTCTTATGCTTATGTATCCCTTACGCTTACGTCCATTGTGAATCCACAGTAAGTCTAGTAAAGAGACCTTGCACAAAATGAACCATTCTGTCAGAAGTCGCTCGTATCTTTGATCCTCTCGGATTAATTTCCCCATTATCATTCTTTGCCGAAAGACTGATACAATACATATGGACACTTCTACTAAAGTAAAGTTCATCAAGGTAAAACATGTAGCAAACCCTTACGTGTATTGGCTCCTTTTATTGATGAAAGGGGAATCATAAGGGCGGCAGATTGCATCACGTTCGTTGCATTATGATACAAGACATCCAATGCTTTTACCAAGGAAGTATCGGCTTACAACATTGTTAATCGAACAATATCATAAGAACCACCTTAATCCTTGTTGTCAAAAACTGCATTATTTGCAGTTTTTGACTGAATAAAGATGTTTGTATATTAAAATAAAAAAAAAAAGAATTCAGTGGTATGATAGAAGATTAATATTTTTATTAATAGTAGTCTTTATTACCCAACAGGGAAAAGAACAATTGCAAAACAATAAGTAAAAATTTAATATAACATGCTATTAAATAAGACATATATAAAAATATAAAGAATGACATATTTAAATAAAAATAAAATAAAAACTAGAATAAAATTGTGAAACCATTAATGGATATTTTAAAAAAGTTAATGTATCTAAAATCTTATAATTTTAATTCTACTCCAGAAAGTAATGCCTTGAATTCACTCAGACTACATTTAAATATGTTACAATTAAAATAATTGTGACTTAGTCAGATACGACGCAATGCAGAGAATTCAAGTATATTAGAGCGTGCATTAGTTATATACGGGATGTGCAACATCTACTAGATAATCTAGGCCCATTAAAGTAAATTTTAAATAGATTGGAACAATCGATCATATTATGAAGGATTTTGAATAAAAATACTTGACATAGTGCATTTCTCCGTGCTAATAGTGTGACCGTATCAAACTCATTCAAAAGCAAGTCGTTGTTAAAACCCTGGAGCGGATAGATTCCATGCACAAGTACTTGTAGAATTTTCGTTGAATGTTCTCAAGTGATTGCTTATTTATGTGATATATTGGATTCAAGATAATCGAACCGTATTCAAGTATAAATCGTACATACGAATTATATAGAACTACTAGAGCTTCAGTATTTTTAAAAGACCTACTGTTACGAATGATAACGAATTTTATACATATTGTCTTGAAAACCTACCTTTTAATTTGTTGGTAATGTAAAGACTAATAGGACAAATTAATTTATTGATATTTGCATAATAATCATTAATTAAAGTATTTGCTACAGTCCTAAAAGATTTCAATTATTAAATAAGAACAAATATTTATTTCATGTCTAGTAGATTTTAGGATTACTCAATGATGATTTCAAATATGCACTGGATCAATTAAGAAGATAGACAAGGATAGATAAATAGTCAAGTTGAAATGATCGCTTGAATAAAATTTATTCTCTAGGATGTTGTAATATGAAAATGTTTATTTACACTTTTATTTGCCAAGTAGAAAAATATAAGTTTACATTTAATTAATTAAAGAAGTTATTATAAATAAATAAAAGTGAAGTTATTTCAATATAAAATTCAAAATACTTGAAATTTTCATTTCACGCATTTTTTATTGGTAATTTTTAATATGTTTCTATTTATTGAACTATATTGGAGTATCATTGACCTTAAAATTAGGCGAAAGATGGCGCTTGTGTTGTCTTCAAAAAAATAAATTAAATTTTCTTGAAAATGAGCTAATATCTCGAAATTCGATAATTTCAATGTTTTATTGGTTTCTATTTATTGAACATTTATATTTATTATTATAATATGTTGAAGTAATAAAAATATTAACAATATATTTCAGTTTTATAAAAAAATAATTTAAATTGATTTCATTAAGTTATTTATTAAAGCCACAAACGATTGAAAGAATTATAATTTTATTATTTAAATAAAATTATATAATCAAATATTGTTTTTATTAGAATGTAAATAGATTCCATTAATTGTAGTTATTAAAGAATGGAAATTTATTTTATATTCATTCACTCGTAAATGTCATCGTTGAAAAGTCATTATTGTTATTAATGGTTGAATTAAATTAATAATAATTGTTATTTGTGTTTTATTTGTGATTTATTATAAAATTAAACATTTTCATTACACTATTTCGATTATTGTTCCCATTAAATCTAAACAATTATATTGATAAGGAGAACGAACAATTATTAATTTTACGAGAGAGAAATCATGCGCTTCACAAACCCAATCTTATTAATAATCTTTTACACTTCACATCTTTTATGCATTCACGAATAGTCGCAATTATCGTAGTGTAATTATCGTTTAATATTTTCAAAACAATAAATCAAAAATTATCTTGTCTCCTCATTATAACTTATTAATACATTCAATAAAATGTCAAAATGCATGCATAGCTATTACATTCTGGAAAATATGGCATAATTTAGTGTAATGCACCTTATTGAATATGCAATGAAGTTTCTCCGTTCTTCGGCATCAAATAAATATCATAACAAAGAGGAGACAGAACCGGCTTTCATTATCCGAACATATTAATGGTCCAAATATGCAACAATGTACTGCAGACATGAGAAAGTCAGAATACTTTTTTTTAATTAAAATGAGGTATGATGAATTTTGAGAAAATGCGATTTTTATTAATTAGAAATTGTGCTTAATTTGAATGTTTAATTAGGGATATTCTTTTGAGATTTTTTTATGCTGAAATTTCATACACTATTTCTTGGAATAATTGAAATTGTTTTAATTTGGTGCTGTTTTAATTATTTATAATCAATTTAGAATGACTTAATTGTTGCACGTTTACAGATTACTGTATAAGATTGAATTATCTACAGAAATTAAAATAAAAATAATTTATATACATGGTAATGCATCTCAGCTCCCGTCTTCGATAGCTGAGTTACTAATTAATTTAGGACTGCAATTTTGGAGACTTTACTTGGATTCTAGGATGTACTTCGGAAAAATATTTTCGATTATATATTTTTTTTTAATTGCTTGATATACATTGTATTCGTTATTTTATGATGACCTACATACTCTAAAAATTGTATTGAAATCGGTTAAGTAAACAGAAAAGAGTATTCATTCACTTGGTCAAAGTTATTTAATAAATTAAATAAAAATGATTTGAAGATTATTAATAAATTATTTCCACATTTAGCTCTCTGACATTTTTGACTTACGTAACGTAAAATTTCTATTGATAAAGGATGCAGAACATTATCCATCAAGTTTTAACGAATTAGTGTTCCCAATTATCATAAAATAAACATTTTTAATAGCACCAATTTTCCAGCAAATCTCCTTTCATACCTTCATTTATATACATTTTTTTGAGTTCCCATAGATCAAAACCGCTGATCAAAACGACGCAGACCATAAACAGCAAGTTTTAATTAATAACCCAGTTATTAACTTTGCGATCGAAGACTGCAATCCGAATTCAGAGCTGGGAAGAGAAATGATATCAATTAATAAACGCACTCGGAACTGTTGGTAATTAATTATAAATTGCGCGTGTCTAATTGGTAAATAACAGATAATTGAAGTAATTAATGCGGGTTTGGGTCCGAAAAGATTTGTTGGAGGAATCTGTGAAGTGGGTCGGATTTTTCCATAATTAATTAATTTCGTTAATTTTATGCGTAGCTTTAGAAAGAGTGAAAACGGAATGAGTGTCGTTCCTCTTCAAAAGTGATAGTGATATTTGAACGGATCATATTTTTTTATTGCGTCATTTGCATTTCTAAACGCTTTGTATCCTGGCTTATTCTCCTGATTCGGATAAATTGATTAATTTCACGTATTCCTTTTTGGAAAGCCTTAAAATTATTGACATACATTTCATGCGAATAATTAATCCGAATAATTTTCCACGGCTTTTAGAGTGCAGAATTTGAATATACTTTCTTCTTCTACTTCTCAACTTGAATAATAATTAGCAGAATCGTTTATTACTGTAAAGTCTTTAAAAACCTTAAAGTCTTGTTATTACAAATAACAGAAATATTATATAATTTTATTTTATTTATTTAATCACGTATTACCCAACATATACAGTACATCCAATGAAAGGGTAACATCGGTTTAAAAGTAACACAAAATTGGTATATATTAGATAAACAAAATAATAACACAAACAAAAATAAAGTAGCTACAGTTATGCAATAACAAATTAAGAAGAAAATGAAAATATTTTATTGTGTTCCATACAAATTAAAATTAATTTCAGCTGAATTAAATAATAAGAATTTGAAAATAATTAAAAAATATTTCCTCTTTAGGTACTGTGACATTTTTGACTTATGTTACATAAGTACTTTACAAATGTTCAATAATAGATATTTGCTATTGCATTGGACATTTGCTGAAGTACTTATGTAACCTAAGTCAAAATGTCACAGTAGCTAAACAGGAAATATTTTATTAATTATTTTCAAATTCTTTTTATTTAATTTTCAATTTCACTTTATTAACGGAATCTCCATTTCCAAATTACATATTAAAAATTTTACAAGAAAAGTGTGACGCACTAATAACATTACAAAACATATGTATAAAAAAGGTAAATAACGAATCACAAATTACGACAAAAAACATAATAAAAATTTATTTGAATAAATTTGACCAAGTGAATAAATCCTTTTTTTTTCTATTATTAATTTCATCTGGTTCATTAAGCCAGCATACGCGTAGACAGGGGGGTAAGTGGAAAACCCTTCCACTTTCCTACTTTAGCAGCTTTAAACATTAACCCTTAAATGCATATTGTTGCTTTTTGGCAACACTGCCCACTATACTAATTAAATACACGCTTGAACAAATTTCGATTTGTTGCATGATGTATTCGATCGGCTATGTACTGCTTAATATCTGTTGAAAGCTGGCGGTCATGTCAGTGTATTTTTGACATTTTCAGGCTGCAGCCAACCGATGAAAAACGTGTTTATATTGACTTCAGTATTGATTATAGTTTGGTTAGGAAAACTGTTTTATTGCAGGTAAATTATGATTTTACGTCTGAAAGGTATGTACTTTTTGACCAAGTTGTGTTATCTTGTATATTCGTATATTAACTAACTAACCATCTTTATTCAAATGTGTATATGTATGTACAATAATATACAAAAATTAGAATAATATTCTGTAGATGATGAATCGGCTATCGACTGGAGGTCTTTCAGCCTTTTGTATATTATTATTAAAAAAAATTGAAATTTATTTTGTTGTCGATCGGCAACACCATGCATTCGAGGTAACATTCGTTTTCTTGATTTTGTACCTAATCGGCTATGCTATGCAATAGGGTTCCTTGTTTTTAATTATTCTTTGAGTATGGACAGGAAAAAAATCTAACAGAAAATGATTTAGTGTAGTAGAGGAAACATTTTACATGTCTATGTGACGAAAACGCTGGATTTAGCACTACAGATAGCCCCGCTTTTTGTTCGAAAGTGACAATGAAATAGAAGTGGAAGACGTTAGAAGAAGTGCGAGTGGTGTTCAAGAAGAGCTAGAGGATGAAGAATATAACTTGCCTCTCTCTTCTTTCTTGCCATTGAAACGAAGAAAGGCACCCTTAAAAAGGATTTACTAAGTCTTTGAAATTGAAAAAAAAAAAAACAAATTCTTAAGAAATTTCAGCTTTTTGACTGTCGTTACATTTTCTGAAGTGAGTTGGTAACAAAATTGTAGAAGAATCCAATTTGTATGCCGTTCACATCAAAACTGATAAATCACCTTCCTTTATCGAAAATGACATACAGAATTGACATAATTTATACTTTATTACCAAAATAAGGCATATGAAAAAGTATATGTCAATATACGATAGTGTCACATTTGAAAGCAAACTGTCTTCTTGATGGCTCTTCCGGACCGCGTCGTGGCTTTTGCTTTGGTTTGTGTTTGCTCAGTTGTTGGCCGGCTTGTGTCGTCGGACACGTTTTTCATGAATGCTGGTTATATTCTTTTCGTGAACACCGAGGTTGGTTGATTGCATTTCCTTGTGACGATAAGGAAAGACAATCAACTTGTGATCTGTACGAGGTAATCAAATAGGACAATTTGATTACTTTGTACGGGCTGTCATATGGAGACTGCATTGATTTTCGGATTATGTCTACTCCAAAAAACACGTGCGATGACTTCCCTATGTCTTTAAAAACGAACGGTTTTGTTTTGTTGTGGCTGGATATCTGCGTGGGTTTGACTGCTTGGAGGATTTTCTTATGTTGCGTTCCGTAATTGTCCGACTCGATTCTTTGTTCATGTGATTTGGCTGCTAACAGCTCACCCGGTAGTAGCAGCGTTTCCCCATAAATCATATCTGTTGTTGTTGCCTTTATGTCCTCTTTCCAGGATGATCGTATTCCCAGCAAAACAAGGGGTAGTGCGTCGATCTATGACTCTTCCTTATGGCACATCACGTCGGGGTCACCAATTTGAGAATCATGTGGTGGGGGGGGGGGAGGGTTCTGGCGGTGCGGTGCAACTTCTCGTTCAATCATGATAACTATTATACATAATTGCCTTTGACAAACAAGGGAATTTATTCTTTGGGTAATATACGAAGAAATAGTTGTAAATTATCTTTGAGAGATGCTAATCGTGGAACAAGTCACGCATTTGTTGTAACATTTGATATTGTGATCTTCTGTTATCTTTAAAGACAATATAAACATGACCTTACTATCCTCATTTGCTGGAAAAAAATCCAAATTTAAAAATTAAAATATAGAATCGGTTGGAGAAGAAAATCATAGAAGTTGATTGCCCTTATTTTATTACCGAATACAACATATGGGAGGTGTGGATCTATTGGATAGATTTATGGGATGATATAAAATATATATCAAGAGCCGTAATTGATACATAAGTATTTCCTATCATCTTTTAGACTTGACGTTAGTAAATTCATGGTTACTTTACAAACGAATTCATTCTAAGAAGCAACCAGGATGCAAATTATTGAATCAACCCCAATTTCGTATAGAAGTAGCCTATAACTTGTGCAACACAATACCAGCAAGTTATAGAAAGAAATTGAGAAGAAGAGAAAGAGGGGACTAATTGGGCATTGCCCAATTATTGAAGAGAATAAAATGAGATGCAAGCTGCTTACACATACCAAGTGTGAGAAGTGCGGTGTAGAATTATGCCTCAACAAACATAATAATTCTTCTAAACAATTTCACATGTAATATCATACTATATACTGAATGTATGGTGTTGCCATTTGGCCACATACCTTTTTCTTATAAAAAATGGTTCAAAATGAAATATATTTTTGCTTCTATTTTTTCCTGTATTACTTTTGACAATTCTTCGAGTTTTTAATTATTTTTGTTTTAAACAAAAAAACATGCATTTAAGGGTTAATAATAATATTCATACACTCTCAGGGGTTATACGTACCTCTAGAAGGTACGCACCCCGAATTCAGCACGATCTAGAAACTGCCTTAAATATTCAGAAATTGAAAACAAAAGAAAAATTACCTACTTTGAAGCCAAAAGAGGTATAACCCCAAAACTACCCACAGCTGGCTTCTCATATACGCAGGCAACTTCAACCAAAACAGACATTGTGAAAGAATTGCTTACACAGCTATTGCCAACAATTAAAAGCATAAAACCCAAACGTGAGTAGCTAATGTACAGAGGAAGAGCTAATAAAATGCCTCCACCGTCAAGATCGATCGTCCAGTGTCCGGCGACTGTTCAGCAAAGGGTTGTCACTTTGGTACCCCAATTCAATAAACAGCTTGGGATAGGCCAGGCGGCCCATGTTGCAAAACACCAAGGCACAGTGGTGCCCAATGCCCCACACTGCAGGAAATAACTGTGTTATCTCCAGCGGTGGAATAAATCTTAGCAGCAGTTGCTGCCACGGCTGCATCTTCCGCATCTATTGACAGACCAGCAACCCTTTCGACGCCATCAGTGGGTTCAATATTGATGTGGACTCACAATACCCAACTGGAGATTCGGGTATTAAGAGGAGGGCTACGGATGCCTCCTCAGATAATTTTACCATCGATGAGGTAACGACTGATGGTGGAATGATTATAACATAAAGAGTCGGTAAAAGAAAGCCTGTATGAAAAAAGGTGTTCCAAGGAAGTAACATTCCTTCGAATGAATTCCCTTCATTTATTATAATTTTAAAATGTATATAGTCCTATAGTCCTATTGTGCTATTAATCTATAAATATTTATTTTATTGTTATGAGTGCCAAAAGACTTATTATTTTTAATTTATTTGTGGTTGTCCTGACAACCATTCCGTGGTCACTTGTGTTATTAGATTTAGGTTCTGCGTGTTGTCGTTCCTACATCAGAGACTTGCCAGATCGACGAGCTAAGTGTGGAGTTGCCCTTCTCTTAAGGGATGACCTTCCATTTGAGGAGGTGAAGAAGTACAAAGGGGTAGAAATAATTTTCCGCCATTTTCTATAAAAAATTAGGAAATGGTTGCGGTACATTACCTTTCATTAAAAGATAGTCCATCACTTGCCACTACTTTTTCCCAATTTTTCTGGCAGCATTCGGATACCACGTCGGAAGAACTCTTCATCTTTTGTGACTATCCGCGAAGAATGGACTCAATTTTTAATATCTTCACATGATGTAAAGCACTGCTTCGACAGGCCATATGCCATCGACCAGAATAAGTGATAATCAGGAGGAGCAATGTCTGGCCGGAGCAATAGCCGGTGGTATATGACTTCCCAATTGAGTGTATCCAAATAGGTTTTGACCGGCGTCGCAACATGCGGATGAGCATTATCATGTAGGAAAATAATGTCTGGAGTAGTAATGGACACGTTTTTCCTTGAGTGCTCGGCTCAATCTCGATAATTGTGTTCGATAAAGAGCTCCAGTAATGGTTTCGCTGGGTTTGAACAACTCATAATACACTACATCAAGCTGATCCCACCAAATACACAGTATGAGTTTTTGTCCATGAATATTCGGTTTGATTGTCGATGTTGAAGCATGGCCAGGTGGTCCCTATGATTTTCTCTTCTTTGAGTTATCGTAGTGGATCCATTTTTCATCATCTGTGATTACACGATGCAAAAAATTCTTTGTTTTATACATGACAAACAGCATTTCACACGTGCACAATCGGAGTTCACGTCTCTCGGCTTCAGTTCATCTAGAACCCAATTTCCTTGTTTTTCAATCATTCCCAATGATTTTAAACGATATTAAATTGCTTGTTGAGTCACTTGTAATGTAAGTGCAACATCTTTTTGCTTTGACACGAATTTTCCTTCAATCTCTTCGTATACTTTTGGCCTTCCACTGTGTTCTTTGTCTTCTACGTCAAACTCATTGTTGTGGCTTTACCTGATATTCAACCGTAGCCCAACCCTCATTAACATAAGTTTGCGCGTTTGCAACGGGCCTGGGAACGGTCGGGCAGATTGCGGCGAAACGGGAGAGATCGTGGGAAGCGTAACCAGCCGTATTCAGCCATACCACGCATGCGCTTTGAATATACAGAGATTCGAGTGATACCCGTGGGAGAGATGAACACGAGACTTCACACAGTCAACATCGTGACGATTATTGTACATTGTAAATGATATAATTTAACATACAGTTTGAGTTAAATCAAGTAATAATTTCATTTAAAATGGTCCTACAATCAAGCAGTAACACTCTTCATTTTTAAACTTTTGAAACCACTGACGACAACTTCTCTTACGTAAAACAGACTAACCATATGCTTCTACAAATTATCGATACGCCTCAGCTGCAGATTTTTTCAAATTAAAGAAGTAAATCAAAAGCTTCCGCAAATGAAGCTTATTCCGGCAAAATTTGATATTTTCGCACGAAACAAATTATGTGTGATATAATGTAAAATTATCAAATGAAGAACTCGAGGAGGCAATTAGATTAATGGACAAGTCTAAAGCCCCAGGTCCAGATAAAATCATATATTAGGTTACCCGACAACTGCCCTTATCTAGGAAGGACTACTTACTAAAAAAAATAACTTGATATGGGAAAGGGGCGTCTAGCCCAATAACTGAAAATTAGCCAACGTATTGCCTCTTTTTAAACCAAACAAGGATCCTGTGAATGCCAGTAGTTACCGGCCTATTTCGCCGATAAGCTGCTTCGGTAAGGTCCTCGAAAGAATGGTCAACAATCGCCTGGTGTGGGTGCTGCAGACCAATGGTTTGCTAGCAAGATACCAGGCGGGCTTCCGCAAATTTAGATCAACTGTTGACCATTAAGTCCACTTGGAGAACACAATTCAAAATGTCTTCCTAGACAGAAAGCACCTTGTTGGGGTGTTTTTTGATCTACACAAGGCATATGACATGACTTGGAATTACGGAGTTCTGCAAAAGATACATGAATGTGGACTCAGAGGCCGTCTACCTATGTTTGTAAAGTTTTTTTATATGTGATCGTTTGTTTAAAGCAACAACACAGTTCGTGTTGGAAATCGGTATTCCCCAAGGCTCAACAATTAGTGATACATTATTTGCAATCGCTGTCAATTAAATCGCTTCATCTGTAAAATTGTCTATATGTCGATGACTTTGTTATTTATTTGGCGGGACCATTCCCGCCATTAATTATCAAGTAGTAGTCATTAATATTCAATAGTTGTAAACTATGAAAATGACAACATCGTACTCGAAATACGTATGTGTTTTTCTTTATCTTAAGGGTGCGGTTTAGACGAAAGAGATAGCTATATAAAAATGGGCAATCACTAATTCGAGTTAGATTGCTGTTGTGATCAATGAACAAAATTGTTTTATACATCAAAGTAATCTTAAAATAAGCAGGAATTTCATCAGATGAATTAAAAATTATTTTAATGTTTAGTTTGTGTGAAAAACAATTATGAAAAACAATGAAAATTGATCAAATTCATAGCAAATTTCAAATTATATTTTTGCCAATAAAAACTTGTGAAATGAAAATTTAAAAAAAATCACTAAATTCTGCATTCAAATAACTTAGCAGACATGATTTATTAATTTCGTTATATCTTACAATTTTCTTTTCTAACTTAAACTAGTAAATTGACGTAATACATGAAAATTAATGATTTATTTTTTATTTAGACTGATATTTTATACTTAGTAGATAAAAAATGTAAATACATATACATATTATTAAATCCAATAGAATAGCTTTTTTTAAACGATTATTTCCATTTCAATATATAGCTATCTCTTTCTACTAAACCGCAACCTTAACACTTCAGTTTATTTCTTTATTAATTTATATTATAAAATAACCCCCACTGTTTTTCAGATTTAACATTAAATCAAAATATTCAGAGATTATAGTAATGAAGTATTAAAAACAAAAAAAATATTATATAAAAAGAATACTATTCCAGGGCAGAAAGACCTTCGGTCGATAGCCCATGACAGACTACTAACCCATCAATATGTATTGTAAATATAAATATTTGAAAAGAATTGTAATTCTGCTGTCTTAATAAAGATGTTTGTATAATAATGTTATTTTTTAATAAATTAAATAAAAAGAATGATTCATTTATGCGAATCATCAGGACACTTCAGCTATCAAGCATAGATTTTTGTTTAATTTCTTCATAAATACACTTTAGGAACTAATTATACATTTATAATAATTTTAAGAATTTTTTTTAATTATCTCACAAATATTAACACCTATATGTATTATAATTATTTATGTTATATTATTTTGTATTATCTGTTAGTTATATAAATAAAAATAATTAATTTTTAATCAAATATTTTCTTTTTTTCTATTGAATTTTTGACTATTTTGTAAGTTAAGAATTTAAAAATATTCTTTCTACATTACTTAATTGTATGCAATTAAATTCAATGAAATCCTATATGCTTCTAATAACGTATTCCTTTCTAATAACCATAATAAGGAATATCCTGCTAGCAGGCTGTAGGTTATCTAAAGAGACAAAACGGCTATTTCCATATTGTCTCTCATATAAATTTCTTGCACAATCTCGCGTATAAATGATTACATATTCAATTACACAGGAAGATGGAGAATATGAAATTCTTCGAATACAATAGATGTAACGAATTTCACACATTTATGCAGATACGATCGAAAATGCTGAAGAATACGTACGGATTTTGAGGTGAAATGGCGTGTCCTTTCTGGGAGACTTTATACATAAATCGACACAATCTTCATGAAAATATCAACGGCGAGGAGAAATCATAGCGTGTAATTTTTATGGTGATAATAGTTTATTACTATTATTATTATTAAAACAGATTCAGATTTAAATAATCTGAATCTGTTTTGATTGGGATTTATAAAAGTATTAAAAATAAGTTGAAGAATAATAATTGAAATAAAATGTATTATTGTTTGCTATTATTTAAAATGTTAGTAGTAAAGGTAAAAGGTAGTAGTAGTAAAATGTTTAAATTAAATTAGAAGAAATGTGAATTGTGTACACATTATCATTGTTTATGCTGCCTAAAATATTTAAAATAATTTACTATCAAGGAAGCTACTTCCACGCTTCAAAAATTTAATTGTATGAATTAATTATTTTTAAATTCCTTTATTTAAAAAATGTAAAGAAAAACATCGTAAACCAGACAAATTCGTACAAATATTTTATATATTCATTTTATTGGCAATAAGATTAATATTATGAATTATGGCAGAAAGATCTCGGGTCGATAGCCATAAAGAATATTTTTGTGATAATAAATAGAAAATAATTATTTACTTCTTTTGCTGAATGTTACAACGTAAGTACACAAAGTGGTTATTTAAAGATTTTTTTTTATTTTGTATAGGATGTGGAATAAGCTTTAATATGTTTTTATTTAGATTAAAAATGTGGTTATAATATGAAAATATTAAATTATATTATTGAAAAAATCTTCCAACTGAAGCGATCTTCGCCAATTTTTCGAACAAAAAGAATTCCATTACTTTCGTTGCGATTCAGTTCATTTTTGTATGATGTCATATGAAGTAAAGCTGTCTCCAATAAGTGCCGAAGGCTTCGGACGAAATAAAGGGGCAATACCTCGAGATACGGTTAGTGGGGTTGATACTTTCATTTACCTCTTCCAGGAGTATCCTAAGAAGTTGACCAACATGGGTTAGTGTTTTTTTTGCTTCAAAATCGAATTATCGTGTCTATTTTGAAAGTATTTCTTAAACAGCTACATTGAAAGTAGCATTGATGGTTTCGGATAATACCAGTAGTTCGTAGTACACAATACCTCTTTTACAGAGACCTTTGATTCGTGTATGCTAGTTTGCGTTTAGCTTTGTCAACATTACGCACAAAATAACACGCTTTTCTATGTAACTTTGCTTTAACTTGTGCAGTACCCAATTACTCTAAAATTTTGGATAATTATCTCATTGCTTCCTCATTTAATATTTTTACTAGTAATAAAATACCTTGTTATTTGGGTTCATACTTTTCTAATTTCTATCCAATTAAAATTATTTATATTAAATAAAAATGATTTGAAATTAATTAATAAATTATTTCCACATTTAGCTCTGTGACTTTTGACTTACGCTAAGTAAGTACGTTAAACAAATGCACATTAAAACAACTACTTCCCGGGCAAATACCCACGCCGGACATTGAATTACATAATGTATATCTGTTGTTGCATATCAATAAAATATTGAATAATGCAATAAAATTATTTATAATTTAAATATAGATTTTTCTAATAATAGAAGATTTAAAGAATAAAAAAGAAACTAATTAATTACTTAATTTCTTTCTTTCTGTTCTGCAATTAAGTACTTACAAAGTAAGTATACGAAAATACAAATATCCATTGAAACAACAACATTACCATCATCTTTATAAATAAATAATTTGATAAGAATGCTAGTTTTAAACTTATTGCCAGAAATAAATTGCATAAGGCCATCTGCAGATACGTGTTTCGGGATCTATCCCTCGTAAGTACAGGTATTTGCCCGGGAAGTAGTTGTTTGAATGTGCATTTATTTAACGTACTTACGTAACGTAAGTCAAAAGTCATAGAGCTAAATGCTAAATGTAATCTCACAGAGATGCGGGTGTTTATATTGAGGATTTAATATTATTTTTAATTTAACCTCTCCCATTCCTCTTATATTATTACAGGGGAATTGAGTGCAATCTTGAAATGTTTAAAATTACATAATCATAAGAATTACATAATATTTACTGTTCACAATGTACATAAAAATTACGTTCAACGCATGCGCCGTACGCTTTCGTCGACTACCGATGACATTTGTTTAACCTAACCTACACATTTTAGTGGTAAATTGTCATCGCTGTGTTCATGCTAATCATGAGTGATAATGATACCGAACAATTGTTATTGTTACTACTTTTGAGGCGAAGATATAAAAAACGCCAAAATTCGGCTACAAGAAGACGATGGTGGGTACGTCTTATCAATAGAGATCGGGAGAAAAAGGGAGTTTTCAGAAGATTACTAATAGAAATGAGATTGCGCGATACGGAATGGTTCTTCACATATACAAGGATGACACCAACTTTGTTTGAAGATTTACTACACTTAGTTTCTCCAAAATTAATTAAACATAGTGTAAGAAAACCTTTGAGCCCGAGCCAACGATTAGCAATTGCATTAAGGTGGTATAAATTTCAATTAAATCCAAAATATATTTATTTTGTTAATTTGTTTAGATATTTGTCTACTGGAGACTCAACACTTTCCATAGCCAACAGTTACCATATAGGTAGATTAACAGTATGCAATGTGGTAAATGAAGTGTTACAAGTTTTATAGGATGTTTTGTCGCTGAAAGTTTTAATCCCTCCAAATGAAGAGAAATTTAAAGAAATTGCAGACGAGTTTGAAAGGAAATGGAATATGCCTCTATGTGTGGGCAGTATTGATGGAGAGCACGTTAAAATCTCGACTCCTGTGAACTCCGGAACATTATTCTATAATTATAAAAATTATTTCAGCATTTGTGATGCCAATTATAATTTTATGTATGTTTATATAGGAGCAGATGGGTCAGTTAGCAATGGAGGTGTATTTTGTTCTTCAATCTTTGGTCAAAGTTTATTAAATGATAAACTTCCACTACCTCCACCAACTCACTTAACTAACAGCAACACAGAAATGCCATACTACTTTGTAGGAGATGCTGCCTTTCCTCTAAAGAAAAATATAATGCGGCCTGCATCCGCAATTTGTGCATAATCAAGGCTGTTTTTAATTACAGATTGTCTCGTGCAAGACGTATTATAGAAAATACATTTGGAATTTTGGTGGCAAGGTGGAGAATATTTTTAAGAACAATTTATGCAACACCTGAAAAAAACAGATCACATTATAAAGGCGGCTGTGTGTCTTCATAATTATATCAGAAAATCACAACCTGCTAATGAAAAATATTGTCCATAAAATTATATCAACAGTGATGACGTACTTGGCAGGTGGCGAAATGAAGTAGAAAATTGTCAACTACAATCGCTTACACGAGTTGGTAGTAATAATGCAGCCAAAGCTGCAATCAATTCAAGAAATAATTTGGCCTAGTATTTTTTAACCAATGCTGGTTTTAAGAGAGGGCAAATTGAGTATGTAAAAAAGTATAAACATTTTGCATTTAATCTATTAAAATTGCAATTTTAATTTTCAAAAAGTATATCTAAATTTTTTTCTTAATTAAAACTTTTTTATGATCGTCTTTAATTTTATTTAATTCGTTCACAACTAAATTCCCAAAAGAAGTGTCTTCATTGTACGGCTTACTGTTTATACTTTTTAAAGTATTAATAATCTCTAGATCTACTTTAATGGAATCAGTTTTCTTTTTTTTATTTGGTGTTCCTTTCAAAGTATGCATATAACGTGAAGTGGATCCAGAACCAGTCGAAGCTACAAATAGTAATACAATTTAGTCACTTGTACATACAGTGGCACAACCTATACCTTTATCATCTGTAAGTTACTCTTCGACTTCTTCAGGGATAGGAACTGCCTCAGATGTTCCCTCAACTGGATCATCTTCGAAAAAGCTGTCGTCACACAAAGATGATTCACATTTAATGAAACGTTCATCTACGCTAGATGAATGGTGACTTAAATTAAATGTGAATTTCGTTTTCCTTGTTTGCTTAAACAGGACAAGTTCGCCTTCCTTTAGTGGACGAAATAATGATTCTCTGTCGTCTACCTAGTAGACCCAAATCGTTGACGATGCCACTTGAAATTAGGCAAAATGTGGCGTCGTCTTCAATTTATTATGAACACATAGGTCATGTTTTTTTTAATTTGAAATAGTTCGTCTAAAAGATTATGTACATTTATATAAATATGGAATACTTGACAAAGACAGTTTCTCAGTACCTTCTTTCTTGAATGTGCTCATCAAAAAATTGTAAGTCTTTATACCAAGTCCATTGGCTTCCAAATTCTGGTCCAGCATCTCCACTACATGCTTTTCTCTTGTTTTTTCGTTCCCTAATGAACTTTTCCTTCATTTTTTTAAAGATATCTTCACAACTATTGGCTGAAATAATTAAGAATTGTAATCGAGACTTTATTTCGATTAAATCTGGGCATTGAACATACGTGTAATGGAAAGAGATTGTGATATTTCTCTCCAACAATTTTCCTTTCGTACTATGTCTTTATAGCCCTTATCCCTTTTATTATATAAGCACGGGGAAGCCTTCAACAATTGAATAAGTAATTTTATATCAACATTCTCCATTACACCAATTATATCCTGCGAACTGCAAGCAAAATATAGTATAGAATGGAGATTTAATTCAATAATAAATAGCGCTATAACACTCATTGTAATAAATATACGTACTTCTTGTATGCGAAATATCAATCCACAGCTTCTTACTAACCTGTATGAGATTGAAAAACCAACGACGGGCATTTTAAAGTCACGCGCGAAATTTAAATTAAACCCGAAATAAATAATAGCATACATCGCTGCTTAATTGGTTGCCTGATATTTTTGGATATCCACATAGGATCTCTATATGGGTTTTTTTATTCATCATTCTCTGTCGTATTTCACGATTTTCACCATTGCATGGAAGATTCCCTGGACCACGTCGGATCTCTATATCTATGACATAGATGTAGTATATAATATCCTATATCTACGGATATCCATAAGATTTACGTAAAAAGTTGAAATTTACGAACTTTCTTATGTATTACGTACGAATAGTTATGTTCGACCATAACCATAACATAAAACGTAATTCATTGTGAACAACGCCATTGAAAAACACAGAATCAAACTTTATGTAATTCTCATGCTTATGTATCCCTTACGCTTACGTTCATTGTGAATCCACACTTAAACTGTGTAAACATTTTCTTAAAAAGTGCTGATTAAAGCAAAATTTCTCTGAGAAGCAATCACATGCATGTTTGGAAGTTCATTTTCAAGTAAAACAAGTAAGAAAAATTAACCGCTAAAAGAATTTGTCAATGGAGGAAACAGTGCGAGTATCGTCTCTCTCGGATGAAGGATATTCAATGCAATATTTCGCTGGTTTGTTAGGAAGACATCATTCGAGCATAGTGAGACGACGTAATGAAACGGGCTCGTACCATCGAAAACCAGGACAAGAGCGAAAACGTTGCACTAATTAAATTGATGATCGTTTTTTGAGACAACGTGCTCTCAGAGGCAGGAGAGTCACCAGCAATCTGCTAAAAACGAATTAGCAGATGTTCGAAATATCGCTATATCGTCTCGAATGGTTAGAAGGCGTTTACATGGAGCAGGATTGAGCAACAGAAGACCAGCCAAAAACCCTTGCTTTGCAGAGAACACAGAGTTCAGAGATTAAATTTTGCAAAACTACATAAGAATTCGACCATCAATGATTGGAAATGGGTTTTGTTCTCCGATGAGACTAGAGTTAACCTTAAAGCTCCAGATAGACGTGAGCGTGTCTGGCGAAGGCGAGGAGAAAGGTTTGCCATCTGTAATGGAGCAGAATTGAGCAACAAAAAACCAGCCAGAAAACCCTTGCTCACCAGAGATCACAGAATTCAGAGATTAAATTTTGCAAGACTACATCAGAATTGGACCATCAATGATTGGAAATGGGTTTTGTTCTTCAATGAAACTAGAGTTAGCCTTAAAGCTCCAGATAGACGTGAGCGTATCTGGCGAAGGCGAGGAGAAAGGTTTACCAGCTGCAATATCTCTCTCTTTGGTGGTGGATCTAAAATGTTTTGGGAAGTAATTTGCTTCTATGCTCGTACGTAGTTGGTTCGTATACACACGAGATCTATGAATGCTCAATATTACTTAGACAACATTATTGTGGAACATGTAATGCCTTTTGCTCCGTTTGCTGGTCCAATTTTTTTATTCATGCAGGACAACGCTCATCTTCACGTGGCTAGATATGTTATTGGCTACCTAAATGATGTTAATATCTCTTTATTAGAATGGCCAACTAACAGTCGGAACATGAATCCTAAAAAGCATCTATAGGATTATTTCAGAAGGAAGATTAGAAGTCGTAGACCCCCTGCTGCTAATCACAACCAACTCATAGAGGCCGTTATTGAAGAATAAGAGAATATTCCGCAAACCCTTGTTGAATTTTTGATATAAAGCATGCTTCGACACATGAATGCAGTGATAAGAAGTAGAGGAAGCCATACACGGAATTAGGGTTGGCTCAGATGCATTTATTCTGTTTTATTGATTCTTTTTTCAATTTGAAGTTATGCTAGCTTATTTATGCATTTCCAGCAAAAAATATTTTTTAAAGCAAAAATAATGCAAATTAAAGTCTTGTTCCACTAATTTGTAGCTACACATTATTATTTCAATGTTACTTATATTTTGTGATTATATTGTAAATAATTAGATTAATTAAATTGGTGCGTTAATTTTGTCCAGGAGTTTATTTATGTGTAAATTTCTATGTGAGTGTTTTTTTTCTTTTAGACTTCTTTGGTATTTCCTACTAACTTAACCTTATTACAATATAAGGCTATTTAGTTATAATGGCCAACAGAGCAATACTGCTGGGGCTATTAAATTACGCAACAACATTAGAAAGAAAAACTGGAAAGGGTGCACGACTTTTATTGAAACTTAGTGTGGATGATTAAATTAGATAAAATTGCTCATGAATGAGATTATATAAAATGTATATATAATAAATTTTATTGAAACTTATTGTGGATGATTAAATTAGATAAAATTGCTCATGTATGAGATTATATAATATGTATATAAAATAAATATAAACTAATTTGGGACACTTTTTTTTTGCTTTGCTTTAATAAAAAATAATTTGAGCGAAAAGTCTTATTATGTATAACTGAGAGATAACGATTATTATCAAAAATTAGTTTCTTATCTCGTGATACAAATTCGCGATAGCAAAAATTTAAATATAATGAAAGAAATTCTTTCCACTGTCTGTCCATATCATGTTTAATTATGATAATAACACGAATAGCATTTGCATCAAATAGCACTCCGATAACGATCGCGATCCGAAAAACAAACAACACAATGAGCGCTGCGACTCGAAAAGTGAAACGACGGCGCGGTGTGAAAGAAGAAAAAATTCGCGAATAATAACTCGAAATAAAATTCGATGAGGAGGAAAGTGATCGCTGGCGCGGGTTCATTCACATTTTTTTTCCCGAGAGAAGAGAACCGATCCTCCGGCGTTTGTGTGTACACGTGTGTGAGTGAGTGAGGACGCACGCGTGTGTGATAGTCTGCAAACAGGTATTCTTATTATACCTGAGTCGCTGAGTAGAGTTTGTGCGCACTTCTTGCTGAGCGGTAGCGTGCGCACCGGTCAACCAGACCGTCAGATTGAGAAACATGTGCTCTGAAATTTGAAAAACAATTCCGTTTCTTTAAAGCGATTGGGGACTGTTGTTTTTCTTACGAGTGGTGATGAGGTGGATTGAGTGAATTTGTTGGTGTTTTGTTTTATTAAGGGATTTTTTTTAAACTGAGTGAACGTTCGATTTTGCGAATATGGCCAGTTTTGAGGATTTGGAACAGGATTGGTCGAGCCTTTGCGAAGAGTCGGAATTTTGGACGCCGCAAGGTTAGTGTATTCAAAATATTTATGCATTCTTTCCGGTTTCGTAATAATTTGCATATACAAGTGTAACAACACTATATAAACTATTAATTTATTTTTAGAAATTCAACAAAAAAATATCATTCTGTTTTTAATTATATTAAAAATGAAGATTTTTTTTATTAATTTTTCACAATATCTCAGATGACTACTTTTAAATATTAATTTATTTGTACAATACTTTAAATATTTACTTACTGCATTGTTATTTAAAAGTTGATTTTCTTAAATTAGGACAAAAAAAACAGAGATATAAATTACAGAAACTTAAATAGAAATCAAGAAAATATTGAATAATTCGATTGTTGTGTCATCGAACTACTCAATATTTTCATGATTTTAAACTTAAACCTTCAATTAAAAGTCATATCTCTTAATATAAACCGGCGAATACTAGGGACGCATTTTTTTATTATTATTAAATTCTATCCTGCAATATTAAATATCTCCGTGTGTTCCACCCTAAGTCAAACAGAATGCAAGTTTGTGACGTCACAAATTGCTATCAGTGCAGAATGTGTAAAACGTCGTACAATAGTTTAAGTATTGTATGTAAAAACCAATATTTTTTATGTTGAAATAAAAAAAGGATACATAATTTTTTGTTTTAAATCCGCATCGAAATCTTATCAAACACGCGCTGATTGGCATTTTTATCGAGACATACCCGTTTTATGTTAATTTCCTTGATAACATTGCACTCTCAATTTTTTTTATCTGATAGTATCATACATTTATAAGATAGCAAATAATAATTCTAAACAGATATTATTGTAATATTTTGTAGCAAATATTCAACAAAATGCAATCAATATAAACACAATTAAAACATTTTGCGTATGTATAAAGTTGTAAATTAAATTAATCTTTATTTTTATTATTTTAATTGATAAAAAAATATATGTAAAGTTATCGATAATTGGTCTTTCAGCCGACAGTCCTTGTGCTTTTTCTCGTATAACACTTAATCATTTTTCTGTTATGTTATGTTTTGGTGGGATGTTAGATTTTTTCATAATGTAGAGAAGGTTTAAAAGTAGTAAGGTGAGTTGTTTTGTAGCATTTTTTTTTTCGGGTAGTTACCCATCTACCGTTGGGATAAGGAGATTTCATCGTTTTTTTCGTAAAGGTTGTAATTATTTATTAAATATAACAAATTTGTGAAGCTTCTGTGAATATATTACCAATTATAATCCCAAAATTTTTGTTGCATGCTTGAAGCTTATGCAATAAAATAATTATAATCAATTAAAGACGACGCAAGCGCCACATTTTGTCCACTAAAGGAACGTTTCATTTAATGTGAATAAAATAATTGCATGAATTTTAATAACAATTGCAATTTATATACATTTTTAGGTAATATAAGAACGAAGAACGATGTATATGCACTTTAAAAATATTCATTGAATATTTGAATTGATTTGACCTGTTTTAAAAGTCTTATCAATCGTTTGTAATTAATTCAGTTTTTAACTACATTCATTTAAATATATGCATCTATACTAAATAGTGTCAATTACGAGTTTTGTATAGTGATGTATTTGTATCTTTTTTACATTGTAAAAAATCAATAAATTTAATAAATAAATAAATATATACCTTATATATATTTATTTATAAACTACGGCATACACCTTTTACAATTTAAATACAATTGAAGAGAAAATATATTTCTATGAAACACTACATATAATTTAATTTTAATATAATTTTTCACAGAACATTGATTCAAACACAATTTATGCATTTATTGTAAATATATTTAATGTCTGGAAATAAAGATTATATTTATAATACATGCACTTGAATAAATCGTGTTTGAATCGATGTTCTGTGAAAAATAATTAATTCAATTGTGAAATAATATTAAAACACTTAACTTTGTTTTACCACTTTTATTTTTAACTTTTACAGTGACTATAGTTTCTACTACAAGTTAGTCATTATCAAACTGAGTACCTAAAATTATTTGTACATTGTTTTTATAATACTGCATCAAAGTTAAAATCACTGTAAAAGTTAAAAATAAAAGTGGTAAAACAAAGTGAGGTGTTTTAAAATTATTTTATCAAGATGTACCACAAAGTTAACGCCAACCAAGTCAAAGATTTAATTCAATTGTGATTTTAACTCATTAAGTAGGTCGTTAAGTAAAAACGAAAGCGAGAAAATGTATAGTAATAGTTCATTATCATTTGTTTTTGTACATAAAAAGTTTCCAAATAAACAGCTAATATAATTCAGAAGTAAATATTATTAACGATATGAAAATAATAAATTTCCCTTTGCAAATAAAAGGGATTATCTTTAATCGGCATTAAATGATTGTACAAATATTGCTATTTTTCAAAACAACCTACTCACAGAAATATTTAAGGCCAATTTCGAATAAATTTTGTTCAGGCAACTAAAAATAACATTTTCTGGAAGAGATGTGGACGAATTTTTTTGTATTTAGCACGCCAGTTATAGTTATTTACTAAATACTTCAACTCCATAAATTAAAACATCCAATTCACCACAGAAATAGACATTAACAGCACAATCAATTTTCTTGATTTAACTATATTAAAAAAAAAGTATTAAATAATTTACAATTCAACATTTATCGTACAAACAGTTTTAACGGCCATAATCATACCCAATTCATCCAATACACATGTTCAAATAAAGTACAGTACTTTCAATTCATTAATCCATAGACTAATTCGTATACCATTAAATGAAATTAATTTAAAAAAAAAGAATTAGACACTATAAAAATCATCGCTTACAATAATGGCAATACTGTTGATACAATAAACAAGTTAGTCATTAGAAATCATAGTCAGATAGAAAAATATATTTATGCTCCCAACAGTAACAACAACAACAACGATAACAAAAGATGGTTTAAATTAGACTTTGTTAATGGTTTATCACAACAAATAAGAAATTGCCTAAAAGGGTCTGTATTCAACGTTATAATGACAGATCCTATAAACTTAGCGAAACCTTTTGCAAACAATAAAACAAAATCAAAGAAGGGTAACAAGATTATGAGTTTATAAAATTAAGTGCGGATATTGTGATGCTTATACATTGTATAGACAGGTTGCAATTTCTTTTTTCAAAGAACATAAACATTCAATTATCAATAATAATAATATATATATATATATATATATATATATATATTCAATGACCCTATCTACCCATATGGGTGTAGGGTTTATAAAATATATATAATTTGATTTTCCTAGCATTGTACAGACAATTGGGGCTATTCTGTAAAGGAATGTTACATTTAACGTGAATTTTAAAATTCACTTTTTGCATTTAAAATGCAACTTAGACTGTGATGATACAAAATAACGTATATGTTAAACTTTTCATTGCAGAATAACACCGAATAACCGCTTCTTAAATGTTAATAATTTCAAAATTTTGTACGCGGATAATTAGGGACGGAATTTGATTAGAAGTACAAAAGGCGTTTAGTGGAAAACCTATCAGCCATTAATAATATTGAGGAGCTTTGGATTTCGCCCACAATGATATCCTTAACCTCTATTTACTTGAAACAGTTTGTCATATATATATACAATATAGTTTGATACCTTTGTAAATTTCAGTATTCTTTGATAATAACTTATAGTCGAAACTAGCCGGAAAATAAAAATAAAATCAGTGAAACAATATCGAGTGTTTTTTAATGAGTAGATTATAGTCCAAAAAGTTTCAACGCGGGTTAAGTGAGAAATTAAACATACTAATGATGTGATTTGAAAATACTTTTTTCTAAGCATGTTTACTTTTCCTACATGATATATGAGAGGAATGTACTGTAATCATGAAACAAATTAAATTAAAACGAACAACAAACATACTCTTTTAAAGGTCTATGAAAAACAATCAAAATTTATTTCCCACGATAATTGTGGATACTTTTATTTTATTCTATATTGAATACAACAATTATAAAACTTTTTTGTACAATTAAATTTTATTCACATATTTGCAGTTATTTAAATTGCAATGAAATTAAACAAGGAAAATTTCTGACAATGATCAATTAAATTCGATCAATCCCTTTTTCCAACTAAAAAAAAATTACTTACACTATTGTGTAATCCAATGTCCAGCGGGGTAAATGCTCGGGAAGTAGTTGTTTCAATGGATGTTTGTAAAACTTACAGTGTAAGTAATTTTTTGCAGTTGGAAAAAGGGATTGATCAAATTTTATTGATCATTGCCAGAAATGTTCCTTGTTTAATTTCATTGTAAACAAAAATATTTGTTTTTTCTTCTTCTTCGTAAAATTTTATTCCAGCTTTTCGACAAAGACAATATTTGTTTTTGTAAACTTTTGAAGGTGCAAATTTTTCGGTTTGAGTGCAATACCTTTTTCCTGAATTTCGATTAATCTTTCGCACTTTCTGAATGTATATTTCATCAATCCTCTCTTCTTCATCCCCTGAAGACAACTGGTGTTCTATAATTCTCTTTTTTTTTTCAAGAAAACTGAAATGCTCTACTGATAAATAACTTCAAGTTATACATATACAAACATCTTTATTCAGACAGTAAAATTACAATTATTTACAAATATATTATAATACAAATATTTATTATACATACATTGATGGGTCTGGCATGGGTTATCGATCGGAAGTCTTTCTGCCCTCAAGTTATACATTTTATTAGAAATTATAGTCGAGTGGACTTAGGCCACTTTCAAAATAAACGCCTCATATACATAATCTTCTAATATTACGAAGTGGCCAGAAAAGGTGTGATAATCTTCAGTTAAAGTGGTTTGTTTATCAATTTTAAGTAGAAAAAACACTTTTAAAAAAGTTTTTAAAGTAAGAAATTAAATAAAAAAATTAAAAATTGAATAAAACAAAACACAATTTTTTTTGGATAATTATTCGATCAGCTTCATGAGGCCAATAATATCCTAAATATGACTAGAATTTGTTTTTAACATTTCGTGTATAATTATTTCTATTAATAATCGACTTATTATTTAATAAACATTTTCAAAGTTTAGCTGGATGTTAATAGAACTAATTTTAATCAAAATATTTCAAAAATATTACTGATTTCTAGTCATATATTTATTATATCAATGGTCTCGTGAGTGTTAATGAAGAACCCTACAATATTTGTTTACTTAAATTTTCTACTTGAAACTAATCAATGAGCCACTTTACCTGAAGATTATCACACCTTTTCTGGCCACCTTGCATATAGATATATTCTTAAAATTTACTTGTATCAAATTTCATTTAAAAATATTGAAGGTTGTACCAAATAATTAAAAAATGAGGCGATGTACATAAAATATTCGCAAATTTTACCATTCGACTTGATGGTTTATTTTTAACGTAATTAGTTCTGTGGAATATTTCCTTAAATACAAATATTGTTCTAGTTATGAAAGATTGATAATGAAAGTATAGTGTTCGAAATGTACAATAATAATCCTAGAAAACGCAGTCCTTAATAATAATAAAAATAAATATATTTTAACAATTCTTGGACAATAAAATTAAATAAAAATAATTTTAAAATGATTAATAAATTATTTCCACATTTAGCTCTGCGACTTTTTACTTACGATACGTAAGTACATTAAACAAATGCTCATTAAAACAACTACTTCTCCAGAAAATACCCCAGGCAGGCATTTAATTACATAATATACACCTGCTGTTGCATATTAATAAAATATTGCATCATGCAACAATTTTTGATCCGGAAAAATTCAATGTAAAGAACAAACAAGAACGTTGCTTAATATAAGGCCATCTCCAGACACGTGTTTCAGGATCTATTCCTCGTCAGTACAGCTCTGAATTCTTGGACATTTGATTTTTTAACATACCACCAAGTCTTTGACTGCTCTAATAAGTATGTGAAGTAAGGAACACTCACCGCTTTTTTTACTAATGTAAACCTTCGAATAATTCACAAATACATATATACATTCATTAATAATCCAAAAATAAAATTACTGGTATTTGCGTCTTCTATCTCATTACTCTTCTATTTAGTTACATTTATTTCTTTCGTGTACACCGAATGTTTTATTTAGCTCCGTTTTTATTTTAACTATATCTTGTCTTTAGTTTAATGAAGCTATATTATATATATATATATATATATATTACGTCTTTCTATCTTATTCTAAATATAAACGACAATACAATATGCTTTCTTTCTTTAATTTTTCTGCAAGAAATGAATTAATGAACCATTCTACCTTAAGATTGTCACACCTTTTCTGGCCACCTTGTAAACATGAGAAAGGTAACGCGGGAAATGTTTGCTGAACGGTTAGATATTTTTTTGTTTAACGAACGGACACTCTAAAGAATAGTAAGTATCTGAAAGGTGAAAGAACGATTTTTTATTCACGGCAATACGCGATATTGTCGTGACGTAACTGACATTGAACCGACGAAAGTGAGCATACCAGGTTTATATTTATATAATTCTATATATAGAGTATGTTAATAAATATGCTTCAATAAAGAAATTATAATTTTAATAAAACTTAATATTTTATAAATTCGACATTATTTACTCATATCATTATCACATTATGCATACGTTGAAACTAATTAAGGACACTAAAGTCCGGTGTGTCAATTGTAGCTTTAACGTAAGCTTCACTCGAATATGTCAATCGGCGTTATTCTGCAAGAGAAATGCTGAGCTTAATGTGTACGTTAATTGTTATCATAATAGTATAATCAGTTTTTATAATAGATATATGTTAATAGAATGTGAATTTAATTAATAATTTTCGTATGTTATAATGAAGGAATATCTTTCGTTTTGTCTTTTTAGAAGTTGATTGTTATGTTAGGGATTTATGCCAATAAAAGTTATTTTTTAAATAATTTTCACGGTCAAATTAACATTTCCCGTACTACGGGAAATAATAATAATAGCTCCAAAAATAGCTTCGAATGCCGCTAAAGAATTTTTTAAAAGAGTAACATATATACAGTAAATGTATCATCAAGTTTATTTTTTAATTGTTGGTTATTTTTCCACATACATAATCATTTTTATTGTGATATTTTTTCAGTTACATTAAGTTTACATTACACATTTATTTATAAGATGGCTATCAACCAGTCCTTGTTCTTTGTTTCGTAAATCATTTATGTGTTATGATATGAATTCATGCATTACCAGAAATCGCAGCATTTCTCCAAAATGCGAACATCCTCAATCCAAGTTGTTTGCATTTTGGAGAAATGCTGGGATTTCTGGTAATGCATGAATTCTTATCATAACACATAAATCGTTAACTGATTTACGAAACAAAGAACAAGGACTGGTTGATAGCCATTTTAAGGCTTTAAAGTTCCCAGATGACATGTTTTGTGGCAAATTTTTGGGAAACATGGGTAATTCGTTGATATTTTTCCATTTAAAAATAATTTATAAATTAATAGTATAAAAGTGAACCTCAATTAAACCAAGCGTAAGACATAATTACCATATAAGTTAAAATTAAAAAAAAACTGTTAAACAACAAAATTCAATAAACAGAAGATTACCACAGAGGGACATCCTTCAGGCGAAGACAGAAGGAATCAACATTTTACCGCAACAACTACAGATGATATGTTTTAATATACAAATAATACATACTGTAATTGTAATTATTGCTAAAATAAAATATTTCTTAAAAAAACGGGTTATAATGATTCTGTTTTAATTTTTTATTAATATTAAAATTTCTAACTCTATGCACCTAACGGTTAAAATGAATCTTGCCTTTTGATTTGTAATATAATATTTAATAATAACAGGAAATTAAAACACTTGTTTTTTTTTATATTTCATAGATTTTACTTTATTCACCGACATTTGTATTGCATTATTAGCATGAAAAGTGTTTCTATCTACGCACCTGTCTGTGTTAATATTTATTTTTTATTAACAATAATATGAAAATTTCGCCATCGAAATAAAATAAATCAGAGTATTAAATTCTGTGAAATTATTAGGATTGAGAACAATTGTAATTGTCAATCCTAAAAATTTGCGAACAAGATGGCGAGTTTTTTTTTTTTTGAAGGGCGTTACCAATTTTGTAGAATGTCCACATTTGTTTTAATTTCTTGAAATTACTGTCAAATTAAGTAAACTAAAAACAAATGTATGCATTTTACAAAATTGTTAACTCCCATCGAAAAGATGTAATTTTACAAACTTTCCTCCTTGTTAGGATATATTTTGCATTTTTTTGTCTGAAAAGAAAAATGAAGATACTGACTCAAGTTGTTATTTTTGTTATTATTTATATTTTGATAAATCTAAGATACAAATTGATGATGTGTCCATCATGGTACTTTCTCCGGTGAATTCGGTCAAATGAGTTTTTGAATGAATATTTAATGAATAAAATTTTAAATGTTTTTTAAAGTTAAAACCAAATATTTAGAAGTTATTGCTTACCTTACAATGACTACAAATTTTCCCACACTATATAACATTTTCAGAACATTTTTTTGAAATATGACGGCATTTTGAAGTTTTATTTGAAAGAAAAATAATTAAACAAAATACTTTATTTGTATAACAAGTCATACAAACAAAATTAAAAAAAGGTTTTATTTAATAATCTCAAAAGGTATGACCAAGTGAAAGTCTTAACAATTAACAAAAAAAGAAAAATAATTATTTCAATAATTAAAGTCTCCACAGTCAACGTAAAGATTATAAAAATAATTGTTTATTTCTAAGATAAGAAATTCTTCCGCTTATAATATGAAAACTGAAGGTCCTACAATAAAAGTTTTACAATCTGTTATTGGAATACAATTTCCGTTGATTGTATGAATAATAAATAAGTAAATAATAATAAACTCCCTCCAATGATTTTTTTTTATAAATTCACCAAAAATATCCATACACCCTACCGTCTAACAAACCTTTAGATAAAACTATTTATTAATTTACATAACTAAAATTAATAAATAGTTTTATCTAAAGGTTTGTTAGATGGTGGGGTGTATGGATATTTTTGGCGAATTCAAAAACTAATTCATTGGATCTTAGGTCTTTTTTGAAGTACTTACTGTCTAAAGTAGTAATAATTAATAATTAATCTATGTAAAGTAACTTAAAAGACAGGCCCATTTTGAAAATGGTCCAACAAACCGAAACTAGTCGGAACAAAATTTAAAATATAAAACAATATCAAGTGTCTTTCCTTTAAATTACTTTACATAGCGTAATATGTTGCACCAAGTGCAATGTCAGATGAGAAATTAATTCAAAAAATTATTAATAATTAAATAAACATACAATTTAATACGCATATATTCATGTATTACAATTTAATTAATTAAATACAAACACTTGATTAACGATAAAATTACTTCATACTTTTCATCCCATATATATTATATAAAAAGCGCAACAAGAAATGAACACAAGTTGTTTTATAGCAAACATTAAAACACTTTGTGAATACAGGATCCATGTGACTAATGGGTCACCAGAGGCTGGAGGTCAGCATTACAGGATAAAATACCTTAAATGACTAGATTCATGTCGGTAGATTTGTTTAACGTTCTAAACCGGTACTTGTAATTACAACTTGCATTAATAAAATTATGCAATTCTTTGCATACCAACGGCGTGTGTCCACACCGGCGGCGGCGTTACCATTATCCGATACAAAACAGACGCGAAATAAGCGATTCCTGCTCGACCAGAAAAGCTGAAAATAAAAGTGAAACAAGTAGAAGAAGGCGAAATTCGAATTAAATTAGTTTAATATATTATTTGAATAATAAGTGAGTCATAAATGGAAATGCTTATTACTTATGCAATGAATATTCAGTGAGTTTTGTTGGGTTTATTGGATGTGAAAATTGAAAGGATTTTTTTTTATATTATTTGATGAATATTTAAATGAATAATATTTATATTTTATTTTAATGTAATTTATCGGAATATAAACACTAATTGACTGTTTAAATGTTTATGCAAAAATTGTAGGAGTGGTCACTACGGAACTTTCGTTTATGCTTTATAAAATATAATAAAATTCCATACATATTTTAATTTACACATTTATTTAATATAAATCTTTATTGTCAAAAAAAAAACATTAAATAAAAATTATTTGAAAATAATTAATAAATTATATTTCTATTTATGAAAAAAATACATTGTATGTAATCTAGAATAATTGGATAGAAAGACCTATGGTCGATAGTCCATTGCAAACGAATATTTACAAGCGCTGTAATATTAAACAAATACAATACAAGGTGTACAGAAAATGAGTGAAAACCTTCAGGTAACTCAATTCATTAATTAATTTTTAATAGAAAATCCAAATAAAAAATGTTGTATGGTTCTTCATTGAGGCTCACGAGGTCTTCGGAATTATGTGACTATAAATTAGAATTGTTTTTTAAATATTTTGTAAAAAATCAATAGCATTAACAATCAGTTAGACACGTGTATAATTCCATTGATGTAAATTATTAATAAATCGGATATTTTTACAATTTTATAACTTCATCAGAAGCATTCTTTTAATGAAAATAGATCTGGCAACGACGCCAGATGATGTAGCAGTTATAAACAGGATAAATGCACACTTGTTTGATCCAGCGTTGCCAAATGTATAGTTTTTTTAAGTGGCCCGTGAGGCTTAAGGAAGGACCGTGTGACTTATTTTCGTTAATATTTTTATCTAAAAATTAGTCAAAGAGTCACGCTACCTAAAGCTTTTCACTCATTTTCTGTACACCTTGTATATGCATATAATATTCTGTATAAGTCTGGCAATAAAGATATTTCTCTCTCTCTCTAACATAATACAATAAATGGGTGGTTCCCAATCTGCACTCCACGTGAGCTTTTCTGGGTCTTTGTTGTGAGCATGGAAATGATACGTGGGGCCACATGGCGGGGAAATACGAGGGGGTTAAGGAGGAATGGATGGGAGTGAAAGGGAGCAGGAGGGTGATGGAATGGATGAGAGAGGATAGGGTCAGGGTAAGGACGTTGGAGAAGCTGGGGCAGGAGAGGGAAAAGAGAAGGGATGGTGGTATTAGATTTTAGAAGTTGAGACTGTAAAGAGTGTAAAGGAATAATGCAAACAAAGGCCTTTTTTTCTTACAATGAAATTAAACAAAAAAAAATCTGGCAATGATCAACATCATTCGATTCGATCAATCCCTTTTTCCAAGTGCAAAAGTCTTTTTTTTCTGAACTAAAATTTGCCAATCCGAATAACGTGCCAGTTTTTTCTTGGAACTAAACATATATGAGCATTCCAGGTGGAACTAGCTGAAATGTTCGAAATACATTAATTAGGGGCTCTGCTGCAGTAATTGTTTCTAAAAAGGGCTCCACTAGTTAAAAAGGTTGTAAATTGCTGGAATAAATAAATATTTTAATAATATATTCTCAAATAAAGGGTCTTTCTGCCCTATTTATAATATTAATTGAGTTTGTTACTATGGACATTTTAATCATTTGAATTAAATAAATAATTAAATGAAAGCTTTAAAAATAACATAAAATAAATAAAAATACAGATTAATATAAATAGAAAAGAGTATTCATTCTCTTGGTCACAGTTATTTAAATAAATTAAATGAAAATTATTTGAAAATAAATAATTAGTAACACACACAGATTAAGTTGAATAAATTTTAATTCCCGAAAAATGTTGTATATATATATATATATATATATATATATTTATATATGTATATGGCACTACACTCCTTGTGGAGTTTCGCCGCTTCTGATTGAAGCCCTTACAATCCGTTTATATTGGGGTGGATTAATCCCAGTAATTCTTCGCTCATTGTGCTGCCTCCGTGCATTTATATAAATAAATTAAATTTTAAATTTTCTTGAAAGTAGGCCAATAACCCAAACCTGATCGACAATTTAAAGTTATTCAATATAATCTGATTTTTTATTTGTTTTATTGCAGATTTGTAATAAGTTATTTATATCTATTACATAATATGTACTAACAATGTTAATATATTATATATATATATATATAGAAAATCTTTATTTCTGAAAGTAATATTTACACTGCAATCATTTACAATTAGTTAAGCCTCAGAAAATACATATCGATCATCGGTCTTTCTGCTTACTAAAAATGTTAACAATATTTGGAAATAATTTATTTTTAGAAATTATTTTTAATAATATTAATAATAGAAAAGAGTATTTATTCACTTCGTCGCAATTAAAGAAAATTAATCTATTAATTATTTTCAAATTATTTTTATTTCATTTTTAAATATGATTAATATTTATAATATATAATATAATAATTAACAATATTTGGAAATAATTTATTTTAGAAATTTTTTTTAATAATAGAAAAGAGTATTCATTCACTTGGTCGCAATTAAAGAAGAAATAATCTATTAATTATTTTCAAATTATTTTTATTTCATTTTTAAATATGATTAATATTTATAATAACTTATAAAATTAATATTTTTTTGTTCTGTTATTGCAATAAAAGGAATTACAGCCTTTTGAGTCGTACAAGTTATAAATTTAATACTTTAATTATTTTTGATATTTAATTAAACAGTAAAGATATACTAAATGCAGCGTGTCTTTCTTTATATTTATTAGCTTCACGTAACTTAACCAACACTAGTGTAACTATTTAATTCAATTTAAGTAACTACAATTTAAATAACTAACAATAAATTTAATACATTTTATTAATTTAATCTATGGAATTCATTTAATATATGTATATTTACTACTATACATTAAAATTAAATATAAACTAACCTAGAAGTACGTTCAAATATAAACACGAAATAACACAAGACATTAAAAAATGCCTTGATTTAATATTTTGTGCAGCTTGTTCAAGGAATCGGCGAAGTAATAAAAAATGTCACATAATTTATTAGAATTTCTTAGAACGCTAGTTGTCGCTGAGTTCTGAGCGTAATTAGTTCGATAAAACGGTACATGGATGAAAGCGCTATTACTTAGAGAGCATACTGTAAGCCTATTAATCTAAATAAGTCTGGATGCTCTAAGAGCTTGTATACCAATATTACATCATAGTTAAAACGTCTAATTTCAAGATTGGTCGTATTAAAGCTCTTGTAGTTGAAGTCCATATTTAAGTAATATAAAAACTGATGAATTTACCTTGTATATGTTCAATATTAGTATACTGTCGTCTCCGTATACTAATATTGAATATATACAAGGTAAATTCATCAGTTTTTTATATGTACAATGTTCGAGATGTGGCCTAACTTATGCATTATATAAAATCATTGAAGTGTAATTGTTGTGAAAATTCCTAACGTTACGTTTAACAAATCACAAAAATTTATATGCTTTAAATACAATTTAATTAATATGAGTGGAAAGAGATAAGATTGTATCAAGTGTACTATCTAAGTCTTTTATACATGTCACACGTGATAAAAGTTCTCCCAACATACAGTACGAATACGTCACCCGATGTCTAGAAAAACTAATCATGTGGCACTTTTTCACATTAAGTGTAAGTTTATTAACTAAACACTACGTGCCAAAAAGTTCCAAATCTTTTGAAAAACTTTCGCGTTTTCTATTGAGTGAACCTTCATGAATATTTTTCGCAAACATTATGCATTTAGCGTTTTTAAAACAATATGGAGCATCGTTTATAAAAATATATTAAAAAACAAGTGCGACCCCTGTTGAACATCTAAAGTAACATCGATAGCGCGCGACTTACAATTGCCGATGCGAATGTATTGAGTTTTGCCCGAGAAATACGAAAAAAAAACATTGAAGTGTGCCTCCAATACCAAAACAACGTGGCTTTTATTTTAAAAGATAATGATTGACAGTGTCAAATGCTTTGGAAACATGAGTGTAGGTAGAATCTACCTGATTTCTCTCTTCAAATGCATCAATTATTTATGATTCGTATATTAGGAGAAACAAAAACTCCGTACACCTAACGGTAGAAAGGAAAAAAGATAAAAAAAATATTAGATTAGTAGATGGTGTTTTCCCAGTTCTGAATCCATGCTGATACATAGAAATGTATGGTTGTAAAATTGGAGTCAATTGATTTGTTATCAATTTTTCAAATATTTTAGGAATCGCGGCTATTAAAGATATTCGTCTATAATTATGAACTACTTTCTTATCGCCTAATATATGGATTGGACGAATGAAATCACTCTTCCAACAATCTGGGAATATTTCTGATTTAAGTGACTTATTAAATAAAAGCCATAATGGGCGGCTAAATGCGAACGCACAATTCGAACGAATTGGTAAACCGTATATTCTAGGAATATTACTATGTTTTAAGGAAATAAGTTTATTCAAAACATCCGAAATGTTTACAATAGGTAGTGTATATATTAATCAGGGCATGGTATTGAAACATAATTATTGTTTTCAGAACCAGGAGCGTGATATAAATTACCAAAGAAATTTGCAAATAAGTCCAATATAGTAGGTGGGTCGGAAGTAAATGGTTCGTCATGTCAAATGACATTGGCATATTATTGAGGTTGCCCGCAAGTATCGTTAATATTACAATGAAATTAAACAAGGAAAATTTCTGGCAATGATCAATAAAATTCGATCAATCCCTTTTTCCAACTGAAAAAAATTGCCAGAAATTTTCCTTGTTTAATTTCATTGTAATTTAAATAACTGCAAATGTGTGAATCATCTTTGTTTCATTTTATTTAATTTAATCGTTAATATTACAATTTTCCAAAGCATCATCCCATCTGATACCCAAAAGGGTAAAGCTCAGTCAATAGAAATCAGCACGTTTGAATTTATGGCTAATATCATTCTTATTGACATTATCAGGCCAAGTGTAAGAAGTGATTGATTCAAGGATCAACTCTAGAGTGGGATAGTGAAAATCACAAAATAAAATAAAAATAGGATTTATTAATTTAGAAATTCTAATGGATGATCGGAGCAAAAACCAAATCAAGCATGACTAAATTAGTATTAGAAATATTATTTAATTGGTGTACGTTTATAAATCCAAATATTAGCAACTAAAATAGCTTTTGGGCAAATCGAATTACTTATAACTTCGTTATTATTATTAATCCAAGATGCTGATGGTAACCTATTGAAATTAGCAATAAATTCAATTGACGCAGAATGATTTTGATAATTTGATATGTCTGAGTTAGGTGGAATGTATACAGAGTCAATTACAAATTTAGTACTACCTACCTGAATGCAAATATATAATTCCATAATAAGAGATCTGCGGCTATGTACTTCATAAGAAATATATTTATTAGAGACTACAGTAAGCACACCACCATCACACCATCACATGTTTTAGATATAACATCAATATTACGATCACATCGTTAGTATTCAGTTCAACGAAAGATTACTCTATACTCTATGTAATCCCGCTCATCAACGAGGGTGTGTTCACAGATAGACCTTACAATTATAGAAACATAATTCAGAATCAGAAATAGAACTAATAATCCATATTTCGCTAAATATAAAGATATCATTTTCTATTATAGGTATTGAAGTATTTAAAGCAATTAGTTTAAAATGCTATCCCCGGACGTTCTGATAGTCGAAAGAGAGGGTGCTTGCATATTGATTCCTGATGCTACTCAATTTGTATCCCATAAACCTGGTTGGTGTTATTGTTGGATTGTTTATATTTAGGTTTACGTCGTCAATTAATAAAAGTACGAATAAAATATATCTTTAGTCCATTTGTCAGGTGCTGAGAATGCATCAATATCAGTCGCGATAATGCCCACTTTGAATGAGGAATATACATTGTTCTTTGCGAGAGCTATGCAAGATGCATTTTCTATCATAAAATTATTTTTTTAAGTCCAGAACATCTTCAGATGTGGTAGAAGGCGCACAATACGGTAAAACGAACGTCGTTATGCTGCCTGAACGCTTACAATTTCAGCAGTGCCTGTGATTTATTTGCCAACATTGGATTGTATTTTATGTGTGGTATGTAAGTTTCTTTTAGGTGGAGGTGTGGCAGCATTGGAGAATATTGCACTGTTTTCTTCGTTAAATTTTTCTTCCGCTACCGATTTTTTTTTCTGGTGGTGGTTAGCACCAATGGGAACATGGGAATATCTGAGTTTATTGGAGGGTTGGTTGAAGATTGGTGGTTTATTTTAGTTGAAACAGTTTTAAAGGTTTTATGATCATAATTATAATCGGAATTTTCTTGACTGATGTTGATTATTGGTTGCTTCTGACAAGTGTTCGTACTAGGGCTGGTACAAACTGTGAATTTTGTGGAACATGTCGGAACAGTTCCAGGTGCAGGTAGGAACATATTCCGAAAATCTGTAACTGCTCCGGAGCAGGGGGCATGGAGTAAAAAGTCGTTGAAAGTAATTAAAAAAAAGATTACCAGTGTTTTTATAAATACTTGCAATACAAATGTGCACAACTTTGTCTAAATTTAATCGTTTTATTTCCTTCGTTCGACCCAAGATTTTATTATTCACTTTAGAATATATATTTTTTTTCAAATGAAAGATATTTTAAATATTATAGCCTATTGCGAACTAATCTACTTTTTAAAAAATCCTTCATTTAATATCATATTATTTCGTTGTCATAAATAGAAAAGAGTATTCATTCTCTTGGTCACAGTTATTTAAATAAATTAAATAAAAATAATTTGAAAATAATTAATAAATTATTTCCACATTTAGCTTAACGTACTTACGTAACGTAAGTCAAAAGTCAGAGAGCTAAATGTGAAAATAATTAATTAATTATTTTAAAATAATTTTTATTTAATTTATTCTATCTTATCTTTGTTATTAATAAATAAATACCTTTTCTACTTAATAATATATTATATAACTTTTATTTGAAAATAGTGTTTCTAAATTGAATAATAATCGATAAATCTGGCGACAAAATTTAAAAATGGTAGTCTTTCCTCTTAAATCATAACCGGTCAAAAACAAGGTCGTGGTCGAAATAATAACAAAAAACAATATCTACTTTGTCTGATCTTATAGCCCGCCAAACCAAGAAGCGAAATGTAATTAATAATATAAATTGTAAGTTATAGAAGTCTAATTATAAAAATGGTATAGTTACTTTAGTGATTTTTATTTTACACTTAAAATATTTTGAAACAACCTGAAATGCTACGTGTCCTAGGACTCAAGTTCGTACAATTTTGTTTTGTTACTTTTTTATTCAGACTATTATTAAATTGTAACGGTTTAATAGCATTATAATCATGAATGGATTCCATAAATTATTTTTTAAATTCTATTAATTCAGCATTAATTAATTTATGCCGAATATTTTTCAATCCAGATAATTCAATTCTTAGGAACACGATTATATCTTTTAATTTCAATACGACATCATATAGACTGTATGAAGATTTAGTTACGTCATCAACGAAGACATTATTTTTAATGGATATGGTGGATGATGGATATTTATATTTAGCGGGAGTATTAGAACAAGTGCTTAAAAAATGTGGATAAGTGGGGATTTGTGACAAACTTACTGTTCTATTTATACTAAAAACGTATTTTGGAAAACTGTAAAGGGCAAATTATGCTAGAAATGTGCAGGGTAGCCCTAATTACGTGTTACTATATTGAAACTCATTATTAGAATAGAAGAAAAAAAAACGGTTGGCACATACTCGAGCTCTCGTTTTAAGACAAACGAGCAAAAAAAGAAAAAGGAGAAAAAAAAAAAATACAACCAATTTATTAAAGACGTATTTATTTTGTATTTAAAAAATTACAAGTTTGTGCTGTATCTTATAAATTATTGCAGATAACAAAAATATGAAAGTTGCTTTCAATTATTCTCGAAAAAGTGCGTAAAGGCTATGCAATTCTCATTTTGATAAAATAAAAAATTAATGGTATCAACAATAATCGAAAATATTTAATTTTAGGTTGAAAAACGATAGCTAATTTCTTTTTTTGTAAAAAGAACTCGAGGATCTGCCATCCGTTTTTTTCCCTATGGTAATACGCAATTTGGGCCACCCTGTGCTAGTATTTTAAAAACAAAGAAGTAAAGAAAGGAATATGACATAAATATTATTATCAAGAAAACTTCACGAATTCAACAACAAATATCTATAGAAATATATTTTTAGTACAAATAAACGAGTATGAATAAGGAAAACAATTTTATTAATAATTACTAACGCTAATAACAGATGATAATATGTACAATTTTTTGCAAGATGTCATTTAATATCTAATGGGGCGATATCATAAACAGTACTTATATGGATGACAATTTCATCTTATAAAAATATTAAGATGAAACTGTCATTAATTTAAATATAATTATGAGATAATAATAAATTGTAATATAAATGACATAATTATTTTATTTTCTTGCAACAATTACGTGTTATATACATGTTTTATGAGTACTTAATAAATATGTTATTTTTTTATTAAATTACTAATTAGGCTGATGCATGACTGTATAATATTCTAAAATTCATATGAAGCAATTTATGCATTTTATATCGATTGTATAACAATCGTGAATTACATAATAAAATAAATCAACCAATTATCCACTTTACACATAATACTTAATACCTAAAATTTACACAAAATTCACGAAAACTCAAATTATGCAAACACAATTCCGCGCACGCACAACAATCACCAAAAACACAAATAGCATTTTTCAAACAAATCACCATTACAACCACACTATAATTAAACCCATTAAAAAAAATGTTTCGATTTATTTACATTTTTTTTACATAACACTAAAACGCACGGCGTGCAACACTTTTTTTCCATTTACCCATATATTCCTTAGGCCGAAAGCCCGTCCATATTGTGCAAGGAATTAAAACGTAAAACCTATTGGATAATAGTTGGAATAGTTAATTGTTCAACTAGATTGATGGTTGAGTGTGTTTTGTAACAGTCGAGCCATAATTCGTGACATGGAATATCTTACGTGCAGTAGTAAATAGTAATGCACATCTGATGGCTCTAATAATACTTGAACAATGGTGTGATGCGGCAGAGAGAGCGTGGATAATTAAAATTATGTATTTGGAAGTTTATTAATTGCGCAATAATTAATATTGCATTATCTGGGAGTGTTTTGTTTTGATCTAGTTTTTATGCTAATATTGGCATTGATACCTAGTAGAAGTGTGGTTTTATGAGTCGTTTATGCGAGGGTTTGAACTGCTTTTGAAATAACACTTTCTTTATAAGACAAAAAAAACAGGAACAAACATGCAATAAATGGTATAAAATGTATTTAGATAATAAATATAGGAACCTCGAATTCTATTTTATTTAAATACATTTCATTATAAAGTTTAATCAAATAACAATTTTAATTATAGAAGAAAAAAAAAACATGATTTAAGTTATAGATAGAAAAGAGTATTATTATTATTGTAAGTCAAAAGTCACAGAGCTAAATGTGAAAATAATTTATTAATTATTTTCAAATCATTTTTATTTAATAATTTAAGTTGATGGATTTAGTTTGCTGGGGATTTCTTTATAAAATAAATTAATTTAAATTATTTTATGAAATAATTAAATCTCGATTTCTCTTAACTTATATACGCATTGCAGATGTTTTTTTATGATGAAATATCATATAAACCATCTGTAATGCTATTTACACTGGTTTGATGATGACTACGCGATATTTCACGCTAAAGAAAATTACATACAATTATTCAAGCAATGTATATTTCGTAGAAATATATTGATTTATTAATAAAAAAGTGTTTAAAATTACGATGACAACTGGAGTTAACATAAGGTACAATTTTACTATGAAAAACCCTATAGCCACAGGTTTTGCATGGTAAAATTGTACCTTATGTTAACTCCTGTTGTCATCGTAATTTGAAACACTTTTTTATTAATAAATCAACATATTTCTTCGAAATATACATTGCTAGAAGGGATATACTCATATTGGATTTCTTTATTTTCTCATTCAAAATTGAAATTAATAACGCAAATAATTAAACCAAAAGATTATTATTGTCAAGTAAAGGTTATAAAAAGCTCGCTTTTTCTGTCACTAATAAACGTTTGGAATTTACGTTTTATAAATTTTACCACTTTTCAACATTGACTAAGTTAGTGCAGAGTTTTAAAAACCAGCGTAAACATTATTAGTTGATGTTTCCTTTTATTTATCGAAGAAATAAAATTTAAATAAAAAAATATGGAAACACAATTAAAACAAAATATCATTTATTAAAGAAATTGTTCAAAATGTCTTCCTTTCACTGCTAAACCAATCGTAAAAGTGCCTACGAGTGTTTTGCAACTCTCTCGCCGTATGTAATTCTGTTGTTTAAGTCCTCTAAATTTCTGGGCTTATCGCGGACATTGTTATACACTTTGTTCGATAACTAACCCCACAATAACAAGAGAGGAGTGAGGTCCTGGCTTCGTAGAAGCCACTTGAATGGTCCAATTCGGCCTATCTAACTATTGGGAAAAGCTCAATTAAAAAAACGCGGTAACAACGGCGGTAGTATGAGCTGGCGCTTATTCCTGTTGAAAAATAATTTATATTAAATAAAAATGATTTGAATATAATTAATAAATTATTTCCACATTTATTTATTTTATTTAAATAACTGTGACCAAGGGAATGAATACTCTTTTCTATTTGTAGAAAAATAATTTGTTCATTCGGTCTAAGATCATCTAGGTTAGAGCCAACTTGCATTTGAAGTATATCTAAGTATTTCGTTTTTTTTAATTTCCCGTCAATAAAAAATGGCCCCAAGAAGTTGTTTCCGACAATTCCAACTCATACATTCACTTTTCAGATCTTTGCGTGTAAGTCTCTTGAATTTTGTATGGATTTTCTCGTGCCCAGATGGGTTTATTTTGTTTATTTACAGTTACATTTAACATAAATAAAATAAAAAAAAACAGTCTTTTCTTTGAAATGTTCTGATTGTTATTAATTTTTTTTGTTATTCAAAATTCACAAAATTCCATTTTTGGCAAGTAATCTCATGGTAAAAATTTGTGCACATTTTTAATTTTATGTTTTATTTTTTTACATTTTTTAACGTCCCAAAGCAACTACTTTTCGAAACATTAAATTGATTCATAAGTTGATTCAAAGTGGTTGAAACCTCATCTTCTTTTGCCAAACACAAATTTGTTTTCATATTTTCTATAAGAACCACAGATTTTGTCACATGTTGTACATGATCAAAATTCACACAATTGAATATTGTAAATATTTTCAATATGAAATTTTGAATATATATTTGAATTAATAATATTTAAGTATTGTAAAGCAAAAATTAATATAGACATATTAAATCTACTAAAATTTTATAATTTATAGTAAAAATATCTACCTCTGCAGTTTTTTGTTTTGTTTTTAATAACCGAAAAAAATAATAATAATAATATACAGCCTTATCGTTTACAAAATTTTCTACGTAATGTTTTGTTCAACTCATAAAACTGCACTTTTTGGCAATTTAAACGTTACTCTAGCTCTTATAATTTCCGATATACCCCACAGAAAACACGAAATAAACTCATCCTGTATACGGTGTTGAATATAAAATTCCAAAGAATAAATACTATGCAAAAATTTATCAATTTTGAACAGTAGTGTTATTGTAAAATATAAAACCGACGGGCAGAAAGTCCCCAGGTCGGTAGCCCGGACAAACTAACAAAATATTTATTTTTGTTAAGTAAATATAAATGTATGTATAAGCTCATGTAATGTTGTCTGAATAAAGATGTTTGTATATATAAATCCGGTGCAAAGTGTTATAAACTACAATAAACGTGATTGAGGTTTTGTAGCAATCGAAACAAATATTTAACTTTTAAAAGTTTGAAAATTCTATTAAATTCTCTGAATTCTAATTTAGTACTAAAAAGTGTAATTATTAAAAGAATATTTTAAACAAGATTAAAAAATTATGATAATTAACATTTTGTTGGAATACTAGTAACTAAGGTTTATCGTATATCTGGTTAATAAAAGAAGGGAGTGAATAGATACAGAATTAATATGCAACCAAGTTAAAGCCATAACAATCAACAAATTAAAAAAAAATTGGATTCTATTGCTCACGAAGCCATTCAAAAATTAAATGTTCTGGAAATTAATATTATTCCCTAAATATTTCTAGTAAAATCAATAGAACTTATAATCAGTTATTATGAAAATGTTTTAAAAGTGCTATGAATTTATCTTAATAAAGATGTTTTAATATACGGAAACGAAAATATGCAATATATTAGGTATATTTTTTTTGTGCGATTGTTTTTTACTTATTAATTTTACTTTTTCATAATTTCATTAACCATTCCAGGAGTAATACATTCTTCAATTACAGAAAGCAGGTGCTATTAATAACGACTTTTGCACGTTCTCCTTTTTCATACAATTCATTCCGAGCGGTTTGAGTCCGCCAGGAATGCCACCTTATGCCGTAAAAAGTAGTTTACTTATAAGGTACAATGGAAAAGAATCTCATTTGAGTGAGATTGAGCTCTAATTTAGAAAAAAATCAAGGAGTAATTCGATTCCCTTCAAAAGGTAATTGGATTTTATATATACCATTGCTCAAGATTACTTCGCGGTGCTTATTTCATTGTCGTAAAAAGATGATTAATTTCGGTTGGATTTCTATGTGGTTTTCGTACGTTTTCTTTTTATAAAATGGACGTTATTAAAAAAAAGTAAATAAAAATTAAATGAATGGCAAGACAATCATCAGTATCTATAATCCATTTTTTTAATAAAATACCTTATATTTAATTTCCTTATGGACGTCGCCTATTTAACAATAATAGATATAATAATAACAAAAAAATATAAAAAGAAACTATAAATAAGTATTATACACACGATACTGAAAAACAAAACAAATAAACTCAAATTATTGCTACAAAAAGTATACAACAAAATAATACAATACTTGATAAGTCGATTAGACCATGCTTAAATAAATGAAAAGATGAACAAAACAAATCGGAATTACACTTTGAAATATTGCTGTGAACACTGATAGTGGTGGGCTCACGGGGATGGTTCTCAGGAAGTGCGGAAGAGTAACAATAACACGTTTTATTTCAACTTATACACAATGATTCAACATGGTGGTCGAGGAGCTAGTGCCGATGCTCGCGGTATACCCCTTCATCCACCCTACAGAATGAATGGGCGTCAGGGGTGGCGCATGCGCTTTAGCAATTGCAAAATTTCATCATCCTGACGAAGGGATTACGATTTCCCTAGCCAACTATAGAAATCACAATCCTTTCGGAATCGAATGGTATTCTAAATATTAATTTTAGTAGAGATGGACAAAGTAGATCTTTTCGATATTTTTTGTTACTGCAAAATTACGAATATGGCAATTTTATTACCACTAAACATCCTTATTAATGTAACATTTATACATAGTTTAGATAATTATTTATAATGTATTTGTAGATTTATATTCACATATATAACATGAAATGGCTAACGACCTGGCAATTTTATTAATGCAATATATACTATTACTATCGGTAGCTATTCCCTATTTATTGAAAAATATTAATTTATTGTATTTTATTTATTTGAAATTGCTCATTTAGAAATACTTAATTTCTAATATTACTCGATTTTGCCCAAAACTAAATTTTGGACTGTAAAGATATGTGTATGTGAATTTTAATCATTTAACTTATAAATTTTATTGTGTTTGTACACACAGCGGCAAAATAGACAGTGCAGTATTAAAGGGCTATTAATCGGTACATCATGCCGTTTTATGCATTAAGTCCTGACGGTACGAAGTTTTTATTCTTTATTATTATCACAATAAGAAAGAAGTGGGGTTGTCCTGGAGACCAACTTCACTTCTGCACGTTCATTCGTAATTGAACAATAAAACAGTCACCATTTATATTAAATAGAAAAGAGTAAATTGATTTAGTTTAATTTGATTTAATATAATTGATTTAATTTTGCTGATTGTATTTGAATTAATTTAATTGATTTAATTTAACATCTTTAAATTATGTAAGGCATAGCTGTACTGACGAGGGATAGATTCTGAAACACGTGTCTGCAAATGGCATTATGTTAAGTAACGTTCTTTTTGTTGTTTTTACATTAAAAAAGAATTTTTCTCTGATCAAAAATTTGTTGCATTATGCAGTATTTTATTGATTGATAGCGACTTCGTCAGCGAATCCAAGGAATCGCAACATAAAAGGACCCAGTAATGAGTGACACGTCAAGATATTGGTGAAGTCGTTGGAATAACGTTACCAAATTGATGTTGTCGTAGGGTAACGTTATAAAACATTTACTCTGGACCATTTCTATTTCATTATTTTAATCTTTGTAGAAATGACTCCATATTAATGAAAAATACTTAACACCCTCCAAGTATTTTTAATTTTTATGGAGTCACGTACAAGCGATATATATATATATATATATATATATATATATAATTTTACAGTAAACACATGGAACTCATGTGAAAATCGATTAATAGCTCCAACTGACCTCAAGGACTTGGATATAACAATATAAATATAAAAGTAAAACGTCAAACGCATGTCAAATATAATATCTAAATACTCAAGTTCATTAGCACTGATCATTTTAGCTCCATTTATTTATTTACTTAAGGGAATATACCATTTTTACAAATATAAGGCATACATGTAAAATGCAATAAATTTATATGTATTATAAAATAAAGCAATTATTTATTTATTTAATTAACGGAGGTCATTAAATACATTAACATAAATACATGATATTATAAAGTAAAAATAATGCAACAATTTAACTCTGATAAGAAAATATTTTATTAATATTCAAACTAAGTTTGTTATTAGAACACTACATAATTAAATTATACAAATCATTTTGTAGTGCCATACTATCACTACAATTGAAAATGTTTTCAAATCATCGGCAAAGGGAAGTCCAAAGTGGTTCAGGTAAAAAGAGACAAAAGTGGAAAAAATCAACCTGATTGGGACAACAAACAAAATGAGAATATCTTTCGGGATAGGAGTAAATTTAAAAAAAAATACAATTGTTAAACCAATTGCTTATATAATTAATAAAAAGAAAAAAAAATGCCCACAATGAGAACCTTGGGAGACCCCCTAGGTTACATTTATTTCATCAGATACAAAATTATCGATTTTAACTGTATAAAATTCCGACTGTATAAAAGAAACTATGAATGCATGTAGACACTAGGTTATTAAATCCGAGCAAACAGAGTTTACAAAGAGTTTACGTGGAATACATAAGGTGTTTAATAGTTCTAGGTTTATGTGATTTGGGGCAAATTTATGAGATAGAAAGGAAAGTCCTTCTTTGCTGGAAGTGATATTGGTGAGTTCGTGTAGGAGTAGATTTGAAGCATTATTGTTTCTGGGGGTATCTGATTTTGGTTAGTACTTTACGGGCTGATTTCTCGGCGACTTATATGTTTTTCAAGGTGACTGGGTAGTATACCAAAAATCATTAAGCATTAATAAATCAGAATACAATTATCTATTTTTATATTAATTACAAACATTTAAAAGTGTTTTCAGGAAACAGAAAATACTTCCTTATTATGCTCATCTTTTATGTTTTTTTATTGTATTATGAAAGAAGAAGTAAAGCATGGGTGTCTTCTAAACATGGAATTTTGCAGCCTACTTGGATTTTTACGCGAGTTACGATTATAACATATATACAAGGTGTACAGAAAATGAGTGAGAAGCTTTAGGTAGTGTGACTCTTTGACTAATTTTTAGATAAAAATATTAACGAAAATAAGTCACACGGTCCTTCCTTAAGCCTCACGGGCCACTTAAAAGAACTATACATTTGGCAACGCTGGATCAAACAAGTGTTATTAAAAAAAATCATACATTTCACATGTCAAATTCGAAGTTTACGATCAAAATTATAGAAACTGTTCAAACTGGTATCTATCAATTTCTAAACAAATCTGGAGCCTCCGAGGAATAGAATTTATCACCCGGAGCAACATATCTTCTGTAATTAATTCAACTGCAGCATTTATCCTGTTTATAACTTCTACATCATCTGCTGGAGGTGTTGCATACACCTTTTCTTTTAAAAAACAAATACAAAAATTGAGTGGATTCATATCCGGTGATCTTGCTGGCCATAGTATTGGTCCATTACGTCCAATCCATCTTTCGGGAAAATGTTCATCCAGCCACTCTTTAGAAATTCATGCACTGTAAGCAGGTGCTCCATCATGCATGTATAGCATATTGTTCAATAAATTTAATGGAACATTTTCTAGAATTTCTTCTAAAACATTTACATATTCCAATGCGTTTAATCGAGTTGGAAGAAAAATTGGTTCAATTACACGTAAATTTAAAATACCAAGCCAAACATTTACCGAAAATTTTCTTTGATGCCCAAATTCTCTGACCATCCGCTGATTTTCGTCTGCCCAAAAATGAAAATTATGGCTATTAAATACTCCCTCCCGCGTAAATGTACACTCATCGCTCCAAAGAATTTGAAATAATAAGTTAGGTTCCTCTTGAATTTTGTTTAATATTGTGTTACAAAACGCTTTTCTATGCACATTGTCATTTTCATACAATGGTTGTACTTTTCGGATATGAAAAGGCCTTAACAGATTTTGTGTTAGCACAGCACTTTATATACTGTTGTTTGGCTGGGAACATTTAATTGCCTGGCTATTTGTCTCGTACTAGAAGTAGGATCTTCATGAACAGCATCTAGAATTTGTTCTTCCAACTGAACTGTACAACGCTCCCTTGGTCTACCTCTGTTCACGTAATTTGGAACAAATTTACCAGATTCACGATGTCTCTGGTCCAATTTGCGGAATGTATTACTACCCATGTAGGGGTATTGTCGATTTGGATATCGTGTTCGATATTTTTCTCTTGCCATGTTTGCATTTCCGTTGCAAAATCCAAATACCATGGACATATCAGCATATTCGTTAAACGAATACATCGTACAAAAACGTGTTGGAAAGTCACTTGGATAATTGTAGATTTACGTAGAGTTTTTTCGAATAAACTAATGTCAAATCAATCAAATAAACGCCAACATTATCAAATTTGCAAATGAGCGTGCGTCGTTGCCAAATCTATTTTCATTAAAAGAATGCTTCTCATGAAGTTATAAAATTGTAAAAATATCCGATATATTAATCATTTACATCAATGAAATTATACACGTGTCTAATTAATTGTTAAAGCCATTGATTTTTTACAAGATATTTAAAAAAACAATACTAATTTATAGTCCCATATTTAAAATTCCGAAGACCTCGTGAGCCTCAATGAAGAACCGTACAACATTTTTTTATTTGGATTTTCTATTAAAAATTAATTAATGAATTGAGTTACCTGAAGGTTTTCACTCATTTTCTGTACACCTTGTATATTAGTTATAATCGTATAACATATATATAGTTATAATCGTAACTCGCATAAAAATCCAAGCAGGCTGCAAAATTCCGTCTGCTTTGTAGACACCCACGGGTTGCATCTTTTTTCATAATACAATAAAAAAAGCACATAAATTATTAAGCAAACTGTTATCAAATCATACTCTCAACTGTATCTAATACGAGAAGTTCTTTTTTTTATACGTTTGGCGCGAGCAAATGAACTGTTTAGTACAGTTAGAAAAATTTCCATAACAAAATCAACCAGACAAGTTTTACTTGCGCACGGATGAAATGATCGTTTATATGCGACTCCGCATACCTTAGAATATAGCGTGTATTTGTAAACACGAATATCAATGCTGTGAATATGCTTAAGCATAATTTATAACATTGTTTTGGTTGTTTATTGGAGGTAAAAGACTTTTTTGGAAAGAATAATATCCACCTTATCTTTTGTTTCAATAAAAGTGTCAATAACTAAACGAAGTTGATTTTATAATCGAATAACTGTATATTTTCGAGTTTACGTGAAGTGATTGATCACAAAATAGAAAGACTGTTATTCCTTACTTCAATTATTAATTTTATGTTAGTTTGTTATTGATAATGAGCATTTTGTGTCTCGAAATGTACATCTAACATAAGAATAAAAAGTGAAGTAAGGAATAACAGTCTTTCTATTTTTTATAATCGAAATTTTCTGAAACTTTAATATTATTTTGATTTGGATGAAAATGCGATAATGAAAAAATAAAGCCATGTAAGTCAAATTGTTGCTGTAATTTGATGAATAGTTAATATTGAGTGTATTTTTTTAATAAAATAAATAATAGGCATAATCCGAACGATCAAGGTCTAGAAATAATTGTTTAGATTACGAGACAAAATTACGCTGTCATGGAATTTTTGTCAGGTTTTTCCTATATATACAAACATCTTTATTCAAACAGCAGACATATAATTATTTACAAATATTTAGATTTACAATACATTTTGATGAGTTAGTAGTCTGTCATGGGCTATCGACCGGAGGTCTTTCTGCCCTGTCATAAATTTATGGTGATTTGCAAATAAAAACTTTGCTGAACTATCAGGTAAATGAGTGATGAATTGTAACAGAAGGATTTTTATGCTTGGGAGGGATATTAAGGTTGCGAGGTATGCAGATTTTAGTAAGAAGGAATAATTGTGTGGATTATTGGAAAATTTTGTGCTAAGAGATAATATACACTGGAATATGGGGGTGATTTGGGTGGATTCATACAGGAATTCGTTAGAGGGATTATGGAGTGGATTATTAGGGTTATTCCTATTATTTATATTATATTTTTTAAGGCCGATCAAAGACCGACTTTTAGTGCCGAAATAACACTTTTTTTTATAATAAATTAAAGACGACGCAAACGCCATCTTTTGCCTAATTTGATGAAGTGGCATTGTCAGCTATTTGGGTCTACAAGGTAGACAACCGAGAATCATTATTTCGTCTACTAAAGGAAGGCGAACTTGTCCTGTTTAAGCAAACAATGTAACACTGTTTTATTCAGGAGGTCGTCATTTTGTGAAACTTTTTTTCTTAAAATCGAACGATCAACGACAGCTTATCCATTCTTAATCCAACGCAATTGGAATTTTTGAAATCATATGATTTCTGCATATCCAGGAGCCGTCGCCGAAACAGACCTTTTTAGAAAAGTCTTCTACGGAGAGCTGTATCACGGGCCCTCAGGACCTTCAGAATTAAAATGTTGAATTATCGCCGTCGCCGACTTTAAAAACGTGGTTTCAAGATAATGGCGTTTAAAAATTTGAGATGTGTTCACTTGGGTCTCGACTAACTTTGTATAAACTAGCATAACTTTGGGAATTTGTATCCAATCAATATGAAACTTTTTCGTATATAATCGTAAATATACACATTTGCGAATTCAGCAATAAAAACAAAACGATTTTTTTAAACTATGCAGGCAGGCACCTTAAAAGAAAATTATTTTGACAAACGTTAATCATAAATTTAATATAGATTCAAAAAAAAAGAAGAGATAATAAAACACCAGTTATTCCTGAAATATTTTTTTTGTTAGTGTTAAATAATCAGAATACCAATTCTTCGATCCATTTATCGTGAATCGAATACCATGGCAATTTCCACCTCTGCGACTATAAAACCCACACACTCTCACACACATACCCGCTCTTGTCGGTTATGTATTAATTAAATCAACAACTCCCATACACTCGAGTGAGCCCGATATGAGCTACGCAATAATTTCTGCTGGTAACAGCCAAAGCTCTTAATTAATTAGTGTTCTAACAAGTTACCGAGAATTAGCGCGATAGCGTTCGCGTCAAAATTAATTCAATTTCTAACTTTACCCATTGGCCAATTGGGTCAATTCGGAATGCGTTTTGAGGAAGTTGTTTGTTTATTGTGCGTTCAATTATGTTCTTTTTTTTCTTCTTCTCATGGATAAGTTCCTTATTGTGTAATCGGAATCTAATTTGATATGTTATGAAAAATTGCAATTACAATAAAATTAAACAAAGAAGAAATACTGATATAAAATTCGATCATTGCCTGTTTCCAGCTGCAAGCATTACTTACACTCTAAGGTTTTGATAAACGTTTATTGAAACAACTACTTCCCAATTATATAATCAGCCGGACAATGCACAATAGATATTTGTTGCATACCAGTACTACTGCGCATTGAAACGGTAGTTTTTGTAGTTGGAAAAAGGGAATGATCGAATTGTATTGATTTTATACAAACATCTTTATCCAGACAATATGACAACAAAATTTTACAATATATATTATAACACAACAAATAACTTTTAAAATATTTACAATATTAAATTTTACAATATTTATTATAACAATATATACAATTGTGTTAGTAGTCTGTCATGAGCTATCGACCATAAGTCTTTCTGTCTGTATTTTTATTTTATTTAATTTTATTTTAATTACAATTTTTCTTAACATGTCAAATTAGATTCCCATGGAGTAATTATTCATTATTGCCAGTAATTTTTCCTCATTTATAATATAATATTGTAATTTAAATACCTGCAAATGTGTGAATCATTTTTGTTTTATTTTAATTCAAAAAAATTTAATTGAATCTATACTAAATATTGATAATAATTTAAAAGTTCAGTCAGAATGATCAGAAGTGTCTGTGTAAATTGAATATAAGTGAACTTATTTTGATATGACATGTCTCTGTGGTGTAGTTGGTAACGCACTCGGCTAGGAATCAAGGTGCATGGGTTTAAATCCCATCAGAGATGTTTCTTTTCCACATATATTTAATCAATTTAAATTATATCTTAATGTACACTGAAATTTCTTCAATTTACAGAATAATCAAATTGAATAATTGCATAGAAAATCAATTTTAGAACTTAATTTCTTTCTTTCTTAAGAAAGCTCATATCGTTCGAACATTCATTAGTATTAAAAAAGCAAAGGTGTGATAATCTTCAGGTAAAGTGGTTTATTGATTTTTTAAGTAAAAAAATATTATACGGTTCTTTATTAACACTCACGAGGCCATTGATATAATAAATATGTGACTAGAAATCAGTAATATTTTTGAAATATTTTGATTAAAATTAGTTCTATTAACATCCAACCAAATATTGCATTATTTAATAGCAATAATTATACATAAAGTGTTAAAAACAAATTCTAGTCACATATTTAGGATATTATTGGCATCATGAAGCTTATTGAATAATTATAATTATTTAATTTTTTATTTTAAAAACTTTTTTTAGCTTTTATTACTTAAAATTGGTTAACGAACCACTTTAACTGAAGATTATCACACCTTTTCTGGCCACCCTGTATATGAAATGTTTACATCAATTTGTTGTATTCAATGTTTTAAAATACACGTTAGTTGTTCACGTACCATCTAAAAAATGTAGCTGCAAAATATTTTACGATCGAACGAAAAAGTTTTTTTGCAGATTTTTTACGCAAACATAGCCATTTTAAGGAGTCAAAATAAAAAAATAACAATTTGATGTTTGTTAATAAATAGCGAAAGTTTGAAACATTTTCTAAATCGAAAATATTTAATACAAAAAACAAAACAAAAAATTTACGTAATATAAGGCTATCTGCAGATATGTTTCGGGATTTCATCCCTCGTCAGTACAGCTCCGCCGTATATAATACAAAGGTGTTAATTAAATTAATTAAAAACTTACCGTCCCGGCGACCGAAAGGACATTGACGGACACAATTGCTGTGCGGCAAAAAATCTGCTCGATTCGGATTTAAATAAAGCCTCGCTGGCTATTAATAATAATAGAAAAAACGACCAAGAGGGTCGCAGTTATTGTTATGCAACAGCAAATGTCCATTATTAAACATTCATTTTAAAGTACTTATGTAACATAAGTCAAGTGTCACAACAGCTAAAGAGGGAATAATTTTGTTTTTTTAATTTAGCGAAAAGTTTCTTTCTTTTTATGTGCATAATTTATTTATATAAAGCTGTTGTTGATTTTTTTACTTAGTGCACTCAGACTAGAGATGAGCAAACTCGATATTTTATATCAATTTGTAACTAATTTATTAATAATATAATTGATTCCCTTTATTTTATGATACACATCTATTATTAAAATTATTCTATTAATATGTACTAATAGAATAAGTAACATTAATAAATTAGTTAAATAAATGATAGAAAATATCGACTTTGCCCATCTCTAATCTGAGTACACTAAGTAAAAAAATCAACAACAGCTTTCTATAAATAAATTATGCACATTAAAATAAACAAACTTTTTTTCTTCAAACACTTTCATTAACAATGCATTATTAGTAAATTTCTTTCCCACACATTTTTCATTCCGATATACTCGTAAATGGAGAAATTCAATCACAAAAAAGAACCGCACCTGTCATATTGTGCGATTGTGCCGTTGAATTTACTTTAAAAAATGGAAAACAATAATTCATAAGCATAGCCGTATTCTTACGCATAAATCTCGCCGGGTAATAAATCAATGGAAAATGCATGGTATTCACTCATTGTAGACGACAAATTGCTTTTTCTTGATAGATCTAGGATAGCAGCGTAAAGGCGTTTCGTTTGTGTGGTGGTGTGAAATTAAAAAAAGGAAAAAAAATCGAGGACAATTAAAGATAATTATCTGTGTGCGCTTATATGTAGTCAATAAAGATTAAAAGTGGGTCAGGTATATTTAACATTGATTCTGTGGTTGTTGGTATATGAGCTTTTAATGAGATAATTATTGTAAATTGAGCGTAAAAAACAATGTATTATCAATGAATCAAATGAATTTGCATTAAATAAAACTATATTGCTTTTCACTTCTTCATTTGCAATTTTCACAGCTCATTTACGCCGTATTGTTATTTCCCATCTCATTCATATTACATAAATGATTTTTTTGTATCTATATTTATTTATTATCACTTGAAGATATTAATAAGCCGGTTGCATATTGTTTTCACTATGAATTGTTTGGGAATGATAAATAATTATTTTAAATAGAAAAGAGTATATTAATTTATTATTTTCAAATCATTTTTATTTAATAATTATTTTGATGCGAATTATTATTATTATGTATTTTGTCGTAATTTGTGATGGGGAATTTACTTTTTTACATAGATGTTTTGTAATGTTTTTAGTGCGTCACACTTTTCTTGTAAACTGTTTAATATGTAATTATTTCGTTAATAAAGTGAATATATATATATATATATATATATATATATAGCTAATTGTTTATGATTTGTTAAGACTTTCAATTCGCTATACATCGTTAATCAATTAAAATATTTTTTAATTTTATTTATATAATATATTTAGTTAGAGGTTCTAAATAAATTTGATTTATATGGATGATAGTTCATATTGCAATAATAAAACAATATATTCTGCACACAAATGTAAATATAAATTAATAAAAACACTAATTACTTTAACATTAAATATAAATAAATTATTTAAAATATATATATATATATAAATGAAACACGATTTTACTTTGTTTGTGTAACTCGAATTGTTTTATTGTTGACTATAGTTTCGACAACCTTAACGTGTCATTATAAAAACAAAAGTTTTTTTCTTTGTTTTGATAATTGTTTTACTAAAAAAGTGATTCATTTATTACATCTGTCGATTATTAATAATTATGTTAGGAACCATTTTCATTTTATTACGATTTTTATTTTTAATAATTTATTATTCTGCTCGCACTAACATAACATACTGTACATGCAATATTTATTTATTTATTATCCAACAGATAAGATCTAATTACAGGATAAACTAGAAAAATATAATTGAATTACAATGTATAACAAAGTAGAAGCCTCATCAATTAACAAGAATATTATTTAAAATAAAATCCGCTAATAGAAACAAATGCAAAAAATATATAAAATTAAATAACTTTAAATTTTAGTTCAATTACGCGTTACTTAATTATAAATTAAATTAATTAAATTAATAACGCCGATAACCTGAAACTAGGCGAGAATTTAAAGTTATTTAATTTAATCTGGGTTTTATTTATTTTAATCGTATTATTAAATCATTTATTTATATAAATTTAATTGTGTTTTTCTTAAATACATATCTTTTATCAACACTTTCATTGAATATAGTTAATTTTGCTGCTGTATATTCGAAGTTTTACTTAACTCAAAATTGTATTACTCGATATTTTTTCCCTATAAATGTATTTTCTGTTAGGAATTAAATTATTAATATTTACGAAAACGTTAAAAAATATTTTTTTAAAGGCCAGAAAGACTTTTGGTCGATAGCCCTTATTTAAGTAAAGTAAAGTATCAATATCATAAATTGTATATAATATAATGACATATAAATTCTTAAGTAATATAATAATAATAATAGGCTTTATTGTCCAACAGGATTTCCTACTTACAGGACTTACAGGATTTGTTAGTAGTATTTTTTTTAAGTAAGTAATAAATTACATAAAATAATGCTAAAAGTGATTTTACTAGTTCAATATATTTTAAATGAAAACTCAACATTCTCAATCAGGTAGAATAAATTTGATTGTATCGACTTTAATTATTCATTTTTTTTGAGAAACTCCAAGCTTCCTCAAACAATTATATAACTTTTAATTAATTTGATTGTGGCCATTTGGTATTTTTTATTCACCTTAGTCGCCGATTTAGTAATTATTTTTAATTAATCGCAGCTGCGAGAGGAATTTCAATTTATTCTTTGAGCTTACGTGTGGCATTTCCTAGTCGTGGTTATTATCCACTTAGTTAGTAGTCGCACGTAGCAGACTGTATGAGAAGCCATTACATCACCATAAAAAATCACTTGAATCGATTTTTAAATTGTTTTAGTTTTGCTATAGTTCATGTTTTAAATTAAATGAAAAAGAATAAAAAAATGGCGAAGCAATTCAAAACGTAATTAATAAAAATGCTCTGGGATTTACATTCATGTTTCTGAACCCCAATGATTTTCCCTCGCATATTTGTGACATTGTTGTATCCCTGACCGAGTAGATTTTTGAAATTTAACTTATTTTATAAAGAAGAATTTACCACCTCTAAAAACTCGAGAAAACAGAAAATACATTTATAGGGAAAAAATATAGAATACAATTTTGAGTTAAGTAAATCTTCGAATATACAACAGCAAAATTAACTATATTCAATTAAAGTGTTGATAAACATTTAAGAAAAACACAATTATATATATATATATATATATATATACATAATCTTTATTGACGAACGTACTACAACACCTACATATAACATAAAATATTACAATACATGCTGTAAGAGTTTGCCAATTAGCTATCGACCGTTGGTCTTTCCAAAAAACACAATTAAATTTATATAAATAAATGATTTAAATTTATGTTTCTGAACCCCAATGATTTTTCCTCGCATATTTGTGACATTGTCGTATCCCTGACCGCGTAGATTTCTTGAAATTTAACTTATTTTATAAAGAAGAATTTTCCACCTCTAAAAACTCGAGAAAATGATCTCGATAACTTATATATACAAACATCTTTATTCAGACAATATGACAACAACATTTTACAAAATATATTATAAGAAAATGTACAATTGTGTTAATAGTCTGTCGATCGATAGGATCGAGCACTTATTTTATTATCTTTGTCTTTATATACAATTTTGATAACTACTGATAATTGTTCAGTGTGATTAATATATGGGGTGCAATAAAATATAACGGAAAAATAGATCGAATTATTTATCATTTGTATAATATTTCTAATAATTTGACTGGAAATGAGACTTATTATTTAATATTGTACGTTTTTGCTTAAATAATGGGCAGATTGCAATGACAAATTTCGATAATAATTTGTCCAATGTCATAAAAATCAGGTGCATTTAATATCTAAACGAGTTCTTGGTCAGTTAGATGTTTTCATTTTGTTTTTCGTCTATTTTAAAAATAAATACTAGCAAAATAACCTAGAAAATAAAATTATTCGATAATATTGCCTGTAATTGAAAGGTTACGCCAACCTCTCATAAAAATTACGAATGGGAAACTGAAATTAGATGTATATAGTACTGCACAACTGGATACTAATTACAAAAGATGAAACTAATGCAATACGTGCCATTGTGGGGGATGTGCACTAAAAATACTCAGATTTTTTTAATGATGTTTGTCAAATTTACGAATGGTTAACTTTTATGGTTAATATCATACTGTGACTATTTAATTTTTACTAGATGTTGAGCACTTTGCTGCCAACGTATTAGAACAAGATGAGAATCTGCTTTACTTAGAAAATTCTTGGCAACCGGTCCTGTAGGTTATGATCAGCATGTTAGAATAAGAAGATGACGATGTAATTTATTCACAAATTAATCAACCACAAGGTTCCCAAGTATCTCTTCAAGGAAAAAATGGATATCGCTGGTCAGCAGTAGCTGAAAAAACTTCAAGAATACCAATTAAAAAAAAAAAAAATAAAACTCACATAATCCAAGGACCAAAAGGTATCGCAAGAGGTTCCTCAAATCCCCTTAGCGCTTTCTCGTTTTTCATAACCGAAAAAAATTTTGATGAGATTGTTATTCATACTAATAATGAAATGTGTGTAAAATCAAATAATTATACTCAGGAGAAAGCAACGACCTTTTTGACAACTTATATGGAAATCGGAATATTAATATTTTTAGAAGCACTAAAAGATAATGATCTAAGTACTCAGGAGCTATTTGATAGTAGTTTGCGTGGAACAACTTACATGGCTAAAATGTGTAGAGAAAGATTCAAATTCCTTATAAATTGTCTCCGATTTTATGACAAAAAAAAAGGACCGATTAGAAAAATAAGAGATCCTTTCCCTGCAATAAGGAATATATGAGATCAATTAATTACCAATTACCAGAGACTTATACAAAGCAGGTTCCTATATTACCATCAATAATCAGTTGCTAGTTTTCGTGGCCTCTGTCCATTTCGGAACATGTGCACATCACGAAAAACAAAAGGATTGCCTTTGTGAATGTTTTATGGAATGCTTAACATGGCAGCCATAAATGCGTATATAATTTATATAAGCAAAATGCATAAATTAAAACAAAAATCTTTAAATAAAAAAACATTTCATGATTGAATTAAATCGATAACTAACATTTCCTTGGTTGAAATACCGGCTAAACACATCAACTTTACAGCGCTCGCTCTTATCTGCTATTGAAGAGATTATCAATATGGAACCTACCGAAGAGGGGGCTATTCAGGAATTTTTAAAAAGAACCACTTGCCAAATCTGTCCATCAAAAAAAATAGAAGAAGAATGACAAAAAATTATTACGAGGTATGCAAACTCCCAATCTGCGCAGTCAGCGGCCGATTATTTGCTCCGAATGTATTGATTAATATTTAAAAAAATGTATAGCGGTAAAATAAAATTAATTATGATTGAAAATGTTTTGTTTTTGTTAAATTAAAAAAAATGAGAAAATTACAAGATTTAAAAGTTTGAATCGCAAAATTATTAAAGGTTAGACATCCTGTGTCGCGAAACAAGGTTAGCTCTTTAGGGTTAATAAATGTGTTACGTGTACTGTAAATAAATAAATAGATATTGTTTTACTTATTTCAGAGTCTGATTAAACCCGATTTCGAAACAATATATAAAATTCGTAATAAATTAAAGACGACGCCAACTTTTGGCGCATACGTCGTCTTTAATTTATTATGAATAATATCGGGTATATAACTCCAACACAATTTCCATTCAGCCGCCTTCATCAAATCATTGCAAATGGAACACACTAGTCTGATGAGGTTCGAAAAACCGAAATGGCCGTCACTAGTTATCCATAGGCTAGATGAATGCTGGCTGAACATTTCATTAAATGTGAATATATAAAATGCTGGGCAGAAAGACCTTGGTCGATAGCCCGGACAGACTAACATCTACATATAATACATGTAGATGTTAGTTGCTATTATTTATTTTATAGTGTTTTGTACTATCTGTGTAGTCTGAACAAAGATGTAACAGTTGAATAGTATATGTTAAAATATAGATATGTGTATATTTATAAAATGATATTTTCACCTTACCCACGAGATAAACATTAACTAACTATAATTCAAGAAATTATCTATTTTCCTGTAAATGCGATGATTTAATATCTATCAATAATTATAGACGCAATCATGTATTTCAATATGCTAATTCCATAATTAAATATACACTTATAACTTATCTATCTCACACCGATATGATGTATGTACCACAGGATGCATGTGCTTACATAAATAATGGCGGTAATGAAACCTCCATAAAGGTAGCGTTTACACGCTTCACGGTCTCTGATCCCAAATGCTGCAATTTTCGAAGTGACACAAGCCACTCAGTAAGTGTTAACCGGGAAAATTGTCAGTATGATGAGTGTTTTGAACACATTTTTTTGGGAGGCAATTAATATAATTTAATAAATTGTTACACAATTTTCAACATGTTCACGAGTAAAAGTAATGAAACAATTGTAACAATGTCTCTACAATAAATTTTGTGAAACTTAAAAAAAACTGTTGTTTTATTTACAAATAGTGTAAAAGTGATGAATTTTTGTTATCAACGACAGCATCAAGTAGAACATTATTCACAACAAATTGTATCTGTATACGGGGCTATTCTGTAAGAAAAATGTTAAGTTTAACGTGTACGTTATATTTTATCACCACAGTCTAAGCAACTTCTGCAATAGATGTATATACATAGAATGTGAAGATGTCCAATGTATAACACAGATTATAATTTAAATTAATTAAATATAAGGGGAAAATAAACATCTCTGATAGGATTTGAACCTATATCCCCTGATTTCTAGCCGTGTGTTTTACTAACTACAATCAATTTAATTAATCACTAAATCACTATAATTTCCATAAATATTTGATTTACAAAACAAATTAATGAAATAGGAGCCAAAATTATAAATTTTTATTGTTATGAAAATATATAAAAATACTTTGTACACTTTTCTTCACTTATTTTATTTACCGAAATGAACCTCTGTTAATAGATAAAATATGTGAAGAAAAGTATATAATAATGTTTATATATACCTATCAAATCTTCACGAAACTATATAACATTTTTTTTCCACTAGATCATAATAAATTTTATTAATCTAATGAAATGAACATTTCTCAACGAATAATATATGTTAAATAGGACACTTATTCAATTTCGCAAAGCTACGATTTCATTAACTTTATTTTTATTAATATATTATTTTTAAATGTAAATAATATAAGTGAAATGATAAGCACGAATAAATAATAATTTAATAATGTAAATTTATATTTTAATAAATGAAACACTTTTTTTACTTTGTTTGTACAACTCGGATTATACAAACAAAGTAAAAAAGTGTTGTATTTATTAAAATTGAATTACAATGTATAACAAAGTAGAAGCCTCAACAATTAACAAGTAAATTTATATTCCTATTATTTTTATCAATTATATTTTCATTGATACATATTCTCAATAACAATACAGTGAGTACACAAAAATTAATAAAATTATAAATACGCTCATGCAAATTAGTTTAATTAATTAATAAAATAAAGTAATCAACAATGTTTCCATAATAACTTTTTTTTAATTAATAAAAACCCTATTTAATTAGCACTACAAATGTGAATATTTTTTTATAGAATTAATTTTCTATTTGAAATATATATTTTTCCTCAACCATTAACAATATTCGCATCAGTTGACATCGCTAACGGATGAAGCGGACATTTTCAAGGTGATCCACAAAGAAAAAAAAACATTTTTCGTATAATGAACCTGTGTGACGCGATGTCAGAGAAATATTTTAGAGGAATAAAGTAAACATGTAATTGAAGAAAAAAAGTTTTCTTTTATTTTTTTGATTTATTTAAAGAATCGTATTATACATTGTAAACTACATATTATGCGCGAATTAAAATGATACAAAATAATTTAAAATAATTTTCAACTAGTAATAATCGCACCTCGGATAGACCTCATTGCTTGCGATATCGCCACTACGCAAAGCAAATTAAAATAAAATGTAATCGTTAAAAGTAAAACTAAGGTAGCATAAAGAAATTATAAAGAAAGATGATGTTTATTCATTTTAAGTCTTGTAATAAGTTATACGGTAATGGATCAGAAAAACTATCAATGTAAATACAATTAATTGAGAGATTTTTTTAATTATGGAATTGAAATAAATTATATAAATAGAAAAGAGTAATAAATTATATTTTTTAATTAAAAACAAAATCGATATTCTATTAAATTTCACCATTTATTTTTAATACTGTGATGGAACAGAAAATAGTTGAAATGTGTACAGGGTGGTGCCATTTGGATGGTTTTAACAGAGAAAACCTATTTCCAAACTAGGAAGAGAAAAGGCAACTTAATTAAAATTAAAAAAAAACGCAATATTTCCCTAAATTTCAAACATAAATTGTCATAATTATATATTGTTGTAAACAGCGAAGAAATAATATTTTCTTTCTGTAAAAACTTTTTTAAGCAAAATTCAATGGTATACTCAGATTTTTCTACATATCACGGTTTTTGAGAAATAACATAAAGTTATACTTTTTTATATGTACATAGTCCAGACAGACTAACACCTACATGTATTGTAATTATTTATGTTACAATTATCTGTATAGTCTGAATAAAGATGTGTGTAAATATAGGACCAAAATTGATAAATTTTCATTATTATTTTCCTAAAAAACAATTTATTATTGAAATTGCTTTTTAATTCATCTGGCGAATATCTTAGAACACTAATATTTAATATATTAGCGTCAGCGTCATTGAATTACATGATGTATACCTTAAATGTCCGGCGTGGGTATTTGCCCGGGAAGTAGTTGTTTTAATGTGCATTTGTTTAACGTACTTACGTAACGTAAGTCAAAAGTCACAAAGCTAAATGTGAAAATAATTTATTAATTATTTTCAAATCATTTTTATTTAATATATTCTCTTTTCTATTCACTGACGCTAATTTCATTTTGTATCATGTACATTCTAAAAATAAAGATATTTTATTATTATTATTATATTATTATTATTTTAAAGATTAATTTAATTAATGATGCAATATTGTACATTGACTAAAACATCAATGTAATAGAATTAGCGACTATACAAGGTGTCCCTGAAATGTCTGTACAAAATGTTACCACATATTCCTGGGTCTAAAATAATGCGATTTAACCAAATTTACCTTTATACCAAAATCAACGGTTATGGAGATATCGGTCTTCAAAAATCATTTTTGTTATTAAAATTTGTTAAATATCTTCTGATGGGCTTTAGGTAGCAAAATGAAATTTGGCATACTTACTGATGCTAGGAAGGACTATCTTATTGACCTTCTTTGGTTTTTCTAAATGCTACAGAAGTGGTAAAAAGTTGATCCTCAACTTACAAAAAACTTCATAACTTTTTAACAGATTGACCAATTTTAATTTTTATTTATTAAAAATATAGGTAATTTTATTTTAAAGTTTTTCTGTCTCTTGTTTCATTTTGATATTTGTCATGGTTTTACCAGAAAATTGATTTTAAAGTAAGTACACAGCATAGCTAGTGTTGATTAACAGTATGTAATAAATGTCATATTAATGTCAGTTAACATTTCAAATAAAAATAAGCAAGGTTATTAAAGTTTTTAATCGATAAAATGAAAGAATTTTCATTTAATGAATTAACTGACATGGTTCTGGTTTATGGATTTTGTAGTGGAAATGGAAGAGCAAGTGTTAGACAATACAAAGATTTCCAAATCGACGCATACCAAACCACCAAACGTTTGCTGCAGTGGAGAGACGTCTTCGGGAAATGGGCAATTTTAAACAGACTACAGTGAACCAAGGTCGAAGCCGCTTTATTAGAACAGCTGCCATAGAGGAAGAAATTGTCGAAAGAGTCAAAGAAGACCCCACTATAAGTACCAGACGATTGGGAGCTGAGATGGGTGTCGCAAAGAGTGTTGTCCATCGAGTAATAAGGCAGCAACTACTGCACCCCTATCATGTGAGATTAACTAAGGACCTTTTGCAATCGGACCCTGCTCAGAGACTTGAATTTTGCCAATTTCTGAACAACCAACTTGAAGAAAATCCAAATTTTTGTAAGCATATTTTATTCACGGACGAAGCCGCTTTCACAAGAAAAGGCATGATCAATATTCGTAATGCTCATGTTTATGCAGATGAATATCCCTATGCTACAAGAACAGGCCACTTTCAACACGTCTGGGCAGCACTAGTAGATAAATATTTAATTGGCCCTATTATTCTTCCAGGCAATTTAAACGGAGAAAATTATTTGGCATTTTTAATAAATATTTTGCCGGGCCTTTTAGAGGATCTGCCATTACGGATCATAAGAGACATGTGGTTTATGCACGATGGAGCACCTGCACATTTTGCTGTAAATGTTGGGGATCATTTACATCAAACCTACCAAAACAAATGGATTGGTAGAGGTAATGATGCCCCAGTCAAATGGCCTCCCCGATCCCCTGATCTGACTCCACTGGACTTCTTCTTATGGGGCTACCCAAAGTCAAAAGTTTATAGTAAACCAGTGGAGTCAAAAGAACAATTATGGCAAAGAATTGAAAACGCTGCAAATTGTTTAAAAAATAATTAAGGAATACAGCAAAGAGTACATTTTAATTTACTACGTAGAATAAACACTTGTATCAGAAAAAATGGAAATCTTTTTGAGCATTTATTGTAACATATGTTGTTTATTTTATTCTTGTTTTTTTTATTGATAATTATTAATATTTGTTTCAATAAAAAAATCTATTTTTGGAGGCCGATATCTCCATAACCGTGCATTTTGGTATAAGATATCCTAACCTTAGAGGTAAATTATCTTAAATCGAATTTTGGTCCCAGGAATGGTAGGTACTTACTTTAATATCAATTTTCTGGGAAAACCATGATAAATAACAAAATGAAACAGAAAAAAAAAACATTAAAACAAAAATACCTACATTTTGAATAAATAAAAATTAAAATAATAAACCAGAACTATGTTAGTTAATTCATAAAATGATAACTATTCCATTGTATCGATTAAAAACTTTCAATAACTGTTTTTTTTTAATTTGAAAATTAACTGACATTAATATGGCATTTATTACATACTTGATTAATACTGTTAATCAACACTAGCTATGCTATTTACTTACTTTAAAATCAATTTTCTGGCAAAACCATGATAAATACCAAAATGAAACAAGAGACAAAAAAACTTTAAAAGAAAAATACCTATATTTTGAATTGAAAAAAATAAAAATTGGTCAACCTGTTGAAAAGTTATGAAGTGATTTATAAGTTGAGGATCAAATTTTTACCACTTGTGTAGCATCTAGGAAAACAAAAGAAGGTCCAAAAGATAGTCCTTCTTAATACCAATAAATGTGCCAAATTTCACTTTGCTGCCAAAGGACAATCGGGAGATATTTAAAAAAAAAATCAATAAAAAAAATCATTTTTGAAGGACGATATCTCCGTAACCGTGCATTTTGGTATAGAAGTAAATTTGGTTAAATCGCATTATTTTGGTACCGGGAATATGTGGTATCATTTTGTACAGACATTTCAGGGACACCTTGTATATCAATTTCTTTCTACTAACTATTATACATTAAATATTTACCTCCTCAAAATCAACTGATTTTAATAGATTCATCCTAATTTTATTAAGATCAGCGCGAATGACCCTGTATAACATAACATAACAATAACCTCGACAATACAGAATTTAATCAAGTGTTGAAATTTATTTTACTTTCTTGAAATTTATTCCGATATGCAAATTATCAGATAAGACAGGAAGTGCACGCAATTATTTCTCCAGATGAATCCGCACTTTCATTCAAAATGCCAATATTATTGTTCTTGGAGCGATATGCAAAACGATTGGTGTCGATTAGGCGTAGATAGGAAGGTGAGGCTTTTCTACGCGGAAATTGATATTGAAGGCATTGATTGTTCGTGTAATTTTCTATTTACACTATCTTGTTATTGCGCAACGGCGATTTCAACAAAAACATAGTTTATTTTTCGAGTTGAATTAAACTCGATCTATTAAATAATTGTTAGCAAAGAAGTGTGAATTTGTTTTGTGAAATTCTTGTTATTAATAAAAAGATAACAATATTTTTTTTCTTCAATTACTTGTTTACTTTATTCCTCTAAAATATTTCTCTGACATCGCGTCACACAGGTTCATTATACAAAAATATATTTCTCAGTACTGTTACATTCAAGTAATTTAAGGAAATTCTCGCTTATCCTATAGTAATAATAAATATTTATCTTTAATTAACTGCTCACTTAACCCGTGGTGATTTTTTTAAGTATCTAGTTTTTTTATACACTTTTTTTCTATTCGCTGCTAATTAATCAGTATTTTCTTGATAGCATCATTTCAGTTTTCTTGTGGTCTTCCTCTTGTTTTACTCGTTGAATATATAAATATGGACTGCTAACGCTAACTTAACGTTTTAGTCCAAGTGACGGTGGCGCTGCCATAGACCAAGTGCGAAAGCCGAGTAATAAATGGAAGCCATTTTCGGCTCTTCTACGCTTGATTCAGCTGTGTGTTTGTTTAATGTGTTTAAATCTTGTGATACCTTGAAAGCTTTTAAGAACATAGCGATATATTGCTTTGTGGGAAGCTACAATTAGACTATCTATGAACGCCCAAGCGGTAATAATACTCGTTTGTCGATATACGAGTAAGTTACTTTGTCACCTAAAATCATTAAAAGTTTATTTCTAATATATTAAATAAAAATGATTTGAAAATAATTAATAAATTGTATGAAATAAATATGAATAAATTATTAAAAACCAACCAATAAAACACAGATTAGATTGAATAACTTTAAATTCTCGACTAGTTTCGGGTTATTAGCCCATTTTCAATTTAATCTGTGTTTTATTGGTTGGTTTTTAATATTTTATTCATATTTATTTCATACAATATGAACTACCAATATCTAAATGTTAAAACCATTAATTATATTAAAAATTAATAGATTATTTCCACATTTTTGAAAAAATAAAAAGTCACAGAGCTAAACGTGGAAATAATTAATTACTTATTTTCAAATAATTTTTATTTAATTTATTTAAATAACTGTGACCAAGTGAATGAATACTATTTTCTATTTAAGTTTATTTCTAATTTTAAACGTATTGGCATCTTCAGCTTGACCTGCTGAAATGGTGTACTATATTGATCAGTTTAAAACCCGTCGATATGATTATATGCAATTACTATTTGTTGTATATTTAATAACGAATACATTATTTTCTACATAGATTTTCATCAAATTCGGAAATTATGGCTGGATGTTTTGCTTGTGAAGAACAGACAGGAAAACGTATTAAAGCTAAATACTGGTGAACTCGGCCATTCTGCTCACCAGTTTTTGAATTTCCCACCTTTTTACTCAATGGGGCGGGGCTTAGTCGGGTTCCCACTTGGATACAAATATTGATCAGTGTTTACATGAGAAATGGAGGGGGACTAGCAGTCCATGTTTATATAGTCAAAGATTTTACTTGTCTTTTCTCGCTTTATGTGTCTAAATCTTCTTAGAGTGCTCTTACTCTCTAGTCATTATCGTCTTCATCCGTGAGTATATCGCCTTTTATGTTCTTTAATTGTTTTAATTGGCTTTTCTTTTCTGATATTTGCATTCTTTAATATTTCAAAGAACAATTTCTTGTTTTCTCGGCTATTTCCTTCCATTTGTTCATCAAATCCTTTGTTTTGGCAGTTTGAATCTCTCCTTTTGCTATATTCTGTTTTACTCATAATTCTGTTCCGTTCCTGTTTATAAATATTGTTTCCAAATTACTTTATGCTTGGCCACTTCTTCTTTTACCTTTGGATTTTACCATTTTGTTTGTTTTCTATTTGTAGCTGTATATGTCGTCCTTTGCTGTTGTTGTTATTATTTTCTAGAACAAAGTTATTCCATATCTACTTCTTGCTTCACTGTCTTATTTTTATATCCTATTTCTACCAGTCTTTTATATTTTCTTTTTGATTTTCAGTTTTGCTAACTTTATTTCCTTTAAAAACATCTTAAACAATCGCGCCTAAAAAACGTAAAAACACATATAAACACCCCTCACATCTTTCCTGAGATGGGAGTCAATGCCTAAGTATCCCGCGGGGAGGAAGAAGGTAGAAAAAAATAATTGTAAATTAAGATTTTCTAATAGAAAAATACATACATATAGTTAATTTTTGATAACTGCAATTTTTCTTGAAGTTTGAAAAATTAAGAAGGTGTCCTCAGTATTCAAAAAAGATGGTCAAATGAACGTGAAACTGTAGGCCTACATTAATTTTTAATATATAATTTTTTAAGATTTCCAAAAAATTGTATTTGTTCAGATATGCACGTAATTATTAAAATAAGTATGTCTAGGTTTCAAGATATTTTAGTGAGCACCTTAGCTTACTTAATTCCAATTGTGTCAATTGTTATTAAGGCTGCGGTTTAGTGGAAAGAGATAGCTATATGGTAAAATGGAAATAATCGTTTAAAAATAGATCTATCTTTTTGGATTTCATAATATGAATGTGTATTTACATTTTTAATCTACCAAGTATAAAGTATCAGTCTAAATAAAAAATAAATCGTTAATTTTCGTGTATTACGTCAATTTACTAGTTTAAGTTAGAAAAGAAAATTGTAAGATATAATGAAATTAATAGGTCATGTCTGCTAAGTTATTTGAATGCAGAATTTAGTGAAATCCTTTAAATTTTCATTGCACAAGTTTTTATTAGCAAAAATTTAATTTAAAATTTGCTATAAATTTGATCAATTTTCATTGTTTTTCATAATTATTTTTCACAGAAACTAAACATTAAAATAATTTTTAATTTATCTGATGAAATTCCTGCTTATTTTAAGATTATTTTAATGTATAAAACAATATTGTTCATTGATCACAACAACAATCTAACTCAAATTAGTGATTGCCCATATTTATATAGCTATCTCTTTCTTCTAAACCGCACTCTTAATGCTAAATCACAGATTTTTTTAATCCATATTGATTTCAGTAAAATGTTCGATGCAATAAATTATTTTGTACTGTGAACTAAAATAAGCGACTTTGGTTTCAAAATTATAACTACATGCGGAAAGATTATAGGTCGATAGCCATTCGATAAGTACCTCCGTATTCAAGTGGTTTTTCATTCAAAGTTAACTTTTTATGCACACTTTAATAATTTTTATTCTAATTAAACATTGGGTTTTGTTTTAAAAAGCTGCAGAAAATAATGTCATACCCTGGCCAGATCAAGATATGTAAAGATTACAGTTTATACCTAATAATTAATTTATTTCAATTCCTAAATATGTGTATACATTAGCGTTTATTGTATTTTATCCTGTAAATGGGAAAGTTTATAAACAACTTTGATATAATAAACGGTATAAAAACTGTAGCTGTAATTAGATTTAAAATTTTAAAAAAAGTTATAAAGGGTTTTCCAACAAGAGTGATATGATTTCTTAAAAAAAAAACACATTTATTGTTAAGGAAATTCAAATGTTTTTTATTTAATGTGAAGTACAATCGATACAATTAAGTTCTAAATAAAACGTCATTCAAATGGCCTCCACAACTTCTTCTGCAGGAACGAATTCGATGAACCCAATTTTCGAGCACTTTTTCCACTAAATCAAGTCGTATGTTATGAATAGCACGTTCAATATTGACTTGTAAAACTTGAAGAGAGTCTGATTTATTTCGAAAGACCAATGACTTCAAATAACCCCACAAGAAATAGTCTAATAGTGTTAAATCACAACTTCTTGGAGGCCATTCAATATCACAATTTCTTGAAATAATCGAATCTCCAAACTTTTCTCGTAATAATTCAATTGTTGCATTTGCTGTGTGGCATTTAGCCCCGTCTTGTTGGAACCAAATGTTGTCAAGATCAACTTCTTCCAATTTCGGCCATAAAAAGTTGGTTATCATCGATCTGTACCGCTCTCCATCGACAGTAACGGTGTTACCATCTTCATTTCGAAAGAAGTACTGTTAATTTAGGTGAATGTAATGGTTTTTCTTGAATAATTTGTGGATTTTCTTCGCACTAGAATCGACAGTTTTGTTTATTTACCGCACCACTCAGATGAAAGTGAGCCTCATCGGAGAAGATGATTTTCTTAAAAAAATCGTTATCATTTTCAAGTTGTTCCAAGGCAAAATCAGCAAATTCACGACGTTTACGGTGGTCCAATGGCTTCAGTTCTTGAGAGAGAACAATTTTGTACGGATGCAAACCCAAATCCTTTTTCAAAATTCGCCAAATTGTGGTTTGAGACAGTCCCAATTGTTGAGAACGTCTTGGAATCGACAAATTGCGGTCTTTAGCAACTCTTGCCTGAACAGCAGCAATATTTGCATTACTTCGAGCGGTTCTTTGTCTTATTGGTACTTTAACATTATGTAAAGAAAATGTACGCTCACAATTTTCAACAATTCGACGAATAGCGAGCACACTTGGACGATTATTACGACCATAAAATGGCAAAAGCGCACGAAAAGTTGCAATTGGAGAACGATTATTTTGATAATAAAACTGAATAATTTGTAAACGTTGTTATTGTGTATATCTCTCCATGATGAAATTGTAAACACTACTGAATACAATGAAAAATAAATGAGAGATCATGACATATCACAAATGGCCGAAACGTCACTTCAAAATCATATCATCTCTATTGGAAAACCTTATACTTGTTGATATATTTTATTTCAACAAAATTAACAATGTGATTCTACTTTAATGTGAAACAAATTAATTGTATACGCTGTATAATTTAAATAGTTCTTTAAAACGTTTTCTGCATGGCGTATTCGTTTTCAATAAAACTAATTTAATTGGGTAATAAACTAAGCGTCGTGTGAGAAATTCTCCTCTCGGCTCATAATTAACAAATCTACAAAATGACCAACATCCTGGCCGCCAAAGATAATAAACGGATTTACGGCATCGAAATATTCCGTTCGTGTATGCTTTACCGATAACAGGATATTTAGTTCCAGTAAAATATTCGCAATTATTGCATGCCTTCGTGTCTGTTTGTATAAATTCCAGCCGCGATCCGAATTGATGTTATCGGATTAGTCGTTCGGTATAAGCATTAAGTACACACCCAATTTAACTACAAGATAATCCTTATCGATAACATGGACTGAACTTAGTAATCTGGAATTAATTCCTTTAGCTTTCTAAATTAAATAAAAAAAATACTTTTACTTACTACATCGAATTTATTATGATGCTTTTTTTTCTTTTTTAATATCCACACTTTTTGACAATGGAAGAAATTATTTGAAATATGGTTTCAAATAATTTCTTCCATAAATCATAACGAACTTTTTATTTCTTTCAAGAATAATTTCAAGAGTACTTGAATTCTTACCTGATTATATACAAATATGTAAATTATTGTATAATGTAATCAATTATAATGGAGAATTCCGTAAAATAATAAATAAAGGAGTATGGATTAGGTTGTAACTCTAATATTGCATAGATTAAATAACTCAACGAAAATGAAATGAATTTATTTTTGAAAGAAAAGAAAAAAAAAAATACAGTTATGATTTATATAATAAATGATTTGATGTGTGGTGGTGAAAGGGTATGGATATTAAGGTTTTGTGGGATACACAATTTGCTAAGGATTGACAAAATATTATTAATTTCTCAATTGCGTAATCCAATGTCAGGCGGGGTATATTCCTTTGACCAGAAATAGTTGTTTCAATAGATGATTGTCGCAAATTTAGAGTGTAAATCATTTTTACAGTTGGAAAAAGGGAATGATCGTATGTTTTTGATCATTGCCAGTAATTTTTCCTTGTTTAAGTTTATTGTAATAAATTATCGTTTGGAATAGATGGTCTATCATTGAGGATGACGGTTTAAACAGACATTTTGATATAATTTTTCTATCATTTTTATTTATCATTGATAGAACCTGAAATGTCTTTTCGACTTTATAAGAAAATATTAAAAAAACGCCAGATACGTCGATTTTTTTTTTCATTTTGTCAGAAAGAAGACATTTTTATAAAGAATTCTTAAAAACTCCCGTCGACAGAGCCCATTAAGAATCTTCGTGGAAGGCTTAAGCTCAAATTATACGCGAAGAAATTAGCAAATTATCCATCTTCGCCATAATGACAGCAACCAATAAGATGTATCGTTACGTCAACACCCCTTAGGAATAATTACGAATAATTCGCGAGGCACGCGAGAAAAAAGCAGAAAACCTTCACACTTGAACCGTCAAGAACGTTTTATTCTCATATTTCCTAGTTTACATTTGTGAAAGATAGAGATCAGTTTTTCGTTTAAGTTTTAATAAACCTTATATATGTCGAGTCGAGCAAAATGTTTTTAATAAGTAATTCATTAAATGGACCTTCAAAAGTAATTCAGTTTGAAGCCCTAACAATGTCTATTGACTTTTCCACTAAAGTAGAAAGTTGCTTCGTCGCTAAAAATTATACGCCGAGAAACCTATATCATTTCTGGCACATAAGCACAAAATTCTTCTCTTTACCATTAGAGTTGAGAGCCTGCAGTTGTAATTGGTAGGGCTTGAAGAGCAAACGTCTTCTCAGAACTTTCCGTACCAAGTGTATGGAAAGTTCTGGGGTATTCCAAGTTATCTACTAGCTCTATTGGAAGACTTGGATTGCGAAGAAAACTTTCTCCAATACATCTGATATGATGCTAAGACAAACGCGGTCTGCATGTGATTTTTCTTTTGAACACACTTCCAGTTTTTTGAAATTGCTTAAACCAGCGGCTAATGATTTTTTTAGTTTTGTGGAGTTGGTTAGTTGAGAATTATAAGGCGCGTCGATATCTTTGCTCAAAATGTGTCCACCATTGAACATTTATAATGTATTAAAAAAAACTTTTAAAAATCCTCTTTTCATAGCTACAAAGATTGTTAATTTTGGATTTTTACTTTATTAAATACGAATTTTTAAAAATTATAACATACTAGTATAATAATGCGATGAAAACTTAAACTATACTAAAGCAAATGATGAGTCGATTAAAAATACTAAAGAAATGTAACAATCAAAGTCGAAATAAATTAAATAAAAATAATTTGAAAATAATTAACGAATTATTCCCTCTTTAAAAATAATCCAAATAGCGGAACATGAAGTCGATTTTGAAATTGTCTGACATAATAAAACACTTGTAAATATTGTTATGTTTATGAAAAGTGCTCAGAATTTCACCGGTTTGGCGCTGCGATCTTAAATTGTATCTCTAAATGTTAGCTGAACCGTTTAGAAATATTCCAGAATGTGTTAATCAGTTGGGTTTGGGTGTTTTATTATGCAATTTATTTTTCTTAAATTAAATAACTTTTAAGACAAAATAACAATAAATAGTAAGAAAATAATAAATATCGCAAAACCCTATTTTTGCTTCAGTTGAATAAAAAGGATTTAAAAAATAATTGGAAGAAGATGTAATCGTTTTAGGAAATGAATTAAAAAATAATAATAATAAATTTATTACTCTTTGTATATGTGTAATTTAATGTCAGGCGAGATATAGGCAAGACAAATTGTTACATTTATTTTAATGTACTTACGTAATGTAAGTCAAAAAGTCAGAGTAGTAAAAGAGAAAATTAGTGATTAAAAATTAATTATTTTCAATTTATTTTTATTTAATTTATTCTAATTTTAAGTGAATAAATTATTTTATCCATAATTTGGAAGTGATATTCTCAACAATATGTGTCTATAAATTACATAAATGAAACTGCTGCCAGTCTACTAAAAGAAAGGTAAACTGATCTCATTATAAAAAAACGCAGAAAATAAAAGTAATTAGATTTATTCAATAACATTTCTAATAATGATAAAATATAATATATATATTTGTTTAATAAAATGTTCAGCTATTATTCATCTAGTCTATGGATGACTAGAGATGGCCATTTCGGCTTTTCGAACCTCCTCAGACTAGTGTGTTCCATCTGCAATGCCTTGATGAAAGAGGCTGAACGGATCTTGTATTGTAGCTATATACCTTATATTAATTATAATAAATGAAAGACGATGCAAGCGCCATCTTTCGCCTATTTTAATGTGGCATCGTCAACGCCTTCCTGTAGTTTACGAAACAACTATTCTCTGTTATCTACCTTGTAGTCTCGAATCGTTTACGAAACAACTATTCTCTGTTGTCTACATTGTAGTCTCGATTCGTTGACGATGCCACATAAAATTAGGCAAAAGATGGCGCTTGCGTCGTCTTTCATTTAATATGATTTATTATTTCTTTTTTTTTTTCAACCACCTTCATCTAGCCTTTGGATACGATTTACGATTTGTGAGATACTTCGTTAGACTTCTAATGCTTCTTCCCTGTAGGGTGTCTGTTTTAGAATTTCCCCATTTTTGGCCATTCCTTACCCAGAATGGATTCTCCGCTGGACTTTAGCGTTGGGCACGCTGGACAATATCTGGTGATTTTACAATCCTCAATCTGTTGAAGTATGCACTGAGTCTGCAGTGTCCGGTTAGAATGTCGGTAACTCGTTTTAATTTTTTTTTTAATGATTTGCTTGGAAAGTCTGTAGCTTCTTTTGCCATTCCAACTACATCTAAATTTCTTTATAATATTAATATGTAATGACTCCTATAGGAATCTTAATTGAGGATGCATCAGTGTAAATTCTTGCCGCAGCTCCAGCGAATTCGTCAGCATTCTTCTCTGTTATTTGGGTTTCCTTGGAAAGTCTACAACCTGTTTTGTTAACCCATCTCCATTCTATCTTCATCTAAATTTCTTTAGTATATTGACATGTAACGAGTCATATAGGAATCTTAAAGGTAAATGCATCAATTTGAATTCTTGTCCCAGCTCCAGCTAATTCATCAACTTTCTTGTTTCATACAGACGATCTCGATCTTTGGATAACCGGTTGTTTCGGTGCTTGAGAGATTACCAGGCATGAAATGGTCATCACCAGTTATTCAGTCAACGTTTTAAAATTATTTAATAAAATGTTCAGCCACCATTCATCTAGCGTATGGATAACTAGTGATGGCCATTTCGGTTTTTCGAAACTCGTCAGACTAGTGTGTTCCATGTGCAATACCTTGATGAAACAATGATTTTCGGTAGTCTACTTTGTAGACCAAAATCGTTGGTGATACCACATGAAATTAGGCCAAAGATATCGCTTGCTTCATTTATTATTGGATTGAGTGAGTTACGTGAAGATGATAATAACTTGAATAAAAACACTTAGAATCCTTTCTTCACTACTTTATTTGTTACCAGATGTACATTTAGGACACAAAGTGACAGTATCAACCATTGATAATGGTCACTTTGTGTCCGAAATGTACATCTGGTAACAAATAAAGTAGTGAAGAAAGGATTCTAAGTGTTTTTATTTAAGTCATTTATTATAGTTTTAAAATTATTTGAAATTTTATTGGAATCCATATTTATCATTCTGCATCCATTATTATAATCTCCAAGTTGTTACCAAAAAACACCGATTACCATTACTTTACTTAAAAAAATGTGATCCTTTTTAAAATTTGAAAATAAATTGAATTGAATTGCAAGCTTTTAGGGTGCTTCGACAACATTGCTCATTTGCGCCAATTTGGAAATGAAAGATAACTATGTGGTTTCTTATAATCTGTATTCTTATCGAAAGATAACTATGTGGCTTCTTGTAATCTCCATTTATTTTTCTATTACGTTGATGAAAGTCGATCCACGGTAAAACAGTGCAAATTAATTGAAAATAATTTAACGCCGGCTGAACACATTGCCCCAGAAAAACACAAACCGAGTTTATTGTGCAAATGTGGGCATTAAGGAGACACGTCGGTCGGTCACAACATTAAATAAATAAATAGATTAACAGTAAATCGTTTTTCGGCATTTGCAATTCAAGTAGCCGGTCATAATCACATCCGCCTTCGGCGTTTCATTTAAAATCGGCCGGCGACATTAGCATCTCGCTAATGTACGGATTTGCATATCGCATCGATTGGCCGCGCCGCCAGTTTTTGTCTTTCGGCCGATTGGACGGATCGAATTAGTCATGGAAAAAGAAACTCCTCGGGTGTGTACTGAAGAGATTGTCGGAAACTAACGCTGATTAATTATTCATGCAAATATTTTATATCAATTTTTAGAGAGTTTGATAATATTGGTTTAATGTTTTGAATGGGATTTACAATATTAATGTCTAAGTCTACATTATATGTAATTTTTAATGGACTTTTAACAGGGAAGACTACTACTTATTCATTTTAGAATATTTTTTTTCAAATAAAAGATATTTTAAATATTGTAGCCAATTGCGAGCTAAGTTTTTTTTTATTAAGAAATCCTTCTATTAATACCAAATTATTTCATTATTTCTGTTATCAATCAATAATTTTTTTTTTTTTTTGAGTTAGCTCGCACAACCTGATGACATTTCATATAACTTTTTTTCTAACATGAATAGTAATGACGGAATCTGGCGACAAAATTTGGACATGGTAGTCTTCCCTCTTAAGAAAAAAGAATTGTTAAGCGGTGTTGGGCTTATTCTTAACTCAGTATCGGGTCCAAGGAAAATTCCAGCGATGTTCAACAGATAACATTTATTTACACGTATTTACAGAACAACTTAATGGTACCGTGGTCTCTCTTCTTAGGGTGTAACCACCCTTGAAGAAGCCTCCGATAAGCGGGGCGGGGAGTTCGCACAAGCGCCAACAGGAATAATTATAACAAGGGATGCGTAATGATTTTATACTATTAAAAAAATAAAGATAATGCAAAATTTTCTATATGCGAAACAATGTTTTACCTTTTGACAACATTAAATCGAATAAATAATTATTACTTATTGCAAAATGAATTTTCATCACTTTATAACTCCTCAATAATCGCCGGATTGAATATTTTACGCCATTACTGATATTTAAAAGTCACAAAGTAATAATTATGTGCTAAAAACGACACAAGAAATTTTACCGTTGCTTTCTCGAATGCCCACACCGCAGTCCAATCGAAAAGAAATATCAACATTCACACATAAGCACTTTTCCATCGAAATACCATAAGTTCCTCCTACAACTAAACGAGAGATAAGCGTCTCTTCACGTCTTGAGGACCATTAGGACTCGAGTACACCTACGCTTTCATTTCACTGAAGAATGTTCGTCATTTCTACAAAAGAATCCGTTATCAAGGAAATAGCATACATTTATTTAATGCCAAAGTTAATCTTTGGTTATTATTAAAAAAAGGTAAATTAAATTAGTTATGCATATTATGTAATAAATTAAATATAAATATCACGCTTTCATTATAAAGAATTAATAATTTAATGAATATATTTAAGGCTGCGATTCATAAAAAATAAACATAAAATACAGGCAGATAGCTTATTTACTGATGAATGACATGAGATAATTTTAATTTTTTAAAAAACAAAAAAGGTGAAAAAATTATTTTTTCAAAAATTAATTTAATTTGCAAAAGTACACCTTTTTGTTTTGGAACAGTACCTGGTAGTTCAAGCGTTTGTTGATAGGTTGAAAAATTAAAGCTGGAATAAAATAAACACACATTTTGTAAAAACCATTGCACGGTCTGGCGCTAACCGTCTATTAGGCGTAAAATCGCAGCCTTAACCCATTCAACGAACTCCTTGACAATCTCACACAAATTACTCTTATAATTGAAAGATTATTAGAATTAAAAGAAAAATTGCTAAAAATGACAACAACTTTGAAATTCTTTCTGAACTCTGTAATCCTAGAAATCCAAACATACCTTCAAAATTCCGTAATCCTACCCAGACCCTGTTCGATATCATATGTATGTAATCACCCGGAAAATTAATACATTTTTTATATCTGTGGCTGAAAGGCTTCCGGCCGATAGCCAATTTCTACAAGAACATTTGTTATAAAGTTTAAATAAATTGTTAAAAATGTTAAAAAAAAAAAAATAGGTAAACCACACTTGTAAGAAAATGTAACTAAAGAACGGAGGAATTATTTGTGAGAATTTCAGAGATTAGTTTTTAGTTAGTCCGCTCGAAACTTTGGTCTTCGCTAATTGGCCAAAAATATTTACTCAAGTTTGCGATTCGTTCCTTATAACCAGATAGTTTTCAGTGAAAAATTAGCTATATTCATTGAGAATACAATACTGAAAATTGTGTTCTTTTATCTTTTTAGTGAGCAATGTAATTTCGGTTCAGCTGCAGATTCATCGAAAATATCCAATCAACGAGCTTCGCTTCAACGTTTCTCATAAGGATCAATGTTAATTTTACAGAGCTGTTTAATAAGCCCAAAATTGTTGAAAATGATCTCTTTCTGGGGGAAACTATATAGTCTACGTTGTTTTTGAAATCATGAAAGACCTTCGAGAATTTTTTCAGAAAATGCAGTTTTCAACAAAATTAAAAAAAAGAATCGTAAGGTAAGTGTTACTTGTATTCTCAAAGAATGCAGCTAATTTTTCACTGAACACTACTTTCTTAGATTATCCATTGAAAAAAGTCAAATTTCGGTTAAAATGTGAAAATATCCAAATGATTTCATATTATAATAAAATGTAGCTAAATAATATGGACCATAATAAACGGAAGACGACGCATCCGTCGTAATAATAATAAACGGATGCGTCGTCTTCCGTTCATTATGATCCATATTATTTAGCTACATTCACTTGTTAATTGTTGAGGCTTCTACTTTGTTATACATTGTAATTCAATTTTAATATATGAAACACTTTTTTTACTTTGTTTGTATAACTCGGATAATCCGAGTGTGACTTTTAAACAAAGTAAAAAAGTGTTTCATTTATTAAAATTTAGCTGCATTCAGCGTCATATTTTGCCTAATTTAATGTGGCATCGTCAATGATTCGAGTATACAAGGTAGAAAACCGAAAATCGTTGTTTCGTTCACTAAAGGAAGGCGAACTTGTCCTGTATAATATTGAAACACCATGCAGCGTATGGATAAATAGTGATGATCATTTTGGTTTTTAAAATTAGTCAAAAGCTTTCTGTTTTTCGTTTATTATGATTCACATCAGGTATTTAACCGCATCACAAGATCCGTTCAACCGCCTTCATCGAGCTATTGCACACGGAACACACCAGTCTGATGAGATTCGAAAAACCGAAATCTCCATCACTAGTTATCCATACGCTAGATGACTGGTGGTTAGACATTTTATTAAATAAATGATATGTGTTATTCCCTGTCTGGCTTTGAGTTATATGAAGTTATAAAACTTATATTAAAACACTTGCATATTCCTTTCGTCACTATTTTAATTTTCTAAGTCATAATTCTGTAATTGAAAATGAGTAGTACTCGAAATGTACATCTAACGTTTGAAATTAAAATAGTGAAAAAAGAAATATACAATCTACTAGCTACTCGAAATGTACATCTAACGTTTGAAATTAAAATAGTGAAAAAAGAAATATACAATCTACTAGCCTAGTAAGTAATTTACGAGAATTTGGGCCACATCACGAAATTATTTTTCGGTCAATCCGCTCAGAAAAAGGGGATTTGCAAATGGGGCGAAAATGCTGTTAAAAATTGAGATTGTTTTTTTCTGTAAACTACGGATAACTTAAGGAGATAGCATTTGTTGGATATGTGGCTGCATTCTTTGAGAATACAATGCTGAATACTGCATCCACCTATATCTTTCATTAAGCAATCGCAAGAGCGTCCAAAACTACCAATCGGTGGTCCTCTCTTAATTATTTCCATTAAGGCACAATGTTAATTTCACAGAGTCTTTTAAGTGGCCCGAAATTATAGAAAATTATCCTTTTTATAGAAACTTATTTTTTTTCCATTGTTTCCACCATCATTAAGGGTTTTGGTGATTTTTTTTTTTTTAGATTTTATCGAGAGAAAACAAAAATGCACAGAAATTAAAAATATCGCAAAAAATAATAAAAAAGTGATTTTTTGTCAAAAGTCGTTAAATGATTTCATTTTATACGAAAATATAGCTAAAGTATGGGAGAACAAGCTGTGAAAATTTGAACAAGATTGAGTAATTAATTTTTAGGGTGTCTGCTGGCAAAGTTGTATTTCGCAAATGATTAGAAAATTTTAGTCGAATTTGCATTTTTTTTTATAATAAATAAAAAATCAGAAAAAATCTCTGACACATCGATGCTATATATAAATTACTATTCTGACATACACTTTTCTGCCCCCAACCCTTTAACCCAAACATACAAATTCAAATAACAAAGTACTCCTTGCGATACCTCAATTGATAGTTTATACTTTCCCCGGACCTCTGTCTAAGGGAAAGTATTGTGATCGTAAAAATGTTAGAATCGCCAATTCCAATAAATATGCACGTTTTGAGGTCCCCTGTGTCGATTCCATCGAGTTTTGAAAAATGTCTGTGTGTGTGTCTGTGTGGCTAAATGGATTAAGCCCAAACTTTATATCTAAGCTTTTTATAAGAGTGGAATGATCTGAAAAGCTTTTGGTTAGAATAAAAACTCATTAAGTGCAACTTTACTCTTAGCGATTTTTCATTTTTTAATTCGGATAGAAAAATGTTTCAAATAAAAGTTGTAGATTTTGGAAAATAAATAATTTTTGTTATAAAACTTTTATTGTAGGACCTTCGGTTTTCATTTTATAAGCGAAAGAATGTCATCTACCTGCAATTATTTTAATTATTTTTATTGAATTATTGAAATAATTATTTTTGTGTCAAATAAAAAGTCAAAATGCCGTCATACTTCGCAATCGCCCTTAAAATATTCAAGAAAGAATAATAGTCTGGAAAAATGTTGTAGAACTATTGTAAGGTAAGAAATAATATTCTTCCAATTACTCCCATTTAACTTTAAAAGAAAACGATTAATTTTTTCAATTAATAATTTTTCCTTTACTATTAATTGTTTATTTAAAAACGTAATTGACCGAATTCACCGGGGAAAGTGCCATGAACATCACCATTTTTTTTTTCATTCTGGAAACAACGAATATATATATATATATATATATATATATATATATATATCATGCATTTTTAAAGATACCCTTAGGATTGAAAAGAATATGTGAGGATAGTAATTTAAAAATAAAATTCGACGTGTCAGATCATTTTTCTGAAATGTTTCTATTTACAATTTTATAGAATTTATCAGTTACTTTTTTGAAGCACTGTATATGCATGAGTATTAATTAATATAAATACAAAGAAGAAAACAATTAATATAATCAATTTTTTTTTCATAACCCATTCCAATTACGTTAACAACGAAATAATTCTCTTTATCATTGATCTATTTCGCGCAGACATAACGCAAACTCGAAACCATAACGATTATCGAATAGTCTGCATTCTGATCCGATCAAATGATATTCGAGAAGTAGTACATAACTTGATTCAATGGTGAAATAACAACTGAGTTGTGAACGACAATCGCCGCCAGGTAATATCATGCAGCTACAAAAAAAAAACGTAATCCAATGTAATACAAATAGTCTTGGTCTATTTCTGCCGGATGCACACCTCGATTCAACCTGGGAATTATTAATACATTTATTAAATTCGTCAAGGCATTCTTGATGAATCGGATTGTTAATACATTGGAGGAGTGAACAATAGGTGATGTAAATTGAGTTTATAATTTCCTTTATGGGGTTATTTATTTTTACAGCAGATTAAAAAAAAAAATAAATAATAAGTATGCAGAAATTTTAAACAATGCCATAATATCTTTATTGAAAGAAAATTATTTATATTTTATATTTATTTAAAAATTAAACAACTTTTTTTTGTTTCATTACGTCATAAAGGGAAATCGCAGGCAAGGGAGCGCATTTGTTCACCCTCTTAGTCCTACGATTTTGATAATTGTACTAGGTGAAACTAATATTTATTTAAAATATAACGATGTAACAAATATAACATATTATTTGTTCATAAATAAGAATGAAACAGGCTGAAAGACCCCTGGTCGATAGCCATTTTGTGAATTTTTGTGTTTATTTTTTAATACAACGTATTATTATTTTTATTAATTAAATGTAAATAAATTGTATACAAAATTTCACGAATAAAGATATTTAGTTAGTTAGTTAGTTAAGAATGAAACTGAAAGTAATTTATTCGTATATATATATATATACATATATATGTATATACATACATATATATATATATATATATATTAATTTAGGAATATTCTCCACAACTAAGAATCGGTAATTATATATCCATTGATAATGATCACTTTGTGGTTGAAATGTACAACTGGTACAAATTAACATCTAGTGAAGAAAAGTTTACAGTATTTTATTTAATTAACTCATAAAAAAATTATATGATTAAATGATTTAACAAAATTAACTTATAATATAATTCCGCAGAGGAAATATTAACGTATTAATTAGCTTCACATTCTATATATTTATTTATTTATACAAACCCAACAGACATAGTCCATTGACAGGGTTTACAATATTTACAAAATTATTTTATATGGCGCGTACAAAGTTCATAAATTCAGTTTAAGACAATCTAAAAGAACGCGTTTATAGTAAACAAATGGCATATTACATATCTATTACAGAAGTAATGTCTCGGCGAGACCTCTTGACCCTGTAAAGATAGGCTAGCAGCACTGAGGCAAGTAGATCTCTGTTTTTTTTTTCATTCTGAAAACAACACAAAAAAATATATATCATGCATTTTTAAAGGTGGACGAAAAATTATGCCAGGATGGTAATTTAACAATAAAAATCGACGTGTATTTCTGGTTATTCCTCACCCATAATAGATTTTCTGGTGGACTTTAACGCTAGGCAATATCCAATGATATGCTCCACGGTTTCATCCTCTAAAGAACACCTTCTACAATATACAATCATCAATCTGTGAAGGTGTGCTCTAAGTCTGCAGTGTCCAGTTAGAAGGCAGTGATATGTTTTAAATTCTCTCTGAATAGCCGCAGGTATTGATTGGTTGATCTTCCATTTGGGTACCGAAGGATTTCCTTAGAAAGTCTGCAGCCTGTTGTAACGAGTCATATAGGAAATTTAAAAGCGGACGTATCAGTCTGCCGTTGCTTAGACTATGATGGTAAAAATAATTCACACGTTATACTTAACATTTCCCTTATAGAATAGCTCCGAGATACAATTAAAATTTTGTCATGGTCATATGTATGTTATGCTGATGATAACCATTTTTATCTCTCTCTTAAACCGAAATCTGTTCGTCAAACAAATGCATATTAAAACAACTACTTCCCGGGCAAATACCCACGCCGCACATTGAATTAGATAATGTACACCTGCTGTTGCACATCAATAAAATATTGCATAATGCAACAAATTTTGATCCGAGAAAAATTTAATGCAAAAACAACAAAAGGAACGTTACTTAATTTAAGGCCATCTGCAGACACGTGTTTCGGGATCCATTCCTCGCCAGTACAGCTATGCCTTACATAATTTAAAGATGTTAAAATAAATCAATTAAAATAATTCAAATAAAATCAGCAAAATTAAATCAATTATATTAAATCAAATTAAACTAAATCAATTTAAATTAAATTAAACCAAATTAATTCAATTTAAATCAAAACCGAATAAAATTAAACGAAAATAATTGAATCAAATTAATTAAAAACAGTGAATGAATAAATACTCTTTTCTATTTATCTGTTCGTCAAGTTGAAATATGTTTCAATGAAGACTTACACGGTATATTCGTTCCTGGTGGTCGGTAATTATTTTCAGAGATTTAACAATTAAATATGTAAATGATTATAATGATATAAATATTGTGATGTAATTTAATGTAACACTCAGAAATTAACAGAAAGACCTGTGGTCGACTGCCACTTACAATTTATTCATTACTTTAAAGTAAACACGTTTGTTATAAGTTTCAAATTAAGTTTATTTTTGTATTTCACTACAAATGAATCACTTTTTCTTCACCTGAAGAAACTACAGTGTGGCGAATCATTTGTAGTGAAATACAAAAATAAACTTAATTTTAAAGTTAGAACAAACGTATTTTTACTTTAAATAATTATTATTTCAACAACTATCAGCCACCTCAATTAATAGTACAATTTATTCAATTTCCGAAATATATTTTATCAATTTTTGTTACGTTTCTGCAAAATTAATTGTTAGTAAAGATTGTTAGGTATATATTTATGATTTTAATGCATATACTCTCTAAATAATAATATGGATATTAAATTATATGAATTTACCGTTTTACAAATATTGTTCGTTTTTTCCAATCATCCAAAAATTTAAAATTTCATGATTATAGAGAAAGAGCCGGTATATGATGGTTAAATACGCTATTTACCACAATATATTATTATGTGTATTAAAGAGTAACGGGAATAAAAGTGAAGAGATGTACAGTTTGAAAAACGGAAGCTTCGGCGTGCCGATGAATATTAATTTTGGCTAAACGATCGATTAAATCTGCCGGCGATGGAATTTCAACGGAACTTTATAATGAAAACGAAATAACTTGTGTTTCGTTTTCATTCATTTGGCCATAATTGGATATCCGTTTCTTTTTTTACTACCAGACTTGAATAAAATGATTAATTGCTTAAGGAATTGAAACGATAATTTGGTAAGGATATAATTGTAGAAATTTAATTATTTAAAAATGTTAATTTCTTTTTTCTGAAGATACATCAATACACATTCGTTTAATTATTAGATTTTTTATTGTGTGCTGAACCATTTTTTTACTATTTGGAGTAGTATTAATTTGCTATAAGAGATTGCACAAACTATTAGATAAATATGAATATAATATTAAAAAACAACCAATAAAACACATATTAGATTGAATAACATTAAATTCTCGACTAGTTTCGGGTGATTAGCCCATTTTCTAGACGAGAATTTAAAGTTATAGAATCTTATCTGTGTTTTATTGGTTGATTTTTAATATTATATTCATATTTATTTCATACAATATGAACTACCAAAGTCTAAATATTAAAACCATTAAATATTAGATAATGTTTTTATTATTTTGATTGGTGAAATGAAATATTTTTAGTAATAAATACATTTTTATTAAAATACTTGATTTGTCTTAATTAAATGTGAGTTTCGTGAAGATTTGAAAGAAATATGAAAACACTTTGTACACTTTTCTTCACTTATTATAATAAGTGAAGAAAAGTGTACAAAGTGTTTTCATATTACTTGATTTGTCACTGATTAATAAATAAAAAATCAGAGAAACAAACCGAGTGTTTTAATCAGTGTTTACAATAAAATTAAACAAGGGAAATTTCTGACAATGATCAATAAAATTCGATCAATCCCTTTTCCAACTGCAAAAAAAATTACTTACACTGTAACTTTTACAAACATCCATTTAAACCCTGTAACTATTATTTGTTGTTTCCTTTCATTAAATAATTTCGACTCATACCGTTTCAATTCGCACGCAACAACAAATATCTATTGTGTAATCCAATGTCCGGCGGGGTAGTAGTTGTTTCAATGGATGTTTGTAAAACTTAAAGTGTAAGTAATTTTTTGCAGTTGAAAAAGGGATTGATCGAATTTTATTGATCATTGCTAGAAATTTTCCTTGTTTAATTTTATTGTAATTTAAATAACTGCAACTATGTGAATCATTTTTGTTTCATTTTATTTAATTTAATTCAAAGTAGATTAATTAAATATATATTCACCACAGGTTAAGTGAGAAATTAATTGAAAATTTTTAATAATACTTCTGATGATTATAACAATATAAATAAAATAGACATTATTTTATGAATAATAATTATTTTTTAATTAAATAATTCTATATACATTGAATTGAATTATTGTATTTATAAAATCCGTTAACTTGAAGCAGTGTAATTTAAATAGCAACATTTAGAACAAATTTTCACACATGATCGATAATTAATGGTATTCTAAGCGATAGTAATTGATTCGAATCAGATCCAGAACGTTGGTGGTCAAACAATAAATCGACGAGCAGAAGAGAACGTTATCAGCGCCAATAAATTCTGGGAAGTCAGCTAATAGGATATACCTGTGCCGTTTCAATAAATCCTCGCCGTCCATACCAGGTTATATTTGAAACGTAATATTTCGCCAGTCGTGACCCAGGGACCTATTTCTCTACATACCCAGCAGACCTTTTACCGTACCTTCTCTTCTTCGCGATTTTTAACACACCGTACCTTCTGTGTCAATTGCGGAGGCATACCTCCAACACGCTCTTGCTTGCCCGCTTGCTCGGTTATTAAATTACATCGTGATCCCAGGGATGTTTATTATTTGCAAACTACAATACGTGTGTATGTGTGTCCCGATGTGTAATTATGCAACGGGAACTGGGTTAGTGGAAATACTACACCGCAAATTTGATTGTGTTTTTTTTTTCCTCTTCTTCTCTCACGTGGATCTTTTTTGAGCGAGCTCAGATCGGCTTACTCGCAGCTACAGGTTGTTCACGATCCGAGACGACTAGACAGTTGCAGTTATGTCGTTTTATTTATGGGTATGCCGCTTCCATTCGGGATCATATATCTTGGGAAGTTAATGACATTTTGCATTCAATAGGTGTAATAATAGAAATAGGTTGCTTCAGGTGGTACGAATCGTGCATCAAACAGGTAACATAATACCATAATAAAAGATCGGGAGATAATAATTTATGATTTTTTATGCATTCCTACCTACACCGGAGATAATAAAAGGCAAATTCCTGAGTGCGCGCGTTTTTTTATAGGCTTGACTTCGATATGCAAAAGAAGAATAAATTTTTCACTAATAAAAAATAAACTTATTTTGTATGTTAACGTATATAATGCTTTATTTTATGCATTTTACAAAGCAAAATAATAATGAATTCTTTGGACATGCTTCATGTTCACTTCCTGGTATTTCCTTAAATAATTAAAAATTTAACACATTTGTAAATTAATTTGTATTTTCAAATAATTCAAAGCGTAAAAAACAAAATAAAAAAAGGAAATTGTTAGAAAATCGTCAGCTATAGACTAGTGATTATTGAACTAAATTGCCTCTAAAGGCTGTTTTACACACACAAGAATTCTTGCAGAAAATTGTACGAGAATTATATATAAAAGTTTCGCTAGAATTCTATATATAAATATATTTTTTTTACTGTTTTACATAGCAAAGAATTCTTGTGGAAATAAATTAAATTCGAAAGCAGTTGACAACTGACTAATTAAATAATTAACTTTAAAAATGTGTACTATAAAAAAATATTGTTTATAATTTATGAGCACAATATCGCAAACACGGGTACAACAACAGGCAATATTTTGTAGGTTAAGATTAGACACTCGAACGACGGAAAATGTCGGCATACGAAACCTCCCAGACTAATATTATATATTGTTTTTACAATCGTCCAATACAAACAGACCTGATATTGTGCGTAGTATGTTATGCTTTACTTTACTGGGAGACTGTTTTATGTATTTCTTTAATAGATTAATTTTAACATGTTCAGTGAGAGAATTCTCGCGATAATTATTATAAAAATATTATTATTATATATATTATATTATTATATAATAATTATTATTATTATAAAAAATCGCTGTATTACAGCGATATTATAATATTTTTTTTCTATATATAATTATATTATGAATTTTGTGAAATGAAAATTCTTGTGTGTGTTGATAAATGAAAAATATAGTCGCAGTTATTTTAAATAAATTATTATTCTAAGGGCGGAAAGACCGACGGTCGATAGCCCAGACATTCCAACCAATATTTAGTTAATAACTACTTGTAAATATTTTAAACAAAATTGTATCAAAAATTGTCTGAATAAATTATATATTATTTCATTACAAATATTTTCTTTATATTATATAAATGCAGTATATAATATAAAAATTGAATATAAATATTATTTTTGTCTTTAAACGAACGTTCTTAATTTCATAATTGATGTAAATAAAGTTCCAGTCCGATTTGACGACGCGTCAGGAAATTTCTGTTTTTTTTTTCTCCTAAAATTCAATTTTTATCTCTATTACTCGACTTACATGATTAAAATGAAAGTAATATTCATACAACTAATTAGATATCTTGTTCAGCATTTTCTATTCAGTTTTAGATTATGATATAATATAATAATATGTAAAATTTTACATAAAGGCCATTGATAAAGAGCACGTTGTGCTTTAAATGTACATATAGTAATAAAAATTTAAAAAAAAGTGAAGAAAGGAATAAAATATTATTGTATTATATCAAGAAACTTCACGTATTCACCAACAAATATCTTTAGATTATGAAATGAATTTTGTCATCTTTGGATATAAACTTTATATATTAAATAAAAAAGATTTTACCTAAATTATTATATGATGAATTGATTTCTCACGTAACCCTTGGTGAAACATATTTAATTAATACCTAAACTATTAATCATAATAAATTAAAGACGACGCAAGCGCCATCTTTTGCCTAATTTCAAGTTGCATCGTCAACGATATGGGTCTACAAAGTAGACGAGCGAGAATCATTGTTGCGTCCACTAAAGGTACCTGACTTGTACCGCCATCCTTATCCCTTTGGCGTCAATTAAGAATGACGTTTTTTTTTTCGTATTTTTACTCTCACCACTGTTATATTATAACATGTTATATTTCTATTTGGTATTTAGTTTCCACTAAAGGACGAAATTTACATTTAATGAAATGTTCAGCCACCAGCTAGATGAATAGTGGCCAACTATTTCATAAAATCTAAATTATTTTACACTTCATTATAAATGTATTCATTTATTAAGACAACAATAAAATAATCTGACATTATAAATATAAATAAGCACATGCTAACCGTCAGAAACATTTAAATATCCTCTAAAAATAATAACAGAATATCATAAATATAAATCATTTAATGTTTATGCCACCATACTAAATATACCATGAATTAAAATAAAACAACATAGATATACTATTAAATGACAGCCAAGCTAACACGTTTTAGAATACGTTTAAAACATTGTAATAATAATATATTTATTTACGGTATCTCCTTTTTACCATTACAAAACATATGCAACAAAAATCAATATTACAACTAAATATATAAATGTAAGTAAATGATAATCAAACTGAAATATAATTATAAATTGACAGTGAATAATACCAATATTTTAAATTGGTCATAACAAAAGTATTAATTCGCATCATTTATGTCAACAGTTGATTATTTTTTACAATTAAATTCCTATTTATTTATTCATTAACGGATCAATAATTTTACAACAGAAACAAAAACTAGAAGTAAGATTACATCTATAATAATAATAATATTAAATTATAAAATTAATACATTAAAAACAAATACATTCAGTGCATACTAATTTGAATTTCTTACATTATTTTATATATAAAGTTATGTAAGAAATTCACCTCCATTATAATAGGTTTTGTGACAATAATAATCGTCTATTTTTTTCTAATATTACATCTATTTTTTTTAAGTAAATCAAGTCAATTCAATGAATTGTTTCTTAAGTAAAATAGCTAATGTATTGCCTCATAATTGCTCTTGTTAAGGATTTCAGCTCGACTTTCCACACTTATGTATTTATTTCATGCCTTCGACTTATTATTCTAATGAGTGAACGCCTAGTTAATTCTTCCAAGAAAGTATTGCTACTTATGTACCATGGATGTAGTAATTTCAAAATATTAATGGTTATTAATATTTGTTTTTAATATAAATTAACTTTTTTATTTCGATGTAATGATTAAATAATATATATTACAATTTATGTATTTATAAAAATTAAATTTATTAAGAGAATTCAAAATTTAATTTACTTAATTGGAAAATAGTTAACAACCAATGGTCTTTCAGTTAAAAATAAAATACAGTAAATATTGTTTATTTATAATGTGATAAATGACCAAATAACACTCTGATTAATAACACATTTTGTTATGATTTCAGTATTTATTTGTTATAACTGGAATAATTGTTTCGCTGCACAGTAACTTCACCAGGCAGATGAATAATGTACTATTTAATTGATATAATTGATATATATATATATATATATATATATATATATATGTTTATTCAAACAATAACTTTATATAATATATAGTTATATAATACAATTATAAGTTTGTATGAAGGTGTTAGTCTGTCCTGGGCTATCGACCTGAGGTCTTTCTGCCCCGTCATGAATTTATGGTGATGTGAATTTAGAAATATCTGTGCTAGCTAGCACAGAACTGTCTTGGTTCGTACTGGCGAATTGATGAATGGTGATACTAGGGAATGAATATTTGGGAAGGATGTTTGGATTTCGAGGAATACAGAATTTATTAAGAAGGGATTTGTTGTAAGAGTTGTTTGCGAATTTTTGGGAAAGGCTTATCAAACGTTGGGCTATGGGTGTGACTTGGGTGGATTGGTAGAGGTATTCATTCGAGGGATTGTGGAGGGGGTTATTGGGGTGTCGAAGTTTGGTAAGGATTCGTAAGGAGGATCTTTCGGCAACTTATATATGGTAAAGAGTAAATGGTTTGATTTGAGTAAAGAGGATAGGACTATAATTTAATATGGGCCGGCATATAGATTTGTATATCTGCGTAGCTTTAATTGATATTTATATAGTTTTTTTTTAATTATTTTAACAGTATTATTTATTGGAAGATATATTTTTTTCTAATTACATATCAGGTACATTCTACTATCTATCATATTTATACTATTTTACAGATTCGCATAATTTTAATATACATAAATTTTACATGTATATTTTAAGAAACGTTTAAAAAACACAACGTTTACCTTCATCAAAAATTTAAAAGTAAACATTGGAAAATACAAGTTTTTTTTTTAAATTTATATGGTAAAATTGAAACATATATTTTATAATATTGTTATGCAACTGTAAAGTAAACTGTAGATTCTAAAATGGAACATGTTCTACATTAAAACGAAGAAATTTAAAAATATATGTTTCTATTTATAGCATGTAAAAATAACCGAAAGATATATAAATATTTTTTCACTTTCACACAATTTTCTCAGTTACAATTGCGATTGGAATCATTAAAATGATTTATTAATAAATAAAGCACTAATAACCTTTCTTCACACTTTACGTGTTTTACCAAATGTACATTTCGGACACAAAGTGACCATTGTCAATGGATTTAAAACTAAATACCAAATAGAAAAACAAGTTGTTATACTAACAACGGATACGATACAATAATATAACAATATAGATAAACACATACAGAACTTAAAATACCCTGCTTTCAAACTGAAAATAAAAAATCTAATAAAAAAATAAAAACCTATAATAAACAACAAAATATAAAGAGAAGTAAGAAGAAATACGCGAAAAGAAACCAGACATCCTCCAATACCAGCAGCCCAAGACGGACCAACTCATGGCCCACTCTCTTGAGGCGAAGACAGAAGGAAGGAACCTTAAAAAATAGTCACTTTACGAAAATTAATTCATTTAATATCTATGTATTTATGTATATGTATATATATTTTGTATTTCTTTTTTTTTCTGTGAATAAAGATTGTTTAATAATTAATTATATAGACAGGCGAGTTATTATATAACAGCGGTGAGAGTAAAATATACGAAAAAAATAAAAAAAACGTCAATTAACAATGGGCCAAAGGGATGAGGATGGCGGTACAAGTCGCGTACCAGATGATCTTGACCAATCTGGTATATATTCTATTAATTGTGCTAATTCTGATAAGGTTTACATTGGTCAAGCGCAAAGAAACCTTAACATCAGATTTAAAGAACAATTAGCACAACTACGAAAAATCCGCAGTAGCTAACCATTTATTGAAAACTGGTCACAAAATAACAATCAACAATATTAAATTATTAAAACAATAATCAAATTATGTTGGAAGCCAATCAAATGAAAAAAAAAAACACGAAAATAGTCTTATGATTTTCGATTTAAGTCTGCATCACAACACCCTGTTATATTTAATTGTATTACCTTAATTTGTGTTTTTCTTTACTTGACTTGTTCCGCCATCCTCATCCCTTTGGTCCATTCTTAATTCAAGTTTGTTTTTTTTTTTCGTATTTTTACTCCCACCGCAGTTATATCATAACCCGCCAGTCTATATAATATGTTATATTTCTGTTTGATATTTAGTATTAAATCCATTGATAATAACAACTTTGTGTCCGAAATGAACATTTGGTAAAACAAATAAAGTGCAAAGAAAGGTTATTAGAGCTTTATTTAATTTAATCTTCACGAAACTCAATCAATCAAATTAAAAAATAATTTATACTTGTAATTATTCCATTACTAGTATAAATTATTTTTTTATTTAGTTATATTGATATTCGGGACTATTCCGTACAGGAAATGTTAAGATTACGTTATTAATTAATTTCACACTCAAAATTTCAGAAATTTATTAAATAAGTTGCTTAGACTGTGATTATAAAAATAGCGTACACGCTATACTTAACATTTATTTTACAGAATTGTCCCGATAATCAAATATTTCTAAAATAATGCGAAATATGAAAAACATATTTTATACTGAAGTTTTTGAGGTAATCCAAAAATAACCTTTTTATTTTAAATTAATACATATTTTTTGTTCATTACTGCCTCCATTTTCTGAAAACATGAACCCCAAATATTTAAATTCTCTCACCCTTTCCAGCCTCTCTTCCATTCACTTCAATTCCTCTCCCTACCTTCTTCTACCTGCATTCTTACATACCATTGATTTCGTTTTGATTACACGCACAATCAGTTCCCTTTTATTAAAATACCTCTCAAGTCTCCCTTTCATCTCATTCAATTCATTCATCATGATCATCCGCATACGCCAGGCTCCATATTTTCATTTTGCCACCACTATTCCACCTGCCTGTTATAATGTTAATGAGTTCTTAGAGTATAAGTTATACAATTATTGTTTTTCTTTACACTGTTTTATACATCATATATATTATATATATAGAGTATTATTATTAGGTTATCAGGTTATCACCTTTATATGTAAGAGATGCCAGCTCATTTGCATAGTGCAGACCGAGGTACTTAATTCTTTTCCTCTCAAGAGCAGGACATAATTCTAGATAATGAAGTACTGTTTCTTCCTCCTTCCCATCTAGGAATTCTCTGTACTAGAAGGCAGTGCACATAGGCTAAACAGCCTTGTTGTGTGACACATGTTTTCTTCCCTCCACCTTAGGTTGACCAATGATAACAAGTGGGATGTCGGCGGAGAGTTCGGTGAACAATATTTTAGATAATTTCAATTTTTTGTATATAAAAATTACAAAACAAATGAACTGTTTTGAACCTTATTCATTTGCACATTTCGTTGGTTTAAATTGGGATTGAACTCTTTAAAGTTGTCCGAATACGTAATAGTCATCAGTTTTACCAACATAATTATGAACAATCTCTCTCTTTTCATAAAATTTTCATATGGGATCAAAAAAATGAATGCAAAAGTTACTATTTAAATAATCAAACATGACGATTAAATAGCAATTTATAAAATTAGTAGCTAAGATTTTTTAAAGAATCGTTAATTTTGATACATTCGATCATTTTTGAAATCAAGTACAAAGTGAAAAAAAGTTATTCTATGAGAAAGTTGAAATATAATGACGAATCACCAATTTGATAATTTAACATATGAATATATTACTGCCATCTAAATGCTAACTTTAATATATCAAATGGGAACATACCTCTCATCTTAAACAAACTGAAAATATGAATAAATAAAATATATGAGAAATTGAAAAGTATGATAAATAAATTTTCTTCTACGAGAATAAAGACATCCAATAACACATGTCAATATTTCATCACATCCTGATTAACAACAGCTACAATATCAAATCAGTATGCTAATTAGTAGAACTAATAATCTTGAGTGAAATTTTCTCAATTATAAATAAATATTGTGTGATTCCACTAAATTATAAAGTCTCTATAGCCCAGGACAGACTAACACCTTCATACAAACTTACAACTGTACCATATAAATTGTCTGAATAAAGATGTATATATATATATATATATATATAGTACAAATAGATTTTTACAAATGAAAATAACGCTATTAAAATGATTTTTTTAAATCAATAAACGAAAAACGATTTTTACATCACGTATGTTTTTAAAGGAAGAAAGAAAGAAAAAGTAATTGGATTAGTACAATATTCGAAATTTGTTGTTTGTTATTGCTATATATATAAAGTCTCTGGTGGATTTTATTAAAAATTTTGACGTCGTATTTCATGATAAATTACCTTAAAAGCACTCGTTAGTTGCGTCCTTAACGGTACTGGGATTTATTCATCGTAATTCCTTTAAGTTTTCCCTATTATAATGGGCTGAAGTTCTTATTTGTCTTTTTTGTTTGTTTAAAATTTTAAAAGTTCTCTTTACATTGGCATTCTCAGACGCAAACTTATTAAGGTTTAGTTAAAATGGACACCTAAAATTCTCATATACATATATTTCATATTCGTGGCACTTACTCGGATTGTGATCTCAATCACTCATTATTATTGCTAAATACAATTAAACCCGAACGAATTAATAATAATAAATCTTTATTCCACATAAGCAACAGAAATATTTACTATATTTTGAATAAATTCCTCACTTAGCCCGTGGTGGAACATAAAAAAACCAATTGTATGTCATTAAAAATATTTACATTATATGATTTTGATATTATACATAAAATATGATTATCTTGTTTTGAAATTGGCTATCGACCAGAGGTCTTTCCGTATTATTTATAACATATTTAATCAAATGTCGACAAACTGTGATGCATACTGTGGACGTTTATAAATTCGTGTTAACTCTTACTAGTGTAAATACTTCACATTTGACCTTTTACATATTGAATATTCGATGTTTGTATTATTTATGTATTTTTTGATATAATTGTCATATAATTGGGAATACTTTCCCAGTGGATAAATAAACAAAGAGGGCAGAAAGACCTCCGGTCGATAGCTCATGACAGACTACTAACCCATCAATATGAATTGTAAATATAAATATTTGTAAAGAAGGCTGAAAGACCACTGGTCGATAGCCAGTTTCAGAGTTGGAAATATGTTGTGAACGTCACTGTATTGTTAAATATTGTATTGTAATTGTATATTCCAATCTCAGAAATAAAGATGTTTATTATATGAAATAAATATGAATAAATTATTAAAAATCAACCAATAAAACACAGATTAGATTGAACAGCTTTAAATTCTCGACTAGTTTCGGGTTATTATATATTTGTAAAGAATTGTAATTCTGCTGTCTGAATAAAGATGTTTGTATAAATAAATATTATTATTATTAAAACATCTTTTAAGATAAATCTATAATAAAATCTCTCAATTTCATTGATTGAGGTAAGTCTAACCTTAATCATCAGTAATGGAATACTTCCTTCCTTCATGCCTTAATCAATGAACTATATATTAAAATTAATATGAATAACTAATTATTGAAATTGATATTGATAACCACTTATTGTAAACTAGGTGAATTAATTATATAATTCACCGATGTAGAGAAAATAAAATTATATTTCCTTGATTAACAATAATGCCTACCTAAAGCATTTATTTCACCGATTTAAATAATCCATTTCAACGTGACATATTTCCAAAGAATCAATACATACATTATTAATTTCATTTCCTATGTCTAGGTTAATATTTATTATATTTTCTACTGTATAACACAACGCGTATTTGAATAATAAATATAAAACTGAAGCAATCGTATTTCAAATGTGTACTTATAATAAAATAATTACAACACGTCACGGAATCGCCTTGAATGCAAGAAAAATACCGTAATTTATTAACTGCTACCACTTATCTGCATCGAGGACAGAAAATTCTATTTCCAAGCGCTGTTTCGTAATCCTCCATTTCCCTTGTAAAACGGAATGCACGTCGATATTAATGAAACTGAAGACGTGACTGGAGATAACGGCCAGGGGAAAATAATTAATTGTTGCTGGGAATAAGTGAGTGATTTATTGTGTGGAAAAATTTAGGTCATTAAAGAGCCATCAAGTGAAAAGTCTGTTATTAAACACCATTGTTAATACAACAAGTATACTGATTGTAAATATTATATATGTTCAAATTAATCTCACTTTTGTGTATTTTATAAACTGAAAGACCATTGGTCGATAGCCAATTAACAGACTTTTATAATATGCATACTGTATAACGTTTGTCAATAAAGTTTATATATAAACATTTAAATTTTATTTGAATAAATAAAAAAATTGTCATAAAGACCTCCGGTCGATAGCCCATGACAGACTACTAACTAATATGTATTGTAAATATAAATATTTGTAAAGAATTGTAATTCTGCTGTCTGAATAAAGATGTTTGTATAAAAAAAATGTAAGCTTCTTATTTAACTTTTTATTTAAATTTATCATTAGTTCTAACTAATCAAACTATTAATAATAGAAAAGAGTATTTTATTAACTATATCACAGTTATGTATAAAAATCATTATTTCTGAGAGTTAAAATAACTTACATCACAATATTTAGGTCATTACAATAAATTAGGCATTATTAAGCTATCGAATGTCGGTAATTATCTAATTCATTGTAGAATTAATATAATTCTGTAGTGCTTCATATTTTTTCAACTCGTCAGATCTAATTCACCAGATAATATTTTTTCTTTTATCTCTAAATTGTGTGTTTCATTAATATTGCTTTCAAAAGTCAAAAGTGAAATTGTAGTTTTCTATTTCTTTCTCCTTAAAATAAGAATATTCTTCCCATTCAAATTCTTCGCTGTCTTCAAGTTCTTCAATTATATTTTCGGGTTGTTTCTTATATAAAACATCCCATATTGCGAGATGTATGCATAACAAAGCTGATGCTCACAAATTATTAGCTACCCAAACTTTATCATTACTGTAGCAAACAACTGTATGCTGTTCCAAAGATAATTTAAATTCTAATAGCTTATTTTTTACTTCTGCAGCCATTTTTTTTTCTTCAGTATTTAATCTAATATTAATTGCAATCAATCCTTAATTTTAAAACTTTTTTTGCTCTGATGAACATTTATATTAAATTATAGTTTATTTTTCAGGGATGAGTTTTCGTACAGAGAAAGATTAAATCATTTACCATTTCTCAAAGATTCTTCAATTTCTTTTATAATTTCGAACTATTTATATTGTTACGAAATCGGGTTTAATCAGACTCGGAAATAAGTAAAACAATGTATATTTTCTATATTGGAGACTTCTACTTCGTATACATGTTTAAGTATGATAATTAAACATTTTTCTAAACTTTGTTTTGTATAACACTTTAATATATAATGTTTAGAATTGTTTTTAATTATCAATGTCTATTTATTTAGATTACACTTAACACATATATTAATATAACACTATCACTATTTATTTATAACGAGATGTTGAAAACCCGAACGTTCGTGATAGCGCAAGCGCGCGCTTATATAGCGTCCTTGTTGCTCGAATTTTCCAGAACATTCCATGATACTGCGTTTACCGTCGCGGCCTCGGTGGAACATTCCAGAGCGTTCTATCCAGTTGCTTCTTTCACTTTCATTACAATACACTAGCTGCATAACATGATTTGGGTTTTTTAGGAAGATTCAAACTTTTTACAATAAATGCCGGCCGAAATAAGTGAATAAAGTCAGTTTTACAGATAACACTAATCGGAAATTCATCTACAAGAAGAAGCTTTCTAATTATTTCTTCTCTTGTATCTTGCTTCAAAAAACTGCAGAAAAATCTGAATACCAACAAATGTTTTTACACCCAATGGAATCGCGTAGATCGCAATATTTTGTTCTTTGGGGGAAAGTAAAAATATAATTGGTTATAGAATTGTGAAATTAAATTAAACGGTAACTTTAAGATACTGCCGATTACAAAATATTTTTCTCATACAAAATAATTGTTTTAATTGTAATAAATAATAGGTTAAACCGAGATATAAAATTTCCCGGGAAAAAATGCCGCATAAAAAATGCCCGGGATAACGTGATCTCGGTAAACAATTCATAGTCTGCAGATGACCTTGTGTTATTTAACATTTTTTTGTTCTTTGCATTAAGTATTGTCGAATCAAAATTTGTTGCTTTATGTAATTATTTGTCGCACAACAGCAAATGTCCATTGTGTAGTTCAATGTCCGGCAAGGGAATTTGCCCAGGTAGTAGGGTTTTCAATGGATGTTTCTCCTGTTTAGATGCTTACATTATGTAAGTTGAAAGTAGGAGTAAGTAAAGAGAAAATAATTAATTATTACCTTTGTATTAATTAATTATTTTCAAATTTTCTTTTCATTTATAATAATAATATTCATATGTAATATATAATTAAAAATCTACCAATAAAATAAAAAGAAATCACAGATTAAATTGCATAACTTTAAATTCTCGAATAGTTTAGGGCCATCAGCTCATTATCAAAAGAATTCAAAATTGTGTTTTTTTATTAAATTATTATTAAAAAACTCAATTTATTAAAATAAAGTGAAATTGAAATTAAATAAATAAATAAATTAATAACATTTCACATTCCTATTTCTTTTTTCAAAAGTGCTATACGTCTTTCTGCCCTCATATATAATATTTATTTTATTTAATTACGTGATTTCTATTAATTAAAATATCATTTTCTTTGTATCGTTAGCTCAATATTTTTTTAAATATAATTATTAGAGGTACAAACATTTTTTACTCGTATATATCTTTACTGACACGTTTTGTTTGAGTTTACAATAACGAAAATAATATGAAAATATTAAGGCGGAGAGACCGTTGGTCGATAGCCAATTAACAGATATAAAATATACAATTGATTTTGTAATTTTTTAATATTTATTTCGTATTTTTGCTATATATATCTATTAATAAAAATTATAATTATTGTAAGAAATATTAAAATATTTTAAAAATGTAAAGGTTACTTGTCAATTGGTCTTTCTGTCTGTCTTTTATTTTTTTGTATTTTTCCTTTTTTATTATTGCGTCGTTGGTGGTCATTGTTAAACTGTATTTTGAAATAACCAATTTAACTATCTATGTCTTGAAAGGATGTAATGAATTGAAATATAGTTGTGGAAGGATTTATACGGATGGGTCTTGCGTTTGGGGTACGTGGGATACTCGTATGATTTTTCAATTATACAATTAAAGCTTTTGAAAATATTTAAAACCATATCCTGTTCACAATAAACATCCATAGTAATCCTCATTAAGATCAAATGGTCTGTGTAGCCTTTAGCAAGACATCATTACACCACACATAAATCCCGACAACAAATTTTTTGCTTGGGCAAACGCCTATTAATTCCATTCTGCGGCAATTGTCATGCTTCCGCGACAGGAAGCAATTACATTAGCAAATCGTCCTGCCGGAGCTGAATTAAAATCTCACGTAGTTACAAAATTTTTAAACACTGATTTAGCAAATCATCTTACTGAGAAAAAACAAATCTTATATATTTATTTACATTAAATAAGGTTGTTATTAAACATGTGTTATAATTAATTTAAATTAAATAAAACATATTGGATTTACAATAATTTAATTCAATGATAGCATTATTTTTTGCAAATGTAATTGGACATAATAAATGTTGCATCGCGTCCTTGTTTCGAATCGAAACCGAACGGATATTTGCAAAGAATGGAAATGGTGAAAGGATTTTTGTGTTTAACATATTTTTTTGCTGTTGCTGCTGTTGTTGTTATTCATAGAAAGTACTTTTATTTGGTAAGTAATTATTCAATAACCAATGTTCGCTATTTTTTATAGTACTTTAAAATCTATGATGATATCATAATTATTAAAAACAAAATAAAATTCCTCTCAACAGCTGGTTACAGACTTTTAGCAATTGCACAAGGTATAATTTAATTCATAATCATAATGCCAGATTTATAGAAAATGTATTCCCACAAACTATGCGACTAAATGGGAGGTACTACAATGGGCCAGAGGTTATGGCCTAAGTGGTCGCGGTGTGTTTGCTGCCCTCCCTCTACTGAATCCTTAATGCGACTAAAAAGATCAGCAAATGGTTCTAATTATTTTGGGATAGATTTTTTATGCTTTACCTCAATTTGTTAACAATTTAGAAGAAAACAAATTCAAAAATAAAATAAAATCTTTCATGCTGAAAAATGCATCTTATGGCTGGGACGAGTTTTTATCCTTTAATTTTAATATGTTTTAATATTTAGAATTATTTAAACTGTAGTGCAATTATGATTTCATTAAATATTTTTGATTATACAGGGTGTCCCAAAAAAAAGAGTTACGGCATGATACAATGTTTTCTTTTTAATTGCATGATATACATTTTATTAATTACTTAGGAGCCTTTTATGATTGCCTGCATACCCCTAAAACTTTATTGAAATTGTTTCAGTCATACCAACAAAAAAAATTAAAAAATGTTTTATTTAACTAAATATAAGTAATATATATATATATATATATATATATATATATTTATTTAATGTTATTTCAAATATTGTAACATGTGTACTTATGTAAGCTGCTGCCAGCATTAAAACCAATAAATATATTATTATTAATTTATAATCACAAAGTAATGATCAACACAATTCAAATTAAAGTTTATATCATAATAATAGCGCTTAACCCTTGAATAATATTTTCCCATTCGCTACAGCACAGCACTTACTCAAAAAAGACAAATATCTATTGAAACAACTACTTCCCGGACAAATATTCCGACGTACTTTGAACTATACAATGAGTATTTGCCGTTTCTCGACAAATTATTGCATAATGCAACAATTTTTGACACAAGAATATTCAATGAAAAGAACAACAAAAGAAACTTTATATAAAAATAAGACCATCTGCGGACACGTTCTTCGTGATTAATGCCTCGTCAGTATAGCTTTACTTTAGTAGCCTTTAACCTATACAATGGATATTTGCTGCTTCTCAGCAAATGATTGCATAATGCAACAATTTCGACTCGAGAATGTTTAATACAAAGAAAAAAAAAACATTACGTTAAAATTAGTCAATCTGCAGACACGTGCTTCGTGATTTATCTCTCATCAGTATAGCTTTACGTTACCAGCCTTTAACCAATGTAATGGATATTTGCTCCTTCTTGATGCAACAGTTTTGATTCGAGAATATTTAATGCAAAGAACAAAATTAAAATATTACGTAAAATAAGGCCATCTGCAGACACGTGATTCGTGATTTATACCTCGTCATTACAGCTTTACGTTACTAGCCTTTAAAGTTGTCAAATTAATTTAATTAAATGTATCGTTCCTGCTGCGATCTCACTCTTTTCTTTTATAAGTATTTTATTATTATATTTATTAAAATGGAATTCTTAATAGTAAAGTAATCAAAAATATTCCACGATTATTTAACATGATTCAAAACTTTTACTAGTGAGAACAAAACAAAATTCACTCTCCACAACAAATGCAAGAAATCTAAAACAAACCTGAATCGAACAATAAGCAATCCTAATTAATATTGTAACCGTGCGATCTCGCTGAATTAAGAATTCCTAGGAGAAAGGTTTTCTGTGGCAAAAACTTCGGCGCTAAGACGAGACCGTCGTTAATTAGAAGCCGGTTGCCAGGATGTGGTTTTATTGACATTTGCATCCAGCAGACGCACGCCGGTAATTACAGGACTAAACGTGTTTTGTGCGCGATCGTCCGCTAATTAAGATGATGCTCCTCCGAATTTCTACTTTCTTGTTTATACTTTTGCAATTTGTTGGACGATTGATGTTTATTGCTGTTTTAAGTGCTAATGATGTCCTATCGCTTTCAAAACGAGGAAATACGCATTTATTTGAATGTTTTATTGTGTATTTTAATAAATTGAAGGTCATCTAAATATTTATGACCTTCCTTTTATTAAAATACACAATAAAAGATTTAAAAAAATAATTAATGTTTTATACAATAATTTAGAAAAATATTTTGAGTCGTTTATTTTAAAACGCAGCCTGCCTAACATAAATTACGAAAAATACACAAATTAAATAAAAACTAAATTCGCGATTTGGCGGGAACAGAGGTCTTTCGTCCTAGAATAAATTATTATTCTAAATTATTAAATAATATCATCCTGAATTGTATTTATGTAAACTAATTATATCACATCATAAAACTACCGTTTCAAATTACACATTCCATCCAAAATCTACAATTCCTAACCCAATTACAAAAAAATAAGAAATAAAAAACAGTGTTACAATTATATTTCGAATAACCGCGCCCCGTTTACGTAACCGTTATTATTTTAATGAAGCTAATTGAAAGCGGTAATGGTAATTAACGGCCTCGTCGTCGCCGTTCCGATCACTGGCAATTCCTTTGTTATTAATAATGCCGATTGTCTGGGTTAAGAAGGGCACACCATTTCCACAAACTCCTCCATCAAGTAATCTTCTCGGCAAGAAGCGGCACTCGTGCCCAACGGTGACGGCAAATTATACAACCCGTGACCATATATTCCATTCCGACTGTTCAAACGGTAAATTAAATCCAAATTCATGTCAAATTGTGTAAAGAAGTGTTTCTAGTATGCGAAGCGAAATTATTTATTAGAAAATTATTATTTAGATAAAAAAAAAATTAAGCCAAAACTGTTCCATACAATTTGAACAAATTGATTATTTTGTTCTGAATGAATGAAAAATAACCAAAGTTCAAATAATTTATGTAATTTATTTATTTAGAGAGTTGTATCTTTTAAAAAAGAAATTATAATAGAAAAAAAAAAGATTTATTTACTTGGTCACCGTTATTTAAATAAATTAAATAAAAAGAATTAATAAATTGTTCCCTCCCTCCTTGCGACATTTTGACTAATTTTACATAAGTACTTAAAATAAATGTTTAATAATGGACAACAATAACATATTGTATTATTAGACGTACAATACGTTATTGTTGTCCATTATTGAAGATTTATTTTAAGTACAATTTTTTGATTCGAAAATATTTAATGCAAAAAATAAAAACAATAAAATATGTAACGTAAAATCATCTGTAGACACGTTTTTCGGAATTTTCCCTCCCTCATCAGTACAGCTCTGCCATACATAATTATAAAATTGTTAAAGTTTATATTGATTGATTGACGCGTTACCGCGAACTCCGATGAAAATAATCGAAAGGATGTTCGACGGACTGACGATTTTGTGCAATCTCGTTTAATTGTTTTTAAACAAAAAAATATTTTCGACTCAGATTTTAAATAAAGCCTGTTTTCAGTATTTATGCAACATAAGTCAAAATGTCGCTGTAGCTAAGGGGGGAAATTGATTCATTATTTTCGCCTTCTTTTTACTTAATATAAAATAAATATATAATTACACAAAAATCATTCGATTTTACAAATATTTATATATTTCCTTGCCATTATTTGTAATGATGATATAATAAATAGGTGAATAAGTTTAATTATTCCACAACCTCAAAAAAAAAAAACACACAATTTAATGTATTTTAAATTTATTTCTAATGTGGCTGAATTCACCAATTTATCTTTGGTGACAGTGACATTGGCTTGATTTTGAGAGGCTTTTAATCAACTTAGTACAAATTAGATGATTGTTCACATTTAATGAAACGTTCAGTCACCATTCATCTAGCGTATGGATAACTAGTGATGACCCAAATCGTTGACGATGCCACTTGAAATTAGGCAAAAGGTGGCGCTTGCGTCGTCTTTAATTTATAATGAATAGATTATTGTTGTTTACACTGTTTAGGTTTGAGATTATCTTGTTGTTAAGAAGTATACTCTTGTACTCGCTTCGGCGGCACATATACTAAAATTGGAATGATACAGAGAAGACTAGCATGGCAAGGATCACACGTAAAAATGTGAAACGTTGCACAATTTTTTAATGGGGTTTACACAAAAACTCGAACTTCTTTGATTGGTCTACCTCAAGGTAGTTTACTTGCCCCATCATTTTATAATAATAATATTTTTATTGTACAACAGTTTACCCAAATTAGGATATAAAAATACAAAAAAAATGGATTATTATATAATATCCAATAAAAAAAACTCATTACAAAACAATTAATAATTACAATTAATCAATTTTGAAAAATTTAAAATTTCCAAATTGATTCTCCTGTAAAATTATTAATTGTTTTGTAATATATTTGGTTTTTATTGCATATTATATAAATTAAAGAAAAATATCTTCATATAACTTATTAATATTGCGACATAAATGACTAAGAGGGTGGTTTATTAAAATATTAGTATATGCTGTTAGCAAATTTTATATTATATTTTAATTAAATTCTCATTTATCCTATAACAATTTTATGCAATAATTAAAATAAATTCTAATTATCAAACCATTTATGTTGAAAATAAGTTTTCATTAATTGCATATTTGGTTTGAGTATAACGTGAAGTGATGTAACTTGAATAAAAAGATTTAGTTAATTCCTTACTTCACAATTCAATTCAAAATTGTAAAGTAAGGAATTAACTAAGTGTTTTTAATCAAGTTTTCATTAATCACTCTTATGCCCGATTGCACCGTAACGTTTAAGTGCGGCTTAACGCTAAGCGCTACTTAATTCGCGGCATTTCTGTTGCACCGCATGCGTATAAACGCAAAGCTGCCCTTAAATTTAAACCGACGATGGTGACGGTTTAAAGTATTTAAGTGCCGCTTAGTGAGCATTCGTAACCTCTAAATTGTGATCATGGATATTTCGCGACGATGATCGGGATTTTCTTGAAACAATTGAATTCTGCGGCAAATATATTTACTATCTTATTTCATTTTCATGAAATGGACGAAACAAATTTTTATAAAAGATTCCGATTAACAAAAGGTTTGATTTATGTATTAGAATATCGGGGTTATTCCATATGGGAAATTTTATTTTTAACGTGTACGTTATTAATTAATTTCACATTCTATCAATACATATCTATTACAAAAGCTGCTTAGACTGTGATGAAACAAAATAACTAAATTAATTTAACATTTTCCGTTATTTTTTTAATAAAATACAATTTGAAATGACATTTTTATTCTTTAATTTATTTATGCAAAACTCATAAAAAAACCAATCCATCAACATTCTAAAAAATATATAATTTTTTTAGGAATGCGAGAAAAATAATTATTAGTTATTTTAGAAAAAAAAATGTATTTAATAACATAAAATAAGCAAACAATTTTTTATTAAAAAAATTATTAATATTACAAAATATATTAATCTGCATTTTTAAATTATCAGGAAAAAGAATAAAGTTTTTAAATTTATTGGGGAAAACACCAACACAAAACAATGCATTTCGTAGGTTATAAATGCAAACATACGCTCCGCGCATGCGAATTAAGTTGGCTACACAAATTGCCCCAGATTTCCCACCAGTAAAACGACACTTAACTAAGTATGGATTGGTTGCACGTGGTGCAAAGCAATGAGTATATAAGCTTCCCTTAATTTTAAGCGGCACTTTACTAACTACCACTTAGCTTGAAAACACCGGCATTAGTTATTTATAAATTTTATATTTTTGATATTATCATCAAGTTATAATTTTTTAAGTACATCTAAATAAAAATTAATATATATACAGAGAGGTTATTTTATCAGTATACATTGGGGGAAGTATATACCTGCAAAAAAACGACAGTCAAACGCATTGAACCGATTAATGTGTGTATGTTTAGTTGACTATTTGGCATGTGTATGTTCAGTTGTGTGTCATAGGCAACTAAACACACATACATTAATGCATTTGACTCGCGTATTTTGCAGGTATACATAGGGAAAATGTATACTGATAAAAAAGCTCTCTCTCTCTCTCTCTATATATATATATATATATATATATTTCAACAAAATAACAATATAAATAATTACAATACATGTAGATGTTAATCGGTCTGGGCTATCAACCAGAGGTCTTTCTGCCCTTCAAAATTAATATTTTCTGAGAAACCTTAACTTGAAATTCAGTACATATTTTTTGAATTTCAACCTATTGATCTAATTTCCCTCTCATATATTTTGAAATTATTGTGACATTTTCTAAAATACTGTTGAAAATGCTGCGGTTATTTATTTTATACCAGCACATTTAAACATCATTACTTGTACCTATAACTAACAATTTCTACCTGACAACCATTCAGAAACTATTACCATCAACCCACAGCCATTCATAACTTGGCAACGGAACCTCCAATCATTCACTTTGCTTGGTAAAACCGCCCGTGGAATCCAGCTTTCTATCGCAAACACACCGCCGTTGCATTTTTTGCGGGCCGCTTCAAAAGGCGGTCATTAAAACTGACTTAATTTCAGCATGACGTACGCGCCCAAAAGCGTCATTCTTGGTCTTAATGAACCGTGCCTTATAAGCTATTGTGTGCCTGTAAACAAATAAAGTAAATCAATTGGTGTAATTAATGACCGGGCAAAGCTATCGGAGTGTGTAACGATAGATAATTTGTTTAATTAATTGGTATGTTGATTGAATGGGCGAGTGAAAGTGGAGAGGTGGAAAATGTAAATTAACGGGAGATTGGGGTTGGGAATTTTGCTTTTTTTGTTTGTAGAAATAAGGTTTTTCTTCATTAGACTTTTTCACTGATTACTGATTATTGTTTAAGTAATCAGTTTTTATTAAATATATTTATTATTGACAATGTTTCACAAAGTTCATGAAAACAAAATTAAAGTTTATGCATATTTATTTTTATGATACGTATTTTTTTATATTAATCACATTATTTGTTATCGTGGAAACTTTTAATTATTTAAATGAAAATGGTTGCCCTTTATTTAATTCTTCCTACCTTGATATAACAAATTCTGCAAACATTTAACAAAAACTTAATTAAATTGATATACTTTTTAAATTATAATAATAATAACATCTTTATTTATATACAGAGTTACAATTTTTACTACTTAACATATATTTACAATGATTAACTAAATTTTGTATATAAATTGGCTATCGACCGAAGGTCTTTCAGCCTGTTTTTGTCTCATTTTTGTCTTTGTCTATCTAATTTTTACGAATGCTAACGTCATTTTCAGAGTCTGAGTTATTAGATGCATAGAAGTGATAAATGGTGTTTATTACACCATTTATCACTTATTAATTATTATTATTGCTTATATTTAGAGGGAGTATTAGGATTATGAGGATTGTACAAGTGCTTGAAAAATACTCAAGGGAGAGGGTTTCTAGTCGCTCTTGGATGGGTCTAATATTGGTTCTATAATAAAGAAGTGTGTTGGCAGGATTTAAATTATATTTGTATCAATGAATTGTAAAGAAAATTAATGCACAACATTGAGATATGGTTTAAATTAATTAAATATAAGTGAAAAAAGAAACATGTGTGATGTGCACCTGAGACAATGAATGGAGATTTGATATCACATGTTACAGTGTGGTAGTCTTTAATCCAGGGACATGGGTCAAATCCCATCATAGATGTTTTTTCACTTATATTTATTAACTTAAATTATTTTTCAACATTGAAATTTATTCAATTCATAAAATCTTAACTTAGATAAATACCGCTCGAAAACATTTACAAAAAAGAAAAAAAAGTCGGTTAAAATTACTTTATTTTTAACGTTCTATTATCGCGGGTTTTCGAAATAAAAGGCTTAGGATTGTTACTTACAAATTGCAACTTCAGGAAATACTTACAGTTTATAACTTCTAAGGCTTGCCGTGCTCTAGGCTTTCTAAAAAGAAATAGTAAATACTTTTTCAACATCAATACTCTCAAAATGTTATATGTGTTACTTATCTTGAATATTGATGCATTATTTGGAATCCCTATAGGATATCAGATATACTTATAGTTGAGAGGGTTCAAAATTTATAAAGTTTGTTTCATTTAAATTTGGTTCAAACAGTTCTTATACGAATTAATTACAAGTTTATTTATTTTCTATTTTATTTATTTATCTGTTTTATTTTATTTATTTCTTCCATTTTTATCTCAATTTTATCATTTTATGTACATGTTATATTTTTGTTTGTTATGTTTATTATTAACGTTGTCTCAGCGTGTCTGTTATATACATTTTTTTTATAATTATGTGATAATTGATCTGTGATATTTTATCTTACAGTGCTCGTACCTATACTCAAAATGAACATACTTGTGATAAAACTGTGATCATATATTTAATTTCTCTTATTATTTTATTTTATTATTTGCTTTATATTTTTATTTGTTTAATTTTTTTACATTTTCTTAGGTAAATTATTGTTTCTATTATGTAAGTATATACCCGTAGATGTTAGTTTGTGAAGTCATAAGCAACACTGAATCAATTCTTTGAACCGTTTGGGAATGCACTTATCTTACTTTTTAATTATTAATAGTTTAGGAATACTTACCTGATTATATACAAATATGTAAATTATTGTATAATGTAATCAATTATAATGGAGAATTCCTTAAAATAAAGTTAAAGTTTTAAATATGGACATGTTGGAGCAGAGGCGGAGGAATACTGATATAAAACTGGGCTATAATTTGATTATCGCGAAAATCAATTGTTCTTATTTACTTAGTCAATTTAAACTAAAATTGTGCTCTTCTTCGATGTCTTTAATGTTCAATATTATAGAACCGATTACTGTAGGAACTATAGCTTGGCCAGAATCGTCAATAACTGTAATAATTTCAACGCTGATTTTGGTAATATAGGCAGCGCTGGTCTGAGGAAATTATTTCCTTAGGGCAGTCAATTTTTAATTTTTAACCTTCGTTAGTACTTTTTGTGTAAATGTTGTTCCGTTTTTATTTTATTTTTATTATTCGTACTTTAATTTTAGTTTATTTTTAAAATAACTAACCATAAGATGAATGCGTGAATTGTATAGTTGTAATGGGACTTCTGTGAATAAATGAATGCAATAAATATGAATAAAATATTATTAAAGTTATTCAATATAATCTGTGTTTTGTTGGTTGGTTTTTAATATTTTATTCATATTTATTTCGTACAATATGAACTATCAATGTCTAAATATTAAAACCATTAAATAAATACAAATTAAACTTATCAATAGAAAAGAGTATTTATAAACTTGGTCACAGTTATTTAAATAACTTAAATAAACTTTTATTCAATTTAATTTTAAATTTTAAACAATTGGTTGAGTGGGGTCTTACATCAAAGATTATATTATTACATTACTTTAAATGATTAGTAAGATATCGGACAATTTTTTGTCATTAATCACTTGGTAAAACATTTTTTAAAAATATTAATTTGTAAATTAAATTTACTTGGTTTTGTTTCACTTATTTGTATTTTATTTTCTACTAGTTTCGGCTTGATGCCATTATCAAGAATGATGTACAAATGGATTTGTTTTTTAATATATAAACATATTTACGTTTTATTAGGTAATAAGGGCATTTAATATCGGGGAATTCCAAAGGTCTTCGTTATCGTTGACCACGTTTTTGTCCGCCTTTAAGGCTTTTGAAATTTCTAAACCCTCCCGATAGTTAAGCGTTAATCCCTTATTACCTGTGTGTAGAATTTTTAATTTTTTTGAAGAAAAGTGGTGATTGAATGTGATACAGTGTTTAGAAAACCCGGTGGTTTGTTTTTTATTTTCTATGTCTTTTTTGTGTTCTTTTAACCTGACATCAAAAGACCTGCCGGTTTGTCCTATGTACAATGCATCACAATCATCACATTTTAATTCATAAATACCACTTTTCTTCAAATTACAATTTTCTGTTTTTATTTTATTATTAACAATTAATTTTCCTAAATTATTTGTGCTTGTCAAAATCATGTTATTATTTTTTCCTTTTAAATGATTTTTAATTTGTATAGACAATGGCTTAATGTATTCTAATCTATTCCATACAGTTAAATCAGAATTTGTCACACTATAAAAGTATTATCGCAATTGTTTTTGTTGTTTCCTTTTAAGCATGTTAATTATTATATCTTTAGTGTAGCCATTATTAATTGCGATCGTTTTTATTGTATTTAATTCAATATCAAAATCTATTTTACTTAGAGGGATATTAATTAATCTGTGTAAAAGGGCGTGGAATGTACTGAATTTAATTTGACTATGGGTATTTGAACATTGTGGAATAATAACATCTGTGCAAATCTCATTCCTATATATTTTGTACGACAGTGTATTATTATTAAGATACTTGAACTTATATGGTTCCAAGCCTGCTTGAGAATTTTTTAAACCGAGACTTGCAAATCCATAATCTAACAGTTATTTTCTACAATAATGCATTAGTAGAAAAAGTATTTCCTAAATTTACGAAAATCAAGGTAGAAAGGTTAAAAAAATAAGTAGGAGAAAGAGCAATAATTTTTATTTAAATAACACTATTAATTTGTTTATGATTTATCTTCATTAATTTCGTTTTACTTTCCACATTTAAACGAACCAACCAATTTAAACCGACGAAAAACTCAACGGAAATCGCCGCATAATCGTCGAACGAACGAACAAGCTCGCATTTCACTCGCACCATCCATCTCTTCAGCAAGCAATTTTCCCAGTTTAATTTACGGAAGTAAAAGTAATTCGATTATTTACGAAAAACGCCGAGAAATTCAAGACCCCATTCCGCGTGCAAAAGTCCCAGATTGATTTATCAGATGCGTTTTACTTTTCAGCTGACAGCATTTTTGCCTGTAAGGGAACTCGCGTTGCTTTCTCTGCTTTAATCGAATCGGTTTGATAGGCGAACGAAATGGAGTTTCTTGTTTTCATTAATTTGTCGTGTTTGCACTGAAAGATCCCACGGACGGAATTAATGTATGCGTGTATGTGAGCATTTTCACGTTTTAATAGTGACAAATGTATCGACGTCGGGTTTATTTTAATTAATATAAAGTGAAGTTAATTAAATAGAGAAAATCTGATAATATTTTAGTTAGATATGTGTATGCAATTAAATTATAATGGTGTATAATAAACGCTTTTAAGCTGAACATTAAACGTTCATTGCTCTTTCCGGAAAATATTTCAAGTAAATAAAATATATTTACTTACTAAAATAATATTTATTATTATTATTTCATTATATAAAGAATATAATATTAACACAAAGGTACAACATAGAATAATTAATGGTTTTAATATTTAGACATTGGTAGTTCATATTGTATGAAATAAATATGAATAAATTATTAAAAATCAACCAATTAAACACAGATTAGATTGAATAACTTTAAATTCTCGACTAGTTTTAAATTCTCTTGAAAATGGTCTAATAACCCGAAACTAGTCGAGAATTAAAAGTTATTCAATCTAATCTGTGTTTTATTGCTTGATTTTTAATAATTTATTCATAATTATTTCGTACAATATAGTAGTTTAAAATTTACAGAATATATATTTATAATTATTTTTGTACACACAAATTTTGTACTTTTTGCTATAAATATTTAGTTTCGTCAGTAATGCTGATATAAAATTCTATTATATTATAAATAAAATAACTTAACACTTTAATTATGTTTAATGTCCAATCAAATAATATATTAATGGAATTTTAAGCATCAGTAGAAGGTTATTTTTCTTTATCACCGCTTAAACAAATAGAATCGATTCGAAAAGGGCACCGGACGAGCTCTATTTTTCGAAAATAGAACAACAAAAATCGCGCGCGTTTCTTCCCCCAGTCATTATAATTGATAATTCTATGGCATACGTTAAGTCTTTAGTTTGGAAGAAAAATCAGATCTGATCCGGACTTGAGGCCGGACAGACGCTTCATTTTATTAATTGAAAAGTATGTATTTGCCCGGGAAGTAGTTGTTTCATTATTTATTTGTATTTTTGTATAGTTACTTTGTAAGTATTTAATTGTAGAGCGACTAGAAAGAAAATAATTAAATATTTTTTTTATAGATTTAAAACTGCAATGTGAATCATTACCATCTTAATTAATTATCACGTAATATCGAATAATGTATTTCATTTAGTCTAATCTCACAAAGAAATAGGAATTAAAACACACATGCGTAAGCTAAGAACAATAAATATTCTGTATTTCTCGAAATCCAAAAATCCTTCCCAAATATACACACCCTATTCTCACCATTCATCATTTCAAGACACTTCAGCTAACTAGCACACATATTCCTAAATCCACATCACCGTAAATCCATGACAGGGCAGAAAGACCTCAGGTCGATAGCTCATGACAGACTAACACCTTCATGCGTGTTTATAATTATAATATATAGCTGCATAGTATATTTAACTTAAAATTCCCAAAATCTTTATTTAAAAAAATAAACAACTAAACTCGCAACCTTTTTTTACAGTTATCAACGCACCAGTCATTCTAAAAAATGACATAAATACATGCAATCAAAACCCACAAAGAAATTCATCCGTATCTCGTTTACAAATCCGAGTTTACAATAGCCAAAGAAAACAAGAATCAAACAATAAATTTTGCCGAATAACGGCCAGCTCTCGTGTCATTCCATATTAGCCAGTCATCTGATTTAAGTCGTTGTCCACAGAATGCGATTGAAATGCTTAATTATACTCGTTTCGTTGTTTCTTTTATTATTTTTTTAATTACTAGTCTAAGCTTCTGGAGATAATAAAATGGACAACGCCTATAATCAACTCGGAGAGTGAGCACCTTGGGGGAAGAGTTCAAGGGTTATTATCCTCGTTAAGTATAGTTTTTAAATATATTTCATAAATGTCTTTTGCATAATTTATTTATTCATGTACTTCTTCTTTGTACAATAAGATTAAAATCCATATGATATGTTCAATTGTTAAATATTTTTTATTATTTTTTATTTCATATGTTAAGGTTTAGATGAAAGACTAGTTGAGCATTTATTGCTCAAATTGAATCGCGTCTTAAAGTTTGTAAAGTGTCGTAAATAGTTATAATGTATAAAATTTATTTACTTACTACAATATTATTTATTATTTCATTATAATAATATTAAAACAAATGTACAATATAGTAATTTAAAATATACAGAATATATATTTATAATTGTCATTAAGATCCAGTGATTGATACCTAAAACTAAAAAGAATATATAATAAAAGATACATTCTTACCAAACTCAGATATTTCAACAACCCTCTCTACAATCCTTCCAACGAATACCTTTATGAATCCACCCATATCTCAGAGTATATTATAGTTTGTTTAATAACTAGGAGGAGTAAGTGCCGAAGCCCGATTTACAATATAAAAAGTCACCAGAAAAATCACCAGATAAATAAAATCGAATATATAATGTAAATAATTTTAAAAACTCAATAATAAATAATTATTTTTTTATAGATTACATATTAATAATTAAAAAAAACTAAAACTTTGCACTTTTTTATTTTATTTATTACAAAAGATAAATTCATGAGTTAAAATAATTTTTCTCTACTCAAATAAAATTCTGCTTTAACATGTGTGTCATATATTCTTAATATTTTTCGTTTTTCTATGTTATCTATAAGTCAATTTCGGATAACTCACTTTTATCATGAAGACAAAATGACACATTCAAACAGAATTTATTGATCATATAACATTAGCTTGCAATTTACTTATTGGAACATCATAGAACGAACGACACAATAATGTTGCAAACAAAATACACGTTCAAATAATAAGTACACATACAAGAAAATAAAATTAACTAACCGTATTACAAATACTGATTAGAAATTGCTGAAGAAACTCCAAATATGACACTATATCGCGATAAAATCATATTTAGGAACAAAATAATTTCAGCAAATAGACCAGATATTAAATGGACACACAGATCAACAAAAACAATGAATTTAATAGATAAACGTTGGTTGAGACTTTTACTTGATGAAACTACATGAAACACTGTTTGTAAATAAAACAATAGTTTATTAAGTTTCATAAAATTTATTGTACAGTTGTTTCGCCAAAATTAATCATCTGCTGATGATGCTGCTGTTTGTAGGAGTGACTCTAAAATGAATTTTGTGAAACTTTAATAACTGTTGTCTTATTTACAAATAGAATTTAGTAAATATTGCTATACTAAATGTCAATAACACATACACTAAATACAGTGAAAATTTTGAAAAATGTACTCCGTTGGCTGATATAATCAAACGTACCATGGATATGGTATATGGAAACAACAATATGTAAAAAATATTCCAATCGTTATTTGTGTTACTTGAATAGTACCAATATTTATCACAAACAACATACAAACTCTAAAACTCTACCAGAAAAAGTTTTCGCAAAATTTTCCTGTTCACTTGTAGAGAAATCCTGGGTTTAAGATTGACAGGTTGTCCCGGTTTGAATTTATTGAAACCACCACCTGCGATTAAATTAGTGGTGAAGATAGAAACATCTCGGATGTAGATTAATCGGTTCTAGTAGTATCAGAACTGCCTCGGCTTTATTGTTCAGACTATAACCATTAATACATATCGTATTTTCAGGAAATTTCTAAGTACACAAAACCATTACACATAATCGCAATACCACCCAAGTTGGAATAAATCCCGTTTGAAATATATATGAACCAAATATGATTTGACAGTAATAAATATAACAATAAACAAAATAATTAATTCTCTAATTTATACACAGAGTGCGTTCCTCGATGAAAGAAACAAATTCATTTAAACTGCTTGTGATTATTTTCGAGAAAAACAGGCCGATTAGTATTTTTAACTGTGCGTTTTTCCACAAAAAATTATATACAGGGTGTCCCATAAATAGAAACCGATACTAAGTTATATTTTTTTTAAATGGATTTTTACCATTTATTATTAAAAATTTGGATTCCTCAGAGACTTTTAAATACTTATTGTTACGAAATCGGGTTTAAAAAAAACTCGGAAATAAGTAAAACAATGTTTATTTATTTATTTAGAGTACACTTAATACATTTATTTACAACACATTATCACTCTTTTGTTATAACGCGATGTTGGTCACTCGGACGTTCGTGATAGACTGACTGCAGCGCCGCTAGCGCGCGCTTATATAGCGTGCTTGTTTCTCAAACTTTCCGGAACTTTCGATGACGCCGCGCGCTCTTTAGAACATTCTAGAGTGATGTTTCCAGTTTCTTCTTTCACTTACGTTACATTATATATACTATTTATGAGATATTGACTTTTTTTTTTTTCACTTCTTTATAATTAAGCTTCAGCTTATCCAGCTATGGCTAATTTTCGTTGGAAGGATCCTGCTTTTAAGTTGCTAAAGCAGGATTGTATCTTCTAGCCGCATGGGCTTGTGTGGTTTATTTCGTCCGGACACGTTAGTCTGCGGGGACGAAATTTTCGCCTATTGTTGCGATTTCGGGGGCTGGGTGGTTCTTAATTCTTTCTATAAGTTCCATTCGTCTGGTTCGGGCTTTTTCCTGTGGGTCTTCTGCCTGGATGTCTCTGGCTATGTCCTGGTTGGAGATGTAGAATTCCGCAGCTAGTGCTTTTCTTGCGAGGACGTTGTTGATCCTGGTAAGTGCCTCCTTTGCACTGTTGCTACCACAGATTACTATTTCTTCTCCGTAATTTGCGGTGGGCTTAAGTACTGAGTTCAGAAGTCTGACTCTGTTTTTTGTACTCAGTCCGCTGTCTTTCTTCAATAGTGAAAAGAGGCTGTTTGCTTTCTTTTTTGCAAGATATGCTCTTGTTTTTATGTGTTTTTCAAACTTGAGCTGACGGTCGATTTTATTCCGAGGTATGTCACTGTGTTTTTAACATATTGACAACTTTAAACGATCTTATATAGTGCAATTGATACATAATAAATGGAAGATAACGCAAGCGCCATCTATTGCCTAATTGCATGTGGCATCTTTAACGATTTTCGTTAAACCGCCTTTATTAAGGTATTGCACATGGAACACAGTAGTCAGGTGAGGTTCGAAAAACCGAAATTTCCATCACTAGTTAACTATACGCTAGATGGATGGTGCTTGGATATTTATTAAATTAAATAAAAGCAATTAATACAAATAGAACAAATTTATTTTTTAAATGAGTTATATTCAGATGAGAATTTTTGGAAAAAAAAAACGCTCGGACAGGTCGTTCAGTGCTTTTAATAGTGCATCTTCTGGACTAAACCTTATATATATATAAGCTGTTCAAACAAATGCCGATGTAAAATTATATATATTTTTTAAATAGAACACCCTATATATATTATTACATATTTAGATTCTCCAGATAATTCTAGACATTTTTCATGTATGATGTCCTATAACTATCTTCAACTGTTTACGAAATAATATCAATTATTTAATAAATTAATGAGCATGAGTTACATATGTATATGCATAGATAATTGTCTTTCTTACGTTTGTAAAAATAGGTGAATTTCGTAAATAAAGATAATAATAATAATTCTATGTTAACCATTAAAAACAAATGAAAAAATACTTAGCAACAGGTGTACTGGCACACAATTAAGTTTTAACTATAATTTACACTGATTTGTCACACAAAATTTAACAACAATATTTGCCATATAAATAATGTTCCATGGCTGACTTAGTATCATTAAACAATTGGCAATATCTCGTAAATAGTTGAAGATAGGTATAGGACAGTATATTCAAACAGTATCTAGAATTCTCTGAGGAATCCAAATATACAATAATATATAGGATGTTCCATTTAAAAGAAGGTACCTTTGTAGCGGCATTTGTTAATGGGACACCCTGTATATAATATTTATTTTCAGTGGAAAAGATGCGCAATTGAAAAAACTAATCGACCTTTCCGAGTATTATAATCACTAGCAGCTTAAGTGAATTTGTTCCTTTCATTGTGAACGTACTGTAATTAATATATACCAATAAAATAAAAATAAATTAAATAAAAAATTTTTGAAAATAATTAATAAATTATTTCCTCTTTAGCTACTGTGACATTTTGACTTAGGTAACATAAATACTATAACAAATGTCTAATAATAGACATTTGCTGTTGTATAACAATAACATATTCTATAATGCAACAATTTTTGAATCGAAAATATTTAATGCAAAAATATTTTTTTATATTAAAATACAAGTTACGTAATATAAGGCTATATGCAGACACGTGTTTCGGGATTTCATCCCTCGTCAGTACAGCTGTGCCTTACGCAATTGCAAAGTTGTTAATTAAATTGAATAAAAATAATTAAAACGCACCGTCTCCTCTGAGATCCCCGATGGAAGTGATCGTTAGAGGACGTCTTTTGTATGGGCGCGAATATCATGCGCGATATCGATATATTGTTTTGTGTAAAAAATCTTTTCGACTCGGATTTTAATAAAGCCTCGCTGGCCGTTAATAATAATAGAAAATTAATTTTAATCAATTTAATTAACAACTTTGCAATTACGCAAGGCACAGCTGTACTGATGAGGGATGAAATCCCGAAACACGTGTCGTTGTTTTGGCATTAAATATTTTCAATTAAAAAATTCTTGCATTATACAATATATTATTGTTATGCAACAGCAAATGTCTATTATTAGATATTTATTACAGTACTTATGTAACATAAGTCAAATTGTCACAGTAGCTAAAGAGGAAATAATTTATTAATTATTTTCAAATCCTTTTTATTTAATTTATATAAATAATTAATTGAAATACCGTTTTTTTTTCTATAAAAATAAAAATAAATCACTTTCTTGCGATGAAAGCACTTGTTATGTTCATTGTTTAATATACAGTTTCCTGACACATGTTTCGGCTTTTACAAATCGTTATGTAAGGTTAATTAAAGTCACATATGGAATATAAGTGTTTTTCAGTTCCATAAAGAGTGTACCGCCACAAGCATTAACTTTTAATTTCTATTTATTGTGATTTTATTAGTAGTATATTGGACTTTTTTTAAATGATTGTTTTATATTTATTAATATAATACAAACAACTATTTTTTAGTATTAGAAATATTAAATAATACTATAACAATTTATCACTGGCGGTTGCAAAAATATGCTGACGGTTTTTGAAGTTCCTTTCATATAAATATGATGGATCTAATCCCGAGAAAGGAATAAATTACGCTCTTTATCATAATGCCATGATATTGATTCATTATATAAACGTAGGGAATCACTTAGTGCTATGTTTACGTATAAGTTAATCAACAATAAAATTGATTGTCCCGTTCTGCCTGAGAGGGTTATCTTCTTAGTACCAAGATTAGCGTCACGTTATGTTATAACTTTTTTATATTCCATCGACTAAAACGAATACTTTACGAAATTCCATTTCATATGTATAGGATGGTTTATTTATTTATTTATTGTTTGCATATTATACAGGGTATCTTTGAAACAATTTGCCAGGTCAATATAAATGAGTCAAATACATTTTTGTAAATTTCATATTAATCCGGCAAATAGTTCCAAAGATTGTAAAGATGGTTGAAATTTATCATATTATTTCATGGCGTAGGTATTTACCCGGGAAGCGGTTGTTTCAATAGATATTTGTATGTTTATTGCACTAACTTCATAAGTCTTGCAGAGGAATCAGAAAGAGAATAATTAATTAATTAATTAATTATTTTCAAATGCTTTTCTATATATATATATCTTTATTCAAACTATATAGATAATTTTAACAATATAACAATATTAATAATAACAATACATGTAGGTGTTAGTCTGTCTGGGCTACCGACCAGAGGTCTTTCTGCCCTTTCGTGAATTCATGATGAAGTTAAAGAAAAATCTATGCTAGCTAGCTGAACTGTCCTGATGATTTGCGCAAATGAATTGATGAATGGTGATTGTAGGGTGTTTATATTTAGGAAGGATATTAGGGTTACGGGGAATACAGAATTTTGTAAGAAGGGGTAGATTATCAGAATTATTGGCAAATTTTTTACTTAAGGCTAATATACGCTGGGATATGGGTGGGATTTGGGTGGATTCATAAAGGTATTCGTTGGAGGGATTGTGAAGTGGGTTGTTGGGATACCTGAGTTTGGTAAGGATTGTTAGGGAGGATCTTTCGGCGACTTGGGGGTGATACATAGTGGAAGGAATAAGTTGAGTGAAGAGGATAGCACCGTAATCAAGCAGAGGCCGGCAGATAGCTTTGTATATATGAGTGGCGGTTTTAATGGATATACCTTGTTGCTTGTACGTAAGAGATCTGAAATGCCGGGCCCTGTTTTGAATTTTAATTTTAGATGAAAGGATATGAGGTTTAAAGGAGAGTTTGGAGTCGAATAGAATGCCTAGGTATTTGCAGGTGTTTGAAGGAGAGACTAAGGTATTATTGATAGAAATTGTGGGAGACTGGGGTGTAATTTTGTGGAATGGCATAAAGAGTTTCGATTTAGCAGGATTAATTTTAATGCGCCATTTTGAGCACCAGGCTTGTATCGAGTCGAATGAAGTTTGTAGTGATCGTTGTACTGCTTGAAGAGTTGGACTTTTCTATTAAATTAAAGAGTTTGAAAATAATGAATTAATAAATTATTATATGCTTTTCCATTAATTTAGTTCCAAAGATTTTAATAGATATTCATTCGGTTTCAAACGTATTAAACACCCTGTATATTTAAAATACAATTACGCTCTAGTTTTGTAATAAAAATTTCGGTATTGAAATTATCGTTTTTTTTTCTGCAATTTTCATTGTTTTTTATGTTAAGCTCAATACTTAATATTTGTTATTATAAAACATAATTGTGATTACAATATACAGCGTATTTAATAAGTATGAAACCGATTGAATATCTATGAATCAGTTGTTATTGATAATGAGTGCATAGCACTCGAAATATATATCTAAATATTAGAAAATAAAGTGTGAAGAAAAGTGTTATTTATTTTTATCTATGAATCTATTTGAAACTGAATTAAAATTTCTATTTGAAATTAATTAATTAATTATTATTTTTCTTATTACTATTTTTGTATTTGTCCCGTTATTGCCGCAAGGAATAAAATTAATTATTATTATTATTGAAACAATTCATGGAGAGAAATGCATAAATTTTCATGAGGCGCAACTTAAAGCACCAATGTATAACAATTGTAAGCTTTAATTTAATTCCATTGTTCTTTTTTTTCAGGTAAGGATCACTTAATTCAAATTGGTGTACATATAGATTCCAGTCACTTGACGTTTTCAAGCGCTAAAAGGAAATTGGCGACGTTTTCAACTTCAATCGTGTGTGTGGGTTTTACCGGTTTGCATAAAAATACATCATAAAATAAAGCTTTGGTAAAGTAAGTATTGAGTTTATAAAAATTTTTAACTATGAAAATTATAATTAGTGATGGGCAAGATCAATCAAAAAATATTTTATTTAATTTATATTTAAATAACTATGACCAAGTGAATAAATACTCTTATTTTTTGTTTGAACCTCTTTTTAACTTTTTATAAGACAATTACATAAATGTATAACTTAAAAACTATATTCAATTCAATTCATTTATTTACGGTAAATCACAACATATTTTAATATCAGTAGCGGAAACTGCAAAATAAAAATTAACCCAAGTGGTCGACTCTAGCGACGAAAAAAAAAAATAATTGAAATATCAAAAACGGTAATCTCAGTGACTTTAAACAAATAAATTATGCCATAAAAATTGAACTAAATAGATAAATTATAAATAAAAATTGATAAAACAAATAATAAAATAAAATAATTACTAAATAAACAAAACAATACCTAAATAAATTAGCAAACAAGTATATATAATGATTCAAACAATAATATATTACAGATGAAATCACAGACCAGGTAAAAGTAAACAAATTATATAACCTAATTTAAAAATTAACACAAAGAATTAAAAATTAACAACTAACATTAATAATACATTAATAGTTTTTTAAGATTTTCCAGTTATGTAATTATCTTATAATTAGGAATTTATTTTGTTGGGCAATACATCTTATTATTATTTTCATTTATAAAAAAAATGTGGCGGATAGTCCACTAATCTATAGCTAATTAACAGATATAAATTATGCATTTGATTTTGTAATTTTTATATATTTTGTATTTTTTTGATGTATATATCTGTTCATAAAGACTTTTATTAAAAAATGTAAATTTTAATCTATAAGCGGCTCGATCTTTCTAATCAGCTCGATTTTTCGAACGGATCGATACTTCAACCGATTGATCATTGATTGATCAATCTTAGGAAAGAACGATCTTGCCCAACACGAATTATAATATGCATTTTAGGCAATTGAATTATTTTATAATATTTATAAACTGTTAATCTTATTTAATTGCATTTTATTTTCTGTTCTGATGGTTTACCTTCATTTTTAATTCAAAAATGTTTTAAAGAGGGTGCTTTCCGTAGATAATAATTACTCGTTAAGCTCTATACGAGCCCTTTTTGTAGCATTTCTGGTATTACCAGCATCATATACTACTATCCCAACGTAACTGTCAACCATTATGTTTAGCGTTTTAGATAGGGAATAGGGCAGATTACCAGCATTCCGGTAGGTTGTGGTATTGCTTGCTGAACCTGTGCGAAGTTTGTCCTTTCATTAATATGATTATATATTTCCGTTATACTTTTCTTCACGTTCCCCTTAAAGCCAAACTGTAGTATTTCATCAAATTTAAAAAAAAACTTTTAAGTTCGTAAATGGACGTTTGTTTTCTAAGGCTTCTTACATTTATTAAACAAATGCTGAATTCTAAAGTGGTTTTATATTTGGGTGATAATGGATGGCGCTGATCAATACATAAAGCGCATTTCTTTAATAAACAATATTTTTCGGAGCCCACAGGCTTCCAATAAAGCTAACAAAATCTTAAGGCTGCGATTCCCAATACGTTTCCATTTTAAGGGATTAACAATTTTATACAGTCATAAAAAATTAACATTAAATACAAGCAGATGGCTTATTTACTGATGAACGACATCAGATAATTTTTATTTTTTTAAAACATATAAAGTGAAAAAAATATTCTTTCAAAAATTAATTTAATTAACAAAAATACATTTACTCTATATTAAATAAATCTGATTATACGTGGAAAGTCTTCCTCTTCATATCCATATTTTTTTTTGAAATGTATTTATTTTGTTGAAATTACAAGATTGTTCACATTGTTTATTTTAATATATTATTTGTTGTTGATGTCGGTAGTTCCCTGTATTTCTTTATTTAATACATTCATAATATTATTATTTGTATACTCCTTCATCCTATAACATAGTCAATGAGAACAAGTTTAGTTCGATGCCATCATTTTTATTGTGAAACATTGCATGTAGTTTAGATGTTTGCCGCTAGGTTGAAAATCATAGCTAGAATAAAATAAACACACACACATTTTGTAAAAACCACTTTATTAGGCGTAAAATCGCAACCTTAAAATGTTCCCAAGGCTGCGATTTCAAATGTAATCAAGTATTTATAAATTACCGTTTCCGAGAACAAAATTCACCAAGTATTGCAGTTCTTCCCTTATTTTATGCTTTTTACGAATATTTCCAAGTTTTTGATTCTTCATTGAAGTCTGCCTTTTATTCATTCCCGCCTACTTTTTGTTTGAACCACCAGGCATTGTTCCTAATGTTTTTCATCGCTCGATTCCATATTATTTGTTTTGGTTGTTTAAATTTGACAATCGCTCTCCTCAGAAATTGTTTCTGCTACTTGCTGGATGTATATTATAGTTACAATGTGATTATTATTAATGATATTTATAAAATTATGTTTTTACCACATTGAAATATATTATGTTACATCCGACGAAAGGGCATAAGGATTCGAGAAATGTATTACATTTTTTCAATATTGCTACTTATGGACTCAAACTTTTGCAAATAACTCGATGTTTTACGCAAGTATCTCCACTTGTAATAAATAACAATCATCATTTACTCAATTACGCAATCCTCGTACTTCTTTTGTGTACTATTCACCACGGCACACCCATTCGCAGGCAAATATCTCAATTTTACATTAGAAATTCCCAACGTGAAAATTTATAAGTATTTGCACTAGCCCGAAGCCATCAACAATTATTCACGTTTATCAAGTGCTCACTTTGCGGTGTGATGGGTTATAATTTGTTAATAATTACTCAGTCATGTAGGTGCCTCCTCCTTCTTGCCGTTTCTTGCCGCAAAAAGGCGGTATTCCTCTCAGAGAAGTGTGCGAAACCCTTAAGGGTCTTATGAAAGTGCATTCTAGTATTAATCGTAAAGAATTGGTAGAAACGTTTATGTGACCTAAATATTTGAAATTTTTTAATTCTTGTTAAAAAATAATTATAAAAATTTTTGTATATACTGATTTTTACTTGCAATTAATAATTTATCTAAATAATTAATATTAGTTGAAAATCCAGACACATTCATATAAAAATGAATTTTTTTATTTATTCAAAATAGAAACATACATAAAGAAAAGAAATATACAAAAAAGTCTATCTATATATTAAATATCGTACATTTAAACACTTATAATCCTATTGATAGACTTATGCCTTATGCAAATAATTTGCAAAATAATACCAATTTCAAATTATTTGCCTCTTCTACGTCATTATTTAAACATAGTCTCCGCCGTATTTGCCTCTCTGATATCGATGGATAAGTTAAGTTATTAATATAAACATTTTTTGATTTTTTTTAATTATGTATTCTATTAATGATCAATTTACCATTTACTATTAATATAGGGTGATCTCGCCAATTATTGATTTATTGTTAAATGATATTTTGTCAATGTTTGTTAGTTACACTATGTATTTGTATTTCTACACTATTTGTAATTTTGTAATATAATTGTGTTCAAAGGATTTTTTTCGTTAATAAAGATTTATTATTATATACATAATTCGATAAATTTAAACATATGTTTTGTTTCATGTTTTTTTTTTTTAGTTTCAGTTGCTTGACATGTGTTTCGGTCCATTAAGATAATTTATAAAGTTAAAACTATTTTGAATCTGACAAATGTCACAATATACAGGGTGAGTCATCGAAGTCCCTATTTTCGAAATCTCCCTTGTCGTTAGAAATTCCTCATTAATTTATTAACAAAACTTCCTTAACTACTGAAGACGTATAATGTAAAATTATTTTCATTTATACAGGGTGTCCTATTATCTCGGAATTCATATCAACTTTGTTATTTGTAGAACACCCTATACTTCATTAGATTCTCTTTTAAATTATCATTGCAACAATGAAACACGAATCGGGCAACTGAAAATAAAAACATGAAACAAAAAAGCGTTTAAATTTACCCAATATGAAAATTTGATTTCATCAAGAAAATAGCAGAACAAGTATCGAATACATATTCATAAATTATGTCCTCATTAAACACAAAACATGTATTTGATAGGAATTAAGTTAATCGTATGGAATCATGTTCTTATATCTCTGAAATATACAAAATATAAAGATGTAGTAATTATTTATTTAATATTCTTATTTTGTTTGTTGTCCCAATCAGGTTGATTGTTTCCACTTTTGTCTCATTTTACCTGAACCACTACGGACTTCCCTTAAATAATATAATTGAGCCATAAAATATTCTACTCATTTTACTTCAAATAAATGTTAGGTTTAAAGTTCTTTTGTTGTCTTATTTTTTCTATTTTTTTTTTTTTAATCAATATGGCTTAAGCCTGGCTTTGGTTAGTATACCATTAGCCATCAAATAGGTAATTTAATAACTAAAACAAAATCTTTAATGTAATTCATACGGGATTCAACAGGGGCACAAGGTCTTCTCGTCTAGGGGCTCATCAAGACTTTTTCAAAATACACACGGAATTAAGCCGCGGTTCATGGGTAATCCACAGAGGTATCAAACAGAGGATTTTCATTCATACACTTAAATCTATATATATATATATATATATATACATACACATACTTGTATATTAAAACTATACCGCAATCTTTGCATTATTAAGAAATTCAAATAATTTCACATAAATAAAACTATTTTTTGAGGCTAATATGCATTTATAAGAAAATGGTAGGGCTAATTTGGCGGAAATTAGTTCAAAAAAAATCTTCCTTTCAGCTAAGTGTCTAGAGTAAATCATCACTACATGTTCGAGGGTACCTAATTCCCCACATTCACAAAACGGTTCTTCCCTTTGATTAATTTTGTATAAATAAAGTGGGCAGATACCGTGATTACTTCTCAGGCGACAGAGTGTCTTAACAAAAAGTTTTGAGGTAATTCCGAGTTCCGAAAACCACGGGTGGGATGGGATTTTTTGAGATAAATTTTTATAAAATAATCCATAGTTACTTTTATTAAAGTATAATTCGAATTCCTTGTTAAATTCTTTTTTAAATGTATTTAGTAGATCTGTTGATATAATAGGATGATTTAATACTGTATCACTATAGAGACCTTCTTTTGCTAATCTATCTGCTGTTTCGTTACCTGATATACCTGCATGACCCTTTACCCATATTAAGCGAATATTATTTTTAAATGATCTTGTATATTGTAAAATTTCTGCAGTGATGTAATTTAACCTTGAAGCCATATTAAATGTCTTGAAAAAGTCTACTATGCTCTTACAATCTGTAAATATCAATAAGTCTGTAGTAATTGGTAAGTTTAAAGTTTTCAGATATTTGAGAGCTTCAAGTATTGCTATAGTTTCCGCTGAATATACTGACATTATATTACCCAGAGCAAACGATCGTTTTACATTTCTAAATGAATCAAAAAATGCGCACCCATATAATCCTTCCGAACTGGATCCATCGGTGTACAATTTGTATGAATTTGGCCATTTTGATGATATATATTCATGAAATAATATTCTCGTATTTATTGGAGATTGCGAGATAGAGTAATAATTGTAATAATAAGATTTTATGGGCTCAATCAATGTTTCGTATTGAATTGAATATAATAGGTTTATCCTGGGCTTGTATAACTTTGTTTCATATGGCTGTATCATTCGATAACACTCCACGAGTATTGGTGATTTTTTAACAGTCCAATATCTAGTTGATAAATCTAGTACCGAAAGATCATATATATTTCTTAATAATTTTGAATTCTGAGACAGTAAAGATACCAAAAAGTTCAAACCCAAATATTTTCTTCGAATGTAAAGAGGTTTCTCATTACATTCCGCAAGTAAGAAATTAATAGGAGTACTTCTTAATGCTCCAATACATAATCTAAGACATTTATTCTGTACCAGATCAATTTTTTTTAAATGGCATTTGCTGGCATTGCCATAAAAAATACAACCATAATCAATTACTGATCGCACAAACGATCTGTATATTAATAAGGAAATGGCAGGGTCTGCACCCCAATTAGTAGACGACAAAACCCTCAGAATATTAATGCCTTTCTCCACTCTTGATGTTATATAAGCTATGTGCGAATTCCATAATAATTTACTGTCTAAGTACATTCCTAAGAATTTGACAGTTTTAGTATGATTATATAATTTTCCATCCAGCAATACTTGATTTGTTTCAAATCTGCTACGCGTAAAAGTACAAACTTTCGATTTTTCTTCTGACATGGACAGTCCATTATCAGCTAAATATGATTTTACTTTAATGATATTTGTGTTCAATACTGAGAGGCAATTGTTTATATTTTTATGTTTTGGATAAATACAAAAGTCGTCAGCATATTGTATTATTTTTATGTTGTTGTCAAATATCAATTCCAAATCATACAAAAAGAGTGCATATAAAATGGGGCTTAATATGCTACCCTGAGGTAACCCTGTGCTTGTAGTTTGTGGGCCAAAAACTTTATCATTAATATGGCAAGACACTCTTCGCTCTGAGAATAAGTTAGTAATTAATGTTACAATAGAATCTGGGAAGTCCAATTGAAGCAATTTTTTAGCTAATAATGGAAGATTTATGCTATCATATGCGCCTTGAATATCAATAAAGAGAGCAGAAATAGATTCGTTCTTTGAGAATGCAATTTGTATATCGGTTATAAGTGCGCCTAGCGCGTTATTGGTTGAGTTAAATCTACGAAAGCCATGTTGGGTGCTTGGGAACTTATTTTGTGATTCTATCCACCACTCTATCCTAGTTTTTAAGATTCTTTCAAATGTTTTTAAAACACAAGATGAAAGTGAGATCGGCCTATATGAGGAGGCGAGCAATGTTTGTTTCCCTGGTTTTAATAAAGCAATAACTTTATATTCCTTTCTATTAATTTTGTTAAGTGGTAGTGCTCAATAATGTTACTAGGCTTCTTAATTTTTTTATTAAAAAATGGAACTTTTATTATTAGGTTTTTGCTTTTTAAATTTTAAAAGCAATTATCTTAATATTTAAAAATGCAGTATCGTACTTATTAGCATATTTAATCTTAGAATTCTATGCTCTTTTCAAATTCAATATTAAAAATACAGTTTCCATTCAAAAAATATCGCTTACGTCATATTTAAAAACAATTCTTAAGTGATAATTACAGTAAAATATGTCTCATTTAAGATATAAGTTGACCTTTTCGAGTATTTGTTTAAAAAACGTTTACTAAAAGATTTATTGCGATAGTTTCCGACTTTACACCCGCACTGTATTTTAATTTTTAATTTTCAACATAGAACTTGCTAGTATCGTTATTGCTAGATTTGTGTTTTTGTAAATAAAACAACGCTTTTTTAATTTCGCATAATTTATTGTAGAGACACTACAACAATTCTTTCGCTAACACAATGTCATCATCAGGCAGATGATTAATGATGATTGTGTTTGGCTTGAGGATACGAACAGGCTTAACTAAATCTCAAATATTTTTTAAAGTGTATTTTAATTTTCAACAGAATTAATTTTAATTTAAAATTAATTAAAATTGTAATATTATAAAAAATATTATATTATAATAATATTATAAAAAAAATAGATAGCCCAGAAAGATTGACATCGACACATATTTTAATTATTTATGCTATTTATCTTTATAATCTAAATATAGCTTTAGTAAGACTAAATAAATTATTGTTTAAATCATTATATATACTTGTTTGCTAATTTATTTAGGTATTGGTTTGTTTATTTAGTAATTATTTTATTTTATTATTTATTTTATCAATATTTATTTATAATTTATCTATTTAGTTACATTTTTATGGCATAATTTATTTGTTTAATATCACTGAGATTACCGTTTTTGATATTTCAATTATTTGTTTCATCGCTAGAGTCGACCACTTGGGTTAATTTTTATTTTGCAGTTTCCACTACTTATATTAATATATGTTATATATGTAAAATTGTATTGTTCTGTTTATATGTGATTTACAGTCATGCTATTTATCTAAACATTTTGAATATTCTGTATAAAGGTGATTTACCGTAAATAAATGAATTGAATTGAATTGAATTGAATACATATATAAAAATAACATATGTTATTTTTGTTATATTAAAACTCATAAAATATTGAAACATTTTTTTTTATAAACAATGAAACATCATTAGTTTCCTTGAAACTCACTGCTAACCCAATTAGGCGACATAAAATCATAATGACTCCTTTTACCTTCACTATAATAAACACAACCTGTCCCGGTTGAAATCTAGAAAGAAAATCCAATAATCCCTTTCTAGAACGAACTGACCGCTCAAAAGATAACCAGTCTAATGGCCAGAAGTGAAACAAAACCGTTTCTCCTCAAGATGAAAGACCGGCGATATTCCAAATACGGATATTTATGTGTTGTAATAAAATTATTAACCCATATATATGTATATGCAACTGGGGGAAAAAAAAACTGTACGCATTCAGAAAACGAGTGAATATTTCAATCGGCCCACGCGTCAGGTGGAAAAGGTACGAGCTTCGTAAATGGAACGGTAATCCAAATCCGTGTTGCATATTTACAGTTTAACCCGTGTGACCTCGTGTCTGCACATTGTAACTTGTCTAATATGTTCGGGATTAATTACATCAGCTAGGCATCAACGTGTCTTTACATTCTTTGAGCGTGTACTCGTGCTGTTAGATAATATTTCGCTTTAAAAATATATTTTTTTAAATAGCCTATAACAATATCAAAAATATTGGTTCCGTTAGATGGGCCTTTATAATTTCAATTCAATGCGGAGATTATCAAACGAACCTTTGTCTTTCTGTCTTTAAGAACAAACGTAATTAATGGAATTTATTTTTACTTGAGGCAGCGATCAAGACTGATCGTTGTAATTATTCAGTACCGTTATATTAATTCGTGTTTTATTTTTTATTATAAATAAATGGTTAAGCAATTGAAAGAATTGGAAATAAAAAAAAAACTTTATGCAGCTGTTAAATATATAAATACACAATTGTAACTACACAGGGCATTTTTTTTTAATTTACATGAGAAAATCGTTACCTCTTGTTAATAGTATGGATTTTAATAAAATTAAACACATATTTACATTTTAAAGAGAATCTATGTTTTAAATATTAAATTAAAATTATAATAATTTTCAATATTTTAATTTAATTAATAGAACTAACTCTCCGACAGCTTGAGAAAGTCAAAAGAAATTTTAAAGATAGGTTAGGTTAGTTGCAAATGCGCAACAATTTCAACATTTTCTTTAGGTTTTTTATTATTATTAAATTTATTAAAAAAGTTATATTAATAACTTAATATATATACAAACATCTTTATTCAGATAATATGACAAAACAAAATGTTACAAAATTTATTATATCAATATGTACAATTGTGTTATTAGTTTGGCTATCGACCATGGGTCTTTCTGCCAAATAATAACTTAATATTATCATAAATCAATATTTACAATATAATAACTCTTTAAAATAACATAAAAACTGCTTAAATTTGCACATCATATTCAAATTTAAATATGTATTTAATTTCATCAAAATCCATAGTATAGAAAAATCATACCATTAACACGAGGTAAAGATATTCTCGTGTAAATTCCTGTGAGGCATAGTTAAAAAATCCCCTGTATAAAAACAGATTGTATACTTAACTTGACTTTATATAGTTATTTTATATTTTATTTTGAACACGTTCAATATATCAAAATCTCGAAGTTTTGTGTTCGTGAGTACGTGAAGTTTTCTTGATTGATATTATATTTCTTTCTTCACTTCTTTATTCTAAAAATACTCTATAATACTCGCTGTACTAAACTTCCATAATCTTAAAATATTGTTTCGTCAGTAATTATATTATTTATTTATTTATTCAACGGCATATATCTTTTTACAAAAACAAATTAAACAGCTAAAACATATATCAAATTACATAATACATTTCACTAACAAGACAAATATTTAACGCGCTCAGGGTGTCGCCAAAATAATCAAAATCAATTGAATTTTCATGACGCAGCATTCGTATTGTTGCAGAATTTTTAGAATAGTCTGTTCTACAAAAAAAGGGACGTGAAGCGTATGGTTATTTCGCAAGTTACGCCAAGAAACGTTGATACCAAGGATATTTAGCAACTCTGGACAATCAATTGGGTTGTTAAATATTTTGTAAACCGAACGTATGTCCGATTTTATACGACGTTTCTCTAATGTGTCTATATTTAATGAATTTAAAGAAATAAATCTTTGTGTGTAAAACGAAGTGATAAAAGACAATATATTAAAAGTTAGCATATATATTTTTATATTTTATAATGTTATTCATAAGAATACTAGATATTTTATAATATCATTTTACTCAATAGCTTCGTCCATTTAATTTAATTACATTTTATTAAAAGCAACTACTAAATACACAAGAAACGGATAAATGGGATAAAATCGTAGACAAAAAGTTATAAAAAAATGTTCTCGTGGGTCTATATATATATATATATATATATATATATATATATATATATAAGTTACCTGATGCCAACACAATAGACTTAATTTATTATTATGAATAGAATTAATTGTTCATTTATACATACTCTGTAAATTGATTACTCTGTTAATTATTATCTAATGCTTATTCGTCACTTTTTTGTAATATAAATTGTATTTTCCATTGTAATAATTTAGAAACGAAAGAGTTAGAACGTATAACTTCGTTGTTATAAAATAAATTCTTAAAAAAAAACAAATCGTGGAACAGTAAAGTTAATTTATATATATATTAGTGTTAGGCAAAATCGAGTGAATTTAGTAATCGAGTATTTCCAAATTTAAGTAGCTAAAGTTATCAAATAACAATAAAATAGAGTTTATTAATAAATAGGTGACACTACCAAATATTAATATTATAAATAACATTAAGAAATTTGTCATAAACTTAATTTTGCAGTGACAAAAAAGATCGAAAAGATCGACTTTGCCCATCTCTAATATATATATTAATTTAAGGCATTTAAGGCATGACATTTTATTCCCCCAATATCTCAAATTCTCTGAGTGTAAGAAATCAACTTTAAAAATACAAATAGAAAAGTAGGGAATAAGCATGAAAACTGCAGTAAACATTTATAAAATATAATTAATGGTTTTAATATTTAGACATTGGTAGTTCATATTGTATGAAATAAATATGAATGAATTATTAAAAATCAACCAATAAAACACAGATTAGACTGAATAACTTTAAATAATCCGAAACTAGTCGAGAATTTAAAGTTATTGAATCGAATCTGTGTTTTATAGGTTGATTTTTAATAATTTATTCATATTTATTTCATTTATAAAATGATTTGTCTCCCCATGCTTGATTACGCGCTGCAATTCTTTTCCATAATTCTCACTCCTTCACCTTTGGAAATATTCAAGTAGCAGATAGATCAGTTCTCAGAGTGCCAACAAAAATAAGACATCCACAAAACCCACTCCATACCCCAGCACACACACTCCTATACGAACAAAAAAAATCCTTCCCATTGAACAACGTATAATGTCCTTTCCCAAAAATATGCCCTAAATCCAACTACTTGCGACCTTCTACATACTTCAAGTTTTTCACGTTCCCCAAACAAATGACCCATCCTTAAAAATCCCTCCACAATAACATTTCAATTCATTACATCCTTCCAAGACGTCAATGTCTATCGTCAAAAGACACTGTAACAATAAAGATCAACGACAAAATAATTTGCAAAAAACGACAATGGCAAAAAAATTAAAAGACAGACACAAAGACTAATGGTCGATACAAGTAACCTTTACATTTTTAAAATATTTTTATTATTCTCATTATTGTTAACTCTAAAAAATGTCAATTTATTATCGTAAAAGTCAAGACAAATTTGTAATATTTACCGCTTAAATGTTGATTCATTAAGTTAAACATTTAATTGTGTTTATGCTACTATAATATATATATATATATATATATATATATATATATATATATATATATACAGAAATCTTTATTAACAGACACATAATAAATAAACATATAATTCTTCGCCTGCTAATCGGCTATCGACTGACGGTCTTTCAGCCCGACTTCGTAAATATCTGTCTATGTGTTATGTATATGCGTATTTATGTATTTGATTTAACTGTGAATGTCTCTATCTTTGTTATGAAGTGATGAAATGAACTGAAATAATGATGTTGATGGTTTTTTAGGTGTGGATCTGGTGTTTGGGATGAGAGGGATACATAAGGTTTTGAGGAGATTGTAATTGAAAGGATTGAGGGCAAGCTACTATAATATATTTATTGAAAAAGGGGTACAAAAAATTAACTTAAAACATTCTTTAACAAATAATAAAAATGATTCATTTTCGCAAGGCTATCGACTATAACTTTTTCTGCCCGGTATTATAATTATTATTATCTAATTATAACCTTATCGATTTATTATATCGATAAGGTTGTATTTTATATTAAATATGAAAGTACACAAAGCTTTCATTATTTCCTTGCGCATCCACCATTTATGCATGTGGTCTTCATTGCTTTTTTATAAAGTTTGGCGGGAATGACAGAAGATATTATTTAAATTATATACAATTTTCTACTTAATACATAATAATTAACACAGCTATAATCAAGGTGCTCAGAAAGTGTTTAATATTTTAATCGCTTCGTCAAATGTTATGAAAATTAATACAATATTTTTTTACTTACATTTTCTACTTGAAATTAACATGAAAATTGACTCACCTTTTGTGGAATATTGTATATACAAAACGGATTTTGTTTTGTTGAATATAGCTATATCATAAGTTTTAGAAAGAAACCTGTATATATATATTGTAAATATTTATTGAAACAATCTCAAATAAATCACGTAATTTTCGTATTTGTGTTGCTTATAATATTAACTTCATATATATATTGCTTAAATATATGATGATTGCAAATCATTCATATAATTTTATTTTAAATTAATCATAGATTTATAATCAAGGGAAGTCCTCTGTAAAAAACTTTTTGTAGTCTCTCATTTTAAATATTTCTATAGGATCGTCTGCGCTTTTATTTTAAATTGTATTATGTATTACTGATTTCGGTTTTAATTATATTTCTCTTAAGGGTGAATTCAATATGAAAAAAAAAAAAAACGAATTTTTGAATCTATGTAGGTAGGGGTGATGCCTTTTTTGTTATAATATCTTTCATATTTTTAACTAATCTCTGTTATATTTTTTTCTTGTTATCATTTGCATTGTCTGCCTTTTACTTAAAATGTATTTTGTAACGTCTGATTTAAGGTTTTGTTTTTAGATATTTTATATTATAATTTTTGAAGTCGTTAGCAGATTTTTTTTATAAAAAAAGTGGCATTTAGTTAATTAAATTAATATATATATATATATAGTAATGTACAAAAGTGTATAGACAATTATATTATAAAATAAGTTATTAAGTTGTATATTCTTATTTATTTATTGTAATTCTTGTATTTATGTTCACATTCTCGATATTAAGTGCAAGTTTTATATATTGTTTGCAATGATAATTATCGTGAAATAAATAAAAAAAATAAATAATAATTGATTATACTTCTTGATAATTGCCCACACTATTTTCCGATTTAAATTGAAGTTGGTTGCAATTTATACTTGGCGCTGATCATTCTCAAATAATGTAATTATTTGCTTTTTAATAGCAAGGGAAATTTCACGACCACCAGGCATTATAAGAAGAGCCTACACTAACATTCTTTACTGCATAAAATCACTTTTTCTATTAAATTCAATTCAAATATTAATTATAAAATATGTGTCTATATATTTTTTCCTATAATAAATGTGTTTTTTATATCATTGTGTGTAGTTATTGAATGTCAAACAGACATCTCATTAATGCCATCCATTATCGTAGAGTTGTTGATAATACAATTAATAATTATATAAATTTATAACAACATATGGAGATGTGTAATTGTTTGTCTATAATTTTGTCCATCACTGTGTATCTTCATTCAGACTGTATAGATAATACAAAACAATATAAAATAAATAATTACAATACATGTATGTGTTAGTCTGTCAGGGTTATCAACCAGAGGTCTTTTTGCCCATAACATTTTTTTATAATGTTAAATTTTATTATTATACATTAAATATGTTCTTCTTATACGCAAGTTGAGTAATTTAACTAGATATATTTAAGGTATTTTTAACCATTAATTAAGTACCTACATATTTATACTATTTAATAATTTATCGCGAATTCTAAAAGAATTAAAGCAGATTATAAAAACACAACAATAAAATGATAAATATTTTACTCAACGTATTTCTAAAATACAGGGTAGCTGAAAATTCATTGTCCAGTTTATATTAGTTGAAATGTTAAAAATAAAAAAATATGTTCTATGTATAACTTAATATACAAAATATGATTTATAAAATAACACAATATAATAAAATAACCACAAAAGCGTACAAAACAAATGTCGCCAAAAAGGACAAATTTATATTTTGAAAGATGGCTTAATTTAAGAAAATAAAATTTTAACAATTACAACTTTCAAAAATTAATAGCCTCAACCATTAAGTTTTATTTCATTATAAAAATGGCTTATGTCATTCTGTAGATCACATTTTGTACACTAAACTTTCATATTAGACATAGTTTTGTATGTTTTATATTTATTCATTATTATTATTATTATTATTATTTAAGCTAATATAAGTTGTACATTTTTAATCCTTAGCAAATTATAATAGTTCCAAAGTTATTGAAAATTGATTTATTAATTGGTAACTAATGAAATAAACAATTTCTCAAATAATTAAATCATGCATGTTATTTTTATTGAAGATATATCCGTATAATTTTAATTACCTTCATATTCTTATATGTATTATATACAATTATATTCAACGAGGTTTATTAACTTAACAATTTTACGGCAATAATTTAATATGGATTCAATTTTCCATAAAATATTATCAACTAATAAATCACTTGTCAAACAACCGTTGAAACAATCGTGATAATAAAAATTCGTATTGTATTAAACAAATTTTTATGTTCGTCATAAAAATTCAGTTATTTTTAAATAAGGCCATTAATTAATTTTCAATAATAGAAAAATATGAACTATTATAAATGATAAAATATGTAAATAAAATAAAAAGAAATTTGAAAATTAATTAGTTAATGGGCACGAAGAACTATGGTCAACAGCCCAGGACCTACTAACACCATTATACAGGGTGTCCCATTTTAATCTTTCAGGTGGAATATATCGAGACAAGTGCGCCCAATCGAAAAAGTTGTCTAATGCAAAGTTTAGTGGTTTGCAGGGGGACATTAGATTCTGTTATCAATTTCACCCCCACCCCGCAGGGGGGTGAATAACAGGGGTAACTAAAACTCACATAACTTTGGATGCAAATCAATATGAAACTTTTTAAGAAATAAACTTCAATTTGTGTGCATTGAAGTTTATTTCTTAAAAAGTTTTAAAAACGAAAAAACGATAAAAATGCAAACGATTTTTTGAAACTATGTATATAGGCATCACCCCTTAAGTAATTTAAAAACGACGAATCGAATGAACCAATCATTTCCAGGACAAATACCTTGCAATATAAATGATCATGTTGTGATTGAAATATACATTTAGATATTAAAAATACACGAGTAAAGAATTGTGTAGTCATTTTTATTATCGATAGTTCATAAAATAAAATAATACATTTTTATTTCACGCAAAACAAATGATGAATCTTATAAATTTCGCGTGACCCCGTTTAAAGAATTTATCTGTAATATTTTAATTACGTTTATTAGATATCAATCCAATTGTATAATGAACAATTCTACCTTTTATAATACTTGCATAATTTTTATCAACGGACTTTATCTAGTTTTATAAGTGAAAATCAATGTACGAATTCGTTTCATTTCGCGCGCCTCGACTTTTAATTTGTTTCTGGGTCACGGACTCAGAACAGGTGCTACAAGCACGAAAAGTGAATGAACTCGACCGCTCGCAAAAAAAGTGACAGTATTAAGATTAATACTATAAATATAAACGCTGGATGAAGTAAATTTATGGAGCTAAGTGAACGCGCGCTTTGCTCATTTGCAATTAAGATATTTTCCATAATTGTGTTAATGTGACATAATTTGATACGATTTTAATTTTAAGAAGAAATGATAGTGAATAAAATGAAAACAAATGTGAACATAATTAATTATTTTTACTACTTGACCTAGCACATAAAAAAATATATCTATCTGGTCTGTTCAATTTATTAGGTCAATTTGTATTATACTTAAAGTTATAAACAATTTAATGTTGAAATCAATAGAAGTTTGGGGCCTTATTTTTCAAAATGGAAAAACAGTGTAAACTTTCTGTTAACGCAATTTAATTGAAAAAATGCTTAATAATATTAGGAATAATCGTTTGTTACCATAAAGCAAATGTGTACAGGGTGAAATAATACGCAAAATGATTTTTTATTTTTTCACTTAAATGGAACACCCTATATTGTTTACAGTATATCGATAGAAAATTGGTTGTTTTTTAATTTTTGTATAATGAACTATACCCCTCTGTTACCGCTTTTTAAAAATTTCATTTCAAAATACAAAATTATAAGTTTCGCTTATAATCTATAATTTAAGTAGGCTATAATTAAAACAAATGCAATTCATAATCGTTTTCTGACATTTAATAACATACTTACTTCCTAACCTAAAAGGATATTCAAATGACAATCGATATTTAAAGGCGCATACAAAATATAAAGAAAATAGTTCCTCGGCGATTATTTAGCGAGTTATAATTGGGACAAATTTTTTTAAGAAAAAAATTGTAAAATGTTTGAATGCTATTGAATTAAAAAAAAAATGTGAATGCCTGAAATAAATATATAAAAATGTTGATACCAACAAAATATAATGATATAAGTATTTTATTATTTCACTTGGTATCTATTTTCAGTTTTTCAGACAACATGAATTGTTTAAATAAATCAATTTAAGAAGCATATAGGAATATTTTAAATATTTTTCGAATAATAACCAAAAATATAATTGTATGAATCATTTATTGAAGAAGTATGTTTAACTGCACCAGTGTTACAAAATATATCGTAAAATGTACTTAACTTACTAAATATGATATTAAGCGTAACTTTCACAACTAAATAAATTAGTGGCGCGGCCTACTATTGTTAAAAATTCTATACCAAATTTGCATTTGAGACTAAATATCTCAAAAACGGTAAATGGTAGCTATTTAATATGTTATATAAAAAAATAAGAGTGATCAATTTTCTACTAAAATAGCATAAAAAATATATGGTGTCCCATTTAAGTAAAAAGAGAAAAAAATCATTTTGCGTATTGTTTCACCTTGTATATAAAAATTTTTTAAGAGAAGAAAAGAATATTTCTTTTATTATTAAGTATTTTTGCATTTGTACGGCGTTGACAGAATGTTTATTTCATTTTTCATTATTGAAATATTAGGCTCTAAACATCTATCGATTTCAACATTCATTTGTTTATAACTTTTAAAATATGAAATATTAACCTATTAAATCTTATATAAAAAATGATTATTTTTAAACGTAGAATCGAAAATCTTCATAAAAAATATATCATTCCATTAAAAAAAACATATAGGGTGTATGAAACTAATTTTATAATGTGAAGTTTGATAGTAGCTACTAATAATGTAAGCAATATTTTTTGTGTATTTATTAATAACTGAGATGCGCCACCCTGTATATATATATATATATATATATATATATATATAGTTATTTCAATTCCATTATATTATTATGACTACTGCATTAAAAGTAGAAGAAACAAGGCGTCCACTGAAAACCAAGATAATTTTCATTCTGCCATAAACAAATCACAATCCACACATTAAACACTATTAATTCCTTGACGATTTCTCCGGTAATTTTTGGACATGCTTTTCAGATATGGAATAGAAATTCCTCGGGTCGCGTCGCTAATATGGCGTTTTGCGTTGACAAAAAGCCCCAGTCATTCATTCATTTTCCAATTTGCCAATCAATTAATGGCCGGCGAGATTTTAATGAGATCCGACTGGAAATCGGGTAATTAATTTATTAGTGGCGGATGCATTTTCTTGCTCGTTATTCACACAGTGGGCAGCGGATAACGATGGCCTCATGGTTTGTTCGCTAATTGATATCGACTCCGACTGTCCAACCGTGATATAAATATTTGCTCGTAAAATGCGCAACTTGAATATATTGTCGATGCAAATGAAACGAGATTTTGAGTTATGCGAAATATAAATTAACAGCGACAGGTATATGAATAATCAATGCGGCCGGCTGATGTTAAATATAATATATTTTCTTTAAACAAAAAAAAATGAACAAGATTTTGCCTTTCAATATCAAACTAAAACTGACAATTAGTATTAGTATTTAAAAATTTTTTTTGTTAGAAGTAGTGTGTAATATATATACAGGGTGAGCTTTTTTGTTGTTTTTATGGGGATCTCGGAAACTATAAGAGATAGAGAAAAGGTTAAATGGGCAAAAATGCAGATTTATGAGCTGAATAAAAAGCTACTTGTCAAAATTAAAAAGTCAAGGTTAACTAGATTTTTTGAAAAATTAAATAGTATCGATTTTTTTAAAGCGATTTTTCTTGGTTATTACTAGAAATAGAAAAAAATGTAAAGGATTCTGATAATTTTACGCTAAATAATAAAATTTTATCATATACTTTTTGCTGACATTAGTTTTCGAGATATAAAAAAAAACTTACATTTTTAAATGGAAACCATAGTTGACAAAACCAACTATGGTTTCCATTTAAAACAAAGTTTTTTCTGTTTAATGTGGCATATTTATAAAAATTAAATTGTGCTTGTCTCGAATGTATAAATTTGTTTTATTTTTAGTAAATAACCAAAAAAGTCAAAAACGTACAGCTGGGTTGACATAAGTGCCCATGGAATAGTGCATTTCTTCCAACACATTAATTCGAAATAAACGTATTTAACAATTTCATACATTAGAAATAATTGTTTTATAAATATCATCGTTTCATGGCCTACTTTTTTTAGTGTAAATAAAATAGAAAATTCTTTATAACTCAGCTATTTTAAAAAATAAGTATAACATGTGATATATCAGATTAAACAGAAAAAAAAAATCCCTTTCGTATGATGACAAAACCACCATGGTTTCCATTTAAAAAATGTACATGCGACAGGCGCTGTTCAGAAGCTCAAAGCGTCGATGCCAAGAACGCTCTTAATTTAGTGCCCACCAAATCTTATCGGTTTTTGCAAGTTGCAAACAATGTATTTAAAATCGGCGCTTGTAAAAAAAATCAATCCGCTGCGATTACTTATTTCACCAATGGTAAATTGAAAAAAATCAATTTTGGATACAGCAATGTCAAAAATTGGAAAACGATTAAAATTAATTAAAGTGGATTAAAATACTTTATAATTATTACATAAAAAATGTTTTAGCACGGGATAAGTGAGAATTTAATTCAAAACAAATCAATTAATTTCAATAAATTGTTTAAGGAAAATCGAGATTTAAAAGTTTACTAGAAAATGTATACATCTTAATTGCTTCTAACATATTCAATTGCGTAGAATATATTTTAAAAATTAAATTATAAAAATGTTTACAGAAAATGTATGTCCACACATTTTCAGTCATTAATAATAAATTTCAATTATACAAAGTAAAGAATTGATTTTATTATTGAACATGGTATTTTACACTGCATAATAAAACTTTTATTAGCGTATTGTTTCTTTATTGGCTATCATTTTAAGCATACATCGTAAATAATTACTGTTCCTGATAAAAACTGTTCTCCATATTTGCAATAAGCAGCTCCCTGCAAACCATTTACGACGCGAATATGACGATTCCTTTTTAAAATGTAATTCCAAAAAGCCATTGCATAATTTCTAAACTCTTACACTCCACGCACATAAATATTTTATATCCAATAAACCCATCCAAAAAAAGTATCATCACCACCAACAAACCACCAATCAAACATCCAATAGTGCCTGCAACATAAATCCACTTTTATATCCCCGTTTTACAACCCAATATAATAAACCTCACGCTCAAAGCCTGCACACCAACGTCAGAAAAAAAGAATCAGAAATCCTTTCGCAATATTGAATATCCAGTAAAAGGAACGCGTACGCGCGGCTTGTAAACATTTCCAGATTTATATTTACGATTAAAGCACAGGCTTATTAATCCGCAAACTGGTGGCATTATAAAATATCGGCTGAAAGTACGACCCGAGAAAATGATAGTCGTTAGCTATCCAAGAAAGTATTCGATGACGTTTGATAGATTGCCAGAATCAATAAATCCTGTTATAGAAAAGTGGAAAAGTGAGTTTAGAGAACATAAAATCGCCCATATATGGTGGGTATGAAAAGGAGATCACCTCGGGAGAAGGTTGAGCGTGTAGGTGGATGTTCTTACTTTCCTTAAAAGAGATACAGGTAGATAGGAAGAATGGATTTTGATTTGATTAGGTTGCTCGAGGCGTGTTTGGTGTAGATCGTGTTTGCTGCGTGCGATTAAAGTCGCGAAATGTTGTTCGGAATATCTTGAATTATGAATAGCTAATGGTTTTTTTTGTAACACACAATATTATCATGTAGATTAGATTTACAAATCGTGCATTTCACCAATTATTATTCAAATTTTTAGTACGATGCTCGCTTACAAATTTCGTAAATAAATTTCTCATTTGTCATCTCGTTAGAGATTTTAAAAATACATATTTAAAATATTGTTAATTGAATAAAAAACACTTCGTTTGTTTTACTATATATAGAAACATCTTTATTCAGACAATATTAAAACAAAATTTTATAAAATTTATTATAACATAATGTACAATTGTGTTAATAGTCTGTCATGGGCTTTCGACTATAGGTCTTTCTGCTCTGTTTTACTATTTTCTTAAATTAATTTCGACAAACTCAGATATGTTTACAAGACTATTTTGTATTAAATCTTTAATATAATTAATACTTTTAATATTTAAACATTGGTAATAATAAATATCTAAGATATTTGTTGGTGAGTGCGTGAAGTTTCTTGATATAATGTAGTAATATTTTATTCCTTTCTTCACTTTTTTATTTTTATCACTATATGTACATTTCAAGCACAACGTGCTCTTTATACACATCACATTTGTATATTAAATTTTGTTTACATGTTTATTTATTTATTTGTCAATTTTACATAAAAAACTATTGATAAAGAGCACGTTGTGCTTGAAATGTACATATAGTGATAAAAATAAAAAAGTGAAGAAAGGAATAAAATATTACTACATTATTATAATAAATATGAATAAACTATTAAAAATCTACCAGTAAAAACAAATATTTAAGAACTTCTCTTCAAGAGAGCGATTTAGAAATGATGGCATAATTAGCCTTAATCAGAACGGAAAACAGTAATATTGTTAATAAATGTAATTTAAAGCAAAACATTTAATCTAATAGTAAAAATATAAAACGGTTCCACAACCCAGAAATTAAAATATTTTTAAATTAGAGCATATGATATTCGAAAATGAGAGTTTTCTCGTTCGCAATTAATCAAAACCAACCTTTACCAACACATCAATCCACACCAGTGCAATATATCCTTGCACACTCAAACGCATCTCTTATTACTAATTAAATTTCAATTAGCGCAAATGGACTTCACACTCGCACAATTTGACTAATGCGTTTATTTATTAACGTCAAACGGTGCCACATGAAAGATAATTAATTCGGCGTAAACTTTCAGTTTGTAACGTTAATTGCAGCCACGATCCACTTGTTATGTGCATATGAGCGTCTGGCGGTTTTGCATAAAATTAGTCGACGATAAATTGTCGGATTTTACTTTCAAAGCTTCCTGCAGTGACAACAAGATTGTGTTTAATGCGTTTCGGGAAGAGCGTCTCGTTCGGAAAATAAAAGCGTAATCTTTTAATAAGTTTGATTTATATTCGTTGGGATTTTTTTTCTTTCTAGTAATGAGAAGTATGGGTGTGTTATTTATTTCTATTTGTGGAATATAAATGGAAGGAAATTTATTATTTCAGTTACAAGAAATAATCTTTCATAAATTAATTTGAAAAGCTTTAAATAATAAATAAGCGCAAATTTATTTACATATTTTAAATGTTTACACTATTCATTTCAGAAGAAAAAAAGAAAAAAGATAAACACGATTTAAATGAAATATCTAAGAAGAATAGCTGGAAAAACAAAATGGAACAGAATCAGAAAAATAAGAAAGCAAGAACCGATTGGTAGAAAAAAAAATATCAACTGAAACTTGTATAGACATATAATTAGAATGGATACAGATAGAACCACAAGAAAAATATTGAAAACAAGTAGAACGAGCGAAAGAAAAATAGGGTGATCGAGAATAAAATGGATTGACCAAATTCAAAAAATAGGGATGATTAATATTTTTTTTTTTAAAGGAAGGATGATTGAAAGGATTTTAAGGTTAAGGAATGATGAAAATGAGGGACATTTTTGGCATAGGTAAATTCCATTCAGCCACTAACGAATGATTAATATTACACACTACTAAAGAATAATTTGAGAAGAATAAATCTAGGAGAATGTAGCTTTCAATCCTATAGAAAATGAAATTAAACAAAAAAACAGAAGCTGCTATTTAACCTCCTCACACAAACCAATCAATATCCCCAACACAGCATAAATACATCATTGAAATCAATCAAGGAAAACGTACACGAATTTAATACAAGACCAATCGTGACACACCAGGCCTCCCAATCATTCTAATTATAACATCCCATCGACTCAATGGCGTAGCATTAAACAAAGCCGTTATTAATCCCAGCCATTCTTTTTTTTTAAAAAAACGGCGGCTTTTATTAGGGAAAGTTCCTTGAAAAGGTCCTTAAAATGTCGAAGTTGGAAATTGCGCGATGGAATCTTTCGTTCGGCTTTATGGTTCATTCGTCGGGAATTATAATAGGGATTAATTGCCTGTGAATGATGGGTACATTGTACTGTTGCGCTTTTTTTTTTCGTTCTTTCGCGATTTTTTTATTGTTTTGAATGGTGAGGTATGTTTAATGAGTTGAAAGTGAGAAGAGCTGAACAATTATTAGTGCTGAAGTGTTGTTTTGTTTCTGGAGTTTATGAGTGTGCGATTAATATAGTTAGAATGGAATCACATGAAAAGGAAACTTATATAGATATAAGTTTTCATTTCACTGTTTTTTTTATTATTAAGATCAAATTTAGGTTTCATTGCCAATTAATTAATATTTAATTATAAGTAAAATTTATTTTTAATGACGAAAAGGTTTCTGGCCAATAGTTGCTGTTTTATTTGATTTAAAAAAACTATATATATATTCATCATCTTTATTCCTTACATGTGTGGTTTAACATTTTTTCTTTTACATTTTTGACAATTTATTTAAACTTTAAACAATATTCTTGTAAGTATTGGCTATTGGCCGGAATATTTGAAATATTATTTAAACTATTCCATTTAATACTTGCGCTACCCTTTGGGCATGATTGTAGAGTTGTTGAGGGGGTGTACCGCGAGACTCGAAGATTAGCTCCTTGACCGTTGCAAAAACATCATGCTGTAAATTAATGTAAAATAAACGTGTGTACTTGTATTTTTCTGTAGGATAACCAGAGCGTTCACATGATGGTCCTTCGAACCGGATTAACTAATGGCATTTTTTTTGGGATTTCCATTAAATCACGATTTTCACGAGAAGATATTTATAAACACAACTTATGAATTTCTTCTCGTGATGATCGTGATTTAACGAAAATTTCAAAAAAATTCTTATTAGTTAATCAAGTTTTAAGGACCATGATGTAACCGCTCTGGTTGTAAGTTGTGTTTATAAACTTATGAATTTCTTCTCGTGAAAATCGTGATTTAATGAAAATCTAAACACAACTTATGAATTTCTTCTCGTGAAAATCATGATTTAATGAAAATCTAAACACAACTTAAGAATTTCTTCTCGTGAAAATCGTGATTTAATGAAAATATAAACACAACTTATGAATTTCTTCTCGTGAAAATCGTGATTTAATGAAAATCTAAACACAACTTATGAATTTCTTCTCGTGAAAATCGTGATTTAATGAAAATATAAACACAACTTATGAATTTATTCTCGTGAAAATCGTGATTTAATGAAAATATAAACACAACTTATGAATTTCTTCTCGTGAAAATCGTGATTTAATGAAAATCTAAACATAACTTATGAATTTCTTCTCGTGAAAATCGTGATTTAATGAAAATCTAAATACAACTTATGAATTTCTTCTCGTGAAAATCGTGATTTAATGAAAATCTAAACACAACTTATGAATTTCTTCTCGTGAAAATCGCGATTTAATGAAAATATAAACACAACTTATGAATTTCTTCTCGTGAAAATCGTGATTTAATGAAAATCTAAACACAACTTATGAATTTCTTCTCGTGAAAATCGTGATTTAATGAAAATATAAACACAACTTATGAATTTATTCTCGTGAAAATCGTGATTTAATGAAAATATAAACACAACTTATGAATTTCTTCTCGTGAAAATCGTGATTTAATGAAAATCTAAACATAACTTATGAATTTCTTCTCGTGAAAATCGTGATTTAATGAAAATCTAAATACAACTTATGAATTTCTTCTCGTGAAAATCGTGATTTAATGAAAATCTAAACACAACTTATGAATTTCTTCTCGTGAAAATCGCGATTTAATGAAAATATAAACACAACTTATGAATTTCTTCTCGTGAAAATCGTGATTTAATGAAAATCTAAACACAACTTATGAATTTCTTCTCGTGAAAATCGTGATTTAATGAAAATATAAACACAACTTATGAATTTCTTCTCGTGAAAATCGTGATTTAATGAAAATCTAAACACAACTTATGAATTTCTTCTCGTGAAAATCGCGATTTAATGAAAATATAAACACAACTTATGAATTTCTTCTCGTGAAAATCGTGATTTAATGAAAATCTAAACACAACTTATGAATTTCTTCTCGTGAAAATCGTGATTTAATGAAAATCTAAACACAACTTATGAATTTCTTCTCGTGAAAATCGTGATTTAATGAAAATCTAAACACAGCTTATGAATTTCTTCTCGTGAAAATCGTGATTTAATGAAAATCTAAACACAACTTATGAATTTCTTCTCGTGAAAATCGTGATTTAATGAAAATATAAACACAACTTATGAATTTCTTCTCGTGAAAATCGTGATTTAATGAAAATCCAAACACAACTTATGAATTTCTTCTCGTGAAAATCGTGATTTAATGAAAATCGTGATTTAATGAAAATCTAAACACAACTTATGAATTTCTTCTCTTGAAAATCGTGATTTAATGAAAATCTAAACACAACTTATGAATTTCTTCTCGTGAAAATCGTGATTTAATGAAAATCTAAACACAACTTATGAATTTCTTCTCGTGAAAATCGTGATTTAATGAAAATCTAAACACAACTTATGAATTTCTTCTCGTGAAAATCGTGATTTAATGAAAATCGTGATTTAATGAAAATCTAAACACAACTTATGAATTTCTTCTCGTGAAAATCGTGATTTAATGAATATCTAAACACAACTTATGAATTTCTTCTCGTGAAAATCGTTATTTAATGAATATCTAAACACAACTTATGAATTTCTTCTCATGAAAATCGTGATTTAATGAAAATCTAAACACAACTTATGAATTTCTTCTCGTGAAAATCGTGATTTAATGAACATCTAAACACAACTTATGAATTTCTTCTCGTGAAAATCGTGATTTAATGAACATCTAAACACAACTTATGAATTTCTTCTCATGAAAATCGTGATTTAATGAAAATCTAAACACAACTTATGAATTTCTTCTCGTGAAAATCGTGATTTAATGAAAATCTAAACACAACTTATGAATTTCTTCTCGTGAAAATCGTGATTTAATGAAAGTTTCAAAAAATTGCCATTAGTTAATCCGGTTCGAAGGACCATCATGTAAACGCTCTGGTTATCCTCCAGAATAATACAAAGTACACATGCACCAAATGACCTACAAAGGCAAGATGAAATATGCTAAAGAAATTCTATATTATATAATTGTCTGCATTCATTTTTATAAATATATGTAATAAATATTGTTGTATATTTTATGTTATCGTGAACAAAGTATAGTGTTCAACTCGCATATAATGGCTATTAATCACGAGAACAATGTTTGCGAAACGAGCCATAAGCGAGTGTAGCAAGTCGTTCGAGTATTATTATATGCTCGCTGTACAATATACTATTAATAAATTATTTTCTTATTTTAAATACTTTTTTCTATTATCACGTGAGTAAGGGAAGATAGCCGATAGCTAATCTGGCTGCTTATACGATATTAAAAAATAAATATCTCAAAACTAATAAATGTTTTTTATTTATATATTAAAAAAAATTATATCGATTTTAGCACATCTTCTGATCTTGAGGTATTGAGGAGGAAGAATAATGAACTAGCCGATTCTAGAACCTCCCCGTTACCTTAGGGTCAGAGGAGGTTCTAGAATCGGCTAGTTCCCTCTACTCACGTGATTTAATTGTAAATTCTTGAATAAATAAGGTATTTTTTTCTCTCTACACTTTTCTATGAAAACTAATCCACTTTCGTTGCAAAATATTAAAAATTGAAGTTTTTCGAGCGCAAAAATCGATACAATTTTTCTTTAGATGGTCGCCATTTTCCCATTTTTCGGTGAAACATTTCGTCGTAGTACAGTTTCCGTAGAATTCGATACTTAGTTTTATTTTTAAGATTACGGAAAGTGCCGATACCTTTCCTTAGACTCCGGACATGGTCGCCATTTTCAAAAAGGATATACATCGACCATATAAGTTAAACAAGCACTTTTGTACTCAAATAGTTTATAAACAAGATGAATAAAAACAACACGATTCTAAATTCACATTTAATGAACGATTCATTAAATGTGAATTTTGTTTTCCTTGTTTGCTTAAACAGGACAAGTTCGCCTTCCTGTAGTGGTCGAAACAATGATTCTCGGTCGTCTACCTTGCAGACCCAAATCGTTGACGATGTCACTTGAAATTAGGCAAAAGGTGGCGCTTGCGTCGTCTTTAATTTATTACGAATCTAAATGTTTTAGTTTTCCCTCCAATAAAAATCACAAAAAAAATCACGAAAAATCGTCTAAAAAAGGCCGTCGTATATATAACACCCCCTTAATATATATATAAAAATATGCTAGTGATACTCTGTCCTGGGCAATCGACCAGAGGTCTTTTTGCCATGTGTTGGATTTATGTCAAAATGATGTGATTCGTATTGATGAATAGTGACAGTAGATTACGTGTATTTAGCATGGATGTTTGAGTGATGAGGGATACATTTTGTAAGGAGGGGTTGATTATGTCTCAACATAATAAAAACACCACATGTTTTTTTTAATTTATTTCTAATACAAAATTTTCTCGTACACAATTTTAAAAAGCTTTTATTACACTGAAAGGAAGAAGTCATCATTTTAAACATAATAATGATTACGCTTAGCATTTAACTTGTCGGCCTGGGAACATGCCAAGTAACGTATTTCCAACTTTGTTAAGATGTAATAAAATATATTGCTTAATCCAAACAAGATCAATAATAAGCAAGATTCATTACAATATTACTGTAGTTATTGGCCAAGAGAGAATATTTGGTGGAAATTTCCAATTAACTTATTACTACATACCAAGATAATTTTAACCATTTTAACTTCATTCCTATAATTATGTTTAGGTGTTTATTTTAAACGCTTTTGTGATTCATTCAAGAAACTGCCAAACAAGTGAAAACCCAACTTGTTTGGAAATATTTCTTTCAGTGTAGTATATCCTCCGAACGGATTTTCCTTTTCAAATAAAAGCGACAATTAAATGTTTTAATTAAGGATTGTATTCATATAGGATTTTATAAATTTAATTGAAACGCATTCATTGCAAACTGAATAGATTGCTGGGATTGAATGTATGTGCGAGCAATTATGAGTAGCTTATCTGATGGTTATAAATGGACAATAAACAATTGCTACTCTTCATGACTTGCATTAGAATTGAAATTAATTACTTCGATTGTATCTTGTAATGCATACACCTTCATCGCAGGATTTGATTGAGTAATTATAGTCATTTTTTCAAGCAGATAATAATAATAATGTAATAATAATAATTCTTTATTTGTCCTACAGGATGACCCAATTACAGAACAAAAATTTGAAGACAGGATATGAAGAAAAATACATATTAATAAATGAATAATTAAATACACTAAATAAAAACACTAAGAAAAAATGTCACAAATTTGTTTTTCCGCGCACATACACAATACCGTCACTGGTGAACGCTGTAACACATTGGTACGGGTACGCGCTGATGGTAATCTAAATGTTGATAAGAATCGTGTAGGTTTTATAGGGACATTGAATGGAACTGTGGCGAGAATTTCAGGACAGTCGATTTCTCCATCTAAAAGTTTCTTCATAAAAGTTGCACATCTCAGATTTCTTCTGTTGGCGAGGGATTCGGTTTGGTGACGCTGAAGAAGATCATCTTGAGAGATTCCAATTGGTGGATAATAACGGTCAAGTTTAAATGAGAGAAATTTTAAAAATCGACTCTGAATGCGATCCAACAAAAGTGAGTGAGTAGCATAAATGGGAAACCAAATTAAACTGTTATATTCCAATTTACTCAACACAAAGGCGGAAAAGAGAGCTTTTATAGCATCAACATTAGGAAAGTCGCGGCTAACACGAAGAATAAAACCTAAAGCTTTTGACGCATTAGTTCGGACAGATTGAATATGATGTTTAAAGTTGAGTTGGTTGTCAAAGGTAATTCCTAAATCTTTGAACGTGGTACATCTCGATAAAGAGATTCCTTCGATCTGATAACTTGATTCAAATGAAGTACGAGTGCGGGAATAACTAACCACGTAACATTTGTTGACATTTAGTACTAAACTAACACTCTTACACCAGTCAGCAATTATATTTAAATTCGATTGTAGAGTGATTACCTCATTCCAAGAATTAATCTTTAAATAAATTTTAAGATCATCAGCGTATGCCAATACAGGACAGGTAAGCATACCCAATAACTCATTAATAAAAATATTAAATATTTTAATTAGAATCTAATAAATCTAACAATCTAATAAATATTGTAATATATACTTACGGCAATCCCACAAATTTTTTATACGATTAATAAAATCAAGACAAAATAGAAAGACTGCAGATCTATAATCCAGACCAACACCACCATTATATCTGTAAAACACTTTTAATTTAACGATGAAAGGATTGTATTTATCTAAACTGTTTGTAATTAATTTTTGACAAAAAAAGGTTCAGACAGGTAAATTAGTATTTTTAACTACGCATCTTTTGCACTACATTGTGTCCCATAAACAATTGGCGATACAAGGTTAACTTTTAATTAAAATCGAACATATTTTATATTCATAATAAATGGAAGACGACGCAAGCGCCATCTTTTACTTTATTTCACGTGACACCGTCAATGATTCCATTCTATAAGGTAGATGTCGCTTGTGTCGTCTTCCATTTATTATTATTAACGGCAACACAATATCCGTTCAACCGTCTTCATCAAGGCATTGCCTAGTCTGATGAGGTTCGAAATGGCCATCACTAGCTATCCATACAATAGATGAATGGTGGTTGACAATTTTATTAAACATTGTATATTATTACATATTTTGAAAATTCAAACAATTTACGAAAGTTATACAGCCACTTTACAAATGACGGAGTAATAATTGACAAAATTTTACAATGATCTGTATTTCTTTGAAGGATCAATAAATGTCGAGAATTATTTGAATCGTCTGCATTTTACCCATTTTAATGAAACATGTGGACCTACAAACAAGAAGGTTGTTGTTTCTGCTCCGCTAGTTTGCTACTTCATGTATGTTAATGACAAGCTAAATTTATGCGGAAATTGCAGTGACATTCAATAAATAAGTGTTCTACAAAGAAAGAAAGAAATATTTTATTGTGAAATACAGAATCAAATATACTTACTAGCAGTAATATTTCATTAACTATAATTCACATTTAATGAATTAATTGATTAATTAAGCAAAAGGTGGCGCTTGCGTCGTCTTTAATTTATTATGATTAACTATAATATTGTATCTTGGCGAACAACATTTGGATTGTGTCTATGAGGCCTTGTAAAGTGCCGAGGGCTTTAGGTAGGGTTGAAGTGTGAATAATTAGGGCGGTATCATCGGCATTATAGGAGAGAATAATCGAATTTATTTATATAATTGGGATTGGACAAATGTCAATGACGAGGAAGTTATATAGAAGAAGAGATAATGAGGAACCTTGCGGCAGACCTGGTTCGGGAGTGAAGGAATAGGATGTGGAATATTACAGTTCTATTTTTAGAAATCTATTATAAAGGAAACTGTCTAAGATATGTCATATTTATGTATAAAACGAGAATGTCAATATTAATAGACAAAATCGTGAGAAAAAAAGTATAGTGAAGAACGCTTGTCGAATGTTCTTTATATGATTGTTTAATACTGTTTAAAAATAATTTTTATTCTCATTTATTTTAATTGCACAATATTATTTTTAATTATTTATGTGCAAATTATAAAACTCGGTTAATAAAATAAACAACGCAAATTGCTTAGCATTTCTAACACTAATTTAATATTAAAATTACTTTATTAGCAAAAATCCACGCCGATAAAAACATGAAAATAATTAGAAAGTATAAACGTGAAATTATTTATTACTCCTCGACGGCTTGCGACGTCTATAATTTGTAAAGTGTAACGTAATGTGTAGAATATTATTATAAAACATTAACATATTTCGCATTAATAAATTTGCGCTACATTTAATTATGAAAAAATCCTAGATGTTTCGCAACAATAACAACTTTCTGGATTAGTGGGTATTGCTAATTCCTCGGAGAAACTTGTAATTTATGTAAATATAACACAATAACTCGATGATGCACATAATTTTATTTATTTATTTAACGGAATGTACCATTTTTACAAATATAAGACATACATGTAGAATGCAATAAATTTATATGTATTACTATTATTTTGAAAAAAAAAAGGTGTATGTATGTTTGTGGTTATATACATTTTATGTAGAGTGATCTATTTTAATTAATTTAGTGGAATACGTCGATAAATATGTTTTGTACATAAAATATTTCAAATAGAAATTTATTGTGACAACCCCCTGTATTAGGTTGTCGCATCTAATCCCACGAAAACTATTTAACTCCTTACCCCATAAAGAGTGGTTGTCTTCATAGAGTAAGACATTAACTTCGAAACCTTGTTTTTTTTTTTACATGATTAATATTTATAATACTCAAATTAATTTTAAGTTTCATTCATTTTAAAATAAAAACAAATGAATAAAAATTTGCGAAAAAATATCTTGATGTTAAAACAAAACTTGACTTTCCAAATTTAATCACGTTAAATATATATATATATATATATATATGTATTTAAATATATTAAATTTATTTATATTAACAACAATTTGTTCTTGTCCTAATATAATATGAAAATTCATAGGAAAATTAATAAAATATATATTGAGGTGCTATGTTCAATTAAAAAGAAATCTGTGGTGTTGAAGACCAGTTACAGTTTTTTTATTTATGATAAACATTCTGGTTTTTACATTCACTTAGGAATCATACGTCATCAATTTGTAAATTAAATAAAAAGGATTTAAAAATAATTAATAAATTATTTTCACTTTTAGCTTTGCGACATTTTGATTTACATCCCGTAAGTACCTTAAATAAATGCATAATAAAACAACTACTTCTCGGAAAAATATTACTGTTTTGATACAATACTTATAGAAATAATAGATTATTTTCTAGATATTAAAATACATCCATTAAATTTTAAAACATAAAAATGCGTCTATTAGTATTAAAATAATTTTACTTTGTTTGGATACCTTGGATTGTTTATTATTGACTATAGTTCCGACAACCCTAGGGTATCATAATCGAAACAAATGTAAAAAATAAACAATCCAAGTTATACAAATTTAAAAGCATTTCTGGCTATTTGTTGTTGTTTTATTTGATTTAAAAAAAACTATTAATTTGAAATATTATTTAATCTATTCCATTTAATACTTGAAGCGTCTACTTTGTTATACGTAAATACGTCGATCCCTGCTTGAAATACGCCACAACCTTCAACCGAACGTACTAAGAAATTTGGATATCGGCGAGAAGTCAGCCCTTAGAATGCTTACAAAAATTAGACACAATAATCCTAATAATTTTCTTCACAAATACTTCCCTCTATGAAATATGCAAAAATACTACACTCACTTCACTTGAAATCCTTACCATAAAATTCCAATCCCCACATAGCTCGCATTATCAACCCATGTATCTCTAGTAATTCTAACATTAACCCTAAATATACCCACCCATCATTAACAAAGTAAGTTTGAAGATGAAAACCAAATAATTTTCTCAATCATAGAATGAAGAAGCATTTTTTCTTTTCAAAAATAAAGAAGCCATCATTCCTTACATAATTTCTAATATCAAGTAACCCTGTATCCCTCGTAATTTTAGCATTAATCCTAAGTATGCACATTTTTCATTAGAAATTGATTTTGGTTTGAAGAGGAAAACCAAACACAAACAATTTTTGCAACCGTAGAGAGCAAGCAATAAAATAATTAAGAATTTGGGAATAATTAATAAATTATTTCCATATTTAGCCACTGTGATATTTTGACTTATGTAACATAAGTACTTTAAGCATATCTTCAACAATGGACATTTGCTGTTACATAATAATAAAATATTGCATAATGCAACAAAAATTCGAATCTCTCAAAATTAACAATGATTTTTCTATTAAAAATTCATTTGATTTGACAACAAAATATAAATATTGAAGATGACGACATATTAATCTCTTTTGATGTTGTTTAAATTTTCTCAAACATTCCTGTAGATCAAACAATTAACATTTTAGAAAATATTCTTAAATAAAATAATAAAACGGAAAATGAAATTAATTTTTATTTTAAATTAACTAAATCAATAATGAATTGCAATACTTTTGAATTTAACAATAAATTTTACAAACAGACTTTCGGTACAGCAATGGGCAATCCATTATCGCCATTTTTAGCAAATATTTTCATGAACCATTCAGAAAATGTTGCCAAATCTAAAATATCTAATTTTCCAAATTTATGGCTTTGATATGTAGATGACATTTTTGCTGTTATTATTAACGTTAATATCCAATTTTTTATAAATGAATTAAACAAATTATTCCACAGTATCAATTTTACACACGAAACTGAAACTAACGGCTGTCTTCCATTTTTAGACCTTTTAATTATTAGAAACAATATAAATTTAATTTTAATATTTATAGAAAATCGACACACACCTTTAATTATATACATTCGAGCTCTTTTTGTAATATAAAACATAGATTTTCAATTTTTAACAGCATGATTTTTCGAACAATGAATTTACCAATTACAGATCAAAATAGAAATGAGGAATTTAAATTAATTCTAGATGTTGCAAATTTTCTAAATTATGATGTTTCAATAATTAAAAAAATAATTAACAAACAAAAAAGGAAATATTTAATTAATCATATTACAAAATTAGAAAAAATCAATGAAACAAATACAAATAAAAAAATGTTAAAATTATTCATGAACCTAAATTAAATTATAGATTAATTAAATTATTTAAAAAATTTAACCTAACACCAGCATTTTATTGTAAAACTAAGACAACATTTTTATTAGGAAATACATTTAACAAAATTAATGATAAATAATTAACAAACCAAAAATGAAATATTTAATTAATCATATTACAAAATTAAAAAAAATCAATGAAACAAATACAAATAAAAAATGTTAAAATTATTCACGAACCTAAATTAAATTATAGATTAATTAAATTATTTAAAAAATTTAACCTAACACCAGCATTTTATTCTAAAACTAAGACAACATTTTTATTATGAAATACATTTAACAAAATTAATGATTTAGAAAAAAGTGGAATTTATTCAGCTCAGTGTTGTAACTGTGAGAAATTATATATTGGTCAAACAAAAAGAAATTAAAAAAAAATACAAAGAACACATCTATTATTCAAAAATAAATAACAGAGAAAAATCCGCAACTGCTAACCACATAATAACATTTGGACATAAATTTTCGTTAAACAATCTAAAAATTTTAAAAATGTCAAATTCTCCAAAACTAAATATGTTAGAAGCAATTGAGATGTATAAAAATTCTAGTAAACTTTTAAATTTTGACTTAACTCCGTTAAATAACAATTTATTAAAATTAATTGATTTAATTCAATAAATTACCTTTATCTGATTTTTTTAATAACACATCACATTTGTATATTAAATTTTGTTTACATGTTTATTTATTTATTTGTCAATATTACATAAAACTATTGAAAAAGAGCACGTTGTGTACATATAGTGATAAAAATAAGAAAGTGAAGCAAGGAATAAAATATTACTACATTATAACAATTAAAATATTTAATGCAAAAACGTAAAGTAAAGAAACCTTCGTTTCAAAAACAAATATTTCCTTCAACTGTAGAAAAAGGGTGATTACCTTTAAAAGCAAAGTCATATTCATTTGAAGATGACATCATTCCATATTTTTCCACTGTAGGGAATACGCAGACTTTATAAGGAAAGAAGCTTTCGGTAAAAGGGTAAAACCAAACAATTTCTTGAACTATAGAGAGCAATCAATTGTGTTCTGAAGCAAAGAAGCTTTTGTTAAAAAAAGAGGCCCGATTAATTTCTTAAATTGTAGAAATGAATAAAACCATTTTTTAATTTATTGTAATGATTGTATATTTGGTTTGAGTATAACGTGAAGTGATGTAACTTGAATAAAAACACTTGGTTAATTCCTTACTTCACAATTCAATTCAAAATTGTGAAGTAAGGAATTAACCAAGTGCTTTTATTCAAGTTATTGTAATGATATGTTCAACGAAATAAAATCCTCTCTGTATATCTAATTTAATATGTTTGTCGAAAATGAACCTCAATAAAAAAAAAACGCCTCAACCATGAATTCGATTTCATTCCACATACTATCATTAAAACAATCCTGAACAACAAACCATCATCAAGCAAAACTTTCATTAAGCAATTATCGCCCGAACACAAATTAAGGCCATTAACGCACATTTTTCCCGAAATATTCTCATACATCACCTTGGAAAGGCAGCAGAAACAAATGGACTCGTTTTTTTTTTTCTTGTTGCTGACAAGGAAGATAATTTACGGATGTTGGCGTGATAGATGACTTCACTTTGTACATTATCTTGTAAGGTGTGTCAGACATCAGCGAATCTCTAGATCACACCGCAAGTACCATCATTTATTACGTTTTCTTATTCAATTTGTTATTCACTTTCCATTTCACATAACGCGATAGTGAAACTTGAAGTTATAAAGGAAATATTATGTGGAAACTGTTAGTTGAAATGAAACTGTAATATTTTATAATTTAATTACTTAATATTAACAACAATTTATTCTTGTCCTAACATGATACCAGTATTCATAGGAAAATTAATAAAATAAACAGTGAAGCGTTATAATAATAATAATAATCGTTTATTTACGGCAAACGCCTTTTACATAAATAATACATGATATATAATTATATTAAATGAAATAATACATAAACTAAAACTAAAATCGACTACACGTGCTCCCAAAAACTAAATAAAATACAAAATGAGTTAACAAAAAATACAAAGCGAATTAGAAAAAAATACATAATCAATTAGAAAAAAATTAAGTCATAATAATGAGATATAAGAATTTAACAAAATATACAATAATAACAATAAAACAATAAATTATTTATTAACTACATTCTAAGTTTTAGTGTGGTTTTAAAGGAGCTAATAGATTCATTAAACAGATTAAACCAGTCATATCTGTTATATTCATTCCCTAATGACATCAACTGTGTTATTGCATTCATGGATCCATATAATGTCTACTAGTAACATGGAATGACAATGCTTCTAGAAGAACTGGTGAATCGATTAACACATTTATAATTTTGTGGAGAAAACAAAGGTCTGTCATAATTCTTCGGTTATCAAGCGTTTTTAAATTAAGGCTATTCATTATGCCTTCATATTCACCTAGAACATGCTGTTGTCCTGACTTGAATTCAATTCATCTTAAAAATTTCTTTTGTACATTTTCAAGACAGGCCATAGATGTTAAATTATATGGTGTCCACACCAGAGACGCGTATTCGAGATGAGGTCGTACCAGAGAACAATATAGAGTCTTTAAACAATCTAAATTAAAATTCTTGCCAATTTGTCACACAAAACCCCAGAAACTAATCGCTTTCTTGGTAATATTAAGTATATGACTATTAAATGATAGCTTTGAATCAAATAGAACTCCCAAATTCTTTATCGTGCCAACTTTTGTTAAATTTATTGCGTTGATGTTATACACGCAGTCAACGGAGTTTTTACATCTGGTGAATGATATCGAGTAACACTTAGATATATTCAAAAATAAAGAATTATGGTTGCACCAATTATTTAAACGATCAAGATCAGCCTGAATGTTTTGGCAATCGTTCATCGAACGAATTTTCTTAAATAGCTTTAAATCATCCGCGAATAACAAAAAATCACAATTTACAATCATTTCTTGCAAGTCATTAATAAAAAGTGGACCACAATGGGAACCCTGAGGAACCCCTGACGAAGCTTGTATAGATTTGGATAGATGGTTTTTAATTTTAATATATTGCGTGCGTTCGTTTAAATACGATGACAACCAAGTAACTATGTTTTTACAAAAACCCATTTCCGATAATTTATATGTAAGTCTATCAATATCTACTCTATTGAATTCCTTAGTGAAGTCCGTATAAACTGTGTCCACTTGAAGACGTTCTTCTAAGGCACTCGATATGTATTGCTTGTATTCCAACAAATTAGACGCAGTGGAACGACCACTTACAAAGCCATGTTTTTTGTAGCTGATAATTTGTTTTGAAAACCAAGATAGCTGTTCGGCCACTAGTTTATCCAATATTTTTGAAATAGTGGACTGAATACAGATGTCTCTATAATTGACTACTTTATTCCTTAGTCCTGATGTATAAAGGGGTATAATAAAGCTGTTTTTCCACTTAAATGGTACTGAACCAGTTGTCAGTGATTTACAAAACATACTATAAATATGACGACATAATGAAAAATTACATTTTTGCAAAAAAAAACTTGATATTTTATCTAGTCCGCATGAATATCTTCTCTTGAAGAGAAGTTCCATATTTTGATTCACAATTAATATTATCTGAGGGATCTAAGGTACGGGAACGGACTGAATAAACAGAAGAAAAATAATATGAAAATAGATTAGCAATGTTGACTCCATTATCTGCAGTGACGTCATTGTAGAACATTTCATTGGGGTAAACATTATCATTCTTCAAATCTTTAGCATACTGCCAAAAGAATTGTGGATCCGATGTCAAGGTAGTCTCAACCTTAAGTAAATACTCATTATAGCATTGTTTAGAAAGTAACTTGCATTTTTCTTGCATTTGATGAGAAAATGTACAATAATTACTATATCTGCCATATTGTTTATACACAGTTTGGACTTCTTCACGAACTAATCTGGCCAATTCGTTTGACATCCAGTTAGGGTAAGACGTATTATTTTCGCATACATACTTAAAAGGGATAACTTTGTCTATTGCTATATAAAGAGTATCGTAAAATGTATTAGCTATAGTATTCATATCATCAAGACAAAATGAAGTCCCAATTCACCGGATTAAAATGTGTATTAATCAACTCGATTAAAATAGTATTTTTTCTGAACAGTTCGAATGTTATTAACAGATTCCGCAGAAAAAGATAAAATGTATGCTAAATAATGGATGCTAGTAGGTAATAAGAGATTTGGAGCTAGATTGATGGTAATATTCGATAAAGAGCTGAAACATAAATCAAGGAAAACTCTATGGGAATTAGGTATATTAATTATTTGGGAAGCATTCAAGAAATTAAAAGAATTCATCACCGCGGTTACTTTAGAGTCTGGTTGTAACGTTTCAATATTATTTCAACTCGTTTTAGGCAGATTATAATCACCAAAAATTAGTAAATTATTACAATGATTAATTTCCACTATCTCCTTAACACTGTTAAAATGAGATTGATAAATATCTAAGCCTGATCCAGGTTTTATATAAACTCCACCTATGATATATGTTGATTTATTTAGTTTTAATAAAATGAAAAGTTGTTCAATTGAATTGTCATAAGAAATTAATGATGATATCAGTTTCTTTTTTATCAGATCTATATATATTATAGTTTGTTATTTGCAATTGACGATCAGATATATTATTATACTACAAAGTTTCAACTATTATAATCAGGTCATAATCATTTACATTAACAGCTAATGAGAAATCACTAATTTTATTAAAACAGCGCAATTATGTTAATATACATTTTGTTTTTTAATGTTGGTACGTTGTTCCGAGTAACATTGGCCAAGTATGGAATTTCTTGTCTGTATGCAATACATAGATTGGTCTCTCCAGTAGATTTTCTTCTGTTAAGTTCTTCTTTTAATGACGAAAAGTATGAAATTTGCATTTTAGTACGGTCTGGCTGAAACCAAGTACTATCTGATGCAACGGCGTTGCTTTTAAATACCAGTTTGGCCTGTTCTTCATTTTCAAATAAGATTTTAAGAGGTGTGGGTTTGTTCACATTACCTACTTTACCCAACCTTACGGATTTTATATGATTAATATCTATATTTCGAGATTGTAAGATATTACTAACAACGGTGTTATCGTGATTTATCTTGTCTTTAGAGACTTGAGAAGTAGATTCTTTGACATTGAAAAGAATGGCGTTAGATACCCTAACACGCCTATCTTCAAATTCAGTTATATTTTCATACGTTTGATTTGTCCTTAGTTTTAGTTGAGACAATTCGGATCTGCATTCACACATCCTACTACATAATGCATTTAATGGTGGCTGAACATTTTATTAAATTTATTAATTACTTTTATTTAATTTATTTAAATAACTGTGACCAAGCGAATACTCTTTTCTATTTATCAGTGTGTACGGCAATTGTAATTTGAAAAACCATTTAGCCTGTTCACCATCACATCACTGGCGTTTTATAAGAATTCTTACAAATATTTAGTAATCCTAATATAAAGGATTTATTTTAAAATACATATATTCTATATATATAAAACACAATTATAACTCGACAGAAGCATTGTGATAGTTATAAGTTACTAATGATTTATATTTCGTACCCAACCTCAGATTTATTTATGCCCTTTTTTTATTAAGTACATTATTTTACCAATATGCTATGGATGGTGGCAGAACATTTTATAAAATTAATTTAGTTTCCTGGTCATGAACAGAACAAGTTCGATTTCCTTTTGTGAACGACACAACGATTCTCAGTCGTCTACCTTGTAGACCCAAATTGTTAACGATGCCCCACATATAATTAGGCAAAATATGGCACTTTGTCATTTGTAAGTTGGAAACAAAAACTCATACCAATTAAATAGCGCTCTTATTACCATTAATTACTCGTAAATTATTCTTATTCTTCATAAATATCAGTCATACTTCAGCTAATTAATTGCAGATGGCTTTCCAAATCCAAAAGCGCTTTATTGTTTTCCATTTCACAAGGAACGAATAATATAAAGATATATCTACCTTAATGCTTGTACAACATGTATGTTATACACGCAAAAATAAACGCTAGTGAAAAAGAAAATGAGAACGCAGTGAAAATAATTAATGCGTAAATAACACATGATGTTAACAATTAATTAATAGTGAGCACACTTTCGAGTCAGTATTGGAAGAAATAAGTGCCAAGGAAATCGAAATCTTTATTTAAATTTAATTGTTGAAGGAAAATCTTATTGGGATTATAATTTTATGAAATCTAAATTTAATTTAAACACCAATACGATAAACCAACCAGATTCCTAATACCGCACAGTGGGACGAAACGCAAAAAAAGTGATCATGAGCCTGAAAAATAAAATGTAGAAAAAATTCATATAAATGTTATAAACATATTGTAATACACATTATGCAATAGTTTTAGTGAAAATTTGTAGATTGGTGACGGTATTTATAATAATAATTTGCAGTAATTTGCAATAATGTCAAAATAAGGATTTTATTTTTTGTTTGTTTTAATCATATTAGATGCGATAAACATTTAGTGATGAATGTTTCTATAATAATGTTTTTGAATATAAATTTATATTTTTTGCATTCGTATATTTTTTTAACCAATCGCACAGTTTCTCTAATAACATTAATTTTTGAATTTCTATAACTTCAGAGAGGAACGAAGAGGGATGAAATAATTTATAGAAATAATAGATAATTCATATAGTGTTTTTCTATTTGTGACCATGCGCGTCCCTCAGACTTAGATATAAAAAAAATATGTTGCAGATCCGTTGTCTGTATTGATAATTACATAAAACATTCAATAATTTTGTTTTTCTTGATAAACATAACCGTAATAAACATTTTATATCTTGAATAAACTAACACGTTCAGTGGCGTAGAATCAAATTTCGAGCCTATTTGAGAAAAAAATAAAGGGATTTTTATTTCATGCTTCCTTAAAAATTGTATGCTGAACTGTCATCTGTTAATAGAAATACGGTCTTATATACATATTAATGGAGTTACTTAGGCATCTTGCTCACAGAAGAATATGTTTCTTAAAATCCATACAGCAATTATGATGAAAATGGAGCTATTTTGGCTCGACTGCACACGCAAGATATATCGATTTGAAATCGCGATAGCGAATGATCAAGAATTTTGATTCTTTGAGTACTGCACAAAAAAGACTCCTACGGTATTTGTCACATTATCCGGGATATAAAATGTATAATATTAAATATTTTTTCTGGTTAATCATATCGCTATATATTTTCTAAACATAGAACTGCGCAAAGAAGAGAGTAAAGCGTTGCTGTATGCAGCATCTTTGAATCCGAAAACGGAGGGTAAATCAAGTGTAGCAAAAGCTATAAAAACGTTACAAGAACAACCCAGAAGCCAAGTGAAAAATAACGACAGCAAAGAAATTAGTCCCCAAAAAGCATTGGCAATTTGTCTCGATTGTGAATTATCTAAATCCCAATGCATTCGATTCAGGCAAATTTCGAAGACAGTGATGATGAATTAATTTGGGAAATCAGACCTTGTTATGATTTGATTATTCTGTTTTTGTTATATCAAATATACTCTTTTTGTTTTATTCTTTTGGGAATATTTATTTCATTAATCTACTACTTCACATTTTCTAAATAATATAGGAAAAACTAATATAAGTTTTCTCTGCATATTATGTGTATATCAAATATACACAGTATAATTTTATTTCTTGAGTAAAATGTATTATCTTAATTTCCAATGTGAAAAAATAATTTCTTAATTCTCTAACAAATTATTTTTGCATATATGTTTAAAATTGCAGGCTACAACAATGAAAATCATATCTATTTAAGTAACTGCGATAATATGTATATATAAAATTTATTATATATTATTATTATATAAAAAAAATGTCTACACCAAAAGTATATAGTTTGAAAAAAATAGTAAAATAAAATAATTTTAAACATGAAATTTAAAATTAGCAAGATTTATAACAATAATAATATATTGATAGTAGAATACCCTGGATAATTGGAAATAATTTTATTTTATTATTTTTTTCAAAGTATATACTTTTGGTGCAGACATTTTTTTCTTACCTCTGATAATAGCTGAGATGTCTTGAAAGGAACTTGTAATGGGATACCCTGTATAATAATTACATAACCCATGAAATGATTATGAAATTCAAATGATTAACGTTTATTTAATCAAATTACCGCTTTTGGCGACATGAAAAATTTCGATGATCACTTTTTCGATCGATCTGTCCCACTGTGTACCGTTAGCCCGAGATTGGGACAACCCACACACCACGAGGCGAGGAACGAAGGAAGGACCCTTGCAAATGCAAGGACACAGGAACACCAAAAATTGGATAATAAATAATATATATCTTTGTAATTGTGCAAAAATAAACCAAATTGAAAAAAAAATTTAAGTAATGGTTTTAATATTTAGACATTGGTAGTTCATATTGTATGAAATAAATAAATGCTGGGACCGAAATTATTTTGCCTGCCCCACAATAAAATTAAAATAAAAATTAAAAAATCAATATATCCATTAATGTAAATATCCATAGAAATTTAATAAAACAAATTTTAAATTCTCTTGAAAATGGGCTAATAACCCGAAACTAGTCGAGAATTTAAAGTTATTCGATCTAATCTGTGTTTTATTAGTTGATTTTTAATAATTTATTCATATTTATTTCATATTTATTTTCATAATATTTTAAATATTCCTAACAAACACAATCCTATTCATTCATTCATTCATAAAAATCCAAAATACCTCCCACTTTATTATTATTATTTAGCTTTAGGTTTTGTCGTTTTTTTTTAAATAGGAATATTCCTAAAAATTATTCTAATAAGTATTATTAAAGTTTATATTTTGGTAAGAAGGAACAAAATCTAAAGCTAAATAATAATAATAAAGTAGGAGGTATTTTGGATTTTTATGAATGAATGGATAGGATTGTGTTTGTTAGGAATATGTAAAATATTTTAAGTAAAGTTTCCATACAAATTAATCTTCAATATTTTTTTCAATTTGGTTTAATAAAAAATTCTATTTCACATATCTACAAACTACGAGAAAGTTTATAATACAAAAACCTGTAATGAATATTGCAGTAACTAAATTAAATTAAACGTCCAATATCGCTGCAGTCATTACAGCTGTTAGAAATAATATATTTAAATTGTTTAAGGTGTGAAGATATTGTCGGCAAATGTATGCCGAGACGGAGCAAGTGTTGATTTATGGAAGATATACGCTCTCGGAACGTTTCCTACACCAAACACAGCATATCCTTTAACTGAGAAAACAATACTAATTGCCGGTTTGCCTCTTGAATGAGACGCGAGAATATACAAATTGCCGTTCGGTATTTATGCAATTAATTCGTTAATGAATCGATTGTAATTACTGTCCCGACGCTAAATACTACATGAGGTGGAGATTTTCCTCGGCCGATGCGATGCATTCGTTAGTGTGTGAATGTTAAGGTCAATGGCGGTGTTGTGCAATAATTGCAGATGTTTTGGTTTGTACAATGTGTAATTAAGTGTGTATTGTGTAATTAAAATACGAGGTGTTAAGAGGTGAATGGAAATGGTTTTAATATGTATACAGGGTGTTTCAAATTCGAGTCTCACCATGGGGATCTCGCTTATTATAAGAGATAGAGGGTAGGTTTAAATTCGGTATTCTTGCAGAATTTCATGCTGATTAATATCCCGTGAGAAAACTGGGCTACGTTTCTTTGTTTTCAAGAAAAATGAAAAAAAAACTGAAAAATGCGATTTCGTTTTGTTACTTATATCTTTGTTATTTGAAACAATTTTTCAATACAATGAACACATTCTTATAGCACTTTTTTATGATCTAATCGATGGCGTACTAATTCTACTAATAGCATGTTTCATTTCTTCTGGACCATCATCATCTTTCCTATTTCTTATGGGCGCCATATTGGTTTTTTATCAGATTAAAATCCTCTATTTATTCTGATATGTAAAATGGTGATTAAATTTAAGTTGTGAACAATTTTATTAACCACACACAAAAAAATTGCACTCAGTGCAACATCTTTTGATGTTTATTAAAACTACTGTTCTTTGTTTCTAAATAATACTATAAAAAGCTTGAAATTACATTCCGGCAAATTAGCTGCGGAAAGAGTTTATCACGTAAACTTGAGATGTGGATGGACATGAAGATGAAAAGTCTGGACGCGTTCGCTTCACATGTTAAGCATGCGAACGTAATTGTAATTATAACTTATATATCCATTTGATGGTCATGCCATATTAATATGTGAATCGTAACTGCACTATTAAGCTGCACGCCACTTAATTATTACATTTCATTGCGTCATTAATTAATTAACTAACGTCTAAAGACGTAATTCATACTTGTTTCGGATTAATAGGTAGGTAAAACACTTAACTGCTCAACGATAAAATTAAAGAAATATTAATGCTTCTTTAATATTATATATATATATATATATATATAAATGTCTTTATTCATTGGAGATATATAATTAATGGTTTTAATATTTAGACATTGGTAGTTCATATTGTATGAAATAAATATGAATAAATTATTAAAAATCAACCAATAAAACACAGATTAGATATACACTAAAATAAAGGTTTATCTTTTTTAATATTGTTTTATTAAAATTTAAATTATAATACAAAAATTTGTTCAGATGTTGCATTATGAACATCTGAACATATTTAAAAAAAAACCTTTTTTGATTTCACTTTGATTCTAATTCTTAGTAATAATTGATTTTGTATTTATATGACATGTAGTATTTTTTACTACATTATCAAAAAAATCACTTTAAAATACAATTTGCAGATAATTTTTACAATAAATATACATATATATAATAATGACATGCATGACCATCATTTCTAAGGTAATTTGTGAAGGATTTTATAAAGCTGCGACCGATTTTCATTTATACGCTCGAGGGATGTTGTTATACATCTTAGGTATTTGAACAGAGAAAGACCTTACTGCAAAAGCTGAGTGGTGCTGCGGTGGACTTAGCAATCCCCTAGAGCGTATATTAATGGCGTGGATGTCTCAGCGAAACTTGATTTTCTGGTAGAGTTAGGATGGGGTTTTGTCTATTATGATCTTATGACAGAATGTGGCAAAGTGTAGTAGACGATGATCACTTATTTTGAGCCAACCAATATCCATTAGCTTATGACTAATGTGCTGGAATTTCCTAATACCAAAAATTAATCTAAGGCAGGAGTTTAGAATACGCTGAATTTTGTCAATTGTTTTTTTTTTATCTAGACAGAAGTGGTAGGCTACATCGCAGTAATTAAAATTTCGCGTTTAGACTAAGGACTCGCACAGAATTGCTTTTAGTTTCTGAGAGAGACAGTGCCTATTTAAATAAATAAATTTAAGATTAATTTAGAAAATATGAATCTGAAATTTTAGGTCTGAATCAATGTACAATCCTTGGCTTCTCACACATTGTTTGATTTCCAAAATATTATTATCAACCCTTGGCGGAAAGACCATAGGTCGATAGCCTGTTCAAGCAAGCAAGAAAGAAACCAATATACCATAATATATTGTAAATATATGTAAAACAAATAACTTTGAATAAAGATATTGTAGTAGTATTATCAACCCTAATCGACAAATGAGGAAGTACTCTCTCCCGCATTTTATTTCGGCCCAAAAATGTTTTGACAATTTTGCTTAGATCAGAATTAATTTTAGTGCATTTTGATATAATTTCGGTTTCGGAAAAATATACATTAATTGCGTATCATCTGCAAAGAGGTGGAAATTGTTTACGTTGATATGAGGAAATATTTGTAAAGTGTAAATTAAATATAATAGTGATCCCAATATAGAACCTTGCGGCACACCTCTGAATGTTTCCATCTCGTGATTCTGTGATTTTTCTCTGATTTTTCATTTAGTTTAGGTTTTAAAAAAGTATGGTAATTTAATCGAAATCAATGTAAGACAAAATTGTAAGCAGTGTGTTATTATTGAGGGTATCAAAGGCTTTCAAAAAATTTAATTGTATGAGTATAGAAAGAAGTCCTTGATCTTGAGAAGTAATTATTTTGTCAACGATGTCAGTTAGGGCTGTAGCGCAGCTACGAGTAGCAGGGAGAATGGAGTGATGATATAAGTACAATCGAGTTTGAGGTTCGATGACCTTTTCCAAAATTTTCGAAAGCGCACATAATAAGCTAATCGGCCATAGATCTTGAGTTCTGAAACTGGAACCTTTTTGGGAATAGGAATAATGTATTCCCAAAAATGTGGAAACTGGAACCTTTTTGGGAATAGGAATAATGTATTCCCAAAAAGGTTCCAGTTTCAGAACTCAACCTTTTTGGGAATACATTATTCTTATTCCCAAAAAGGTTCCAGTTTCAGAACTCAATATCTACGGCCGATTAGCTTATTATGTGCGCTTTCGAAAATTTTGGAAAAGGTCATCGATTTTTTCCATAAAGATGGAATTCGCCCATGTATGAGACAATGGTTAATAATATAGGTTACGTAAGGGGTAATAAAGGAACAGCATAAGTTAAGCGCTTATGCCATCGGATCCTGGTGATCCCTCTGATAATTTATTAATTATAATATTAATTTCCGACTCATTGGTTAAAGAGAAATAAAATTTATGGCAATATGGTAAGATATAGTCAGACTTATAAAATTCATTTATATCCAAAATATTGGACGATGTAAAACGAGTTTTATTTACAAAGTAGTTATTAATAGTATTAACATCAGTTCCCTTAACAAGCTCGAACTTTGAAGTAGCTCTAGAGGCAATGTTAAGCTTGCTGAACTCTTTCCACATCTCACCTTTAAAAATACGAATAATCCGACTCATTGATGTACTATATAACATTACGTAATGTAACGACATCGAGAATTAACAGAGAAAAATAGGTCTACATTGAGTTTAAACTAAAATCTAATAATAGTTTAAACGCAAAGTAGGCCTTTTTTTCTCTGTTAATACTCGATGTCGTTAAATTACGTAATGTTTTATAGTACATACAATGAGTCGAATTCATCGTATTTTTAAAATGATTAAGGGCCTTATTTCTAAGATCAATTAGTTGTTTAATATTATCAGTTAGCCACGGACAACATTTTTTTAGTGAAAATAGACGTTTTCAAAGTCGCATGCAAGTCAAATAAGTCCAGGAGCATCGAGGATAAATAGAAAGTTTTGTCATCAATATTGGCTAAAGAGTAAATGAAATCAAGTAAGAAAGATCTTTAATGAGATTGGGTAAATTAATATTTTTGAAAGATCTGTACGTAACTGTAACTGTAACTGGTTTAGTTTTTAGTTTTTCAATGCCGATATTGCACGAGATTAAGCATTGGTCAGAATAGTTATAAAGATCATCGCACTTAATAGATATTTCGCTATTAGTGATAATAAGATCAATAAGCATGGATGTTATTTTGGTAATTCTGGTAGGTTCAGTTATACTTTGCTTGAGAAAAAAAAGATAATAGTGAGTCAAGCAACTTAACAGAATTATTATTAATATCAAACAAATTAATATTGAAATCACATATACAAAAAAATACAAGGAAGCAAATTTCGAAGGGAAATTTCTAAGAAGCTCATAAAACTAGCAACATTCAAAGTGGGAGGTCTATAAACGACCCCTATGTCGTAAGTGATTTTGTGAAGCGTAAATGAAATCCACAATTGCTCAACTGAGATATAGCTATCTATTACTTACTCTAAATTTAATATTATTTTTAATGTAATCACTACCTCCCCTGGATACCCTATCTCTCCTTATAAATATATACCCATCAATAGCAAATTTATCATCAGTTATAACCAAACATAATAATAATAATAATTATTATTATTATTTATTTATTTACGGAAAATTCACCATTTTACAAAAATTGTAACATTTTTTTACTATAAGTAGTAAATAGGCTATTACATATAAATAAACAATAAATAAAAATAAAAATTAATAAATAAATTAATCAATAATTATCCCAAGTGGTTTTACGAGTTGTTGGGTTAACAGAATAAATATAAATAATTCAAATAATAATGTATAAATACATAAGTAAGACAGCGTGTACAAGTAATGACAATATTTGATAAAGTTTAAAGAAATGCAGTCGCAATACATTAAAAATCAATACATAACTGATGATAAATGTGCTATTGATGGGTATATATTTATAAAAAGCCTAGTTTCGTTCGACGCGATTATTTTATAATTACTCGAAATTATCTTTTGTTTACCTGCTATTTTAAAGTTCCCCATTATATAGAATAGTTTATAATACTATATTTAAGTTGAAACGTGGCAAATAATTTATTGTTATAAGTAAAGTGAACGCACGTAAGCAATAACAATTATTCTAAAAGTAATTTAAATTAATGAAACAATCAAAATAGTTAAGAATGGTTTTAGTTCAATAGTTTCACTACATACATATGTATACTATATATTTTTCTATAAGATTCATGTTGCGGTTTAGTAGAAGGAGATAACTATATAGTAAAATGGAAATAATCGTTTGAAAAAGAGCCATTCTTTTGGATTTAATAATATGAATATGTATTTACATTTTTTATCTACCAAACATAAAGTATCAGTCTAAATAAAAACTTAATCGTTAATTTTTGTGTATTACGTCAATTTACTAGTTCAAGTTAGAAAAGAAAATTCTCAGATATAATGAAATCAATAGGTCATGTCTGCTAAGTTATTTGAATGCAGAATTTAGTGAAATCCTTTAAATTTTCATTGCACAAGTTTTTATTGGCAAAAATTTAATTTAAAATTTGCTTATAATTTTCATTGTTTTTCATAATTATTTTTTACACAAACTAAACATTAAAATAATTTTTAATTTATCTGATGAAATTCCTGCTTATTTTAAGATTACTTTAATGTATAATACAATATTGTTCATTGATCACAACAGTAATCTAACTCGAATTAGTGAATGCCAATATTTGTATAGCTATCTCTTTCGTCTAAACCGCACCCTTAATGATAAAACAATACTACATAAATATTAAAAACGTAGGCAAATTTTAATTTGTTTGTATGAAGAAAGAAAAAAAAAGGTTTGAAAATTAAGCAATTAAGCTAATTAGAATGTGTGGGTAAATTAAAATATTTTCTTACAAAAAAGAAAACCAAATGTCGAAATGTATTACGGTATAACTTTCGTTATAACTTGAATAATCAAGTATTATTCAAGTTATAACGAAAAAGTAAAAGCATAATTCCAAAATAAAATTAAATTCTCTCAAATCAATGAACGTGAAATCGTATATATTCAAAATCAAACAACGAGATATTTATATTTATATTAGTTACTGATTTCGATAAAGGTGATTGTGATATCCTCTGTTACCTTGGCTGCTATCTTCGTCGAGTCCATCCAAAACCCGAAGGTTAACACGTGCAGCTTCATTTCCTAATTTGGTATATAATACTCCATTCCTTGTCCAGGCATTTTTTTTTTTCATGTGCGATTTTCAAGAGTTTTATCTTACTTTTGGTGAGATCTTCTTTAATGACAACCTTCGATCCTTTAAGATGCTTCCTTTTCGATAAAACCATTTTTCGCGTTTCATTATTTTTAAATTTTACCATGACAATCCTTTTTTCGATGGTTGGCGGGCCAAGCGCAACACATTCTTCCATATCGCTTTCGCTTAAGGAAATTTTCAATTTTGATAAAAATAACTCCTTAACAGCAGTTTCGATTTGGTTTGGCGAAAAATTTATTGTTGCCAGTCTGTGAACGCGTAAATTCGTTGCTCGCGAATGTTGTTCGAGTTCATCGCAGCTTTCCTCCAGTACAAAGATTTTTCTGAATAAAAAAGTTGTTTGCAAATTCGTATTTTTATTTAGAACAAAATGCGGCTGACACACTTGCTATTAATTGATTAGTAAACTCCGTATATTTTAATAATGATGCAATTAATTGTTTTAATGATGTTTCATTAACACTAATGTTTGCCCGTTTTTTGAACGTCCCATTGTTTTAAAAATCACTGATTTGGCTATAGATGATAACGTTTGCTTACTCGATTATAAAACACTCAGTCTACTCATGAGTTTTATATGTATACATATATATATATATTATAAAAAAAATCACTTTAAAAAACAATTTGCAGGTAATTTTTACAATATATATATATATATATATATATATATATATATATATACAGAGAGATTTTTTTATAAGTATACATTAGACGAAGTGTATACCTGCAAAAAATGCGAGCCAGCCGCATTGAATTATATTATTAATGTGTGTATGTTTAGTTGACTATTTGGCATAAGTGTGTTCAGTTGCGTGTTATAGGCAACTAAACATACATATATTAATGCATTTGACTCGCGTATTTTGCAGGTATACATAGAACAAATGTATAATGATAAAACAAGCTATATATATATATATATATATATATATATATATATAAAACTATTACAAACATTAAGTGGCGTACAGCTTAATTCATATCCACAAAATACAATTGTAACAATTGTACAAATTTCATATACATCATATCACAAACTACCATCTGATATCTGAGATGTCTCATATAAAATTAGTTCAACTGTATTGTGTGGGTAAATATATCGCAACAACCAACTCCATGTAACCGTTGGCCTCGAGAATTAAAAGTTACACTTTCTTGCAAGCATAACATCTTTATTTATATAATGTCTAGTTCCGGTTTGTTGTTTCTACCATAAATATGTAGTACCTTGATATCGAAGGAATTGCATTGTATTATACCGAAGCAGAAAAAAAAAAACGAATATACACGAAGACGAGCAGTGAGTGCATCTGTTCATGATTATTGGGTCGGAAAATAACAATCTCGTGCTCATGTTGCAGGAAATTTGTCAGGCATGATATTAATGGAACATCTGCCGGCGTTTAATGCTGCAGCTTGTTTTTTGTTTGTTCTCATCGATACATTTGAGTTTTACTTTTAAGCAACAGTTAGTGATTACTTTAATAAATAAATAAAATATTTATGGTTTTGTATTTACTTTCACAATTGTTTCGTTAGGCTGTAGCTTCTTCGGGTGAAGAATTTTAATTCTAATAAAAATATTATATTCTAATAAAATATTATATAGTAAATTGATTGATTGAGTTACGTGAAGAATAAATTAATTCGACGAATAAAGCACTAATAACCTTTCTTCACACTTTTATTTGGATTACCAAATGTACATTTCGGTCACAAAGTGACCATTATCAATGGATTAACAATGGATTATCAATGGATTAATCCATTGATAATGGTCACTTTGTGATCGAAATGTATATTTGGTAATCCAAATAAAAGTGTGAAGAAAGGTTATTAGTGCTTTATCCGTCGAATTATTATATAGTATTTATTCATTTATTAATGAATAAATTAAGGATTTTGGCAGAAAGACCTCCGGTCGATAGCCCATGACATACTACTAACCCATCCATATTTATTGTAAATATAAATATTTGTAAAGAATTGTAATTCTGCTGTCTGAATAAAAATGTTCATGGATGTTCAAAAAAATAAGTACCTCGGTAATCAAAGATTAGATTTAAATAGTTTTACTTGAATTAAGTAATTCTATTGATAATGTCCACTTGGTGGAGGAAACGTACATATAGTAGTAAAAAATAAATAAGTGTAGAAAAATGATACTTGTTTCATTTTTTACATTAACTAAATAACCTTGTATATTTATTATTAATAATTTACTCTATTAACTACCCACGCCAACAATACAACTTCCATTCATCACTTTCTTTCAACCTTACTTCTCAATAACATTGCTTTAAAAAACGACTACCGCTGTTCGTGTAAATCATGCAGTTCCTTAGGTGAACAAATCAAGACCACACATAAATGCAACCATAACTAGTTTGCAAATAAATTATTTGTTAGGAATGCTTTGGGCACAGCTGATTGCATTGAGGTTTATAAACAAACGAGTTTCAAAAGCATTTAAATCGTTTGCAAATAAATTCAGAAAATATTTTTGTAATATACAGAGTGTTTCAGAACTTAATCTTCGGAGAAAGAATAAATAATCACAAGTAAAGTTAGTTAGTTAGGAATTATAGGGCGCTTCGACAGCTTTGGTCATTCGCGTAATTATAAATAAATAATGAAAATACGTTGTATACGAAATATATCTGGGAAAGTTATATCTTTATTTTATTTAGTTTTACTTTATATTTGTATATACTATGAACCACTTGGAATCTGCTTTAATATTTGGATTTGGATTTTTGCTGCTAATTTATATAATTTTTGTTAGAAGTAGTATGTAATATTGTTTTATTTTTACTGTTAATTATACACACGATAATTAATTATAATATTATTTGATATGTTTTGGTATAAAATTTATATATTATTTTGTTAAATGGTGAATATCCGTTAATAAAGTTAATTATTATTATTATTATTACTACAATAATGAAGGCTTCTACTTCGTTATACATTGTTTTAAGTTTTAATAAAAACACTGATTCACTTTGTGTAAAATAAATATGAATAGATTATTAAATATCGATAAATAAAATAATTAAATACAAATTAGATTGAATAACTTTAAATTTTCGACTAGTTTCGGGTTATTAGCCCATTTTCTTTCTTTCTTAATCTTATCCTCTTTTACTCGTATTGGGTGTCGAGGTTTGGTTCTATCGCTTATAAAATTGTATCCACTCGTTTCTATTCATTGATAGTTCCTTTGCCTGTGCCCAACTCATCCCTTTTTGTTTTAGTGCTTTCTTAATTGTATCATTCCAGGTCTCTTGTGGTCTTCCTCTTGTTCTCTTTCCATTTGCTCTTGCCTCCCACACTTGCTTCACTTGTCTCCTCACGCTCATTCTATTTATGTGTCCAAACCACCTTAGTTGTCCCTCTTCTATTTTATTCTGTGTAGATATGCTTCCTAAATTTTTCCTTATGTTTACATTCCGTATTCTGTCTCTCTTTGTAACTCCTTCCACTCTTCACAGGTATTTCATTTTTGACGCCTGTACCTTGGATTTTTGTCTTGTGTTCATCATCCATGTTTCGCTTCCGTACGTCAATATTGGCATGTATATTGTTCTAAAGACTATTATTTTTGTTTTTTTCGATACTTCTCTCTTATTTATGAAAGATCTTTTTAGAGCACTATACCGTCTCCCCGCTGTAAAAACTTTGTTGTTGATATCGCTGTCATACTTTCCCTGGCTGTCTATTATTAATCCCAGATATTTAAATTCCTGTACTTGATCCAGTTTTTTTTCCATTTACTTGTATGTTCATTATCTTGTTCTCCTTGGATATTGCCATTACTTTAGTCTTGTCTAGCCCATTTTCAAGAGAATTTAAAATTTAGTTATTTAACATATCCATAGATATTTACATAAATAGATATATTGATTTTTTTAAATTTTAATTTAATTTTAACTTAATGTAAATATCCATGTTAATTTTAATAAACTAAATTTTATATTCTCTTCAAAATGGGCTAACAACTCACTTGGTGGAGGAAACGTACACTACACTAGCCGCGAATTTAAAGTTATTCAATCTAATGTGTGTTTAATTGTTTTATTGGTCGATGTTTAATAAATTATTCATATTTATTTTACACAATATGAACTACCAATGTTTAAATATTAAAACTACTGATTTACTTTGTTTGTATAAGTTTAATTTTTTGTAGTGACTATAGTTTCAACAAATCTAACTTTTCATTATCATCAAACTAAGAATTTGATAATGACAAGTTAAAATTGTTGAAACTATATTCACTAAAATAAAATTAAAGTTATACAACGATTCTCGGCCATATACCTTGTAGACCCAAATTGTTGATGTTACCACTTGAAATAAGTGCTTATACTATCTTTCTAATTATTATTAGTTGTTGTTATTATTATTTAAAATTGCGAATAAAAAAAACAATAACTTACTTTTTCATTGCTGCAAAAGTTTTTCAAACATACATCATTGGAATTTGTCTGGAAAATAATTATTTTTCTAGAAAAATACGCATATGATTCCACAATTAATGTTTGTTGTTACATTCTGTTACGAATGTACATTTAGCTTGTTATTAAAAATTAAATCTGGAAATAATTAATTAATTATTTTCAAATCATTTTTATTTAATAAAATTAAAATATTTTAAATTTAGGAATATTTGACAAAAGATCTTTTTTTGCGTGATTTTAAAATTAAAACCCTATTAATGTACTTTTTATTACCGTTTTCAAATTAAATCCAACATTTCTTTAATAGAAAGCAATTAAACGTTCTTATCAAATCCACGCAGTTACATCTCAATTTTACTACGTGGTGAAAGAGGAAAGATTCTGACAAAGAGAAATTGCCCTCCTTCTCCGCCACTCGATATTCTTTCATATTATTTTTTTCCGCTTGTTATTATTTTGTTTCGAGCTGGATGACACCGAGGACGTGAGTTTACGAACAATTTCGAAGACACCTTTTAGACGGAGGAGATAGCCCCATCAAGATACGAGTAAAGATACGTTTTCACTAAATTATGATCGTCGTGTTTTATTAGTGAACGTTTTACGTTTCTAATCCGAAGTGGTATCTCTTTTTATTGGGCTGTTAAATTCACGACTTTTGCATGCTTAATGGATTCGACTCTCTTGTTGTTTTTTTCTTATCTGCATTAATATGAAATGGGAAATTGGGTAAATTAAAGTTATGTTTATCGCGCTTCAAATTAAGTTCAACAATTTATTACTGATCACTGAGGCTTCTACTTCGTTATACATTGTGTAAGATTATAATAAAACACTTTTTGAATTTTGTTTGTATAACAGAATTTTATTATAATTAATTAATTCTTTATTTACGAAAAATCACCTTTTTACAATTAATGACAATCTGTAATTACAAAATACAACAAAATATTCAATTGATTTGATAAAATTTAGACTAATAACTCCTTGATCAAGTATAATCATTGAGTTTTCCAATAACAACACAATAACAATAATGATGCGCACCGTGAATAAATATATAAGTAAATCAAATACACATAAAATATTTTACAAAAATAGTTACAAACTGCAAAAATTGAATTAAAATCACCGCAAAAGCAATACATATAAATAAACAAATAAATAGAAGTAAACCTTACAAAAATAATGAAAATAATATAATTATACACATGAATATTCGGTAGCAAAGCAAATGGTAAAAATAAGAATAATTTATATTAAAAAAATAAATTCACAATTATCAATGTTTATAAATAATAGCCTGTGTTAATCGGTGCTATGGGAAATATTGAATTTAACATGTACGTTATTAATTAAATTCACATTCTATGCATATATTAATAATTTTTAAAAATATACATTTTGAAAATAATTTACTTAGTATTGATTTACTAATTAATTTGTTTATATTATTCGACTAGTTTCGGCGTACATGCCATTATAAAAAGTGTTTACAAAAGAAAGAAAGACGGATTTAAATATACAGATTTTTGAGTTTGATGAATATATACCATTACAAAAGCTACTTAAACTGTGAAGATTCAAATTAACGTACACGTTAAATTCAATGTTTCTCTTATAGAATAGTGCCGATTAACAAACCCTGCATACTTTGAAGTGTCTTTGAATTAAAAAAATAATTGGTTTGTTTCACAAAAAACCGAAAATTTTGTGAAACAAACCAAGTGTTTTTTTTTTATTTCAAAGATTATTAAAAAAAATTCTCTTATAGAATAGCGCCGATTAACAAACACTGCATACTTTAAAGTGTCTTTGAAGTTAAAAAATATCAATTGGTTTGTTTCACAAAAAATCGAAAATTTTGTGAATAAACCAAGTGTTTTTTTTTATTTCAAAGATTATTCAAAAAATGTTTCAGCACGGGTTAAGTGAGAAAGTAATTCAATATAAGTTACATTGATTATCTGTGTTACGTAAAGATCAAATTAAATTGATAAGCCAACCGTATACTTTTCTTTACTGTTATTTTATTAATACTTGTATTTCGCTATTCTGTAGTTTCATCAAATGAAGAATATTGATGATGTAAATATACAAACATTTACATCATATATACGATTTTATTGCCTTGTGGTGAATTTTCAAAAATCGTGACTCAAACAATAAATTTTTTCTATAATAATATAACATAAAAAAACTCCTTATTATTATGCACTTAAGCGTACACCAACTATCTAATTATCATGACTAGTATATATCATTAGGGATGTGTACTTATTATCTGTTCCACTATAAAATAATGCGGGTAATTTACTAGCTGTGAATCCAAGAAATATAGCAAGTGATCTATATATTATCAATCCGGTTTTATGACATGTTTTATTCCTCCTTGCGACTCGCATTAAAGGTATAATTGGCTGTAAAATGTTTACGGCCTTTATTATGGCAGTTACGATATGGATGGGATTAAGTGTTTGAAGGAGTGAAATTCAAAGGGAATGTGTGAAATATTTTCTTTTACAATAGAATGTATGGCATTTACTTTAGTATTTTAACTATTATGGAGAATATAAATGACGCAGGCTTTAAGCTTTGTTACTCAATGAACTAAATAAATTCTATTTTAAAACTCTGTTGAAGTATTACAGTAATAAATTAAAGACGACGCAAGCGCCACCTTTTGCGTCGTCTTTAATTTATTATGAATAATATCAAGGCATTGCACATGGAACACACTAGACTGTTGAAGTTTGAAAAACCGAAATGGCCATCACTAGTTATCCATACACTAGATGAATGCTGGCTGAACATTTCTTTAAATGTGAAGTATTACAGGTTACAGATCTGTGTTTTCAGGTGTTTTTATGAAAATTGTTCTCCCTTCTGCAATCCTAACAGAAATTTCCTGAAAACACAGACCTATAACCTGTAATACTTCAAACGAATTTTAAAATTTAAAAAGTATTTAGATCTCTTTGGCTTTTCGTTAATAGTGATGTTTGAATACAAATATAATTTAAAGTTTGAGCTGAGAGTTATTGTTGTTGATTTTTTTTCAACGTGACCCGTGAAGTGTTATCAAAAGCTCCACGCAAGGAGATTTTTTTAAAGAAGAAAACAAAATATATTAAATTTTGGTGAAAAATCATAACATTGAGGAATTATACCAAATTATACCAATTGAATTGGAACATAAGTTTAAGCAACATGGAACGAATAGTTTTTTTTTACAGCAAGCGTATAAATTTAAACCTTCGTTATTTATATTCTCCAAAATAGTTAAATTACTAAAGTATATGCTTTTCAAATATGAAATAAATATCTGCACGTCAGTTTTTTTTCAGCAATAGGTGTTGATGGCGTGGAGCTGCTTAGCTCCTCATGCTTTTTAAGGTACCAACCATCTCCTCTTTCTTAATGTCTACCATTTTACAAACATTGTTAATAAGTAGGCGATACGACTTTTTTTTTCAAAAATTTGAAGCCCTTTATTATGAATTTCAAAAATGGATTTGTCCGGTATTGTTCTTTTTAGAAGCACTCGAATTTAATAGTTGACAAGGTTGAGGTTAATTAAAATTTAGCAAAACATCGGAAACCCACGTTGTCTTCACTATTATTAGTACTACTGAATAACTTAGGTTTACTAATGTGAAGTGTTGTAAAATAAAAACTATTTACCATTGATAATGAGTACTTAGTACTTGAAGTGTACATCTGGTGTATTAATAAAATTTAAATTGTACTACTATATATATATTTCGACTATTAATGAAAATCTCAATTAATTATTATTTCAACATAATTTAGACCAAACAATTATTTTCAATTCAATTCATTTCTTTACTGTAAATCACCTTTATACAGAATAATAACAATATTCAAAATTTTTACATAAAAAGCATGACTGTAAATCACATATAAACAGAATAATACAATTTTACATATATAACATAATTTAATAGAAACTACAAAATAAAAATTAACCCAAGTGGTCGACTCTAGCGATGAAAAAATAATTGAAATATCAAAAAAAAAAAAAAAACGGTAATCAAAGTGACATTAAACAAATAAATTATGCCATAAAAATTGAACTAAATAAATATTGATAAAATAAATAATAAAATAAAATAATTACTAAATAAAACAAATCAATACCTAAATAAATTTTGCTAAGTATATATAATGATTTAAACAATAATATATCACAGATGAAATCACAGACCAGGTAAAAGTAAATAAATGATAGTATTAATTAGAATTTCAATTAAATATTTTTTTTATACAATATAGCAATTAGTTTTAACAATTTACTAAAAATTACTTAACTCAATTTTAAAAAAAAGAATATTTTTTTTCATCAATTTCGACAATATCGTTGCTCGTTGAGCCAATATAAAAAAATATGCTGTAAATTATTTAAGGCAACATTTGAAATATGATAGGTTAATACAGTATAATATGATTTTTGTAAGAGGAATACAATATTAGGACCGATTTTATTTTTTCTATATTTTTATGACTCCATATTCAAAAGAAGAAAAAAATTACATCAATTTATTTAATTATTTTAAATAAAAATGATTTGAAAATACTTAATAAATTATTTCCACATTTAACTTTGTGACTTTTGACTTACGTTACGTAAGTACCTTAAATTAATGCACGTTAAAACAACTACTTCCCGCGTAAATACCCACGCCGGACATTGAATTACATAATATACACCTGCTGCTGCATATCAATAAAATATTGCATAATGCAACAAATTTTGATCCGAGAAAAATTTAATGTAAAAACAACAAAAGGGAAATTAATTTTCTTTATGTTGGTTGTTGGCTGTGGAGACTTTAATTATTTAAATAAAAGGAACATTACTTAATATAAGGCCATCTGCAGACACGTGTTTCGTGTTCTATCCCTCGTCAGTACAGTTATGGCTTACATAATTTAAAGATTTAAAAAAATCATTTAAATTAATTAAAATACACTCAGCGAAATTAAATTAATTAATTCATATTTACGGAAATCTCCTTTCTACAAAAACTGTAAACATTTACATAAATCATCATAAATAATAATACACAAATAAGTCAACTATTCAACATAAACTTTGAACATCTTTATCCTAAGTGATTTTACAATTCAAAATTAAGAGTGGTCAGGTAATCTCAGGGGTACATTACAAAATAGAAAATAAATAAATATTGAATAAATAAACATATATATATATATATATATATATACAATAATCAAACAATATATTAATAATAATAGAAAATATGTATAAAATATGTTTCACAATGTATCACAGATGTTATCACAGCAAAGTAGATGCAAAAGCAATGTATCACAGATAAATGTTAAATCAATTATATTAAATCAAATTAAATTAAATTAAATTAAACCAAATTAATTCCATTTAAATCAAAACCGAATAAAATTAAACGAAACGAATTGAATTAAATTAATTAAAAAGAGCGAATTTATTAATTATTTTCAAAACATTTTTATTTAATATATTTAAATAACTGTGATCAAGTCAATAAAATTCTATTTTATTAATTTATTTATTTATTTACAGACTCCTTTGTTCAATAAGATAAAAATGGATATTATATGTACAATTATTAACATTCATTACATTAAGGGTGCGGTTTAGAAGAAAGAGATAGCTATACAAATATGGGCAATCACTAATTTGAGTTAGATTGTGGTTATGATCAATGAACAATATTGTATTATACATTAAAATAGTCTTAAAATAAGCAGGAATTTCATCAGATAAATTAAAAAGAATATTTTAATGTTTAGTTTCTGTGAAAAATAATTATGAAAAACAATGAAAATTGATCAAATTTATAGCAAATATTAAGTAATATTTTGCTAATAAAAACTTGTGCAATGAACATTTAAAGGATTTCACTAAATTCTGCATTCAAATAACTTAGCAGACATTACCTTTTAATTTCATTATATCTTACAATTTTCTTTTCTAACTTAAACTAGTAATTTGACGTAATACACGAAAATTAACGATTTATTTTTTATTTAGAATGATACTTTATACTTGGTAGATAAAAAATGTAAATACACATTCATATTATGAAATCCCAAAGAATAGCTCTATTTTCAAACGATTATTTCCATTTTACTATATAGCTATCTCTTTCTACTAAAGAGCAACCTTAAACAACAATATTAATGAAAATGTACAACGTAGTGATTAAAAATGTACAGAATGTAATTGAAAATAAAAGTAATCTATCGTACGAACGGTTCTATGATTCAATTAATTAAGCAAACTTTATCACTCTGTATGCAATTAAAGACTATGAGATATTAAATAATAACTGACAATATTACCCACAAATAGAGATGTGGTAAAACAAAAATATATAATAAATAAATTGATATGAAATGAATAAAAATGAGCTACAAAAATATACATCTATTACAAGTTGCTTATAAGTAATTGTCTCTTAAATTGATTACACGATGGTGTGAATAGGCGTAAATCATTAGATAATGTATTTGCATACCGCATAATGCGATAAATTGGATTATGCATGCCGTAATTAGTCTTGTGAAATGAAATTCGGAATAGTAGCTGATGTCTTATACCAACGACACCAGGAACATTGAATGTTAATAGGATAACCAGTTCGCTGCAATCTATAAAGTCATTATTTTTTAATTAATAACGGAATAAATGTGATTAATAAAAATGGGGGACTACAGTGTGATCCCTGAGGTACGCATAAAGATACATTAATTAAATATATAGATATTTTATTTACGGAATCTCCATTATACAAATATTATAAATACAAAATTATTACATATTATTAATTATTATATAAATCCCAAAGTGAATAAATGTACATCACAAAATGAATAAATTACAATTTTAGCAGTAGTTTAACAAATTAAAAGTAAATAAACAGACAAACAAATAAATAAATAAATATATATGTAAATATATATATATATATATATGTATATATATAAATACAATTATTTAACAACGACATAGTAAAAACGTATATTTCGTAAATGTTTTTTGAACTGCGGAAAAGTTGAACCAAATAAAATAAAATGTGGATTATCACCTATTACATTTGCGTATCGAGATATACGATTAATTGGATTATTTAATCCATAATTGGTTGAGTTGGTTGAGTGAAACCCTAGGCGAAACAACTGCCTACTCCTCGATTCGATGTTCCGAGGTATATTAAAATTAAAATAATTGAGCAATGTACCGCAGTTCCAAAATCCATTCACTAACTTATACAGAAAGTTTAAATACAAATATAGTCTTCTTTCAACTAAAGGACCAATATTCAGCAATCCAAGCATCTCAGTGTAGCTAAAATTTTCTCCCCATTCTAAAAGCTATCACTCTCAAAAATCTACTCTGAACTATTTCAATTTTGTGAATAGTACTTTTAGAATAGGGTAACCATATAATGGAGGCATATTCTAAATGAGACCTTGCCAAAGATAAATATAAAATTTTGAGCGTACTAATAGAAAATTCTTTACCAAATCTGCTAATAAAACCTATTGTCTTTAGAGCTCTATTACAAATTATAGATATGTGTTTACCAAAATCAAGTTTTGATGTAAATAAAACGCCTAAATCCTTCACTGAGTTTATTTATGCCAAACATTGGCCAGCGATAGAATAATAATAGGTAGAAATGCGCCCCCGATGAGAGCTAATTTGAAAACATTTTTTCAAGTTTAAATGTAGATTATTCTTTGAACACCATTCAGTAATTAATCAAATCTTCCTACAGTTTTAATTGATCATTTGCGCATTGAATTTTCTTAAATACTTTAAGATCATCTGCGTATAATAGATATTCGCTGTTGTTTATGTGTTTCCCAATATCGTTAATAAACAGTAGAAAGAGCAAAATGAGAACCCTGAGGCACCCCAGATGGGACAGCTATATATTTACAATAAGTGTTTCCTATACGCACACACTGAGATCTTTCCTCTAAGTAGCTACCTATGCACTCAAGTAGTTTACCATCGATGCCCATCCCTTGCAATTTGGATAGTATAATACCATGTTGGCCCCCGATCAAATGCCTTGGAAAAGTCTGTATAGATGGCATCAACAGAAAGACCCATTTCCAAGGCATTTGTAATGTACAATTGATATGTCAATAAATTTGTGGTTTTCGATTGACCTTTAATAAATCCATGGTGCTCCTCAATTATATAGTGCGAGCACATCCAACTTAAATTGGAAACTTGTTTATCAATCCGGACTCCCTGAGTTCTTTTTTGTGAAAAAAAAAAAACATCGATGCCACTTATAATTTGTTGATTTGTTAGTTTATTCAATAACGTAGTCAGGACCGATTGAATACTGATTCCTCTTTAATTACAATTTATCAGACCTACACCAGTTCTTATAGATAGGCATAGATAAAACCATTTTTCCAGCAATGATGAAAAGTACCAGACAACAGTGACTGCTAAAATACAGTGTGAATTTATCGGACATTTTTTTCTCATTAATAACTTATATGTATTCGTGAGATATGTGAAGATTATTATATAGAAATAAAATGCAGTTAAATTCTTTTCTTCGCTGATTTTATTTTAGCACTATATATATATATATATTTCGGACACTATGTGTCCATTATCAATAGTTAACTGCCTTTTATTTCTATACCATTAATAACTTGTTAGAATATTTTCAATAATTTATTGCTTTTTAAATTAAATTCACTTCGTTTTGTCTCCCTTGTATGATTTTTTTTCGGATTGATGCCATTTTCAAAATATTTATAAGTGAAACAAAATCAAGTTTAATTTACAAACTAATATACAGGGTGTCTGTTTTACGAGCTCAACTATTGGGATCTCAGTTATTTGAAGAGATATGAAGTCGGCTAAATTAACGCAAAGTGGCGCATTATCGGGCTTTACAAGACGCTGCTTTAAAAAATACAAAAATCCCACTATTTCCGGAAATATCCGATAAAAGCGAAATTTCGCGAAAACGTTTTTTTTTCTAGACTTATTTGAAGAGATAATTGAAAATAATAATAACTTTATTGACGGAAAATATATATATTAGTATTTATTATACTAAATATAATATATATAAATGTAAATATACACATGTCTACAAATAAGGCAAGTTAGAAAGAACAACAAACATGTATATGCTTAAGATCAGATACAAACATAGAATACGATTTAACAAAAACTGGGACATTGTCACAGCCACTTTTTTCTCCTCTACAATATGGCGTAATATAATTTGGAATCCGATGTTTCGATTTTTATGTAATCATTATCAGCTTGGTTTTTTTTTCTTATGGGCAACATCTTGGATTTTTAAATTTAAAAATGTATACATTCAAGATGGCGTCTATAAGAGAAAACAAAGTTGATGATGATTCCGGAAAATCGAAACGTCGGAGTCCAAATTTGACTCTAAAATGTTGTAGAGGAGAAAAAGTTCCAGTCAGCAGAATTACAATTCTTTACAAATATTTATATTCACAATACATATTGATGGGTTAGTAGTCTGTCATGGGCTATCGACCGGAGGTCTTTCTGCCAGTTCGAGTCATTTTTAATTACCTCTTCAAATAATTCCAGAAAAATTAAAACTATTTCTCGAAATTTCGCCTTTTCCGGATATTTCTGAAAGTAATCGGAATTTTATAATTTTTAAAACGGCATCTTAAAAAGCCCGAAAATGCGCAATTTTGCCCTAATTAATTGAGATACGAAGTTGGTTAAATGACTTCGTATCTCAATTAACCAAGATCGCCATGGTTGAGCTCATAAAATGGACACCTTGTATAGTGTGAATCGATTTAGCAAGACTAAATAAACATATCATTTAGAAAATTATTAGGGTTAACCTTCTAGACTTGCACTGCTAGAATCTGATAATGAAGGTACGTTGTTAAAGACATCAGACAAAGTAATACTTAGATTACACAAAAATATTTTCTCTCTAACATGATATAAAGGATATTTTGAACTAATTTCTCACTTAACCCATGGTGAAACATATTTAATTAATAATTAAATCAGCGAAACAAACCAAGTGTTTTAATCAAAGTCTATTAAGGATATAAAGGAATTGATTTATTAGAGTTTACGTAAATACTAGAAAAATGTTCATCAAACAGATTGACATGATCACGGATGGAGTCAGAACAAATGTTACCAAAACAAAATTGTTAACCGTTTGTCTTTGACAGTTTCTTTAGATATTTCAAAAACAATTCTGAATCATTATTGATCGATTTTTATATCTTTTTAATATACTCCCGATATAATGTATTGTTTAATAATTTACATTATTCTCTCTTTCTTTTAAAGTTAAAGTAAATAAAAACGTTTAGATTTCCGTAAAAAATATCATCATTTGATTTACGATCTAGCGTTTATCCGAGTGTTTAATAGTTAAGTAGTAAAAATTCTGTTTATCAGTACTCTGAAATATTTCCAACAGTTGGCAATGTTTCCGATGCTTTGTTCTCATTAATCCTGTAAAATAGTTGTAAAAAATTTTCTGTGATTTCTGTATATATTTTCATAATTTTCCATTTGTAAATCATTCTTGATAATGGCATTAAGCCAAAACTAGTTAAAGTTTAAATAAAAATAAGTACCAATAAAAATGGTTTGTATGAAATAAATATGAATAAATTATTAAAAAGTATTCTCTTGAAAATGGGCTAATAACCCGATACTATTCGAGAATTTAAAGTTATTCAATCTAATCTGTGTTTTATTTGTTGATTTTTAATAAATTATTCATATTTATTTCATACAATATGAACTACCAATGTCTAAATATTAAAACCATTAAGATAATGATTGATTAATAATAACAAATATTAATAGATTATTAAAAATATACCAATACAATAAATAAAAACAAAGATTAAATTGAACAATTATAAATTCTCGACAGGTTTCGCGTTTCAGTTCATTTTCAAGAGAATTTAAAATTGAGTTTATTTAAATTTCATCCTTATCACGCATCAATGCATCAATTTCGATTTCAAAAATCGAGCGCAGTTTTACAACTGGGCTCAACAACAGATACGCAACAATCGTCACTTTGTTTCAATGATCCTATTCTCAGATTAAGCAATTTAACGAATCGTAGCCAAATCAAAAATTGTGTTGACCTTGATTTAACGACAAAAGAGTCATCCAAGACAAAGCTAATGTTATGTTTTTATGGCCCCCTTCTATACGATTATCTTTTGCGCAGGTTATTTCTGCGTAAAATTTATTGTTTCCGAGATATTTGATGAAAACAGTTTAAATGGACCATTCTGTATATAAAAAATATTGTATATTTTAAATAAATACAATTTTGAATTCTCTTAAAAATAGGCTGATAACCCACTAGTTTCGGGTTATTGATTAATAATTAATTATTTTCAAATTATTTCTATTTAATTTATTTTAATTAAAAATAAGTAAAACTAAACTTAATTTATAAGTCCAATCTAAGTTAACAAAAGTGACACTAATTGACGTGAATAGATTTTTCTATTAACTTTCATAATATTATCGTTTATAATTTCTGATATTCGATATTACTGAAGAACACGATAGGATGCAGTCAATCAAAAATATATTGAACTGCAGTTTTTGTTGATCTTCGCGTAGGTATTCCACTTAATTCCCCTCGCGGATATTACGCTTATGCATATAAACATCATAATCCAACATGCGATTCAATATCAACATTATCAAGAAAGTGAAAATGTAAATTGAAACCCAAGACTCGGAGGAATCCCGGCTCGTCTACCAGCGCGAACTCGGCTAATTAATGAACGCGGCCACGATTACATTCCCACCAGGGTGCAGAAATAAAACTCCTCCGGCTATTCACATCCTTCCCCGCTGTCACGTCCACCTAACATAAATCTACATAAGAAATTTGAATATAATATAAACTCAGCCTTTAAATACCCAAAGGCGCACCGCGTAAATTTATTATTCAATTGATCTCATTTTGTCAGTTTTCTCACAGGCAGGCCGCTTCCTTTCTAGGCGATTAATTATCTGCTTAAATGAAGGAGGACTGGAATGGACCATCCCATTTTCAGTGGTCGATAAATTCCGTTTATCCGAGTTTCACTTTATTAGAATTGTTTGAATGGATGTGATGCAGGATGGAAATGTAAATCTTGACTATAATAAGATGTCTTGTGTGTCTTATAATTTGACGCCCACGGCCAATGTAATTGTGAGCGTATTGTGTTTGCTTGAAAGTTATATATTTATTGAATTCATAAACAATTGCGCTCATCGGGTTTATTCGAGTAATTGATTAATTTTATTATGCCCAGGCATAAATAGAGATATATTATTGCACTTTCGAAAATAGAAATTTACAATACCATAACGTTCGTTATGTTATTGTAAAGTTTTCGATATTCAATAAATAACAAATATGTTCTACATAAATTTATTCATCGCTTAGATCTTTAATTTCAATACACTGTATAAGTGTAATGTCTATATCAATATTTCCCATTATTTTATTATTCGCCATTTAATGCAACCTTTTACATTATAAGATTTTTTAAAGATTAAATACATTTTCTATGGCTTGGTTGTGGAGAATGTTCATACTTTTTTAATAAATATGTGTTTATTTCCTTCGTGTTAAAGAAATTACTTACCATCATTACAATATCAATCATTCAATTATTGAGCCATCATTAATCATCACGATTCATATTAAATTAAATGAAACATCTTAGACTTGTTTTTTGCAATTTATGTAAAAGTGATAAAAAATGCGGGTTTAATTTAATTTATTTATATCAAATAATAAATAGTATAATTCTAAATAAAAAATGATATATAATTAATTCAAACGCTAATAAATTATCAACATTATGGTTTTCACTTTTTCTCACTGTCAGGAAATAGACCAGAATCCAGTTTAGCCTATCGCACTTTTTCCACCCACGTATCCGCCGTGAATGGGCGAAAACCCATTAAAAAAATATCAATCTCGGTCCGTGAATTTCCATTTGAAAGTAAGTAATTAAAATTTTTAGGCCAAATTTATAACAGACAGCATCCTTTTGTAATTACTGCCAAGCCGGGGCAGACGCTCGCTGGTGATTGTCTGCTGGGTAGACGGGCGGAGATGGCTTTCCTTTACAGGCGCGTGCTTCCAACAGATTTTATGACGTTCGGTACGGGTGGATTAATTAAATATTAATGCAAATTTATTTTATGTTCTGCAAAAAAATCCAATTGAATTTAAATTGATTTTGTATTGAATGCGTGTTCTTTGATTGAATTTGCATGAAATACACGCAGTAATATCAAGCTGTTACGATACTAATGGTTTGATATGAATGCGAATTATTCAAGCATGGTTTTTTCAAAAAGTTTTCGTGCTAAAAATTTTGTGCACGTCTGTACAAAATGTGAAATTTTCAAATTGCCAAAAAATCGCGCGTAGTAATTATTATCCTACATATAGAAACGTCTTTATTCAGACAACATTACTTAAGCGTATACATATTTTTCCTCTTCCCCAAGTGCGGGCTTGTAAAAAAATCAGGTAAAACTAAAAATTACAGTTTTTATTAAAATAATAAAAATAATCGAAATTGTTGCACAAATAAGCAACACAAAACAAATAAAGAATGGCAAGTGCTATTTCTTTACTGATTGGTAGAATAAGATGGACAGTACCAACATTCCACGTCCAAATAAGAGTTTTAATGGTAAAATAAATATAATTATATATAATATATATAATAACATCTTTATTTATATACAGAGTTACAATATTTACCACTTAACATATATTTACAATGATTAACTAAATTTTGTATATAAATTGGCTATAGACCTAAGGTCTTTCCACCTGTATCATTATATTAATAAACATTAAGTCGTTGAAATAAAATAAAAATAAAAAAAAACACAAGATAACTCTAACTAGTCGGAGTAAAAATAAAAAATCAGTGAAACAAACCAAGTGTTTTAATCAAAGTCTATCATTATATTAAGATAACTCTCATTGTTGTTGTTGTTGTTGTTAGGTGTTTGATCGTCCTTAAATACCAGACATAGTGGGGAGTTATAGCTCATTTAGAGAAGTAAAAGTTTGTCACTTAAAATAAAAGTTTTGCGAGTAAGAACTAGAGCTTTCACAGTTGAAGTGCGGAAAACGTTTCAGGATAACAAAATGGTAAAAGTTTAGCAGTTGAAATTCAGTTACCGTTGAGGTTTTTTGAGCCGAAGTTAAAGAAAAAGTTCGACGTTAAAGTGGAAGTTCAGTTATAATATAAGTTTTCAATTATAAGTTACAATTTTGAAGTATAATAAATAGAAAATAATATTTATTCACTTGATCACTCGTCACAGACTTTTTTTATTTAATATATTTGAAGTATGAGTTAAAATTATGTTTGTAACGAATTTTATAATTTTTTGTTGTATTTTTTACTTTTTTTATAAATGTTTTATTTAATAAAAAAAACAGCTTTCCATAGGTTTTAGCCTTTTATTCGTGAGTAAAATATGAATAATTTAATAATTAGGATTTATTTTAATTAAGACACTTGGATCTTCGTTTCACTAATATTTATATTCCCCGTTATCTCCAACTTTATGAATAATTTTGAAAAACATTTATTAAATCCAAAAATAACAGGCAATATCTTTTTCTCGGCTAGATTTTTCGAAGACATATTCTGCATCTTGAAAGGAATAATGCGACAACTAGAAATGTTCACACAATATCTTAATTCAATTAACAATACTATCCAATTGACAGTATAAACAGAGGACAATTGTTTTTTTTATTATTATAGTAATAAGTATAGGTAGGTACTATACTTATTACCTTATACCTCATCACATACCCATCATAAAATTGAATATAGCACCTTCCATTTTTTTACATAGACTAATAGACATACTACTTAATGAAAAAAAAAAAAACATTACAAAAAAGCATTAAATGTAATAAATATAATGATATTAATAATGGCTATAAACCAGAAATTATAATTAAAATTTGGAAAAATCAAAACGAATTTAATAAAACAAGAACAATGGTACTACAACAACTTATTAACAATTGATGAGGAAAAACCTACCTTTATGATATTCCAGACAAAAAACAACCCACAAATTTGATAATTAAAATAAATGGAAAAATATAAAAGAAATTGACAACACGGAATATCTAGGACTAAAAATAAAGAATAACCTAAGATGGGACGGACATATAAACAAATTGATAAATAAGAATTCGATCACAATAGCATCTCTGTGGAAAATCATAAAATACATCCCAGAAAATAGAAAAAAGCAGTTTATAACGCACTATTTACAAGCAATATAAATTATCTATCTGCTATATGGGGAAACACTACCAAGCAAAATAAAGGAAAACTACAAAGACAACAAAATAAAATATTAAAATTATTGTACATACTCGACTAAATATCTATACGAACACACACGTGGACTTGATATAGAAAAAATAATATATAACAGCATATTGCAAGCATATAAAATACAACACAACTTAATCAGAACACGAATTAAATTAAAAACAAACAAACAACTACACAATTATAAAACCAGACGAAAATCAGACCTCCGAATTAACAAATATAATTTAATCTATTTTAATATATTGTAATTAATACTCTGTAATTGTGAAAATAAAATTCCTTAATTATAAAAAAAAACGAAACAATTTAATAAATATTTGTATGCAGTTAATAACAAAAAAGAAATAATTGGTATGGACTTGTATACGTTCATATTCTCTCAAATAACATATAAAAGGCCGAACTCTAGTTTAGTCGATCACGTCGATAGCCTCTCAATACTAAGATTTCAAACAACGGTTGATAGAAAGAGAACTACAATCAAAATCGCAATATCCTTTAATTTAGAATTTCATAGAAAATTGTCTAAAAAGTATGAATTTAATATTAAATTGATCAATCCAATTAAATTGCAGAAGCTTCTAATAAATAATAAAAAACACAAAGACAAATTATAGAAAAGTAGCGTTTATTAAACAATGTGTGGTGATTTTGATAGTCAATAAGAGGTTAAAAGAACATAAAGAGTGATAGAAAAAACAAAAGTAATTCTACTGGACTAGCCAAGCTTTACTATCACAGCGCGCGGCAGGTGAGGGTCGCTCTTTTTAATTAATTTGATTCAATTATTTTCGTTTAATTTTATTCGGTTTTGATTTAAATTGAATTAATTTGGTTTAATTTAATTTAAATTGATTTAGTTTAATTTGATTTAATATAATTGATTTAATTTTGCTGATTGTATTTGGATTAATTTAATTAATTTATTTTAACATCTTTAAATTATGTAAGGCATAGCTGTACTGACGAGGGATAGATCCCGAAACACGTGTCTGCAGATGGCCTTAAATTAAGTAACGTTCCTTTTGTTGTTTTTACATAAAAATTTTCTCGGATCAAAATTTGTTGCATTATGCAATATTTTATTGATGTGCAACAGCAGGTGTACATTATGTAATTCAATGTCCGGCGTGGGTATTTGCCCGGGAAGTAGTTGTTTTAATGTACATTTGTTTAACGTACTTACGTAACGTAAGTCAAAAGTCACAGAGCTAAATGTGGAAATAATTTATTAATTATTTTCAAATCATTTTTATTTAATATATCCTAATTATTACATACAAATGTTTCACGACTGGATAAGTGAGAATTGAGTTCAAAATATATGAACAGTTTATTCACTTACAATGCATTTATGATATAGCAGCATGATTATAGATGATGGCTGCATCATATCTTGAATTATGATGATTTTTGGGGCGTACGCACGTGTTTGTGTATGTAATTAGAATTTCTTGATTATCCTCTTTTGAGGCAGCTAGTATCTAGCATTGACCTACTATAAATATGACCTTCCTTACATTAGTATAATTTATTAATTATATCTCGATCTGAATCACGCTGAGATTTTACGAAGTAATTTTTAATACTACCATCACAGCTCTAATTATTTGAACAAGATACCAATTTATTTCCTCCGACGAAATTTCTCTTTTCCACCATAATAAATCACTGGCTCGCAAATAAACATTCCACCATTAATAATTAAACAAACCATTTTTCTCCTCTCCTTTCTATTATTCTTACTCTGCCTTTATTAATTCATTTCGTTCGCTCACCAAAAACAATTAATTATTCGAAAATTCGCGGCGATCACTGAAAGGTGGAGATTTATTTTATTTATTTAGATTTCAGAAAACAACGGCTAGTTTTCACACCGCGCCACACCCATTTCGGATGATACGGGTAGGTTCCTTCGCCGGTAATGTCATTAAAAATGAGGTGTGCTTTCTCTAATTAACTGGAGCTTGCACACCGTTTGTGGGTGATCTAATCGATGATCGTGACTGAGATTGTCTCGGTGAAATAATGCCGTTTTATGGGCGTTGTGTTAACTTCGGGTTTTGTTTCATGTGCCCTTTTACTAAGGCAAATCAACAACTCTACTTTTTTTTGTTTTGATTTAGATATTGATTGTGGATTGAATTTATTCCATAGTTCCCGAAGCGAATCGTTTAATGCAGTCTCTAGATTTCTGTAGCAACACAACGCAAATAATGAGTGAGAGGATATAAAAATATTTTTGTTAACGAGAAAATAACAACTGTTGACTCGTGAAATGTTAGTGGACATTAATAAATCAAAAACAAATTTCAGTCGTTTCAACTTGCTTATACTCAAAACGTTACAATTACAAATAATTCGAAAGTTTTGAAGGTGGCTTTATCAACTGCCTACCCGCAGTCTTAACAACTATAATACTTACAGTTTATTAGTGTATTTAAAGGATATTAAATTAACCCCTAATGGGTTGCTCCGGTACTGGGATTTATAACTGAACCACGTCGGACTAAAGGATATTATTTACTTCTTATAAATAAACTAGCAGCCGGTAACCGTTTTCGAAATGTAATTTCGATTTAATTAATGGTTTTAATATTTAGACATTGGTAGTTCATATTGTATGAAATAAATATGAATAAATTATTAAAAATCAACCAATTAAACACAGATTAGATTGAATAACTTTAAATTCTCGACTAGTTTCGGGTTATTAGCCCATTTTCAAGAAAATTTAAAATTTGTTTTAATAAAATTTCTATGGATATTTACATTAATGGATATATTGATTTTTTAATTTTTATTTTAATTTCGATTTTTTTTTAAATACTTATCATTGTCAAATCGCGACGAGAATGCATCGCGTCCATAGTACTCAAAAAGTTCTAGGGACGCGTTAAAAAAATTTAAAAAAATGTAACCCGTGGATGTCCATAAAAAAAGGTTGAATTTTCCAGTCTACGTGAGTTACGATTATACAGGGTGTCTCAGCGTGCGCGCCGAGTAGCTTTACGGCTAAATGGTTTATTTTTTTCATAATCGGCTTTCGCAGGCCTATGTAGGTCTATTAGGACCACATTTTAAAATTAGTTTCAAATATACAGGGTGTCCCATAAAAGCATAGCGTATCATAGTTATATTTTTTCTAATGGAATGACCTATATTTTATATTTTTTTCAGATTCTACATCAAAAATAAAGTTAACTTTTATAATATATTCATATGCCTAAACCTAATAATTTTTGAAATATTTAAATATTTTTGGAAAAATTGACGTTTCGAAAAAAAATCATATCTCTCAAATGGATGAATGAAAACAGATGAAATTTTGTACCAGTATATTAGACTAATCGATAAATATTTTAGGCTATTTATATAAATTTTAAATCTTAAGATGTTTTGATAATTTAACGTAACTCCAGAAACATATTCAAGGTCAAATTTCATGCTTATTTTAAATGGCACACCCTATATCTAATAGGCCTATCTTGTAGGAAATTATATTATCTTTCAAAAAGCATAAAGGTATTTTTTAGCTAAACCTAATAGTTTTCAAGATATATGCATTTTCGTTAACTTTTGACATAATATTTATTATTCATAATATGGAAAGTCGATACAAAGCGCCATCTATTGACCCAACAAATGATTTTCGAGATATTTCCTAAATTAATATACTAATTTTATTAATTGTGAATATACTAATTGCATTATTTATTTATACATGTGTAAATTATTTGATAAAAACTTGTTAGAATGGTAAAACAAATTTAACGAAATACATCAAATAAATTGACGAAATAGAATTAAAAGTAATTGATAATAAAATCATAATCAAAAATACTACCATCGAATACATGATTCAATTTTATTTTAAATGATATTTTGACATTTCTCAGCATATTAGGTATAATTGATCTAAATGTATTATTAATTCTGCCTTCCATGTATTCAATTGTTGTGTGAGGAGTGCTGTATATTTGATTTGACAGAAATAAATCCATGGGGATTAAATCAGAGAATCTAGGTGACCATGCTCTTCCAATTTATTACTTATTAAACCACCTGTTTTGACGAATATTCAATGGAATTAAACTTGTAATTGTGTCTCCTCATTATTAGTTACTGTATTCAAGGTAGTTTTTTTCAAATACTTCATACTGCCTACAGTTTTGAATGTATTTAAAACTTCCTCTACAGTCTTCTTATTAGGATGTCTTCCATCAGAGAACATTTTGTACACTAAGAGACAATCTTAATAACATTACATTATTATTAGAATCATGATAATTATTTCATTTAAGGGAAACATTATTTTTTCAATTGTTAGTAATAATACGATTGTGTCAATTAAATTTGCTTATAAACAAAAGCCTATTAGAATAACTGGCAATAATGATTATTAAATTAAGCAATAGATGGCGCTTTATGTTACATTGCCATATTAAAATAATAATGATAATGACGAAAATTAACAAAAATGGATATATCTTGAAAACTATTAGGTTTAGGTGTGGAATACCTTTATACTTTCTGAAAGACAATACAATTTCCTACAAGATAGGCCTATTAGATATAGGGTGTGCCATTTAAAATAAGCACGAAATTTGACTTTGAATGTGCTTCTGGAGATATGTTGAACTATCAAAACATCTTAAGATTTTAAATTCCTCTTAATAGTCTGAAATATTCACCCATTAGTCAGATATACTGACACAAAATTTCATTTGTTTTCATTCATTCATTTGAAAGTTATGATTTTTTTTTTGAAACGTCAATTTTTCCAAAAATATTTAAATATTTCAAAAGTTATTAGGTTTAGGCATATGAATATGTTATGAAAGTTAACTTTATTTTTGATGTAGAATCTGAAAAAAATTTAAAATATGGGTCATTCCATTAGAAAAAATATAACTATGATACGCCATGCTTTTATGGTACACCCTGTATGTTTGATACTAATTTTAAAATGTGGTTCTAATAGACCTACATAGGCCTGCGAAAGCCGATTTTGAAAAAAATAAACCATTTAGCCGTAAAGCTACTCGGCGCGCACGCTGAGACACCCTGTATATATAAGAAAAAAAAGAAAAAAATCTATGGTTTCTATTTTATACGGAATATATATTTATTTAATAATATATCTTATCTTGTGTATTACAATTGAATAATTAAAACACATCGATTAGAGACACGTTTAACCTTTCTTGTATAATTGAAATTTATTTAGGGACTATATATATTTCGTTACCAAAGCAATAGTCTAGGATTTCATTACACAAGTTAACAATCAATCAATAAATTAATTAAAATGATTTACAAACTAATTTAATAAGTCAATGGTTTCGGCTGTCATTTAATGACACTGCAAATTCATAATTAAATAATAATAAAACATTTTTTTTTAGTTTTCAGTTTTTTTATTGTAAAAACATTATATTTGTCGTTTGTCTGATGATCGAAACAATTCTAGCAGTGTTTCTACAATAAAATAAAATAAAAAGAAATAAATAAAAAAAGAGTATTCATTCACTTGGTCAAAGTTATTTAAATATATTAAATAAAAACAACAAGTGTACATTATGTAATTCAATGTCCGGCGTGGGTATTTGCCCGGGAAGTAGTTGTTTTAACGTGCATTTGTTTAAGGTACTTACGTAGCGTAAGTCAAAAGTCACAGAGCTAAATGTGAAAATAATTTATTAATTATTTTCAAATCATTTTTATTTAATAAAATAAAAACTATGAAATTGGAAAAAACTGCTTTACCTTCATTTAATTGTGATCTAATTTTTAATTAAATTAATTAGATTTCTATCTAAATATTTTATTTGATAACAACTTGACCTTTAGAGCATATATAGATCATATTGTCTCATACAAAACAATTTAAGCACTCGGAATCAACTCTCTCCTTATATTTTGCTTTTATAAGATCTCGTTTGGAGTATGGCTGCTGTATTTGGAATCCTTACTACACATCATATTCTAATCAAATTGAAATCGTACAAAAGAAACTGCTTAAATAGCTGTATTTTAAAGAGACTGATTCCTATCCCGATTATTCCATAACATACGACAATATTCTCGATAGATTCAGATTACATTTACTGGAAAATCGCCGTAAAGCCTATTTGATTACCACATTATTTAAAATTTGTAAGAATTTAATTGATATACTCGTTCAATTAAATATTCGTTTCCCCAAATCTCAAGACAAACCCAATTTTTTAAACTTGAAATTCCCAAATCTAATTTACTGCTTAAATTGCCTTTATTTGCAATGTGCTCTTTATATAATGATCTACTTTTGCGCGATCCAACCCTTGATTTATTTTACATATCTACACCTAAACGGATATTCACTTATATTTTTAACATCTTATCTTGCACGGTTCTTAGATTTATTACGTATTGAATGTTCACTTTTTATATTAATTTTAGTTATACACTTACAATTATAAGCCATGTTATTGATTTGTATTGAAATTTTGGATATTTATGATTTAGAATTATTGTTTTTGTATTTTGTTTGTAATTGTGAATTTTGTAATTTATGTAATGCTTAATCTGGCTTTAGGGCTGTTGAGTTATTAAATAAATAAATAATAGGGTAAGTTTGCATCCTTTTAAGGATTTAAGGGAGGGAGGACAGCAATTGCAATCTTTTTAGTGGGCGCATGGAAATTTCATATGTAGACTCAAATTGTTGTCCAGGATCGTTTAATACACTCTCTATATTTCTGTAACATCACAACGCAAATTATTAGTTAAAGTACATACAAGTATTTTTACTTTCCCCGGACCCCTGTCCAAGGGAAAGTATTGTGATCGTGAAAATTTTCGAACCGCCAATTTCAACAAATATGCACGTTTTGAGGTCCCCTGAGTCCATTCCATCGAGTTTTGAAAAATGTCTGTGTGTGTGTCTGTGTGTTTCCGCGATAGCGCATAAACGGCTAAATGGATTAAGCCCAAACTTTATATCTAAGCTTTATATAACAGTGGAATGATCTGAAAAACTTTTGGTTAGAATCAAAACTCATTAAGTGCAACTTTACTCTTAGCAATTTTTCATTTTTTAATTCGGATAGAAAAATGTTTCAAATAAAAGTTTTAGATCTTGGAAAATAAATAATTTCTGTTATAAAACTTTTATTGTAGGACCTCCGGTTTTCATTTTATAAGCATTTATCTGATAAATTCCCTTAGAGATTTTAATTATTGAAATAATTATTTTAATGACAAATAAAACGTCAAAGTGCCGTCAAATTCAACTTATCATTCGCAAACGCCTCCAGTTTGCAAAAATGAAGAAGAGTGTGGAGGAATGATTTTAACCTATTGTAAGGTAAGAAATAACACACTTAATTACAATATTCTTCTAAATACTCGGCTTTAACTTTAAAAGATAACAATCAATTTTTTCTATTAATCATTTTGCTTCCCTATTAAATTTTCTATCAGAAACTTATTTGACCGTATTCACCGGGGAAAGTGCCATGATGGACACATCACCATTTTTTAACAATAAAATAACAATTATTGACTCGTGAGATGTTGTATGTGAAAATTTATAAGATATACTCTTCAAATAAAACTAGTTTTGAAACAGATATTTCATTAATAGACTTTGATTAAAACACTTGGTTTGTTTTTGTTTCACTAATTATTTATTTTTACTCCGACTAATTTCGACCTTAGGTCATTCTCAGGGAGATATCTATCTCCATGAAAAATAAAAAATCAGTGAAACAAACCAAGTGTTTTAATCAAAGTCTATTAATTAAATATGTTTCACCACGGGTTAAGTGAGAAATTAATTCAAAATAAAGATATTTCATTCTGCCTAATCTTGTATTCTCAATTTTCTGTGAAATTTGAAATTCTTTCTAAAAAAATCTTGAAAAAATCATTAAAACTCTTATTGGTTATAAAAGGACTATTTATATTCAAGAAAAATATTCATTTTCAATCATTTTCAATGGCTACTTCAATTCATCCATGAAATTTGCATAGGGCTTTATGAGAACGGATTGTTAATTGCTCTTTTCAAACATATCTGCGGTTAAACCAAGATTACTGAGTCCACAGATAACAAACAAAGATGCATTTTCAGTATTCAATTCAGAAAAAATGCACCTATATTCTTACTCAGGATCATCGCATTGAATCAGCTAACCACCAGAAAAACAAAAATCGTAAAATTGAACAACGTTTTTGTCCAATTTTCAAGTAGACTGATCGAAAACTGATTTCTTTTTCAGCTATATTTTCCCATAATATGAAGTCATTTGGTGATTTTCGGATTTTTTTGCAGAAATTACACTTTATTCTATGCATTCCCCTTGTAATATTTTCAATAATCTTTTTTTGCTCTTAAAAAAATATCCCTAATAGTAAAAAGAACGTAGACTATAAATTGATTCACAGCATCGCGAGAAATCTGAAATATAACCCCCAAATCATTCACAAATTAATTAACAATCACAAATTCAAAATTAAACTTCATAATACCACGTCTCTTACACTCATCAACCCCAACACAGATACAAAATTGATTAGATTAATATATTCCCCCAATTCAGAAAACCATTTTAACAAACTATACAAACAATTTAACCTAACCCCCGCGTTTTATGTAAATTCAAAATTACGGCAAGTCTTAGGGAATACATTCAACAAACCAGATGAACTTGACCAATCTGGTATTTATTCAATAGATTGTTGTAATTGTGATAAACTCTATATTGGTCAAACACAACGCAATCTTAATATCCTATTTAAAGAACATTTAGCACACGTCAAACATAAAATCACAATAAAAAATCACAATAAAAAACATCAAATTATTAAAACAATCAACAAATTACCGATTAAACATGCTAGAAGCCATTGAAATGAAGAAAATACCCGAAAATAAATTATTGAATTTTGATTTAAGACCACTGCATAATACTTTGTTAGATTTAATTGCATCACCATAATTTGTGTTTTCCCTAATCCTCCCTTTTACCTGATTTGTACCGCCACCCTCATTCCTTCGGCTCATTCCTTAATTTACGTTATTTCCCGTTTCGCAAACCCACCGCTCTTTTATAACCCGTCGGCGCGTATATATAGTTTAAAATATATGTTTTGTATTTAGAGTTAATCCATTGATAATGGTCACTTTGTGACCGAAATGTACATTTGGTAATCCAAATAAATGTGTGAAGAAAGGTTATTAGTGCTTTATTCGTCGAACGTAGACTATTTTTATTTACGAAAAATAATTATTTGTTATCATTTTTAGCCATTTCAATAGCCCTGTGAAATTTACATAGGGCCTTATGGGAACGGTTTAAGTGAGGTCTGTTAATTTGTCATTTCAAACATGTCTGCGGTTAAACTGAGATTACTGTGTCTACAGAAAACCTACAACGATAAACTTTTCAACATTTGATTCACAAAGAATACATACAGTTACATTATCATTCAAGATATCGCTTTAAATCAGCTGAAATCAAGAAAAAATATCGCGAATTTTACGAGCACATAGACTAAAAATTAATTTCTCAATGAGTGTAAAATTTCCACAGATTATTTCCTCATTCTCGTTAGCTACTAGTATAATAAGATGGTGCTTACTGGATTTTGCTTATATTTTGAAATTCCACTCTTTGGAATTAAATTTTCCTCCCACAGAAAGCATATTTTAATTTATGTGAATTTCTGAACACAGATGACTTACTCATATAACTAATATTACTTTATTTGTTTCGCATAAAGTTATTGGCTTGAATATATTTATTATTATTATTATTACTCATATAACTAATATATAACTATTTACTTCATTTGTTTCGCATAAAGTTACTGTCTTGAATATATTTATTATTATTATTTATGTCTCCGTATGTATATTTTTACTAAACGTGTTTTATCCTACATCATATAATTTTAGTGACACCAAATTTTACTTTTAATTTTATTATTACATGTATTTATATTATAATATTTATGACTAATTTTACTATAATTTGAAAAAGGATTTATTCACTTGGTCACAGTTATTTAATCAAATTAAATAAAAAGAATCCGAAAATAATTAATAAATTATTCAAAAATTATTTCATTATACACTATGTTGTTGTTATGCAACAGCAAATATCCATTATTAACCATTTGTTTAAAATACTTATATAACATAAGTCAGAATGCTACAGTAGCTAAAGAAGAAATAATTTATTAATTATTTTTGGTTTCTTTTTTAATTTAATTTTACTATATTATTTTTATTATACCTATATCATATTGTCCTATGTAACATAACTAGTGGATAATATCAATAAATTATCATTATTCATTATGATCTTTTCAAAGTTCGATGAAATTTATATTTATATTAAATAAAAATGATTTGAAAACAATTAATAAATTATTTATTTATAATTTTGACTTACGTTACGTAAGTACGTTAAACAAATGCACATTAAAACAACTACTTCTCGGGCAAATACCCACGCCGGACATCGAATTACATAATGTACATCTGCTGTTGCATATCAATAAATTATTGCATAATGTAGTTGTTTTAATGTGTATTTGTTTCGCGTACTTACGTAGCGTAAGTCAAAAGTCACAGAGCTAAATGTGGAAATAATTTCTTAATTGTTTTCAAATCATTTTTATTTAATATATTTAAATAACTGTGACCAAGTGAATAAATACTCTTTTCTATTTAAATTTATTTTTTCTTAAAAACAAAATCAGAATATAATATCAAACAGAAGTTTGAGCAACATTTTCGCCAAATTTGCGAATGCTAATTTTGCAAGCAAATTGACCGTAAACTATTTATTCTGCGAGAAAGAAATTTTCACAACTTATTCTAGCACGATTTAGCTACATTTTGAGGAAATATGAAGTCATTTGGCAATTTTTTTCCAAAAGAAGATAATCATCTTTCGTGTGTAATAAAATCATATAATAAATTATAAATAATTCTTTTAATTTATTTGCATAAATATATATTGTTATTATAAATCGAAGGGTATATAATAAGTAGCACTTCATTATACCCAAACGGATTGAAGGACGAATATTCAAAGAATAAAAAAATACAGAAAAAATAATATACAGAGAGCTTTTTTTAAGAGTAAACATTTCCCCTATGGGTACTGATAAAAATGTAAGTCAAACGCACTGAACCGATTTATATTGTGTTACAGCAACTAAACTCACATATCAAACGCTAAACTTCAAATTATGTGAAATATTTCATTGGAAATGTATACAAATAAAGGAAAAGTCGAATTTCTCGTAGAGAAATGTTTACTTTAAAAAAAGCTCTCTGTATACATATGATCTAGAATTTTTATTCTCTAGAGTGCTTTGATTTTTTTATATACAATCAACTTTATTGTGGTATTTACATATATTATACAATATATTTGATCTAAACTTATAAATGGATTCTTTTTTATTATTCATCAAATCAGTAAATTAATTTTTTAGAATGTTATAACCTATAGCGTGTGGTTACTTTTATTGCCAGTATCATTTTTTTTTATAAAAAAAATGCAAAGCACTTTAGAGGAGAAAAGTATTCGATCGTATGCTATAATAGTGATAATACAACAAAAATCTGACAAGAAACAAACAATTTGGTTGACCAAATTTATTAGGCGAAAGAAAATCTTTTGCGATTTCAAATAAACTCTATGTAACGACAGGTTTGTCTAACTTGTGCAAGAAAACAGCACATAAAATCAAACCAACGATGCGTGCAATTAATAAGTTATATAAATAAATAAAACGAAAATAATAATTCTTTGGAGGCCGAAAAACCTCCGGTCGATAGCCGTTTTTCTTAAGAATATATATTAAATTGTTTCATGTATTACATATTAAATTAAATATGAATGTATTCTTTGGGAATAAAGATGTTTGTATATATAAATATATAATTCTTTGGCTAGATTTACGGAAAAGTATTTTACATTTAGTAATAAGGCATACGTTAAATTTTGAATAAATTACACTACATTTCCTATAGAAATTGACTAATACTTTGGATTTGCCAGAAATATATGTTATTTCTAATCATAATTAATATTTTATATCAATAGAAAAAGGCCGAACTTATTTAAAATTAAAAGAGGAGATGATTTATTAATTAATTATTTTCAAATCTTTTTATTTAATTTAGTATTTTATAGTTTAAATTGTTTCTCCTATTAAATTACACAAGGATCAGATCTTTAGTCTGATTCTCATTAATCACTTGATAAAACATGATCACAATATTAATAGGTTGAAAAATACACTTGATTTGTTTCACAAACAATCAATTGTATTTTTCTGCCTATTAATAAGGGATCAGATACTCGTTTACAAGCTTCAGCGCCCAAGTTTTACCTAACAACACGAAAGTATAATTAAAAGGTCTTCAGGTTATTAAAGGGTCCTTTACTTAAAGAAAAATAACGTAAACCAGACGCCCTGTTCGTACAAATATTTTGTATATTCATTTTATTGGCAATAAGATTAGTATTATCAATTATGGCAGAAAGACATAATTATATACCGTATTATACTATACAATACTGTAATTAATATAATGTAAAAGTCCTTTGAATAAAGATATTTGTATATATATTATCAATTAATATTAAATTTGTTTAATTTCATTGTTTTTTAAATAACTTCAAATGTGTGAATCATCTTTGTTCCATTTTATTTAATTTAATTAATATTATATGCAATCTAAGCTAATAACAGTAAATGAACCATTTAAATGAAATAAGTATTACGTTTTTTTTTTAATTCAATATTGAAAATGTATCACGAAGTGAATGTATGAAATATTCAAGATTTAATTAATTAATTAATATTATATTGATGAATGAGTAAAATCTAAAAAAATTTACATATTGGTCAAAATTATATCCATATTTGAAATACATCTCGCTTTCACTTTACATAACAAAAATTATTCCACCTTTTCTATAAATTCCCTTGAAATACCAAACCAAATACCAAACACGGTCTAAAAAATTGCCCCGCTGCGGCGAAACGAAACTTTCCTTATCGGTCCCGCGATTTACATCGATCTTAATGACTTAAGCATATCTACAACATTAGGAATTAGTCACGTTGTCACGACCTAACCACGAATGAACATCTATATAACGATGTGAATCCGCTAAAAGGCTAAGTATTATCGGAAAACGCCGGAATGTAAACGCGGGCATTTGCATAAAAGGCCTTTCAGGAATCGGCAGTATAAATTCCTTAAAGGATTTACGTTGGATTCGATTCGGATTTAGACATTTGCATATAATCATTATAACGCATTTTTTTAATGCGTGAAAGTTTTCAGACAGCTTATATTATCAATTTTTGCTGTTATCTATCATATTTTTTATTATGGTGACTTCTGCTTGGTTAAAGATGTCTAAATTTAAAATACCACCATGTATTCAAGTGAAATTAAATCAATTATATTAAATCAAATTAAACTAAATCGATTTAAATTAAATTAAATTAAACCAAATTAATTCAATCTAAATCAAAACCGTTTAACGTATTTACGTAAGGTAAGTCAAAAGGGTGACTTTTGACTTACCTTAAGCTAAATGTGGAAATAATTTATTAATTATTTTCCAATCATTTTTAATTAATTGAATAAAACACTTTAAACTTTGTTTCTATAATACTAAATTTAGTTTTACACAAACAATGTTTAAATATTATATATAGTTATATTTACTCGATAACACATTGTAGTTAGTATTTTTGTGTGATGGTTATTAAAAGCTTATATTATTTATTTAAAAAACATAAATTAAATTGTTTCAATTTTTAAATAATTAATTAATTTGATTTAATTTAATTTAAATTGATTTTGTTTAATTTGATTTAATATAATTGATTTAATTTTGCTGATTGTATTTGAATTAATTTAATTGATTTATTTTAACATCTTTAAATTATGTAAGGCATAGCTGTACTGACGACGGATAGATCCCGAAACACGTGTCTGCAGATGGCCTTATATTAAGTAACGTTCTTTTTGTTGATAAGAATGCATAAATATACAGTTTAAATTCGAATAAATCCTAGTTGAGGATTTAATCTTCAGTGATTAAAAAAAAAAAAACTATCAAACTAATGAATGACAAATATGCAAACAAAAATGTTCAAATTAGTCATTTTGTGGAATTACTATTATATTTCATGAATGGAAAGAGAAATTTCCGCACGGATGACGTTTTTAATTAATAAAAATAAGAGTTCAACGTTCTAGATTTGATAATTATGCTCGAATGACCACAATAGATACAATGTCTTGTAAATTGCATTGGAGCAATAAACAAATCAATGAATTATCGAATTATAGAATCGTAATTAATTACATTGTTTCAAGTATTGTGCTTCCGTTTTTGATAACGCTGTGTGCGCTTGTTAGAGAAAATATGTTTTTAATGAAAATAAATCAAGCAAGGGATTTTTTATAAAAGTAATTGGTATTTATTAATTACTGTAATGTAAACAAAATTTGTACCTACAGAATTAAAACTTCAACACAACAAGGAAAAATAAAAATAATAAGTCTTTGTTGCCCAACAGGAAATATACATCCCAATTAAAAGACAATATGCATAAATCCATAGCCGTGTGTGTATAATATAATATAATATAATATAATATAATATAATATAATATAATATAATATAATATAATATAATATAATATAATATAATATAATATAATATAATATAATATAATATAATATAATATAATATAATATAATATAATATAATATAATATAATATAATATAATATAATATAATATAATATAATATATAAACTAACTTAATGCTAAAATATAACTGAATAGAATATTAAGCTGCTCTTTGGTATAATTATGATAACAGAGATTTAACTGTAAAATAGTAAACATAAAATGCAATTATAAATTGAAGTGAATATTTCAATAATTTTGCCATTGAATTTTCATTTGAAAGACGAAAACAAAAAAAAACGTTCTAGTAAAATAAATTATTTGTATTATATATATATTAATATATATATATATATATATATATATATATATATATATATATATAATACAAATAATTTATTTAATTGATCTTGATTTAAATTTTCAAACAAAAAGAAAAACATTAAATTAAATAAAAAGAATTTGAAAATAATTAATAAATCATTTGCTGTTGCATAAAAATAACATATTCCATAATGTAACAATTTTTGAATCGAAAATATTTAACATTTATAGTTAAGTTACGTAATATAAGGCTATCTGCAGACATGAGTTTCGGGATTCCATCACTCGTCAGTACAGCTGTGCCTTACGTAATTGCAAAGTTGTTAATTAAATTGATTAAAATTAATTAAAACGCACCGTCTCCTCTGAGATTCCCGATGGAAGTGATCGTTAGAAGACGTCTTTTGGACGAGCGGTCGCACGAATATCATATCGATAAATTGTTTTGTGAAAAAAATCAACTGAGCAGAGATAAATTCTTAAAATATAACTAAAACAAATATCAAATATTCGTTTATTTAATTTGATTCAATCTTAAATAGTATTTTTTTACTACTACTATAATTTCTTTATTGAAAAAAGGAATACAATAAATAAACTTAATACATATTTTTTTAAATAAAACCAATGCAAAAGTTTCCTTTTCGTAAGGGTGAAAAGTCCTTCTGCCCGGAGTTAGCTGTGGAATTGCGTTTATTTCGATATCAAGGTGGATAAATAGGGTAAAAGGAGGATATGTATTCGTAAAGCGTTAACGACTGTTTTTTTTTATTTAAGGATTATGTTGGGGTTTCTGTGGATGCACATTTTTTTAAGATGTTCGTTTATTTCGATATCAAGGTGGAGAAATAAGGTAAAAGGAGGATATGTATTCGTAAAGAGTTAACGACTGTTTTTTTTGTATTTAAGGATTATTTTGGGGTTTCTAGTGATGCACATTTTTTTAAGATGTTCGTAATTCGATTCTTTACATCCAAATCGTTCTGCGAGAAACCGATGTCTTACTTTAATAGGGGTAATTTGGGTTAATTGACAGAGGATTACATTTGAAGGATTATGAAGAGAATTTTTGGGGTGCCGAAGTTTAATGAGAGTACGGAGAGAGGATCTTTTATCGACTTCGAGGTTGTTAATGATAGTGGTACATGGGTTGATGAAAGGAATGGAATTGTAGTCTAGGTTAGGACGGCAAATCATTTTGTATATTTTTGTATAGATGTTTTGCATGCTTTACGATGTTTTCTTTTACTTTTGAAGTATGCTTTTTTGAAGGATTTTTTTGGGTCTAAAAGGATTCATAGGTATTTACAAAATGGAGAGGAAAGCATAGTGGACCTATTAAAACAACTACTTCCCGGGCAAATACCTACGCCGGACATTGAATTACATAATGTACACCTACTGTTGCATATCAATAAAATATTGCATAATGCAACAAATTTTGATCCGAGAAAAATTTAATAATAATAATAATAAAGTCACAGTGGACCCATTAATTGATATGGAAAGAGTATCACGTGTAGTGTGATGGTAGGATTAAAAGAGTTGAGATTTATTAGGATTGATTTTGAGCCTCAACTTGGCAATCCAAATGGCGGATTGGTTTATAAATTCATGAAGGCTTTAGATAGATATATCTAAAGCCTTCATGAATTTATATTTTTACATGTAATGCAGGTTTTTAACATTCTAGATGCGTCGTTTGGTAATTGGATGTAAGAATAGTTAAGGGTATGGCTGTGGAGCGATTTGGAAGGAAGTCATATTGGTAGATAGGGATATGAGGTAGAACATGGCTGATTATTTTCTGTTTAAGGAGGGATTCATAAAGTTTTCCTAGGTAGCAAAGTAATGGGATGGTAGTTGGTTGAATGTATAGGATCGGTTTTGGATTTGTGGATGCAGATGATAATTCTATGTTTCCATTCAGAGGGAGAGAAATTGTGGGTATAATTAAAATTTAGGATATGTTTAATTAATTTCTCACTTAAACAGGGAGGAAGATGACCCCTGAAGATGACCAATGGTCGAAACTAGTTGGAGAAAATATAAATAAGTGAAACAAACCAAGTGTTTTAATTTCAATTAAATCATCCTGAATTAAAATTTAAGATATTTAGGATATATGAATGAATGGATGTGTGGAGGGCTTTTAATATATTTAATTTATTTAATTAATATTTAATATTCGTTGGTGAAATTTGTCATGTCCAAGTGCTGTATTTTTTGTTTTGTGTTTTTTTTTTAATATGTATTTTAAAACTATTTTTAAAATTACTGATTCGTCACTGATGCTTCAATTTAATTATTTAGTACCATATAAATTGCATCATCTAGAATTTATTGAAGGAATTTGTAGAAATTTTGATAACATATAATTTCACAGTGCGAGTGTACAGTCGCAATAAATCTTTTAGTAAACGTTTTCAAAAATCATCGCACGCGTCAATTTGTATCATAAATGAGGATCTAATAACAATCAAGAGTTCCCAGTTTTAATAAAAAAAATCAAGTAGCCTTGTAACAATTGCCATTCCAATCAAAAATAGCATCATTATTTACTTATGCCCGTCTGCACCGCCATGTTTAAGTACTCCTTAGTGCTAAGTAATTCTTAACTCATTGACATTTAGGTTGCACCGCGCGCACACGACGTCTAAGGTCTCCTTAAATTTAAGGAGTTGGCGGCTTAACTTCATTAAGGAATCCTTAGCGTTGACGTACGACTGATTCTAACCTATAAATTTTAAATTTATAGATAACGATTAAAATAGAGAAAGCCAACCAATAATGTTATAAAAAAATGGTGAAATATATACATTCTTATCTTCTTTATGTTGGTTGTTGGTCTTGGAGACTTTAATTATTTAAATAAAAATTCTTGTCCTTTCTCCTACTTATTTTTTATGTTACCATCTTCAGTAGTTGAAGATGGAAACATAGTTTCCGAAATATATCTAGTAAAATAAAAAATAAATAGGAGAAAGGACAAGTATTTTTATTTAAATATATACATTCTTAAATAAATATATTGTTTAAAGTTTTTTTTTTTTGATTGCTATAATGTTTATAACGGTGATAATTACTCTAAATTATTGTGATTTTTTCTAAAATTAATAATAATTTTCTATTATTTCAAGGACAGAAAGCTAGAATAATTCACTTTTGTAGAAGACATGAAGTTAGGCACTGACATTCCTCTAGATTTTCCTCAACTAAGCGGAGATTTTATATGAGCGGTGCAATCCAATCTCAACTATTATTTCCTTGACTTTTAAGGAATCCTTAACTAAGGAGGCCTTAAAGTAAAATCAGTGCAAAGGGGCATTAATTATGTAGAAATCACACAATAAAAACTAATAAAGAAGCTGATGAATAACTTTCATCATGTTAACGGCAATTGTTATATAGCTACTTGATTTATTTTTTAATTAAAACTTGGAACTCTTGATTATTATTAGATTTGCATGTTCTATTGGTGATATATCGGGGGATCGTACAGGCCAATCTAAAACCTCTATGTCAGAATTTTGTAAAAAGTCATTGGTTTAACGAGCCGTATGCGGTCTGGCATTGTTGCTGAAAAATGGAGTTTGGAATAGTCTCAATGTATGGTATTGCAACAAGTTGTAGAATTTCAGCGATGTTCTGTTGTGCTGTTAGACCAGGAAAACCTACTTCCAAGACGACCTTCGTTAAATTCTTATTATTTTTCGTATTTTTTTTATACTAAGTGGATTATACTCAGAAATAAATATTTACATGCGAATAACTTTGTTTAGTTGTATTTTTTTTTTTTGATAGCGTATAATAACTTTTTTCTTAAAAATTATCTTCTCTAAGAAATTACCATGAAATATATAGGGTGTTTCAATTAAAATGTGATTGTTTTATAAATATCTCAAATCTAATTGATAATTGGAAAAGTAATGGTTGCTCCAAAATAAATATTTCAAAATTTGTTTTGTATTTTTAATATACTTATAATATTTCGTGCACAAAATAGAAAGACTGTTATTCCTTACTTCACTTTTTATTTTTATGTTAGATGTACATTTCGAGACACAAAGTGCTCATTATCAATAACAAACTTAAGTTTGAAATAACTGCATATTTTCGAGTTTACGTGAAGTGATTGATCACAAAATAAAGACTGTTATTTCGTGCATTTTAAAATAACTACAATATATTTTCTTTTATTACTCATTCGAAAGTGATTTTAAAAATATAATTTAATTTGATATTCTCTTATCTCGCTTAAATGAATTCAATTCAAATGCAATAAAAATAATATTATGCAGGTTGGGTTATCGGAAGCTTTTCATATTAAATATTTTAAATTGAGTCGAGTATAATTTTTTGTTTAAAATATATAAATTGTTCGTTTTAAAAAGAAAATTAACTATATCGAGATTTAATAAAATCTCAATCAATTAGTATTTCACAATTTTATATATTTGAGTATCATTATATTAATAACATTAAACACAAACCCACCTAATATATTTTACATCATTTACAATTGAATGTTTGTTTTAATTGCAAACATATTCCATTCTTTTCTATTAATTTGTATATGGAATAATGTAAGTACAATTAATATTTCATAATTTAATTGTAAATACACCACCAAAATAAAATTTCTAAAATGCAAACGGACGGAAAAGGCACGATGTGTGTGAAGCTGGCAATAATTCCAGCAATAACCCGGCGCTTCCACCACTTTTTAAATAATTTAAATAATATTTTTTACAACAAATCAGCGACTAAAGGTAAACATTTTATAACCATTTAAGTAAAAGAAACAAAATCTATAAAACGCGATAAGACACAATTTTATAATTGCATCAGAACCAAATTAATGGTAAATTAAAAAATCCCAAAAGTCAAATTTTTAAAATGTTTTTTCTTCGAAGTGCACTAATTTAGATTCAATTTTCGTTCACTAAATGTTTATAAAATTATTATACAATACATTTAAAATGTCGAAATGTTTACATTCTTATTAGTTTAATTTCTATGGGGCTTATTGCCAGCTCCCATATTTTCCTCTTTCGGAGACATTTTCAAATAATCATATTTTCAAATTCGATACTTTAAATTCAACTATCTTTCTAGAGTTCTTTAAACTATTCCTAATGAACAAATATCACTTGTCAAAGGCTTTACTTTATACTTTCTTAAATTGTTATTACACATTTTGTTGGGGCGGTTGCTTTAAGGTTACGGTTTAGTAGAAAGAGATGGCTATACAGTAAAATGGAAATAATCATTTGAAAAAAGAGCCATTATTTTGGATTTAATAATATGAATATATATTTACATTTTTTATCTACCACGTATAAAGTATCAGTCTAAATAAAAAATAAATCGTTAATTTTCCTGTATTACGTCAATTTACTATTTCAAATTAGAAAAGAAAATTGCAAGATATAATGAAATTAATAGGTCATATCTGCTAAGTTATTTGAATGCAGAATTTAGTAAAATCCTTTAAATTTTCACTGCACAAGTTTTTATTATCAAAAATATAATTTAAAATTAGCTAAAAATTTGATCAAATTTCATTGTTTTTTTCATAATTGTTTTTTTACACAAACTAAACATTAAAATAATTTTTAATTCATCTGATGAAATTCCTGCTTATTTTAAGATTACTTTAATGTATAATACTATATTGTTCATTGATCACAACAGCAATCTAACTCGAATTAGTGTTTGCCAATATTTATATAGCTATCTCTTTTGTCTAAACCGCACCCTTAAAGGTGTAATTGTCAAAATGGTATATTTCAAAATGGCACTATTTTAAATTCAATTTTCTTTAAAATTATAATAACACAATCATTACATGACAATTTACAACTGTCAAAATGTTCACATTTGTTTTAGTTCGTTTGTTTTTGGTTTATTTCTGACCATTTTGTAAAGCCCATAACAGACTACTAGGCCATCAATATGTATTGTAAATATAAATATTTGTAAAGAATTATAATTCTGCTGTCTGAATAAAGATGTTTGTATATATTTGCAATACATGTAGGTGTTCTTGGTCTGAGCTATGAAGCACACGTCTTTCGACCTATATAATAGTATATTAATATATTTGTGAAAACACCTGTTGAAGCGTATTAATAATCTTAATAGTTATAAAAAAAAAGCTGTGATTTCTATTTTTGTATTTAAATATTTAAGACTCTATAATAAGCAAATCCCCTTTAATATTCCCGTGAATGTCAACCGGTTTGCGAAAGATAGAATCAGTTCGAAAGAAATTGATCTAGTATTCCGCGAGACCGCGTTGTTTCATCAGTTATGGTCATCGTTTTATATTTATGGTCATCAATGCGACACTTTCTTTTGGTGTAAATTTTAATTGGAAACAGAATGCTGGAGGTGATTAAAATACGTGCATAAAAGCAACATGTCTACGTGTTTTTTTTTTTTTTTGCGCTGTAAACCAAACAAGTTTTATTATTAGACTGAAAATGGATAACGATGTATGAGGTTGTAAGAAAAATATAATTTACAAATAAAATATTTTTAACAAGTGAATGGTGGTTTTATTCTCATATATATAATCGTAACTCGCTTAAAAATTTAAGTAGGCAGGAAAATTCTGTCTGTTGTTATAGATATCCACGGATCTTTGCGGATATCGTATTTTGATCGCGATTTGGCTACGATAAGTATTTAAAAAAAATAATCGAAATTTCGTTTGGAAAACGGCTACCGACTCCTGCTATTTAATAATAATAATAATAATAGCACTTTATTATCCAACAGTTAAAATCACTTCTTACAGGATAAGAAAATTAAATTATAATATATTATAATTATATTAAATTATAATTATAACAACATTATAATTTATCATTTTAGAAATAATAAAATAGAGTTTTATCATATAAATGCTGGTTTAATAATGAAAATTAATTTTTTTTTATATTTTAATTTGTCATTAAAAATTATAAGTAAGGCAGCTTCAATATCAAAGTGCTGATTTTATATCACATACATCTTTATTAACAAATACGTACAGAAAAAATTACAAAATAAATAATAAAAATGACAAAGTAATTATATATATAATAATATATATCTGTTAATTGGCTATCGACCACTGATTTCTGCTTCAATAGAGGCGTAGTCAAGTAAAGGACGGCTATAGTAAATAATAAGACAAATAATTTTTTTTTTTGATATTCTAATTAATCGTTCTAAAAATAATTTACAAATAAGACAGATTTACCATCTGAATTCTTCATTTAATATTATAAATAATAACAAAAATATCTCTAGTTTTCATATATATACAAACATCTTTATTCAGGCAATATGACAACAAAATTTTACAACATTTATTATAACAATATATACAATTGTGTTAGTAGTTTGTCCTGGGCTATCGACCATAGGTCTTTCTCCCCTGTATGAATTTATGGTGATTTGCAAATTAAAACTATGCTAGCTAACTGAACTGTTATGTATGGATGAATATTTTTCATATTGTCATAATTTGTCATACTAAAAAAAAACGAGCAAGAAAATTTTATGATCTAAGTCGAAAAAAAGGATATTTTAATTACTTTTTTCGACTTAGATCTTAAAATAAAGGATTATTTTTACCATTTACATAAAACAAAAAATAATATATCCTTTTTGTATGTAAGTAAATAACAAAATACGATATTTAGCCTATATTCTGAACAACATTTTCATAAATATATGGAAAAAAATATGTGCTAGTTCTGGATTGTACTTTACTAAGAATATATTTTCCAGCAATTGATCAGTTTGTGATGATAAATATGTAGTTCGAAAAAACACAAAAGCCCAACCTTAAAAAGCGTTATTAAGAAAGCGGAAAGGCTGGGCATTGCCAATCCATTTCCTAACAGCAACGCTAGATATATATGTAATTCCATCATTCTTTTCAAAACACCGAAGCCCGTAAATTATTACAAATGGATTTCTAAACGCTTCTAATAATTTTAATAAACCTCTACTGTTGGCCGTTAAATACACAATCTGGTTTCTTCCCACGTCCGCACAGAAAACCATTTCGCAACCCGGAATGAAACGGAAAAATCCTGCCCCTTAGGACTCGGCCCACAACATTTATGTTTACACTTTATATCTTTAGTAGATCTAATCATTCACGTGTAAGACGGTTTTTACCTGAACATTGCTCGCAACAATATTTCCAGGTTATACAATTAAAGATTCAATTCCGCAATCTGCAAATCAACAACTGTTCCAGCGTTTATGTAATCCGTTTTCAGAGGCGTTACACCTTTCTGATGACAGAGATATATAATCATCGAGCCAATTATGCGCAAACTGTTGTTAGTTGGAATAAAAGTTTGCGGAATCGAAATGGTTAAATCCCAAGTAATTATTAATATGGTAAAAGAAATTGCTTTAATGAAAAATCAATTCTACAGATTTATGCATGAAAAAAAAACAGATTTTTCGGATTCTTTTTCTTGAAAATTAAGCAACATATTCCATGGATAACTGTCATTTTATTCCAAATATGTTTTCACATATTCATTTAGCATCCAATCAATTATCAAAATCCATGTGAGATCTATACTGAAACATGCTTGACAATTTGTAGTTATTTAGAGTTGTCGTTTTGTATTATTATTAAACATCTTTACTGCTGTTTTGATGCAATATTTATACAATAATATATAATTGTGACATATTTAATGTAATCTGAGTGAATTAAAGGCATTTCTTCTTGTAGTTAAATTTAACTTATAAGGTTGTAGATGCATTATTATTTAAAACGTTCGTGTCATAATTGTTTTCTAATTTTTATTTTATTTTTTATTTAAATATGCCATTCTTTATATTTTTATATACGTTTTATTTAATAGCATATTATATTAAGTTTGTACTTATTGTTCTGTAATTGGGTTTTTCGCATGTTGGGTAATAAAGTTTATTATAATAATAATATTTATTGTCCAACAGGAAACAAAGATTTCCCAATTACAAGACAATATACAAGATAACAACAATGTAGCGTATTTTAACATTATTATTATTAATATTTCAGATTAATGGATTATGAAATCAAATAAAATATCAATCGGCTAACGGCCAGAAGCCTTTCTGCAATTTTTTGTTTCTATTATTATTGCTTTATATTTGTATTGCATATATATTTTACATCTTCATTCCTTATAAGTGTGCTTTAACATTTTTTTATATTTCTAACAATTTATTTAAACTTTAAACAAATGTTATTGTATGAATTGGCTATCAGCCTTTGTATTGTATTTTTATGCATCTTAAGAATTACAAATTGTTATTATTATTGGTTAAAAGACCTCGGTTAATGGTCTTTTATGACTCTTTTGGGTTCAATAAATGAATTTACTATTATTAATATAATAACTTTATTAATATATAATATGATAATTTTATCAAAAATGTTCTTTCGTTAATAAATTAAAATAAATTCCATTACGCAACTCGATTTAATAATTCAATCCTCCGAATGCAATCAAACGCTCTCCGGCATCACGCGTCAAAAACTACCGCAAATACCAACCTAAATAATCAATGAAAACAGCGAGTGCGTTAACATTACACCTTATTACGTTATCACCAATACATTAATTAAGCATTCCTTCTTATTTGCAGTTACTCAATTCGACAGATTTATTCCTACCATGTGCTAATTAATCACAATAAAAATCCTCTTACTAACGCAAATATTTACAGTTCCTCGGGCGGGGTTTTGCTAAAAAAAATATGCACATTTGCAAAAACAAGAAATGAATGTAGTAAAAGTAGGAGATGACAGGTGCAATTTATTTCCCGCCGAAAGTTATTGGACTTGATTGGTTTCCGCTCTGTGTGGAAGAAAGAAAGTTTTCTCCCACGTGTAATTAAAAAAAAGTGTAAGTACTAATTAAAGTCGTGGATTTTCGGCGTTTATTATGTGCAAATTTTTGTGTGTGTGTCTATTCGAAGTGATGTTTACTTTCCATTCACAGGCAATAATTTTTGACAGTAAAAGTCACGAAGATGATGTAAATATAGTCGTTATTTTTTATGTGTGGAAAGCTCCTATAAAATAATGCAAACCTATAAAACAAAAATAACAATATAAATAGAAAAGGGTACTCCATAGCCAGTTTCAGAGTTGGAAATATATTGTGAACGTGTATTGTTAGATATTGTATTGTAATTGTATATTCCAATCTCAGAAATAAAGATGTTTATGTATGTAGAAAAGGGTATTCATTCACTCGATCACAGTTTAATTAAAATAATTAAATTACATTGATTTGAAAATAATTATTTTTTTTCCTTGTTTGCTTAAACACGACACGTTGGCCTTCCTTTAGTGGACGAAACAATGATTCTCGGTCGTCTACCTTGTAGACCCAAATCGTTGACGATGCCACTTGAAATTAGACAAAAGGTGGCGCTTGCGTCGTCTTTAATTTATTATAATTAATAAATTGTTTGCACATTTCGTTCTGGGACATTTTGACGGGGATGTAGTTGTTTTAATGTGCAAAAAACTTACGTAATGTTTTTATTAGTCTAAATGTGGAATTAATTTATTAATTATTTTCAAATCATATTAAAATAACAAAATCCAATAAACTAAAGGGAATAAAATATTTTATAAATAATTAATAATATTATTGAATAATTCTATTATAGTTAAAAAAAGAATAATAAAATAATTAATTAATTGCTCTGCAATTAAAGACTTAAGAAATAAGACAGAAAATACAAATATCTATTGAAAAATCTACTTTATTTAAATATTTCTCAATATGTATTCACACTAAATTACATATTTATTAAATATACGAGCTTCAACATAAAAGAAATTTAGAAATGCGTTTATAACTGTTGAATTAATTTCTCACTTAACACTTGGTGAAACATGTTTAAACAATTGGGTAAAATTAAACACGTGAATTTTTAACCATTTATTGTGAAAAAAAAACACGTATTTAAGAGATAAGACAGAAAATACAAATATCTATTGAAAAATATACTTTATTTAAATATTTCTCTATATGTATTCACACTAAATTATGTATTTATTAAATATCCGAGCTTCAACATAATAGAAATTTAGAAATGCGTTTATAACTTTTGAATTAATTTCTCACTTAACACTTGGTCAAACATGTTTAAACAATTAGGTAAAATTAAACACGTGAAATTTTAACCATTTATTGTGAAAAAAACCACATGTTTAATTTTACCTAATTGTTTAAACATGTTTCACCAAGTGTTAAGTAAGAAATTAATTCAAGAGTTAAAAACGCAAATAAATAAATAAATAAATAAATATGTGTTTAATTTTACCTAAATGCGTTTATAAATATATTCTTGTAATATCAAACAGCCATCTACATAAAATTAATTTAAAATAACCGTACACTCCGTAAACTCCTCAAGGCAACGGAAAACCCATCTCGTGTAACACAAAAATCCATTCACACAAACCATTCATTCAACTTAATCAAATTGATTCTAAACACATCGCCTATTAGTAGCTGTGATACAACAAGTTTACCGTGAGAACCAGATATAGTTATGTAATTTACACGAGCCAATAATTGCCATCATCGAAACATCTGACTTTTAGAAATGTTCCAATTATATTGTTCTTTCCTTTTCTTTTTTCATTCTCATGGGCATTCTTTTATTTGTGTTTCGGGATATTAATTACATGTGTATTATTAATTAGGATTTTATATAATGTTATTAAATAATATGTTAATTTCATTCGAATATTTATTGAGCAAACATATTGAAAATGTGCATTTATTACATTTAATAGAAGGTGGCGCTTGCGTCGTCTTTATATATACAATCATCTTTATTGTGGTATTTACATATACATATATTATACAAAATATTTGATCTAAACTTATAAATGGCTATCGACCTTAGGTCTTTCAGCCAGCGTCGTCTTTATTTTATTACGTGCATTTATTACTTCTGTTATTTTGTAAAATATGTATTATGCATGAATTTATGAAATGTATGATTATCTGTAAATGGCCAGTCCTTAAATAAAACATTATTATAATTTATTTAAATAGATTTCGCCTTTTTACTATAACAATAAAATCAAAACTCGTTTTGATACCATATAATAATAAATATGATACCCCTGAAAAAGGTATGCTCCAAGGCTCACCATTTTCTCCTCTCCTATACAACATCTTCTATTATGGTCTATATAAACAAAATTCTACGTATATCAATCCCGCCTCCTACATCCTAAAATATGCAGATGATACAGCCCTTCATAACATTCAAGTCAGTGAACGTTCATCCCTAAGATTTTTTTACGAAAACAAAAAAAAACATCCAAAATGGCGGCTCTAGCTCCAACAGGAGACATGCGCGCCGTGTTTAATTATGTGCAGGGTGGGTATCAGAAATAGAAAAAATGACAATTAACAAAATTGAATTTGCGGGGATAGAGGCCCGATTATTAAAGAAAAAAAACAAGATAAAGCCATTTGACCCAAAAAACAAAAATGTCGGGTTTTGGTTCCTTTCAAAGTAAAATAAAAATCTATTTCGAATTTTGAAAAAAGGCAAAGGGCAAGGCTCTAAAAGTTCAATTATAATCAATTATATGTATACATATATATATATATATATATACATTGATTATATTAGTGATTGTTTCACAAATGCAGGATAGGATAATATATATATATATATATTCAAAATGGCGGCTCTAATCTCCAACCAACAGTTAATATAGTAAATTGAACTTTTGGAGCCTTGCCCTTTGCAAGGGCATATATATATATATATATATATATATATACACATATATATTCTTTGAATAATTAAAAATGGTAGTCCATTCTATGGTCAATTCAATTGATAAAACTGCATTTCAAAATATTCATTCGACTTCGAGAAAAATAATCCCCAAGTTGACCCATTTTTTAAAGCATCAGGTCCATAAAATAAAGGGGAGGTTCATCAATAACAACATTGTATTATATATATATAAACAATTAATCATGTCATATTATTTAAGTATTTAATTAATTATGTTATAATTAAATCGTTAACGATGTCACTTGAAATTGGGCAAAGGTGGCGCTTGCGTCGTCTTTATTTTATTATGAATAAACAATTGGGTTACATTTATGAAAAGATGAATTCTGCAGACGATTTTACTTATATCTTACCCGGCGCCTTCACCAAATCAGAATTGTAATGAAAATAGTTAATATTTTTATATTTTTATTTAATTAAATAAAAATGATTTGAAAACAATTAATAAATTATTTCCACATTTAGCTCTATTATGCAAGTAATTTAAACTGAGAGACTGAGAGAAAATAGTTAATGTTGGATAATAATTATTTCCATCGTTTTATCCATTCAAAATTAATAATATATATTTTTACTTTCCCCGGACCCCTGTCCAAGGGAAAGTATTGTGATCGTGAAAATTTTCGAACCGCCAATTTCAACAAATATGCACGTTTTGAGGTCCCCTGAGTCCATTCCATCGAGTTTTGAAAAATGTCTGTGTGTGTGTCTGTGTGTTTCCGCGATAGCGCCTAAACGGCTAAATGGATTAAGCCCAAACTTTATATCTGAGCTTTATATAACAGTGGAATGATCTGAAAAACTTTTGGTTAGAATCAAAACTCATTAAGTGCAACTTTACTCTTAGCAATTTTTCATTTTTTAATTCGGATAGAAAAATGTTTCAAATAAAAGTTTTAGATCTTGGAAAATAAATAATTTCTGTTATAAAACTTTTATTGTAGGACCTCCGGTTTTCATTTTATAAGCATTTATCTGATAAATTCCCTTAGAGATTTTAATTATTGAAATAATTATTTTAATGACAAATAAAACGTCAAAGTGCCGTCAAATTCAACTTATCATTCGCAATCGCCTCCAGTTTGCAAAAATGAAGAAGAGTGTGGAGGAATGATTTTAACCTATTGTAAGGTAAGAAATAACACACTTAATTACAATATTCTTCTAAATACTCGGGTTTAACTTTAAAAGATAACAATCAATTTTTTCTATTAATCATTTTGCTTCCCTATTAAATTTTCTATCAGAAACTTATTTGACCGTATTCACCGGGGAAAGTGCCATGATGGACACATCACCATTTTTTTACTATATATGGGATAGTGCAGGCGGACGTTTTTGAAACAGCTGGTACATCCCCATACATACATGGTCGATCGGGGGGGCGGGGGGTTTATACCGTTAGGTTTTATCAGTAAAAGCCATGGAGTTGCGGTTATTGGAAAGTTTCATCCGAAATAACGAGTATGTCATGGCAGTTCAAATTGAATTCCGTCGCCACTTTAACAATCACCGAAATCGAAGTGTTCACTCATAAAATACCATTAAAACACGAGGCACTTCGTACACGAGGTATTTTGATGAACAAAAAGCACCCAGAGTCTTAACGAAAAAACTGAACACCCTAGAAAATGTTAAACAAGTTCGACAAGCCGTTTTACGCAGTCCAAGTTGATCTGCTCGAAAGCTGAACTTCGTTTGGATATTCGGCCAATAAGGCATATTTTACACCTTGATCTACTTTTCTACCCCTACAAATTGGGATTTGCTCGACAGTTACACCCAGAGGGTTGCAAACAATGACTAAACTTTGCGCGTGAGATAGCAGCATTCTTTGATCAAAATAAGAACCTAATTAACTTCATGTCTGGTGAAGCTCGTTTCCATCTGAACAACCAGAACTGCCGTTATTGAGGTCAAGAAAATCCGAGAGAATTACACGATAGACCGCTGCATAATCCAAAAATTAACAGCATTATTGGCCCTTACTTTTTTAGAAGAGAGCTGTAACTGTGAACTCACAGCGCTATGTTGATATGATCAACAATTTCTTCTTGCCTCACTTACGACGAAGACGAATCCCAATCCGAAGCGTCTGGTTCCAGTAAGATGGGGCAATGGCCCACACTGCGAACGTTATTCGCCATCATATCCCAGGTAGTGTGATTTCCCGGTTTGGGGACATTTATTGGCCACCTCGATTCCCAATCTGTTAAAATATGATTATTTCTTGTGGGGCATGTGTACAAGCAAAAGCCTTGAACTTTGCAAGATTTGAAGGAAGCAATTCGCGTGAAAATCGATAGAGATCTCTCTATTTAGAGAGAGGGCGGCCAATTTCTACGAGCGGCTTCAACGGTGCATTGCTTGATCATGGCCATCACTAGTCAGATGTTGTTTTTCACCATTAAGTATGGCAAATATAATGAACTGATGTACCCGAATATATTAATAAACATGTTTTATTATGAAAATTGACTTTTTTATGATATTTTGCAAAACGTCACCTCACTCTGCACAAACATCTATTATTTTTTTAAATATATAGATTGAAGTTTACAATTTCTTAAATAATTTCATAAATACATAATTTATTATTCATAAATTGTCTATCAACTGTCGATGTTTAATTAAAGTTAATGATCAACAGCCACGGCAGCTAAATGAAAAATAATTGGTTTCAAATTATAAATAATAGAATGAATTAAATCAAAATATAATTAATGGTTTTAATATTTAGACATTGGTAGTTCATATTGTATGAAATAAATATGAATAAATTATTAAAAATCAACCAATAAAACACAGATTAGATTGAATAACTTTGAATTCTCGACAAGTTTCGGGTTATTAGCCCATTTTCAAGAGAATTTAAAGTTATTCAATCAGATTTGTGTTTCATTGGTTGATTTTTAATAATTTATTCATATTTATTTCAAACAATATGAACTACCAATGTCTAAATATTAAAACCATTAATTATATTTTTATTTAATTCATTCTATTATTTATCTTCCTTGTTGTGGTCAGCCGTTTTAAGAATGGTAACACATTACCATCATTTGTTTATTGGTACATTTTCTTAGAATGTTTCAGAGCTATTTTTTTAATTATTATTAAAGGTCAAATTTCCTCATATGTGGTGTAAGTTAAGCGGCATCGCGTTTTGGGTTAAAAATTACAAATACCAGTAAGTTGAATAAAATAAATATGAATGGATTATTAAAAATCAACAAATTAAACACAGATTAGATTGAATAACTTTAAATTCTCGACTACTGACTGATATTAAAATAACAAACACTTTAGATGAATGACGGTTGAACATTTTATTAAATGCATTCCGTTTCCTATTCTCATAAACGGAACAAGTTCGCTTTTCTTTAGTGGACGAAACAGCGATTCTCGGTCTTCTCCCTTACCCAAAATCGTTGACGATGCCACATAAAATTAGGCAATAGATGGCGCTTGCATTATTTATTTATTTAATCGGCCGATAAATATCTAGCGCATCTCAGCCGCGGGTTTTCCACACACAATCTTGCATTATCTCTCAATTATTAAGATTTAGAACTTAGAAAATAATCAATAAATTAAAAGCAGGTGACCGAATAGCACGACGTTATTCTCAAGGTGGTTAAGACAACTATCACTCAGGATTGAAATTGAACAAGTTTAGTTTTGGTCAGATCATAAAAAAATGGAATTTAAAGACAATAAGAGTCACAATATTTTATAAAAAAAGAAGATAAGTTGGGAATTTTCATATCTGATGGTTTCGTCGGAAAACGGTCGTTTACGACGTAATCCGTTGCTCACAGAGTATCTCTTATTGCCTTCAATTCAATTTTGACAAAAGGAAAATTTAACATAATGTTAATTCTTCTTTGGTCATTTCGAAAATCTCTTAAAATGTAAAAATATCACGTTCATTCCTATTTAATAAAACTCGCATATTGCAATTAGAAATAAATTTCACCTTAACATCTGGTTTATCTTACACCAAAAACACTATCTTTCTGGCTTTATGCATTAAATATTGATTAGTATTTGAGACTGCTATTTGTTGGAAGTTCGTGTTATTATAATTTCGGAGATAATCGAAGTAAAGTTACACTTTGAAAAATTTAACAATACAGAGTTTGCTCTATTTTGTCATATAATTATTCAGTAGATAATCTTAACTAAGTTTCTTCTGTTACGTTAGTTTGTTAGAGAATATCTACTTGCAGGGAGTGTTTGTAGGTCAGTAGGTATATTAGGAATTCTAAAACATCATTAAGGTAAGTCTCTTCTATTACGTTAGTTTGTTAGAGAATATCTACTTGGAGGGAGTGTTTGTAGATCAATAGATATATTAGGAATTCTAAAACATCATTAAGGTAAGTCTCTTCTATTACGTTAGTTTGTTAGAGAATATCTACTTGGAGGGAGTGTTTGTAGATCAATAGATATATTAGGAATTCGAAATAATTATTTATGTACCAAGTCAGTAAAATAAGACTTTATCGAACGAGTCTGAGGTTATGAGACGAGCGAGCGGAGCGAGCGAGGTGAATAAAGACGAGTTCGATAAAGATATTTTACTGACGTGGTGCATACAAAATTTGATCGCCAATCTTAAAAATAAATGAAAAAGTATAGGATTTTTTATTTAAATTAAAATACAGTATCCTTGTCTTCTATATCATCAACTTTAAGATTTACTAATTCATTATTACGGCAGGCTCCAGCAACGCCAAAAATAACACAAATCTAAAATAATATCTACATTAATAACAAATATGCTTCGATAATTGATTACTATCTTACCTTCATCATTAAATATATTTCATTTGGTGCATTCAATAGAAACTGTATTATTTCTTCTTGTGTGAGAACTTTCGATTTTTTTGGCGTATAATTTTTTGATTTCTGTTTTAAAAACGCCGTAAGTTTCTTATATTGGCTTATATCAACGTCGTTTTTTACCGAAAGAGATGCTTTTAACATAGAATAATATGACCATAATGTTGCTGCTTTATATTCCTTGGATTTTTCAGAAAAATATGTCAAGAGAACGTTTTCGCTAATTTTTTTAATGTTATTTCTGTCACACCAACTTGTGAATAAATCGTGTTGACGATTATAAATATGTCTAGACTTATTTGGAAGAATTTCGAGCGTTGTTTCTATCGCTCTTTCGCGTATTTCTGGTGGAGTACATGGTATTTCAAACTCTTCACTACTCATGTTTTTTTTGACAACTAAACTGACAGGATTCGACCTCCTTAGATTTTGTTAGTATTGTCCCATAATGTTACTTGTTGAAAGTAGTAAAATAATGGGACGGTTTAGTGCCGCAAATGGCGATAATAATAGATGTATTTAGTGCCGATTGGCGATAAATATTATTAAGGTAAGCTTATTTAAATAAACAAATAAGAAAAATATGACTAGCATTGTGGTAAATTGATTAAAAATAATAAATAAAAGTAGTTTGTAAATGATTCAGTAAAGAATATAATATAAGGGAAATGGGAGTTGATAACACGTAAATATTGTCCTATCTTGCATTATGTGAAACAATCACTAATATAATCAATTAAATTGACATTCCTTTTAAACTATATTTATATCTACGAACTAAAAAAATCATAATAAAAAAAGACTAAAGGGGAAATAATTATTAATTAGTACATTATGTAATTCAATGTCCGGCGTGGGTATTTTCCCGGGAAGTAGTTGTTTTAATATGCATTTGTTTATAAGTACGTTAAACGTAGTGTAAGTCAAAAGTCACAGAGCTAAATGTGAAAATAATTCATTGATTATTTTCATTTTTTTATTTAATATATTTAAATAACTGTGACCAAGTGAATGAATACTCTTTTCTATTTAATTAATTATTTTCAAATTATTTTTATTTAATTGAAGAAATTTCATTGTAAAACATTGAGATATAATTTAAATTATATATAAATTGTATATTAAATCATATAACTTGAAGCACTGAGTGGAAATTTAATACCACATATCTCGGTGGTGTAGTTGGTAACGCACTCGGCTAGAAATCGAGGAACATGAGTTCAAATCCCATCAGAGATATCTCTTTTCGACTTATATATAATTAATTTAAATTATATCTCAATATTGTATATTAAAATATCTTAAATTCATAGATACTAATGTAATCTCGAACAACACAAATAGTAATTATAAATAGAAAAGAGTATTTATTCATTCGCTTAGTCACAGTTATTTAAATATATTAAATAAAAATGAATTGAAAATAATTAATATTTTATTTTCACATTTAGCTCTGCGACTTTTGACGTACGTTACGTAAAGTGCATTTGTTTAACATACTTACGTAACGTAAGTCAAAAGTGACAGAGCTAAATTTATTAATTATTTTCAAATCATTTTTTATTTAACATACAAATAGTAATTATATGTATCGTAATATAGTTTTAAGAAATATCTGAAATAGTTCTATATTATAATCCACTTTTAAATTTTTATACTCCAATAAGTATTTAACTAGTATTGCTATTTTTTTAGAAGTGTTTAATATTAGCTGGAAACCTAGCCATACTCATAATCGACTAGTCAATTAATTTCCATCACATCACATTAACGTAACAATCATTTCCGTTAATTGGCGCGAAATTGCGGCAGGCTCGCGTTTCTGCACGCCTGAAAACGTTCGCCAACTGAAGACCTATAATTACATTCGATGTTATTATTTGGGCCAGGAAGCACGGTTCATTATCAAATTAAGAAAAAGTAAGAGTTACCGCGCTCAATTCGCAGTTAGAAATTCTTATATTTTTACTATATTTGCACTAGCATGAAATATGCTTGAATGATATATTTAAATTAATATAATAAATAATATAATAATAAATTCTGGGCGGAGAGATCTATGGTCGATAGCCCATTGCAGATAACGGACTACAAACTTTGTAATATTATCTTTATTATTATACTATTATACTTTACACATTTTTATATACGTAAAATGTGTAAAGTATAATAATAAAGATATTGCTCTCTCTATAAAATTCAATATAAAAATTTGACTTTTATTAAAATTATACAGAGAGCTTTTTTATTAGTATGCATTTTCCCTATGTATACCTTCATAATACGCGAGTCAAACGCATTGATGTATGTCCGTTTAGTTGCCTATAACACGCAACTGAACACATATGCCAAATAATCAATTAAACATACACACATTAATCGGTTCAATGAGTTTGACTGGCATTTTTGTAGGTATGCACTTTCTCTAATGTATACTGATAAAAAAAACCTCTCTGTATATTATGCAATAATTTTCAATGAAGATGTTTATAATAATTCACTGTTTGCAATTATTTTTGAATAACGTCGGTCTCTGCAATAAATATTCTCGTATTAAAAAAATGAATTGTGCAATCATTTGTTGTGCAACGACAAATGATCATTTACATTTGCCGTTTTAGGAAAAATCTTTGCTTGAGCTGTCTTTGTAGCTTAAATAAATTTATAAAGCACTTATCAAACATAATTATTGCTTTTAATTATTTCAAGAATTAACTAAATAAAACAGGCCGAATCATGAGTATAAAAAATAATTTAATGAGTAAGACCTGTTTTATAATTGAAGTAATAAAAAAAAATACCAACTAAAATAGTGTAGAAAATGAAGAAAAGATTTTTAATTCACATTTATATGTCGAAAATAAATAAACAAACACAGCGTACTCGCTTATTAATGGTGGTTCAATAATAAATTAAAGACGACGCAAGCGCCACCTTTTGCCTAATTTCAAGTGGTGGTTCAATATATTCACTGGATTTTATAATAAAACTGAGTCAATTAGTTTAAATTGTTCGTTCCGTAATATGTTTTTTACAAACAAAAAATGAAAAAAAAAATATAAAATTTTAGGTACATGCAACTTATAGTAAAATAGCACAAGATTATGCATAAAAATGCGCATGTTATTATCTGTATTAATAGACTGTGTAGAATGGTGGACATTTGTTAACAAATCCCATAAGAGAGCTTCAAGGTCAATCCGTGACGAAAACACTTAAAAATAACGAAAAATATAAAACTGAAGGAAGCAAAAAGTTTTATATTTTTTTGTTTATGGATTATCTTCAAACTAACCATAACATATTAGTTATTATTTCGTTTTAACTGAATTATTATTAAACCATTTAGAGCAGAACCAGTAATATTTCGTCCTAACTCGTATTAATTTAATAAATATTTTATATCTTTAATTGTTGAGGCTTCTACTTTGTTATACATTGTAATTCAATTTTAATAAATGAAAAACACTTTTTTTACTTTCTTTATGGTTGAGGCTTCTACTTCAAAATACGTATTAATTTAAAGGAATATTTAAATAAATAACTGTTTGTATAACACAATATATATATTTATTATTACAACTGCAGTTTCGATTAATCAGCTTGAAAGTATCAAGTATATTTTAATAATAATATATTTATTTACGGTATCTCCTTTTTACTTTGTTTTTATAACTAGGATTCGAATTATATAAAGTAAAGCAACTTTTTCTTTATTAAGAAAAAGTTGCTTATATAAACAATTTTATTTACTTAACAAGGCTATCGACCTGGGGTCTTTCTGCCCTAGAATTGAATATTTTACATTACTTGTTTACACATTTTTTTATAATTTCTTCTTCTTCTTCATTAAAGTATCTAATCATTCCCTATGTAAAAGCTACAATTAAAAAATCGAGTCTTATTTTTATTAAATGTCCTTCTATTAATTAAAAAAAAAAAACGCTGTCCTCATTTTATTGATTTTTTATATCTTTAAATCAAACAATTAAAAATAATTGCAAACATAGACAATTCACAACGATTAACAATTCTTATCAAAACACAATACACATTACAATCTGCGCTAAATATTTTATATGAAACATACGACCTGCGGTGAAATTCGATATTGTAAATCTGAATGTTGTCTGTCTGAATCGGTTTGATATTAAAAGTTATTACGGTTTTGTAACAAGTTTCTAATCGCCACAGGTATGGATTATGGGATTAATGGCGATCATATTTTACTCTACACAGATTTAATGGGCTATCGCTTTATCGGCCACTGCGCAGAGGCAGCTTATGTTTGGTATCACGTTACGTGCACTTGTTATATTACTATTAATAAAATAAATACAGTGTGCGTGTGTGTTTTCATTCATTAATGTTGTTTTCTTTTTGTTTCAGGTGAGTCTACGCGATTAATAAGTTTTGTAAAATTAGTAAGTATAAGAAGCAATTTGTAAAGGAGTTTATGTTTGATTAAAAGGATTGCATGAATTTAAATTTAACTGAAAAGAAAACTTAGATTTCGGATTAATAATGTTGAATTTAGAAAATATATACTGCAGGAAATATCACCCAATTTCGGCGTATTATCTGCAAGAATTGTTTAGGACCTTTAGAATCTGTCTCATCGCCCTCAGGTTGTCTAGTTTTAGCAGTCCAAATCATCATTTATCCGTATTGAATTTCAACAATATTCAAACAAGAATGAAATAAATATGAATAAATTATTAAAAATCAACCAATAAAACACAGATTAGATTGAATAACTTTAAATTCTCGACTAGTTTCGGGTTATTAGCCCATTTTCAAGAGAATTTAAAATTTGTTTTATTATAATTTCTATTTATTTCAGGTTTAGAAGAACAAAAAAGAATTTATTATCGTTTGTTCAAAAAGAAGAAAATGTTATCGCAAAATATATGGTTCAATAATGAATGTTTGAGGAGGAAAGTTGTACCAAAATACGTAAATATCAAATCAAATTCAAATTCAAAATCCGCCGAAATTACAATTAAAAGAGCAGAATTAATTCAAACAAGAAATTTATGAATAAACAAAATTATTGTTGATCATTTAAATCAATTGATTATTGATAATATCATTAACATAACATTCTTTCAAATGTTCATTAAATAAAAAAATACTAAGCCATTAATTGCGGATTTTTTTAAATAATTAAAATTCTCTTGGGCATGATATATAAACCGAGAAAATTAGTAGAATTTCAAAAAATTACTTAAATTAAATCAATTCAAAAAATATGCACATTTTAAAGTTGTTTTCAATACATTTCATTTCTTAAAAATCAATATGTCTAGTATTGATCATTCAGAAATTATATGAAATAAAAGCATCTTTAAAAATATGCATCATTTTTTCAATTGATTTAAATTAAGTAATTAAGTAAAGTCAATTTCCCTAGTATTGATCGATCAAAAATAATATGAATTAAGAATAACTTTAAAAATGTGCATCCTTTTTTTTTAATTGATTTATTTTAAGTAATTAAGTAAAGTCAATATCCCTAGTATTGATCCTTCAGAAATTATATGAATTAAGAACTTCAAAAATGTGTATAATTTTTTAATTGATTTATTGTGCATGATTTATAAGTTAATCATATACATTTTTAAGTTGTTCTTAATTCATTTAATTTCAAAATACCATTAATATTCTTTAAATTTTCATTTCATGTTAGACAAAAGATACTAAGAAAGTTTAGTGGTGTTTAATCGTTTTAATTTTCACAGAATGCATCCAAAACTATGTGAAGTAAGAGTGACATTATAATTTCATATATTATTTAATGGAACATAATTTATATTAAATACTTATTATAATGGCAATTTTAAATAGTTGCACGTTCACACTGAAAACTTCAACAGCAATTTCATTCGGATGAAATTAATATTTTTGTTCATTTCTATTATTTCCTTAGCAAATTACTTTTGGACAGCAATGCGGATAATCCTTCGAATGGTCAATTGGGGTTACTGAACATCCTGGCATGGGAATAATTTCGCACCTTAAAAGAAAAAAAATCGTATATTATACCTAATTGCTTAAAATTGTGAAGTAATAATTACGTTAAAATACGAATCGATCCATCGCTCTGGCATAGATATTCAACGCAGTCGTCCCGAGTAGTTACGGATTCGCCATAAAACAATACGTCTAAGTTTTGGTTATCTACTGATAAGCATGTTCCATAAGCTAAAAACAATAAAATAATAAATTATTTGAAGTTACTTAAATAATTACTTAAATAATAAGTAAATTTTAAAGTAGTTAGGGAACAAAATTCGGAATATCACAGTAGCTAAAGAGGAAATATATTTAATACAAAGTTCAACCACCATTCATCTAGACTATGGATAACTATTTATGGTCATTTAGTTTTTTGGAACCTCATTAAAAACATGTGTTGCATGTGCAATGCCTTGATGAAGGCGGATTGGATTTTGTGTTGCGGTTAAATACCTGATATGGATCATTATAAATGGAAGAAGTCGCAAGCGCCATCTGTTGCCCATTTTCATGTGTCATCGTCAATGATTCGTATTAAATGAATTTCGTTTCCTGTTCTCATAAACAGGACAAGTTCGCCTTCCTTTAGTTCCTTTAGTGGTTGTCTACCTTGTGGACTCGAATCATTGACGATGCCACATGAAATTAGGCAAAAGATGGTTCTTGCGTCGTCTTCCATTTATAAAGAGTGAATAATTTATTAATTATTTTTTATTTAATTCAAAAATAAATATATAGTTAGGACAAAATAACGATTCTCGGTTGTCTACCTTGTGGACTCGAATCGTTGACGATGCCACTTGAAATTAGCCAAAAGATGGCACTTGCGTCGTCTTCCATTTATAAAGAGTGGATAATTTATTAATTATTTTTTATTTAATTTAAAAATTAAAATATAGTTGTTTTAAAAGATATTTAGATGTTTTTATTTAGGTTTAGGATTTAGTAAGTTGCTATGTTCTGTAAAAAATATTTTAGGCAAAATCGTTGCTCTTGATAATCATCACCCAGTTCATGTTATTGCTGTGAGTATACAAATATCGAGGCAAAATAATTCGAGTATGGAGATTTCCAAGTTATCATATTTTAATTTCAGAAAAGCAAATTTTTATATGAGTTATATGAAACCTTGTCTTCAGGAATTGGAATAATGTCTTGCGTTTCGTTAAATTTGAGGAGGTTTGGATATTATCCTACAATAAATTATATTCTAAATAAATTAAATATAAAGATTTTGAAAATAATTAAGCTAAAGGTGGAAATAATTCACCTTTAGAATTTGAAAATAATTTTAAGAGGGAATAATTTATTAATTATTTTAATTTTTTTATATAATTTATCATGAATTTATGTTTAATAGTTAAACCGCGATTTTCACATATTCTTAATATTTCTGAGAAATCTCTGCGTATAGCGCCGAATAAGCTTAATTTATTTAAAAGCAACTCCTCAGTGTCAAAAACTCTTTTGTATAAAGATATAGCTTTATCTCGATCCGATTTATTATCATAAATATCTATTCAGGTTCTATATTCAGTGATAATTAGTAGAATTTTCCACTTCTAAGTCTCCGAACGAATTTGTTGTTAAAATAAATTGTTTAGATTGTATCGCTCTATCGATTTACTTAAATTTAATAGCGCTAAACGGTATTTCAAGGCGCTAATAAATAATTCATAAAACATTGGAATCACATTCTCCTATATTTAATGAAATGTTTTATGAGGAACAATTTGTAATTGGAATTTATTTTCTGTTGATCGTATCTAATAAATAAATAAATCTCAGATCACCCACATAATCATCTTGATTTAATTCTATGATAAATCGGGCATCCTAATGGAGTATATTCCATCAGAATAATAATTAAATAATGAACAATTAGAATTTAATTAATGTGTATCTCTATTTTCAACGCTATCTTAGGCATCAGGTAAAAATATTTGTGTTAATTGTTTATTATTGTGGCATTTTTTTATTGTTTGATATTATAAACAAAGCCCTAATAAACATTTATGGCCGATAAAATAAAAAATCGACAGCGCCGAACAGTGACTTTTGACACTTTGAAAATTATACACATTTCATTGAATTCTTACTGCAATAATTTACTGAAAATAAATGTTTTTAAATTTTTTAAGTTATTAGAGGATCTGAGGTGTTTGATTAATAATGGGTTAACACTATTTTGTCAATAATTGTTTGAGATAATATCAAAATTTTATGTTTTGTCAAATGGTGGAGGCGCCGGATTTGTGGCTGGAAATTCGTGGCCAACTTCTCATCGGTGTAATATAAATCAATAGATTATTAAAAATCTACCAATAAAATAAATAAAAACACTGATTAAACTGAATAACTTTAAATTCTCGACTGATGAAACATTTTGAATTAAAAACTAATTAATTAAAACACTGTTTCAACAAAACCGTTTGTTTTCTTCTGTATAGTTCCGTCTTTGTATTCTTTGATAATATCTCACAGACGAAACTAGTTGGAAGAAAATAAACAAATTTGTGAAAGAGTACTAAGTGTTTTAATCGTAATTAGTTTTTGAAACTACGATCCCCGAATAAATTTCAGTTATAGAAAGTTGAAAATGTTTTCCTTAATTCAATCAGAATGTACAACGAATAGAAAGAATAAACATTGAATTGGAAAATTCGTAAAATTATGTTTTCTTGTTTATTACTGATAAAGAAAATAAAAGTAAGTAAATAATTGAACATACTGCTCTAAAAGTTTGTGGGAATTTTGTTAAAATAAGAAATAATACTTATGTTTTCACTAAGATAGTTAGATATCATCATACGTCTTTCATAACAAGGACATAAATACGAAAAACAGGCTGAAAGACCACAGATATAAATATAAATTATACATTTAATTTTGTAATGTTCGAAACAATCTTTATTTAAAGAACATTTTATTTCAGAAAATCATTTCTTTGGCCTCAATGAATTTAAAATATTGAAATTTGGTAATAAAGGTTTCATGCTAAATCTTCGCGAGTGCCTAGAAATCCAGAAAGCAATTACCAGGCGAAAAAAACATCGTAAATGATATTGAAGAGATCTGGACTTCCCCGATTTTAACATCCCTTCTTACCTGATTTAATCCAATTTTGTTGTACGCTTTAATTTGTATTATTCTTTGGAAATGATGTAAAAATCGAAACTAGTCAGAATAAAATATTATTTAATTTAAAATTTATTGTAAAACAATAAGTATTATTATCATTACTAAAATTTTACCTGCTTTTGGATTAACATCTTCGTAAAAAATTGTTCCATAGGTGACTGCAACGTAACAACTCAGTAAGATTATTAACGCATGCATTTTGACCAAAAAATAATTTCACTATAAATGCGTATTTTATGTAAACTATACAATCTCCGTAAATATAAAATTAATATCATGCAATTCTAATAAGGGGAACGGCAAATATTGACAGTTTTTATTGTCCGCGAAATTACTATGTTGTAGCTGTAAAATAAAAAAAACGAAACAAATTTATTACAATATGGTACGCCTGCACAAAATTATATATTGTTACGAATGCGAGTTAATAACACAAGGAAAATAAATAAACGTTTAATACATTTATTGTTTAAGTTTTAAATTATATTGTCTAAAATTTAATTTTCTAGGTAGGTTGTTGGTTAATTAAATCGAAGGCAGGGATACACTATTTATGGAAACACGAAATCATTCATTCAATTCAATTCAATTGATTTATTTACGGTAAATCACCTTTATACAGAATAATAACAATATTCAAAATGTTTAGATAAATCGCATGACTGCAAATCACATATAAACAGAATAGTACAATTTTACATATATAACATATTTTTAATCAATTGATTTAATATTCTTGAATCTTTGAGGCGTTTACTTCGTGGTACGTTTTAAATAACACTTAATAACTTTTGTTACACCACTTAAGTGACTTTATCCTGATTTAATATTGTTCAATTACCATCATATAAGGGTTTAGATAACTTATGATGGCTATTACGATGTTTTGTACTTCATTAGATTAATGTATACCTTCATCAAGGCATCACCAGTCTGATCAGATTCGAAAAACCAAAATGGTCATCAACATAAATAGAAGAATAGAGCTAAATGTGGAAATAATTTATTAATTATTTTCAAATCATTTCTATTTAATAATGGCGATCAACAGTTTTACAAACGCTTATAATAATAATAACGTTTTTATTGAATATTATGATAGACATTACAAATTAATGCAAAAAAGCATAATCATAACATTGAAAGTGGCGAAATTCAGCGTAACAATGCAATGTTTGCTGGCTTTCAACCGAACCAAAACTATAAATAAAAATTAAAAGCTAGAATCCCATGGAATAATGATTTCTTATTGGAAATAAAAATTAGTACTATAAATTGTTACGATAAATTAAATAAAATAATATGCGAAAACGATGACTATACTAAAATAAATTTCTTATAATGTATTGCAAAGCGATTTGTAGAAGTGCGAATATAATAGTGGTTCAACAAAATTAAATTATTTACTTAAACACATTAATTAACTGATGAGACTTTTTAATTTTACTTTGTAGTACATCATTTATTTTCCATAATTTAATGTCATTAAGTCTAATTCCATACCTGCGATTGGATGTTGTGATTGTGCCCTATGAAAATTCATTCATAGGATAAATTCGTATGAATTTTAGCTTGGGGTGTTCTAAATGTTTCAATTCTCACAATACATTTATTGTAACATAATACAATTTGCGAGGCAGAAAGACCGATGGTCGATAGCAATTTTCTGAGGCTTAACAGGAGGTTTATGATTGTAGTGTAAATATTGTAATGTAATTTAACCTATTTCTCAGAATTAAAGATTTTCTATATATACAATTTGCTATCTTATTATCTTTTTAAATCCATATACTTCTACTACCAACAATCTTAAAGTTATTCAACCACTTTCTTTATTAAATTCTTATTATTTAACTTCTTGGCCTCAAAAATCCTTGGCATAAATATTTTACTAAGACAACCTAGATTATTGAGGTAAAATAAAACTAAACTTTTCTTTTAAGAACTTCGCAATTTTATTGTGTTGCGGAAAACTTTATCTTGTGTTATAGATTTTTTACTTGATGGAGTTTTATACATTTTAATTTTGAATTAATTTCTCACTTAATCCGTGGTGAAGCATATTTAATTAATAGACTTTGATTAAAACACTGATCACTGATCAGTGAAACAAACCAAGTGTTTTAATCAAAGTCTATTTATACATTTTATTATTATTTTATTTAATCTATACATTCTTTTACCTTTTGATGTCTTTATAAACTTAAATTGCAATATTTCCAGAGCAAATTAATATTGTCAGTATTTTAAATACAAATATTATATGTTTCATAAATATAAATTAATTTTATAGGCGGTGTTTATGAATTTATTATTACTATTTTTTTAATAATAAATTATTTGAGACAGAAGCGTAGATTAGATTTTGGGTGGGCCAATTTTCGATGACAAATGTTGTGAAGCAATCCTTTATATTCAGCAGCCTTGAAATGCAAATTAGGATCCAAATAGAAAGTATTTATTTAGGCGAGAGATTTGGCTGAGTTAGAATTTATTGTTGCTCATAATTTTCCGTTCTGTTCGCAATGGAAAGACTGTTATTACAACACGGAAAACGTATTTATCTTCGGATTAGAAAATATAAAATATAAATAAGGTGAAATCTCCTAAACACTTATAACATGATAAATGGAAATGATAGCCTAAAATAATAATAATAATTCATCTAGTTGAGGCCTCAAATATGTGTTGGTTATTTTTGTAATATATGCAAGATTTTAAATTCCGTATACATGTAACGTACGTTTGTTTAATCGACTGATGAAAAAATAATAACTATAAAAATTGTCTGAAGAAACCGACCTTGGTCTACTGAATCGGCTTTCTCAGAAAAATGAATTTTAATTTCCCCATGTTCATTTCTTTAGCTAACCTAACATTACAAAAATAAATCTATATATTTTTATAAAAAAAATTGAATATGTTTTTTAAAGTGGCTATTTTTGCATCTTCGTAATAAATTATTAATGCTATTACTAAATCTTTATCTGATTAAAAATAATACATTGTATAATATAAAAAATATTATTTTCATAATACGTTCTCAATAAACTATCTACCTTCTTTCTCTTCATTTCTAAATATAATAGTGAATAACCCAACTTCACCTTAAATATAGGATATTAAAACTATAATGAAAACTGAATATAAAAATAAATAAATTTTATTAAATTTTCTATTTGTTGGTTGAAGAAAATATTCTCAATTTTTAATAAAAATGCTTCAATTTTTCCATTTTTATTAAAAATTGAGAATATTTTCTTCAACCAACAAATAGAAAATTTAATAAAAATGCTTCAATTTTTCCATTTTTATTAAAAATTGAGAATATTTTCTTCAACCAACAAATAGCAATTTTTTTTTGTTTTTGTAATATTTCGGGAACAAAATATTTAATAAATATTGTTAATTAGTTGAGAATTTTGTAAGGTGCATTTAGACCCAAACCTTAACATCCAAAGTAATAGTTTCACTCCAGCTCCAAAATATTCTATACAGTTCACATATTGATTATTAAAAACACCCGGAGAGACGGGGTTGGAAGTTGGTTAATTAGGAGCTTTTATCAGTTTTTCTTAAATATTTAGAAAACTATGAGGTTTAGCGCAAAAAGTACGATAAAAGTGAACGTTTCTGGAGTTACCGATCTGTTGAAAAAATGTTAAATGTAATAATAAATGGAAGACAACGAAAGCGCCATCTTTTGCTTAATTTTGACATCATCAACGTTTCGAGTCTACAAGGTCAACAACCGAGAATCGTTGTTTCGTCCACTAAAGGAAGGCAAACTTGTCCTGTTTATGAAAACAGGAAACGAAATTCCTTTAATGAAATAATGGAATACACTATTCTGATGAGGTTCAAAAAACCGAAATGGCTATCACAATTTATCCATACGCTAGATGGTGGCTGAACTATTTATTAAATAAATAACTAATACGTAAACAGAAATTACTAAACGATTTTATTAAAAAGTATTGTTTTATTCCAAAAAAAAAAAGGTTAAGAGGCACTACAGAGGATTAGAAGCGTAAAAAACACTGGAAACAAGAACCAGTTTAGTACAAGTGCGGCCGCCACTACAAATATAACTTTATCACTAAGTGTATATTGCTCACAAATCTGTCTGAAGGTAGCTGGGCGTTACCAGTCAACACGATAAACGAAATTAATTTAATAAAGGAGTTGAACTCCATCAATAAAGGACACTTTCTCTGAATCTGGGGTTATTGATGATTCATTTGAATCTAGAACCAAAACAGTCACCATTGAATTGAAGATTTGCTTCCCCTCCTCATCAAGCTAAATTCGTCGAAGAGGGATGGAGGATAAGCACATAATTCAATTTGAAATACTTCTTCAAGTCTCTCGCTAATCCTTACTGTGCACACCATCCGATGTAAGAGTGTGTTAGTGTTGTTAATCGTCATAGGCTTGATTATAGTGGCTAGAGACTTAACAGCTAACTTATCTTCCAAGGCTAGTGTTCCTACTTCAAATGCTCTATCACAGTTCAAGTTTTAATTTGATAAACCAATGTTGATGAAGAAAACGGTTTAGGTGTGATTGTGTTCCTCAAGCCAAGAAATAAAAGTGTGCAATTCCTTGTAATTTATTTTCAGCCCTGCCTCTCATAGCCCCACGAGTTGCTCTGAAACACACACCCAATAACAAGCTGGCTGGAGTTGATCCAAGTTGCAATAGTTGTCGCTGTTATTCCTCTGCCTCCCGTCAATCCACCAATGGTACTCAAGAATCTCATCACAACTTGTTCAATGGTCATGTCACTCCAGACCAAAACGTTTCAGTACGTCGGCTCTATTTTTTTTTCTTAGTCTTAATAGAAATGGGGTTAAAAAATTATATATTTAGTGAAAACCGCAGGTCAATACCTTATTGCCGTCACAACCATAATTAATGAACAAATTGCTTTCTAGACTCACTGATTTGAGAAGCTCCAGCGAGTGTTGTAGGTAAACTCATGGAGATTTAGTGTAGTTTAAGTGACCAGACCAGAAGGAGAAATTCCCCATTCCTCTCACCTAACATTCGAACAAGCTGAATCATTTCTATGAACTGGATCCACTGTTTTTGTGTTGGTCCTGATTTTTTCTTAATGTTTAGGTTGGTTTTCCAAAATTTCTACTTTCTTCACTGCAGATGACTGCGTAATCTCTTCAGAAAATGTATTGCCACGCTTGAAAGTTAAATAGACATAATTTAGCTCATCTTTATCCACACTATTGAAAGCTGCACTAGTTTTCAAAAATTACTGCATTTGCCTCTTCGGCTACGGAGAGGAATGATCCTGGAGTGGGCTTTCTCGTTCATCATTTGTTGGAAAGTACAGACTGGTGCATTTTGGAAACAAATTCTCCTAGCCACTTCCTGCCATGATGAATCCAATTGCTAACAAAAAGGACATTAACAGGTGAAACCCTTCTAGTCGAATGAACAGTAACTTTAATGGGCTGCCATCAGAAGCTGCTACTATTTCACGAGCGTACAAAGGCTGATCAAAAGTCACCATTGTTATGCTTTGTCCATTGCTCGTGTAACTTTTTACTAAACAATATCTGGATTGTATAGAACAATTTGGAGTTGAAGGAAAACTTGTACTTTGGCTGTTAAGGTTAGGCCGTATTTTTTTACGCTTCGACATCATTCGCGCATAAATATTTTTAATATATATATATAATACAGAGTGTTTCGCCATAGTGTTCATCTATCCTCTATTTATCCCCATGGCAGGAGTCGAATTTGAAATACCCTGTATATTTCTGTATATCACCTTCATTTCTGCAGACAATTTTATACAAAGTAATTTAACAATACATTTTTTATAATACAACATATGTTGTCTTTCTGCCCGCCTTCGTCTATGGCCGCAAATTTAATGATATGAATCGATAAATTGTTAATGAAGGGTGGAGAATTTAGAAGTGATTATTATTAATATTATACCAAAAATATAAACTTTTATTTAATAATTTTTATCATTTATTGATCTCGCCAATATTAGTCACTTATAGCATTTTTGTAATTTTTCTCTCTCTTTTTAGTGTCGTAATGTTCTACTAACTGTAATTATTTATATTGTATATGTTATTATATATTTTTTTGTAATATTGAAAAAGGAGAAATCCGTAAATAAATATTTTTTTTAAAGGCAGGAAAAAGGAAAGCATTTTTTATTAACGTCAACTCTTTCTTTTCATTATTCATTTGTATCACGAAAGCAATTCATTCTTTTTAAGGAAAGTAAAATATAAAAATACACAAGCATTTTATTATTTACATGACGTGAAATATTTTTATGATTTTCATTATCGCGAACATCGTGATATGATACTTTGCAAAACGTATATGCGTTCACGTTTTCAAATTTGATTTTATCGAGACTCTAAATATGGAAATCTGCAGAAGAATAATGTTCACGAGCGTTGCATTTAAAACGCTTTTCACATGATAACATTCTTTCAAAATCACACGTAACATCTTTATGATATAAAAATGTGCAGAATGTTTGATAACACGTTTGAGACAGTTTTTTTAAAGTAATAATTTAAATAATTAATAATTAAATTTGTACGATAAATTGGAGAATTGTTAAATATAGAGATGGAAATTAACTTTGTTTCTATAATTAAAAGTTCACTTACGAATAAATTTTTGCTTAAGTTCAATTACACAAACACAATCAAATTATATGATTATTGTGAATTGCCAAGTAGAATCCTTGACAAGAAATGACATTAAACTTATTTATGTTAAGTTTAATGTCATAAATATTTTATTTTAATGTAAAGAGTTCTAAAAAAGTGTGCATTAATAAGTTTAATGTCATTTTTTGTCAAGGATTCTACTTGGCAATTCACAATAATCATATAATAAATATTTTATTTTTATGTAAAGAGTTCTAAAAAAGTGTGCATTAATTATGTGAAAATAAACGTTCACGGTTGATATTTATTTGCACATTATCACCAACCATTGACCTTCGCAGTTTTATTAACAATGCAGCGACGCTGGAATTCGTCATCACAACAAACGATAAATTTATTGTTCCCACCTGCAGTCCGGAATTTGAGAATTAACAACAAGTTGAAATATTCGAATGGCCATAAACGTCGCTCCGTCAAGAATTTGCATTAATATTCCGGCAGTGACATTTAGAATGCCTTTCGATTTTATCTAGCCGGCCACATAGACCACGGGAATGAATAAATTCCGTTTGACGTAATAATTTATTAATTTGCACGAGCGGTATTAAATTATCTTTCTCTTTAATTTTTAGTTTGTGTAAACGGCATCACGCTCGCGTTTGATTTGATCGACCTCTTTTACAGGCGATTCGATTCAAGAATGTATTTAATGCAATGGGCCGGCGCAGTTGGCATTTTGGATGCGCGATGAATTTATTGTTATTAGTTTTAATTAAGTCAAAATATTGCGTGGATTTTAAAGTTCAAGCTTTTTTAAGTTTACCTTATTTTTTTTAAATATTCAGTCACATTCATTTAGTAAAGCTTTTCTCTAGCCACCTTAATTCAAATATTTATGCCTAGTATTATGATCGATAAAAGTCATCAAAAAGTATACTGTACCATAAGTCGAATAACATTTTAATTCCATTTCGTACAGACTCGTTCAATATGACTTATAATCATAATAAATGGAAGACGACGCAAGCGCCATCTTTTGCTTTGTTTCATGTGGTATGCTAAATGAATGGTGGTTGAACATTTTATTAAATGATTTATAATATTTTATGGTCTTTCAACCGTCCTCTAATTTATCTCCTTTTACACAGTAATTCACAAAAAAATGTATTCCAGCGGATCTTGTCAATTAAAATTTCTCGAATTATTTCGTAACCCATTTCCAGAATAGCAAGATACTTCAAGACTAATCCTGCACTACATCTTAAACAATTGGTTTGATCATAAACCCATTTAATAAAACTATATTACTTCTAAACTCAACGCAGAATCCCTGAATATTTTTATTAATGTAGAAGTGTTTTATTTATTGTAACCAGAATTAGTTAGAATTGTCTTTATATAGAAATTGCCAATATTTATAAATTTCAAATGAATTGAAAAGAATTTTGGGTATATTTTCGGTATAATGAATTAATCAACATTCAAAAATTAAATATTAATTGGTTAGAATTTTAATTATAATGAAAATACGAATAATTTTACATATTAAGTTAACAATGTAGTGGTGAAAGAAAATATTTTATTTATTCGGCAAGTAATTTTCAAGATGAAAATTAGTATGACAAAAATGTAAGCTTCATATATTAAACATTCTGAAATAATTATTAAAAAGAAACGGCTATCTTAAAGCAGCATGAATGGATTAACGTGATTTCTATCTGTCCCTCTCTACTATCTAGCGAAAGCACTGCTAAGGGCACGGGCTTGGAGAAATTATCTGGAAAAAAAGGCTCCTGAAAATTTGAACAAAAAAAAGTAACGCGCACGAATGGATTAACAAAATTCCCTCTGTCCTTATCTGCTTTCTAGCGAAACCACTGCGAAAGGCATGGGCCTGGAAAAATTAACGGAGAAAGAAGACCCCTGAAAATTTCAACAAAAACAAAAGTAACACGCATGATTGAATAACGAGATTCCCTCTATCCTTATCTACTATCTAGCGAAACCACTGTCATGGGCACGGACTTGGAAAAATTAGCGCAGAAAGATGACCCCTGAATATTTGTATAGAACAAAAATGAAGCTTTAAATACCAAAAAATCTGGAATTGTTACTAAAAACTTAAATAGTCTATCAAAGGCGAAAAGACCTTAACGGTCGATATCCGAGTCCAGCCAAGTGAATTTTATTTTTGTAATACATTGCTATTTTTTTTCTTTTCGCATGACATGTGCAATCTTGAAAGGAATAAAGATGTTATATATATATATAGTCTACTAATTAGTCGATTTTAGTAGTTTACGGGACGATTTTATTGTGAATTGTTTGTCTCAATTTCACATTGCTGAACTGTGTCCAATAAGATTATTTTTAAAAGCTGCATTTAGGGTTCGTGCATCAATATTTACATTTAATGTATTAAGAACAAGGCATCCATTCATTTCGTACGTATTGTTTTCTATGTTTTGGATATCTTTATATATAAATTATTATAATCTTTACTTCTTTATATTATATTTTCATTTTCCTCGGATCCCTGTCCAAACGAAAGTATTGTGATCGTAAACATTTTCGAATCGATAATTTCAACGGATATATACGTTTTGATTCCGTCGATTTTTGAAAAATGTCTATGTGTGTGTTTCCGCGATAGCACCAAAACGACTAAATGAATTGAACCCAAACGTTGTGAAACCGGGTTTTTATAAAAGTAGTAAGATCTGAAAAATTCATTAAGTACATCTTTAATTGATAATATATATTTAACATCTTTATTGACAAATAACGTTACATTTTACAATGTGTAGTATGTGTGTTTACAATATTTACAGAATTATTTCAGTTTGTTATGTAACTGTCATTGTCAAATGGCTATCGACCCGGGGTCTTTCTGCCTATTGATAATATTATCTCCGATTACAGTGAAAAATCAAATCAGTGCTTGTTTGTGATTAATTTATAATTGGCGTGGCTAAATGCAAATTCATAATTTTGAAATATTAATGAAATTAGCCTCTGTTTAAAGTCATGAGAACACATAAACAGTCCCAAACTAGGCTTATTTTGAAGTGCTTTCCAAACAACATCCATATATATATTGTACAAATCTTCAATTACATCTATATATATATAAAAAATTTTATTAACAATTAAGTTTACAATAAGGTAACAAACATTGATTATCTCACATAAAAATTAATTAATTATTAAATGGCTCCAATTACATCTATTCTTCACGGGTGAATGGAAGAAAGGTATCATCACATGTATCCCTAAACCTGGAAAGGGTTAGACACAATGAGGTTATCAACATTATTACCTTACTCCCTGTCCTGGGAAAGCTATTTGAATCCGTAATAAAAAATTATCTCTTATCACTAGTAACCAACATTATCCTTCCCTAGCTGTTCGGACTTTATGAAAACAGATCCACAGCCATTTCGTTATCTTTACTAACTTCTAACTACCAGACAGCGAGCTTTGAAGGCAGATGTTCCTTCATTGCGTTTTTAGACAATAAAAAGCGTTTGATTCTGCCTGGCACCGAGGTTTGCTGTATAAATGTTTCTCCCTGAACATCTCGCCGCACCTCATTAAACTTCCCGATAATTTCTTTAAAAACATATCCCTCGAAGTAAAGTTAGGTCAGACCACATCTACTTCCTTTATTCCTGAACAAAGACCTCCTCAATGTTTCCCCTTATCACCACTACTTAACAATATATTAGTCCATGACATTTACAATCCCGATTCTAAACACATAGATTACGCTTACCTTCTTCTCTATGCTGATGATCCATCACTAATAGCCCATGCCCCTACCCTACCTAAAGTACTCAGCACTGTACAGGGCCTTATCGACACAATTGAAACGTGGCTTGCGAAATGGAGAATATTTATAAATCCTAACAATTCCCAAGTACTAATCACTTTCAACCAAGCACACAACCCACTTTTCTCCATATCAGTAAAGAAACAAACCATTTATCCTTCAACCCACTGCAAATACATCACCGATCCCAAACTCACCTTTAAAGACCACTCCATCATCCTAAAAGCTAAGGTAAAGAAAATAGAGGCTCATTTCAGAGCTAAGGCCTTACTTTTAAACCAAAAGGAATACGTACGAAAACAGCAGTGCATTTTTATAAAATAGTGTGCCGACCTTTACTTGACCATGCTGCTATCTTTACTTACCATCCCTATCCAGTCATCCTAAAAAAAAAAAACATGCAAGTCGCCGAAAGAGCGGCCCAAAAAGTGCTAACAAAGATCAAACACCCGCTGAATCCCTTACGTAATCTTTCAAATCCACTTCTATATGAAATAACCAATATTATTCTCGAAAAGAGTCATTCCCTTTTGACCCAAAAATTTGCCTCAAATGACACAAACATAAACCTAATCAATTCTGTATGTATACCACGTAATTAAAATATAAACTCCAAACATAAATTCCCCAGCATAACTCTTTATAAATTCATTGCATCATTTCACCACATTGATAACAGTTAAATTGCGAACACAATCGACAATGACTTATAACAGACAGTTAGTTATCATTATATTTTTTCACAAAGCCTTTAACACGAAATACCAGGCGGAAAAACCACAGGTCGAAAGCCAATTAATAGGTATTAATTATATATCAGACTTTTTAACTGTTATTATTTTGTAGATTGTACACTATGTATCTGTTAATAAAAATTATTGTTAATTAAATTATAATAATTATTGTATAAATATGACTATATTTTGGTGGTTAAGACAATCTTTGAATGAAAAAAAATTGATGCTGTGTTAAATCTTATGTTTTATATATATACATAATCTTTATTGATAAACGTACATACAGTTATATTTTAGACTTTGTAACTTTTATTATATTGTATATTTTACTGTATGTGTCTGTTAATAAAAATTATTATTAATTAAATTATAATAATTATTGTATAAATATGACTATATTTTGGTGGTTAAGACAATCTTTGAATGAAAAAAAAATGATGCTGTGTTAAGTCTTATGTTTTATATATATACATAATACATATTACAATACATGCTGTAAGAGTTTGCCAATTGGCTATCGACCAGTGGTCTTTCCGCCTCTTATGTTTTATTAAATAATTAAATGTTATTTCTATATTTACTATATTATTTCCTAATTATGTACAACTATTATTAATCTGATATATATTTTGAATAAATGATTATTGAATATATAATTATATAGATTGCATATTGTTAAATATTCGATAATTTTTAATATTTGATGGTTCAAATACTGTCTGTAAAAATTGTTCAAGGAAATCATTTTATTTAATATACTTATTATGATAAAATTGAACCGCGCGAAACATTTTTGTAATATGTTTGTGCATTATATGCAACATTATTAACGGTCTCGTTCGCTGTAAGCGTATGGTAAAAGTGAATATTTAAAAGCAATGGACGTGAAAGTAGTTACCAAGACATTGTACTGTGACTACTTTAATTATTTAAACTATATTATATTTTAAACGTATCTATTAGCTTTTAATAAATAAACTTAAAAATTTAAACTGGAATAATATCAATTTTTATGTTGTTTCATTTTCTTCCTTTATTTTTTTTTAACCTATTGCAGTCATATTTAATATTCCTAATTCACTTGGAAAATTAAATATGACTGCAAAAGGTTAAAAAAAAATAGAGAAAGAAAATGAAACAACATAAAAAATGATATTTTATCAGTTTAAATTTTTAAGTTTTTAATGTAAAAATGTAATAAAATTTATATGTATACACAAATATTCAAAATTATCCTGGGAAGTTTAAATAAATAAAAATCTGCATCATTTGAAAGGAATCAATTCTATACACTCGGAAACCTGATTATTTATATAAAATCTAAACTAAAAGTAGGTACTTCTTCGTGATATTACTACAAAGGGTTAAATTTTGAAGAAAACTAATTAAGGTATATTTCATTTAAAACACTTGGTATTTTAAATAAAATATATTATTAGTTGAAAAATGTTTCACCACGGGTTAAGTGAGAAGTTAATTATTAATTCAAAGAAAACATTAAACTTACATCATGGATAACGTATACTCGTTTATTTGAATTATATCTACATTTCCCAAGATTTGATCTGGTGCATTTATATAACATGCAATAAAAGTAAACAATCCTTCTTAGATTTTTAGCACGACTTTCCATTTAATCATGTGATAATTTTCGAATTTAATGACAATTAATTTAATATATTTGAATCATACATCAATTTTAAAACTGACATAAGTGTGGTTATGACCTCTCAAAATCGAAAATTATTTTACTTTTACTCAGGAACCAGGACTTTCCATACCTGGTACAAGAAATAGTTATTGTTGTGAAAGCTCGATAAACTCATTAATTTCGCATAAGATGAAGTGAAATAAAAGTGTATATATTTAATTTGTTTCTCTCTTAGCGAAACATTATTGGATTAAAAATATTTGATGAAATATTTGGTTTGACCTATGATGGATTGCATTGCTCAAATAATAGTTCTCTCTGTCCTATTTATGATATATATACACACACATCTTTATTCAGACTATACAGATAATTTTAACAATATAATATAAATAATTACAATACATGTAGGTGTTAGTCTGTCTGGGCTATCGACCAGAGGTCTTTCTGCCCTGTCAAGAAAGCTGAACTGTCCTGATGATTTGCGCAAATGATCAGTACAGCTCTGCCTTACATAATTTAAAGATGTTAAGTTATATCGATTAAACCAAATCAAGCACCTACTGTATTGATTTTCATAATAAAATGCTGCAGTAAAAAAAAACGAAACAATAGTGAAACAAGCCAAGTGTATAATTTATCCTTTAAATATTATTAATATAATATACATTTGTACAATATATCTAGGTGTTAGTCTATCTGGGTTATCGACCCTTCTTTTTGTCCTGTCATGAATTTATGATGATGATGAAGAACAAATCTATGCTAACTAGCTGAACTGTTCTAATGATTCGCACAAATGAATTAAATTGGTTGCGAAATATATTTAATAAAAATCATCTACTAAACTTCAATACTTCTTAATAATAATAATAAACTTTATTACCCAACAGACAAAACAACACAATTACAGAGTAATTAACAAAAAATCAAAACAATAAGAAATATAAAAATAATTAAAACTAAATATAGGATCAAAAACAGTGTAATATATACCTACAAAAATGGAAATCAAAACAAAAATAACCATTCACCAACTCATAGGATGTTTGTATTTAGTTACGGGGAATACATAATTTTGTAAGAAGGGGTAGGTTATCAGAATTATTAGCATTTTTTTACTTAAGGCTAATATACGCTGGGATATGGGTGGATTCCTAGAGGTATTCGTTGGAAGGATTCACGAGTGGGTTATTGGGATGCTATTTATTATATTATGTTAGATTATATATAATGTATTATGTTTTTATATAATAAAGATTTAGTAGTATGTGGTTGGTTTAATTTAATATATTTTATTTATAAAGAATGATAATGGTCCAAGGACGAAACTAGTTGGAAAGAAAAATATTTATTTATTTATTTAGTCTTATATAACATCGTTATATGTTCCTCTCTACTTCTCAGTGTGAGGTGAAGAAAAATATATTAAGTGAAAGAAAAAGAAGTGGTTTGTCATTTTAATTTCATACATAATTTTTATCGTGATAATTTTCCGTAAAGCAGATAATTAATTACGAAATAATGACTTATTTTCTTAATAATAAATAAACTTCACATGAAGTGAACGCAATTACAATAAATGCCTTATGTGTTACATGAAACTGTTACGACAGACACTACTGGCGGTAATTAGCACCACAAATCTCAATTAGTAATCTAATTATGAATGCCATTAACGCGCCCAATGAATGATATCTTTAGAAAAAGATGAGCGGAATCTAGGGCAATCTAATTTGGTCCATGGACAATTGAGTTCTCATTTTATTTCAGCAAGGCAAAAGTAATGTAATATTAATAAAAATCTTAATATAAAGATGTTTGTATATAATTAATTATTTATTCTCAAATTTAAATAACATTCACGAAGTGAATAAATACATTATTTTCTATTATTATTAAATTCTTTGCTTTATTGTTATACGATATAAATGGCAATATATATTTTTTTAAATTAATACTTATAGGTTTTGGAACAACTTTAAATTAAATTAGTTTTCTTCGCAAAATTGGAACATATTAATAGCAAAAGTATCCACGTTTCTAGTTCCTCAACTTTTCAGAAGTTTTAATGAGGTTAGATAACTGGCGTTTGCTCAGATAAAAGATTTCGAATTAAAGTAAACTAACTTCTAAGATAAAATTCATTTGGGGGAATTATACAATTGATTGAAACATTTATCGAACGAACAAGTACATAATTATTTGTTTAATAAGGCTAATAAATATTGAAATTTCATCTTCCGAAAAACCGAAAAAGTCGAAGAACATAATGAATAAATAATAAATAATTTAGTTCATTTTTATATAAATAAAACACTTTAAACATTTTAAAAAGTATATTGTGCATTCGCCACAATTGTTTCACAACACTGTGGTTTCTTTCGGTGGAAAAAAGCACAATATATATTTGAAAGTGTTTAAAGTGTTTTATTTAAATAAAAGTGAACGTAATAAATTAAAACAACGTAAGCGCCACTTTTTTGCCTAATTTCAAGTTAATGTGAAAAGAGAACGTAATTATTTATTAAGGCCGAAAGACCTCCGGTCGATAGCCATTTCTCTTAAGAATATATATTTGTTTTAAATTGTTTCATGTATTGTATATTAAATTAAATATGTATGTATTCTTTGGGAATAAAGATATATATTTAATATATATTTATTATTTATTCATTATCTTATTCGACCTTTTTGGATGTAAGGCTTATTGTCTAATTTTAATTATTAATTTAAATAACAAAAAATCTTTATTAATCCCAGAATTCCAAACGTAATCCGTTCTATAAAATAAATATAAATAGATTGATAAAAATCAAGCAATAAAATAAATAAAACACAGATTAAATTGAATAACTATAAATTCTCGACTATTTTCGGTTTATCCGCCCATTTTCAAGAATTCAAATTTTATTCAATTTAATCTGTATTTTATATATATATATATATATATATAAAATATAAAATATATATATATATATATATATAAAATATAATATATATATATATATATATATTCAATGACTCTTTCTACCCATATGGGTGTAGGATTCTGTATTGTACTAGTTAATTTTTAAAAATCTATTCATATTTATTTTATTATTTTATACAATATGAACTACCTATGTTTAAAAATTAAAACTATTAATAAGTCGTTCTATTAATTATTGGTGTAATTTATAACCCGCCGTATAATACTCAATTAATAACAATTTCCACGGTAATTACAACTAATAAAATTGTGCACAAGGTCATTCGTAAATATATAAACAAAGTCGAGTTCATTGATAGTCTAAATAATTATTGTAATTCCTAGTTTCAACACATAATTCACGAGGAAATTAATAAACCGCTATGGTACAAAAAACAACGTCCAACCTACCATTATTTTGATTATAAGGAACCGAGGAGGAAACATAAGCTAATGAATGCAATTAATCGACCATACGTATCAAAATATTGCATTATTGCAATACGTCTAGGTTACATCACGAATTCAGCGGAATCGTGATGGGAATTTTGCAGATTGATTTTTTTTTGTTAGTTTTCAAAACGGTACCATGGATAATTTATTCGAAACTGTTTATTAGTTGTAATATTTTGTACGTGATCAAAAAATGGCACAAAATTTTGTTTGCATGGATCATGCAAATATATCTGTAATGTATTTCGTTGTGGGTTTTTAAGTGAGCCATGGGGATTTTTTGTATTAAAAGTTCCCTTTGGTGGTTTAATTTAATTATTAATCAATTCTGCGAATACAGAAATTCCTGTGGTTGATTTAAAAAAATCAAGCAAAATTTCTACACAATTTGTGATAATTTAACATAAAAACGACTGCAATGAAATTAAAGAAGGAAAATTACTGAAAATTGTCACTAAAATTCGATTGTTCCCTTTTACACTGCAAAAATACTTACAGTGTATGTTTTTGACAAACATCTATTAAAACACTATTTCCCTAACTTATAACCCGCCAGACATTGGATTATACAATAATTTGTTTAATAATATATTCAACCACCATTCATCTAGCGTAGTGGTTTTAAAAGTGTCGTACCTAGGTATACCGCAAAATGTATGGCATTTGACATTTTACTGCTATTCTTTGCATCGTAATCCTGTGAAATGAGATTTTCTACACTTATAAATGTTAAAAAAGAATAACACAAATTTAAGAAGGTAATGAGTTTTTTGAAAAAAAAAGAACTTGCTTTGAAAAATACTTTCTTTACTGACTAGGGGTGCCGTAAGTTTTTTTTCTTATAATTTCTGGGTGCCATCATATAAAAAGTTCAAGAATCACTGATGTAGCATAGGGATAACAAATAATGGCCATTTTGTTTTTTCGAATTTCATCAGACACATTAATCAAGGTGGAACACACTACCTTGATTAATGTGGATGAACGAATCTTGTGTTTTGCCTAAATATCTGATATCAATCATAATACTAGGGAAGATAACGCAAGCGCCATCTATTGTCTATATTCAAGTAGCATCGTCAAAAATTCAGGTCAACGACCGAGATTCCTTGTTTCGTCAACTAAAGAAGTACTACTGTGCATTGCAACGGTTTGATATTTAATGAAAGGAACCCATAAATCATAATGACAAGGCTATCTGTAGACACTTGTCAAAATAATTTTCTTCCACTTATTTCCTCATTTTTGTATTTCTCCTTATTATAATATTAAATATTATTTATTTTTTACATTTTCTGTTTATTTTAAAATAATTAATTTAATCACTTCTATTTCTTGTCATAATCAAGCTTATTATAAATCTTTGATTTGGTTCTCATTAATCACTTGATGAAACATGATCACAATATTAATAGTTTGAAAAGTACACTTGATTTGTTTCACTAATTGTTTTATTTCCTCCGACTAGTTTCGACTCACGTCATTCTCAAGGAGTGTACAGAAAATTAATTTTACATGAATATATATACAATTTTTTTTTATAATTATTCAGGTAATAAGGGACTTAAGAATTGGTGAGTTCCAGATGTCATCGAATTCGTTTGCTAGGTGTTTTCCCCGTTTTATTGCCTTACTGATTTCTAGGCCTTCTCTTAAATTCAATTCCGGTCCTTTATTACCCGTATATAATATTTCAAAATCTTCCGGATTGAAAAAAATGGTTGGATTCGATACAATGTTTCGCGAACCCCGTTGTTTTTTATTATCTATTATAGATTTTTAGTGTTCTTTTATTAGATTTCCGAAATTCCGTCCAGTTTGTCCAATATACATTGCATCGCAATCACATTTTATTTTATAAACACCACATTTTTGCGCTTTCTTAATTTTAGGTTTATTATTAACAAATGATTGTATGGATTCGTCATAATAATATTAATTTTTTTCCCATTTAAGGTTCTTTTAATTTTGTGTGATAAACCATTAATATATTGTAGTTTATTCCATGTTTTCTTTTCTTTTATGTCAAACAATTGATGAAATACATATATATTTCATCAATTGTTTTTTTTTTCTATTTATTAGTGAATCTATTAATTTATCATCATATCCATTATTAATCGTTATTTCTTTAATTATGTTAATTTCCTGTTCATAGTCTAATTTTTCTAATGGTATTTGTGTAAGTCTATGTACAAATGTATGAAAAGTGGAGTATTTTGTTTGATTCGTTGTGTTTGACGAATTTGGTATAATTAAATCAGTGAAAGTTTCCTTCCTATAAATTTTGTATCTAAGTCTTTTGTTATTTGTTTTTGTAATTGTGAGGTCTAGAAAATTTAAACTATTATTGGATTCAATCTCCATCGTAAATTGAATGTTTCTATTAATAGTATTTATAAATTTGAAGTAATTATCCAATTGCCTCGAGGTTCCCGATCAAATACAAAATATATCATCAACATAACGAGCCCAGAATTTTATATTTTTGCATTCTGATTTGGTAAACAATATTTGTTCAAAGTGTGAAATGAAAATTTCTGAGAGTAATGGTGACAGAGGAGAACCCATTGGTAATCCATCTGTCTGTTTATAAAAATTGTTACCAAATTCAAAATAGTTTTGTCGTAAGCAAATATCTATTAATATTTTTAATTCCTGTTTCAATATATCTGATTTATCGATTTCAAATTCAAGGATTTCTTTTATATCCTTAACCGGAATTGAGGTAAAAAGACTCTTTACATCAAAAGATATGAGTTTAGCATTTGTCGGAACTTATACATCTTTTAACTTATTTACTAAATCTATCGTAGTATGTGGGATTGAAATTTATAAATGGCGGTAACATATTATTAATATATTTGCATAAATTATAGGTTGGCGCATATATATACGATACCACCGGTCTTATCGGAATACCCTCTTTGTGCAATTTTGGTAGACCGTATAAAATAGGTGCACGAGGATTCATTTTCACTAACTTAAATTTATCCAAATCGCTAATTAAAAATTTACATTTTTTAAGAACATTTTTTAGGTGGGGATCAGTGGGGTATTTTTTTATTTTTATAAAATTATCTGTATTAATTAACTTTTCTATTTTTTCAATGTATTCTGTTTTATTTATGATTGTTACTGTATTGCCTTTGTCGGCTTTAGTTACTACTAAGTTATTATCATTAATTTTGTTTTTGATATTATTTATAGTTTTTTGTTCTATATTTTGTGCTATGTTATTTTTATTTGAATGATTGTATTCCGAAATTAATTTCGATATTATATTGACTTTTCATTTTGGTTTTCCAATTTATTAGAAATAATTTCAACATTTATACCTACTGATTCTACATCTGATTTTTTTACAATATGTGGGTTGTATTTAAGTCCTTTATTTAGTAATGATTGTTCTTCTGAATTGAATTCAACTTGTGTTAAATTAATTAATCTGGGAAAGAATTTTATATTTTTATGATTACTTGCGTTATGTTGTGTTTGAGTTTCTTGTAAATTTTCTTTTTTATTCTTCTGTGATGCATACTGTTTGAATGCGATTTCTTTGGCCTCTTCTCTAAAGTTGAAGTCCAGCATGTCGAATTCTATTGGATGCATTTCCATTATAAGCCTTGAGTATAATAGTTTCTGGATTGTTGATAGCTCATCCCGTTTTTTATACCATTTCTTCATTTCCAGTTTGATCCACACTTGATAAGCTTATTTTATTGCTTCCTGTGCTTCTTTTGAACGGTGGTTCACTGTATCTTCATAAATTTCGGTTTAAGTTTTTCTCAATTGCACGATGACATGGACCATAAATGTTTGTTAATTTTCGTTTATTATATATCTTTATGTCATTAAAGATATATAATAATATTACATGCCATGCTTATTTTTACAAAATATCTTAAATTTAATAACGACCTGGTGTGTGAATAATCATTTAAAGCAAAATGTTAATAATGCGCTGTAGTTAGTTATGGGCGGGTAACTCGCGTTAACGATTCTTCTTTCTTATAATGCATTAGGAACTGTGTTGCAGAAAATAACAAAAATAAAAGATCACGGTGTAATTTTTGATGGCTGTATAACCTTCTCCAGCCACATACAAACCGTATGCAGAGGTATTTCTAAAATGCTTGGCTTCATAACACGTACAACCAAACACTTCAACAGTGTCTGATAGCTTAAGTCAGTTTATTTTGCTTTTGTCCGTAGCAAATTAGAATATGCCTCAGTAGTTTAGTACCTTCACTACGCTTATCTGTCCTTAGCGATCGAGGGTATACAGAGAAGTTTTCTGAAATACATGTCTTACAAATCAGATGGGGAATATCCTGTACAAGGCATTGATTATGGTCAGTTGTTGAATAGATTTGAAATAGAATCTTTGTCAGATCGTAGAGACTCTCATAATGCGAAATTTGTGTACAAGCTACTATATAATAGTATAGATTGTTCAGAATTATTATTGCAAGTCAACTTATCTGTTCCAAGAATTCAATCACGTCATAATAATACGCTTTATACAAAATTAGCCAAATCTAATACTTTACTTAAATCGCCGATGTTTAATATGTCTATAAATGCCAATAATGTTTATGATATGTTTTTTTTTAAGTGAAGCTCTTGTACGGTATTTAATATTGTAACTAATTCCCCGAAACCAAAATATCACTCCCAAACGTAAAAGTTTCACCATCACCATTCATAATTTCATTTCATCATTTCATGACTTTAGTGATCACGACGAGTAAATTTAATTTACAAGACAATGGACGACATTAGCGATCAAAACCTTTTTGACACAGCAACTGACAAGGACAGACACCTACAAAATCAGGCGGAAAGACCAAAGGTCGATAGCTAATTAGCAGAAGAATTTATTTTTATGTTAGTTATTTATTGTATTTATTTATTATTATTACTTTGTTAAAAATAATATATATATATATATATATATATATATATATATATTGTAACTAATTATAAATCTAAGTTTTTTTATTATATATATATGTACATATATGCGTTCTAAGTTATATCACATGTATTTAGATTGTCCTGTAAATGTTAAATATGTTAGACAATAAAGATTATTATTATTGTATATACTAACACAAAAGGAAATCACATACACAGGAGTAAAAAAAAAACAAAAAAAAATGGAACAAATTGATGAAGAAAAGAAAAATAACTTCGACACCTGAAAGGATACATAAAGAAAGTTTATAATAATATTTTTCTCAAAATTATATAATATCATATGTAATATACGTTTTTCAAAGGCATTCTGCAATATTTGCAAATCACGAGTTCATCATTTAGCAAACAAAATCCCCGTCCCGCCTAAGAGATTTAATAAACAAATAAACTTTTGCGTACTTTTACTTGTTTGCTTTTTTTAAATGGGCTCTCATTTACTAATCACTTCTCCTTTCTAAGTAAACGTATTGGTTTCGCATCGCACACTCTTTATTTTTTTTTTTTGTTCCATTCACGATTTTGCCAAACTGAAACTGCCAAAACGGTTCCCCCTGTGGAGATCACGAACTCGAGCCCGGTGTGCAGGTGGAGAAATTTATCTGGATCCGGTTCCCGAGAAAAATCCTCGAAACAAAGCTTTTGATAAATCGATTTCTTTTGCGCCTTTTTTTTAATTGTGCAAGACATTGTCCGTTCCCTTTCACTATCAGTAATGGCACGATTTTTCTGTTTTGTTTCGTGAAAATCATTTGTTATTTTCGCTTTTGCGTACCGTGTCATTAATTAATTTTAGGTGCGGTTATTAGGGATTGTTGAAAGAGATTGGAACAAATCACATACACACAATCGCTTTGCGCAAATAATAATTACATTTTTGGTTAATCTGTTTGAAGTCGATGATTGATGATTGTTACATTAAATTATCGAGAACTAGAGTAACTTGAATAATTAAGAATAATACAAATATCAAATATAATTATTGGCAAGTATGTGAAGTTTTCTTAATAATAATTTTTATATTATTTTCCTTTCTTCACCTCTTTATTTTAGATACTAAATGTACATTTCCAGCACAATGTGCTCTTTATCAACTGTTTTTTTACTATCTTTAAATAAAATGCTATTATTTTTGTTGCCATTTTCATGCAGATTGATTATTTGATTGGAAATTTTTGCTGTCGTTTATTTTTTATGGATTTATTATTTTTTGTACCGTTATCGTCTTGTAATTTTACTGTGAATACGTATTAAAGAGAGGTTGCACAAAAAAAACACGGTTTTTAAAGTTTCACAAAATTTATTGTAGAAATAATTGTTGTGTGTATGTTGTTTCATTTACATATAGTGTATTTATTTATTTATCAACGGAAATCTCCTTTGTACAAAGTTATGGAGTTTCGTCAAGTAAAAGCCTCAACTTTTATTATTCACTATTGATAATGGTGGTACTCGAAATGTACATTTAGCTATCATAAATAAAAAGTGAAGTTAGGAACGAATCAATTTTTCATTTTATTAAACACACTTCACATAACTCATAAAATAAATTAGACATATTATATTCCTTTGGTCACTTTTAGAAAAAAAAAATATTAATAGATAATAGTTTTTTATGAATAGAAAAGAGTATTCATTCATTTAGTCACAGTTATTTAAATAAATTAAATAAAAATGGTTTGAAAATAATTAATAAATTATTTTTTTATATAATCTAAAAGTGATAAAGGAATATAATATAAATATATATTTTTTTAATATTTTTTCCTTTCTACCGTTAGGTGTAAGGAGAATATAAATATTACTATATTAAAAATATACTGGAATTTTTGCTAATCTTTGATTTAATTTAAATAACTGTGACCAAATGAATAAATATTCTTTTTCTTACAATGAAATTAAACAAGGAAAATTTCTGGCAATGATCAATAAAATTCGATCAAACAAACCCCTTTTTCCAACTGCAAAAAATTAGATACACTTTAAGTTTTACAAACATCTATTGAAACAACTACTTCCAGAGCATTTTCCGCGCCGGACATTGGAAACACAATAGGCGGGGTAAATGCTCGTAAAGTAGTTGTTACAATAGATATTTATAACACTTGCAGTGTAAGTAATTTTTTGCAGCTAGAACAAAGAGACTGATCGAATTTTATTGATCATTGCCAGAAATTTTCCTTGTTTAATTTCATTGTAATTTAAATAACTGCAAATATGTGAATCATCTTTGTTTCATTTTATTTAATTTACTCATTTTCTATTATGATTTTTTTAATCTGTATTGATGTTATTATTTTTGATCTTGATATCATAATCGTGGTCTTGATTTTTTTTTTTTTTTCGAAAATTCCATCGATTTCATTTAGTGAAAACTTTCAAAAGTAACGCACACTCGGGAACCCGGCGAAAATATTAACGGTCCATTGACCAAGCAAAGAATTCCCATTGATCACTTGTCCCATTCAAAGCTTTTTTCCTGTCCAGATCGTAATCTGTCCGATCACTTTCAGTGCAACGAATTCCCCACTTTAAATTTGCCGAGTAATTGTTTTAGACGAGCCGAATTCCACTCACGGCTACCAGCGAATTCCTAATTACCTGTCAATTAAATCACTTTTTTCCAAGTTTAATCATTGCGAATGTTGGGCAGCGTTCCTTTCACTGAATGTCACCCCGGGTACGTTTCCTGTGGAATTTATCTCAGGATAGGTAAAAAATAGGAGAAAACGTAAATTAAAATGGAAACTATTTCTTCTCTCTGAAGGGTTTTCGTTTTTATTTATATTCGAGATTTAATATGTCTAAAGTTTAATAATAATTTTAATAATAGAAGATATTTGGTTGCAGTTAATTAAATTTAAAAGAAATTTTAAAAATAATTTATTTACAACAATTAAACATTTAAATCAAAATATTATGAAAATAATTAATAAATTATGTCATCTTTTAGCTCTGTGACAATTTTGACTTACGGTACGTAAGCACTTTAAAATAAATTCACATTGGAACAACTACTTCTTAGAAAAATACCCCGCCAGACAATGAATTATTATTCACTACTTACTATATTCAACATTGTGGTTTTCATTCCAATAAATGTAATGTATAAATACAAAACTCTTTATTTTTGTAATTAATAATAATAGACTTTATTAATGGAAATTCATTATTTAAATATAAGTAAATAATATATAAATATGATAGATAAAGTAATTTGTGGTTGAAATGTGAACAGTACACAAATCTGCAGCTCCGTTTCAATTCCGAAATATAAAATAATACAAAGTAAAAAATGTGTTTTTTTAACACAAATATAAAAAAATAGTGAAACGAACAACCAAGTGTATTAATAAAAATACATCATAATTATTACATAAAAATCACCACGGGATAAGTTCAATTTCACTTTATTAACGGAATCTCCATTTCCAAATTACATATTAAAAAATTTACAAGAAAAGTGTGATGCACTAAAAACATTACAAAACATGTGTATAAAAAGGTAAATTAGATAAGTGACAATTTAATTTAAAAAAAGTATTTAATTTTACAAATAAAACACTTCTAAGATGATACAATTTGATGCTTTGTATCGAAACAATTATAGCGGTGTTTTCTACATTAAATCTGTGAAACTTAAAAAAAATCCAGTGTTCTATTTCAATTTACTTTATTAACAGAATCTCCATTTCCAAATTACAATTATAATTACATATTATAAATTGTATAAGAAAAGTGTGACGCTCTAAAAAGATTACAAAACATATGTATAAAAGAAAGGCAAATTACCAATCACAAATTACGACAAAATACAAAATAAAAATAATACGTATCAAAATATTTATTTATCAATCCCAAACAGTTCATTGTGAAAACAAAATGCAACCGGCTTATTCCTATCTTCAAGTGATAATAAATAAATATTTATAAAATTAATTATAATGGAGAATTTTTTGTTATCAAAATTAATATTTAAATATAACACGAACAAATTTTGCACCATTCTCTTATAATGCGTGTGAAAATTAACATGTAATAGAAATTTGTGTTTAATGTAATTTTAATTTGTAATTTTCTAGTCTGTCAGAGTGAAATTCAAATGATTAATGCATGCCGGCAAGATTGTAATAAATCTCTATATGCCATTTGATTTATAAATGGGGACAAATCAATTGTACATAGAGCTGTCTTAATTATTACATCATTAATATTAATATTTTTCTTATACAATTTATCATTGATTATAAAATAAAACATACAATAAATGACAACATGTTTTTTATTTTTATTTATTTATTCAATTAACGGAGGCCATTAAATACAGTAACATACATACATGATACAATGAATAGTTACAATAATAAAATAATAGAATTAATTTAATTTGCACTAGTATTGTGATTTCAAAAACACCGCTATAATAAAAAGCTGTGAAATTAAAAATCTTTTTTTTATTTGTAAAATGCTGTTTTATAAAGTAACAGCTTCAAGGATTGAATTCTTGCAATCAAATGAATAAATTAATCTTTTCTATTATTAGTAATAACAATAAATATTAATTAGGTGATGTTAGGGCTGGGTTTTTGTGAATTTTTGGTTGTGTTTTGTTCATTTAAGAGGATGCCAATAAAGGTCTTTTTTTATTAATATTAGGCAGAAAGACTTTTGGTCGATAGCCCTTACTTAAGTAAAGTTTGTACATACATAAGTTGTATATAATATAATTGCATGTAAATTCTTAAGTAATAAAGATTTGTTAGTACGAAATGCATTTAATAAAAATAATGATTTAGAAAATAGTGGCATTTATTCAGCAAAATGCTGTAATTGTGAGAAAATATATATTCAACAAACAAAAAGAAACTTGAAAATAAGATACATAGAACACATATATATTTCGAAAATAAACAACAGAGAAAATTCTGCAATTGCCAACCATATAATCACATTTGGAGATGAATGTTTTTTAAACAATGTAAAAATTTCAATTATTCAATTTCACTTTATTAACGGAATCTCCATTTCCAAATTACATATTAAAAATTGTACAAGAAAAGTGTGACGCACTAAAAACATTACAAACATATGTATAAAAAGGGTAAATTACTAATCACAAATTACGACAAAATACATAATAAAAATTAAACGCATCAAAATAATTATTTATGTCAAATTCTCTACAATTAAATATATTAGAAGCAATTGAGATATAAAAAAAATGTAGTAAACTTTTAAATTTAATTTAATAAAATGTTCAGCCACCATTCATCTAGCGTATGGATAACTACTGATAACATGGAATTAGGCCAAAGATGGCGCTTGCGTTGTTAAAAATAAATGATTTTAAATTTCGTTTGAACTCCTTTAAATAACAATTTATTAAAATTAATGCATTTGATTTAATATTTTACCTTCATCTGATTTTAAACACATCATATTTATATATTAAATTTTGTTTATTTATTTGTCAAATTTTGATATAAAAAACTTGATATTATAATATCTGAAAACGATTCGACGGAAAATTAATTGATTTGATTTAATATTTCACCTACATCTGATTTTAAACACATCACATTTATGTATTTAATTTTGTTTATTTATTTGTCAATTTTGATATAAAAAACTTGATATTAAAATAGAGAAGTGAAGAAAGGAATAAAATATTACTACATAATATTATTATATAAAACTATCCATAATATTTATTGACAAACACAATACGTATGTATTGTATTATAACATAAAATATTTCAATATAATTTTAATTGTCTGCCAATTGGCTATCGATCAATGGTCTTTCCGTCTTAAATTTATTATTTATTTATTTATATTTCAACGGAAATCTCCTTTGAATAAAATATATAACATATAAAAGGAATTCACATTTAATGAAACGTTCAGCCATCATTCATCTAGTGTATGGATAACTACTGATTACATGAAATTAGGCCAAAGATGGCGCTTGCGTTGTCTTTCATTTATTTTATAAATGGTGGCTGAAGGTTTCATTAAATGTGAATTTCGTTTTCCTTGTTTGCTTAAACAGGACAAATTCGCCTTCCTTTAGTGGACGAAACAATGATTCTCGGTCGTCTACCTTGTAGACCCAAATCGTTGACGATGCCACTTGAAATTAGGCAAAAGATGGCGCTTGCGTCGTCTTTAATTTATTATGATATATAAAAGTAACTTAAAATAAACATTATATAAACTAAATGAATAGAGTGTGAGAAAAATAACAACAAAAAAATACTTATAATAATTGAAAGTTTTTAACAATTATTAACAAATAGTTATTAAGCATTACGGGCCTAACGAGGCCTACGTGCGACTGTACAGCTCGCGTTCCTCCAACAAAACCGTAAATATTAATTTAAAATATACCATTAAAAGAAAAGGAAACCAGATACTAAAGGTAACATTATTCATTTAAAAAAAAATTAACTAATCTTGACAGTTTCCTTTTCTGTGTCGTACTTCCTCTTTTCTACACAATTTAAATTCCACGTCCAGTCGACGTCCACAGTCCACTGGCATAGCTATCAAAATGCAATCTTTGCCCTTGGCAAACACTCAATCAGATTGATTGGGTTCACTTTCCAAACCAACAATAAATATTTGTCAACTGCGCAAACACACTTTCTAGTTTTACACAAATGATAAAGCGGGACAATTTATTAGTCAGATTATCGATAAAATGCCATTTAATGAATCCACGCTTATATGTATCGAGTGAATTGTTGTTCCTGCAAAATTACAGTTTATTATACCCATTAAATAAAAAGGAATATAAAGATGCATTAAATTAAATAAAAAGAATTTGAGAATATTTAATTATATATTTAACATTTTTATTAACACACAGATATTTACATACAGAGAGGTTTTTTTATCAGTATACGCAGTCAAACGCATTGAACCGATTAATGTGTGTATGTTTAGTTGACTATTTGGCATATGTGTGTTCAGTTGCGTGTTATAGGCAACTAAACACACATACATTAATGTATTTGACTCGCGTATTTTGCAGGTATACATAAGGGAAATGTATACTGATAACAAAAGCTCTCTGTATATACTTATTACCATCATAATATTTGAACTTAAAAAGAAAACATGAAATAAAGTAATTATGCAACTGTTAAATGGCTATCAATTAGAGGTATTTCTAGCCAATGGTAATTAATTATTGAACAATCATTTTTCCTTATCTATTGTGCCTTTTTGACTTACGTTACATAAGTACTTTAAAACAAATATCCATTAAAACAACTACTAAACCCCTCCAGATATTGAACTATATTTTTTTGTAGCATAATTTTTGTAAAAAGGTGATTCCGTAAATAAATGTATTATTATGAAACATAATCACAACCTTTCAAACTATTATTATAAATAGAAAAGAGTATTCATTCACTTGGTCACATCCATTTAATTAATTAAATAAAATTGTATTTTTGCTGCTAATTTACCTAAATAATTCTTTAAAAGTAACGAATTAAAAAAAATTTCTAAAATAAAAGTTTCAGGGGTAATTAAAATTACAGGAACACCTGAATATTTCTCTAATATATTCAAATAATAGCTTCTTTATGCTCAAGAAACTTTTATATATTGAAAATCTTTATTTCTGAGTATTACATTATATAATTTTATAATACATATACATACAATCATTCATTTACACATTGTTAGACCTCAGAAAATGGCTATCGACCGTCGGTCTTTCTGTCTGTCTCTGTCCAGTTCTTGTCGTTTTAGTTAATCGTCATGATTGCTAACGTCATTGTCTAAGTTCTTAGATTTTAGTGAGATGAATTGATGAATTGTTAATGAGGGATGGGTATATCTAGGTTAAATATTCGGATTACGTGGGATGCAAAGGTGATTGACAATGGGAGCTATGTAGGGATTTATAGCGAATTTTAAGGAAAGGGTAGAAACTTGTATTTAAAACATTTTCTTGAAAATCGTTAATTTTAAAGAATTAGTTAGGTATTATTTTAATCCTGTAGAATAATATACACTATATATATTTACATAGTTGATTAAGCATTTTAAGATTTAAATAACTAAAGTTAAATCAGAAAAGTTACTATTATTTTGTCCAATACTGTAGGTGTGTTAATCCACTTATTTTTCCCACAGAATATCAAACGATTTCAACTATGCGTGTTTCTCTGGCGTCGGTGTGATTTTATGCAAATTCTTACAGGAAATGGTAAATCCAGTAGCCGTTTGCGCCGCAAAAGGTTGTATTATGTAATGAGGCGAACAAGTCCCAATGTGCACCAGTAAAGAGCAATAAATTACGTTGCGAACTCACGCCCTTTTCATTTCATCGTTAGAGACTAGGCTTGTTATGGCCTGAGAACATTATTAGAAGCGAAAAGAGAATGCCCAAGAATGCGATTTCGTGACACTATCTCATGTAAATAAATTTTACTTGCGAAACCGAAACAGTTCTTTATTGTTTTTTCTTTTTCTTTTCTTGTATACACAGCAATTGGCATAGTGGAGATTGATAGATGTTCGTGGAATGTTTTTGATTGTGATTAATAATGTAATAACAGGAACATTATTCGTTTGTCCGTCGAATTGTTTTACTTCGTGGAAAATCATTAATATCAATTGAAAGCGTGGGAGGTTTTATTCAAATTGACTAACTATAGAGGCTTTTATTACGCGTTAGAAAAATACTTAATTGATACAATATTTTCGGATTATATGGCTTTTACTACGCATTAGAAAAATACTTTTAAACAAAATTGATACAATCATTTCGGATTATATTATTAGAAAAATCATTAACAGGGTTATTATAAACGATGGACCTATTTTTTTTTAAATCGTATTTATTGAAGTACAAATCAAAAATTAACAATATTTGTAGCCATGCAAAAAGAAAAACACAAAGTATTTTTAACACAAATATTCAATGTGTCCACCGTTTGATGCATAACGAACATCTATAGCCATATCGGTTTAGCAGTAGTGGCATTTGGAAGAGCAATAGAGTAGGCAGAATCAGAAGTCGTCTCTAGAGGAATGTCTGCAGAGAAACACCTCAATTGGAGGCAGGCACTGAACCCACTTATGTAACGAGGCACTCTATAATATTGCCACCGATATACATAAGGAAATCTGCTATAAGAATTTATACAGATGGATCCCTGAAGAAAATGGGTGTAGGCACAAGCATCGAGCAATAAGAGCTGATGGGCATAACACACGCTGCAACTAATTCTCACGAACAGCAGACATGCTCTACAGTCTCTGAGTAGAAACTACACCTGTTCCTATTTGCCCGGGAACACTTATTTAAATGAATGTTTTTTACGTTATACATACGTTATGTATGTAAAGAATTGCAGTATCTAAAGGAATAAAAATTATTCGGCCCTATTCCCTATCGAAAACGCTATGTTTGACAGCACGCTATTCTTCAAGGTTACGTTATATGTCTGTTTTGTATTTCGTATCGCGCTAAACTGTTATCTCAGTCAACGCTCAGAGCCATGACAGCCGCTAAAATCGTTGAAAATAGCAGACACCGAAATAGGTCCAGTTATCATAGCGATCAGCCGCTTTTTAAGGTTATTTTCAATTCAAGTTGTTTTTTAGCGATAGTTTAATAAATATTATTGTATTTTTGGCTTATTCTCTTGTAAAATTGAATTTAAACTATCAAAAAAGAACATTTTTATACTTCACTCCTTCAGGAATCCATAGAATGTGCATTAATTGAGTGTGCTTGTTTATAAATTTTCCCATAATTCGAAACAGGGATTTTTTATATTAAAGATGTAATTTTTAATGAATTTTTTAATGAGGGCATTGTGGGGGTTAAGAAAACATAGTGATTATTGTTTTAGGTGGAAAAACGTCAAACCTTTTTACTAAGGATGAGAATAGCGAAATTTACTTATGAAAACAGCTCGACAGTGCAATAAAACATTACTGTAATTTAATACAATCATATAACAATTTATAAACTTCCAATCAGAGAAAACCAAAGCACAGATTATTTTTTTTATGATCGCCTTATTGACATTTCAACTCCACACGGAAACACAAGTAATTTGCATTTTACAGATGCTTTGAGTACGTTTTTTTTTAATAAAGGACAAAATCGCACTGTTTATGGATGTTTGATGCACTTTGGTTTTCTTCGATTGCATAGTTTACACACACACATTTCGCTAGGTTCAACCATTTAACAGCCATTCGATGAGCACAACGTTGAAATTTATCAGCCTTGTTTTACTAATTCGACATATAATAACCTCTCTCTTTCTACCGACACATCAAAACTATATTCTTTTTTAACACTGCAGGAGTAACATGTCACTTGACACGGAATACGGAATTATCCAGAAACGTTGCCGCACACGCTAACGTAGACCGCTATCCTAACATAACTGTCAAGCTTGATGTGTACCATTTTCGATAGGGAATAAGGCCGATTTAGTTCTTATAAATTAAGTATTTTCTTTTTATTGAATTCACTCAAATAACAGCAAATAATCTTTTCTACTACTTCTATATATTTATCTGTGATAACATGATTTTATGTTATTATACTTTTCTTATATATTTAAAAGCATAATAACATAAAATCATGTTATCACAGATACTCAGCAGGCGTAAATTAACTTAATTTCGTTCTAAATAAATGATAAAGCGTTAACAAAAAAAATCAAGCCCCCTTTGTTCATATAAAATGTATCGAACTATAACACACGCTGTATAAAAAATGATATGATCTTTACACTGGATGATCACGCCATCGATCGGAAGTGGAAGCGGTCACGCCACTGAAACCACTGAAATAAAAACTAAAAATCACCCCGAGTATGTGGACACGAAATGTGAAAAATGTCAGGCATTTTATGCATGCGTAAAAAGCCAGGTGAGGTCGATAACAAACCGTTTTTAACATGAAACCAGTTTTAACTCCTACGAGGGAATTACGAAATTCATTGTGAGTAATGAAAGAATTTGTTGCGACGTTAATAGCCAATTATTTTCAAGCTCTATATTTTATTATGAATATATTATGTAGCAGATTGCATGAACTAAAGGAGTTTGTTATTTATCAAATAATAGTAAGATACAAACAGAGCAAAAGAATTCATAAAAAAATAGAACAAAATACTAAAGTGTGGTGCCTTTGAAACGAGCTGACGAGGACAAGGATAGAGAGAGTTAGTTGAGGAGAAAGGAAGAATTGATACATGCGTCCATACTGGCGGAATAATAACGATAAGTCTGAATACCAGATCGTTGATTTAAGCTACCGTAACGTATTGTTTGAACCTTTGTATCGTTCCTAGGGCTAATCCCTAGGTGGCACCCGACGTTTATGTATTTTATCGTAGCGCATAATTGTTGGTTTTGTAGTTTCTAATTTTCACCCTTATTCTGTACATTTAGAATTTTTTTTTTATGTCAATTACATTTACATTATTTAATGATAGAATATATTTCTTTTCCAAATACTGGTGTTTAATTTTGTGTTAAAAAAATAGCAGTAGTAATTTACCCACGACCCCGCTGACCGAATATAGGAGAGTGGTCGCCACAACTGGCAACCTTAAGGTTGCGGTTTAGAAGAAAGAGATAGCTATATAGTAAAATAGAAATAATCGTTTAAAAAAAAGAGCCATTCTTTTGGATTTAATAATATGAATATGTATTTACATTTTTCATCTATCAAGCTTAAAGTATCAGTCTAAATAAAAAATAAATCGTTAATTTTCCTATATTACGTCAATTTACTAGTTCAAGTTAGAAAAGAAAACTGTAAGATATAATTAAATTAGTGAGTCATGCCTGCTAAGTTATTTTAATGCAAAATTTCGTGAAATACTTCAAATTTTCATTGCACAAGTTTTTATTAGCAAAAATTTAATTTTAAATTTGCAATAAATTTGATCAATTTTCATTGTTTTTCATAAATGATTTTCACGCAAACTAAACATTAAAATAATTTTTAATTCATCTGATGAAATTCCTGCTTATTTTAAGATTACTTTAATGTATAATACAATATTGTTCATTGATCACAACAGCAATCTATCTCGAATTAGTGATTGCCAATATTTGTATAGCTATAAATAGAAAAGAGTATTTATTCATTCACTTGGTCACAGTTATTTGAATATATTAAATAAAAATGGTTTGAAAATAATTAATAAATTATTTTCACATTTAGCTCTGTGACTTTTGACTTACGTTACGTAAGTACGTTAAGTAGTTCTTTTAATGTGCATTTGTTTAACGTACTTACGTAACGTAAGTCAAAGGTCACAGAGCTAAATGTGAAAATAATTTATTAATTATTTTCAAATCATTTTTATTTAATATATTTGTATAGCTATCTCTTTCGTCTAAACCGCACCCTTAATATAATATTGCTGCAGGAATTATCATTATTTGGATTTACATATAAATTTATCACATTTATTTCTTTATATCTACACAATACACCATACTCTGTCTATTGCAATGGTTTCACATCACATACATTTATCTCCAGTTCAGGTGTTTCACAAGGTTCTAACCTCGGTCCATTCTTGTTCAATCTCTATATTGATGACTTAATCACATCAATTACCTGTCCAGGTTTGGCCTACGCTGATGATCCTAAGATATTTGCGTATATTAAAAGTAGTCTTTTTACTTTATTACAAAAAAAATCTGGATGTTATTGTAAATAATGTCAAAATTATCGTAAAATGTCAGAAATTGATAGAAAATGTCAAAATTAATGCTAAATTGTTAAAATTCGTCGAAACGTCAAAAATGGACACAAAATGTCAATATTACTGTTAAAGTGTCAAAATTGACAGAAAATGTCGAAATTGGTGGGCTGAAAACTCAAACTTAACTCTGCTAAAAGCTATGTAGTTTCATGTTGTCGAAAAAAATCAACTATTATCAATAACTATAATATTCAGGATAAAATAATTTAAAGAAAACGTGAAATTGTTGACCTAGGCATGCTAAGTTTTTCCTTGCATATCAATATAGTTACATCGTCTGCAATAAAAATGTTAGGCTTTATTATGCACATATCTAAACTTTATTATGTGTTTCTTAGGTCAAAGTTAAAATATTTAATCTTAGTCTGGTATCCGCATTATATAAACCTATCATTAATGGTAGAAAATATATTAAATAAAAATGATTTGAAAATAATTAATAAATTATTTTCACATTTACCTTTGTGACTTTTGACTTACGTTACGTAACTACGTGAAACAAATGCACATTAAAACAACTGCATCCTGGGCAAATACCCACGCCGTACATTAAATTACATAATGTACACCTGCTGTTGCACTTCAATAAAACATTGCATAATGCAACAAATTTTGATCCGAGAAAAAATTAATGTAAAAACAAGAAAAGGAACGTTACTTAATTTAAGGCCATCTGCAGACACGTGTTTCAGGATCTATCCCTCGTCAGTACAGCTATGCCTTACATAATTTAAAGATGTTAAAATAAATTAATTAAATTAATTCACATACAATCAGCAAAATTAAATGTGAAAATAATTTATTAATTATTTTCAAATCATTTAATATATTTAAATAACCAAGTGAATGAATAATACTCTTTTCTATGGTAAAAAAAGTTAAAAAAAATTACTTTTAAAATATTTATCATTAAAATTGAATGGTATTTATCCGGATATTTAATATCAACTACGATTCATTATTAACTCAATTTAATTTCATTTTGCTAATGGATCGTAGGGGCGAGTACAGCGCTATTTTTATTAAAAAAAGTAATCGATAACTCCATATATTTTATGTATCTACTGACAAAAATAAACTTTCTAGTACCCCACGCAGCTTCGCCTCACATTAATACGTTTTCACTGCCAACTTGTAGAACAACGTTTTAGTTAAAGCACCTTTAACACAGATGTGTTGTAACGCAAATAAATACTTTGATGATGTATTTTTAGGCTCTTAGGAATCTACACCTTAAATTTGTATACTCACAATATTATTCTTTATTAATATTATTATTTAGAATGATGTATTTGCGTTTATTATTGTTAATGTTATTTAATAATAATAATATTTTTATTTTTCCATAATAGAACAAAAATATAGAAACGAAAATATTTATCACAATTATAAGTGATTCCTAAAAATAATAGTTCTGATACTGGAAAAAAAAATATGCAATTCAGATGCGTACCGAGGTACACTCTGATCTTCCATTACATCTTATTATGATAAATTTAGTAACCAGAAATAAACAAATATAAATCAGTATAAAAATTAAGAAAAAAGATAAGAAGAATGAAAAAAAAAAAAAGAGTTATAAAACAACATATTACAACAAAATAAATATAAGTTATTATGAAAATGGTTGCACAATTTATAATGAACATTGATTGGTATACAATGTCGTAAAAATATATTTTTTAAACTTAAATTTTGACTGGAAAACATTGCAGTAGATGGCTAATTTGTTAATGTAATTAACTATTGTATAATAAAATGATCTTTCGTATAAACTAGTTTTATGGTTAGGTGGTGATAGCCGGCCGCGGCTCCTAATATTAACGTTATGAACATCGCAACGATATGTAAGTTTCTCGAAAAGATAGCTAGATGTTTTATATTTAATTATATTGAAAAATAAACAGTAACTTTGAATTATTTATCGATTTTCCATATTTAGCTAGTTTAAGTCTAACAGCCTCTGACTTATTCTATCGAATTTACGTACACCGAAAATTAACCTGAGACAGGAGTTTTGTATTCGTTGTATCCGAGAATTAGTCATTTGGTCCAGATATGGATGTATTAAGAGGGAGCAGTATGTAAATTGAGATAGCACTGTTGATTCGCACAGCAACACTTTAACTTTGTGGTTTAAGTACTCACGATTATGGAAAATAAGTCTGAGATTACCAAAGGTCGTATTGATACATTTATTAGTAAACTGATGATACCTAAAAGTATTATAAAGTGTAACACCTAGGTTTTTTGCACTAGTACTATATGGAATTGCATTATTATTTATTGAAGGCTTAAAATTATAAACTAAATCCGTGCATTTGTTTTTTGGTCCAAAAAAGAAGATATGTTCATTTTAAAGGGTTTAAGATGAGACCAAATGAGCACGAGATTTCGTATAACATGTTAAGGTCTGAATTTAATTTGGCTAAGCCATCACGGTAATTATCTGACGGAAAAGATATATTTAATTGCGTATCGTCTGCGTACATATGATACTTGCAGTATTGTAATTTATTTATAATTGACGAAGTATATATAGAATACAGTACAGGTCCTAAAATGAAGCCCTGAGGAACCCCATATATATTAAATTATAATTAAGAATTTTGTTACTTGTCCTGTATTGGTTTCTCCGTTGGACAAAAAATTATAAAAAAAAATATATTTTGTCAGTTTTGTTCGGATGGGCTTCGAAAAATAAAGAGTCAGTGCTCACACAAC